>CM056718.1:51585289-52785289 GCA_029844215.1 Przewalskia tangutica
TGCGAAGGAAAATTCGGCTATGTCGTTTTGTATTTTTGCGGATTTTTCCGGCGGAACATTTTGGACGGCGAGAGGCGGCGTGGCACCCTCCGTTGGTGGGCAGGTGGCGCACGTGGGACGATTGGGAGATAGGGTTGGGCAAGATATTTGTGTAGATATTTGTGAGGTTTTAAGGAGTAGGGTCTAGGGTGCACTTGGCGATCTTGGCCTTACACTGTGTAGCACTTGGCTAGATCTTGGCCATTGGTTGGCCTTTGGCTTTGCTATAAATACCACTCCCTTGTGAAGACTTATTCATTCACTCCTCACTTTGTCTAAGTCTTGAAAGCCTCTCCTCCTCTTGTTGGCTCTCGTCCAACTCCCACCACTTTGTGAGGCCTTGAAGAGTTCCCACTCCTTGTCAAGGCCACTTTGGTAGAAACCCACTATCTTGGAGTGTTTTAGTGAGTACCCTCCATGGTAGAAGTTGTCTTCCAAGTATTGTTATAATGCCCAAAATACCTTAGCCTTGTACCTTGTAGTATTCCAAAGATACCTCTATACGTAGAGCCCGGAAATACTAACTTTTGTCCCTTTGGTCTCAAACCGAAACCACAAGAAATCTTCGTTGTTTGATTGAAGTATTTAGGTAGAAGTTGGTTAGAACTTCTAAGGGTTGTTTGGAGCGGGATGGAGCACCGGAGTTGAGCTAAGCGTTGCTAAGGATCGACATTTAACTTGGATAATTATGGGCTTATCGAGGTAATTATCTTGTCCTCTATTTGGTAATTGGAATTTACATGTTGTTGAATATATAGTTGAAGTATACTATATATAGAACTAAGCTTAGTACTGCGGCAATGTCTTTTGACTTAAGCCTGAAGAATAAAGAAAAGAACTGAACTGTATTTACATAGGACTGTATTGCAGTAGACTTGTGTAGTATTACTGAGTAGAATTGTACACGTCCGGTTAGACGTGTAAACCCCACGGTTGGCTAGGTAGCGGCCTCGATAGAGGAGGAGATTTCTGTTTGTTGCGGGGAGTCTTCGAATTTTACGTGAGAAATGGAACCTTGTGTTTTGAGGTTAATAGAAGTTGTGGCCTTTTTAGGTGAAAGTACTAAGAGTAGCGTATTCTACTCGAGGAGTGGAAAGGGCTAGCAAGGTTGTAGTACTTGGAGCATTTTGCTTATTGTCGATAAATCGTCGCGAGGTATGTGAACCTCTTCCTATCTTTTCTAGCATGATTGTTGTGAACTATGTAATGCGGTGAGCGTACGTGTGCTAAGTGATTTGGTTGGTTTAAAACATAGGGTGTTATAATAGCTTTATGGGAAGTTAGTTATAACGACCTTATGTAAATGAAAATGGTTTCTTGATGTTAGAAGTTAAGACTTGATCTTATAAGATAAGAGACTTAACTTATTTGTTTTAATGTGGATGTTGTGTGAAACCTCATTCGTGAGTAATGAGTACTTGGTTTTAAAGGGATAATGTTTCTTGATTTGGGAATCGAGAATGTGTATCGACAGGACCAGCTGCAGCGTTAATAAAGGAAAATGTATTGAATAATGATGTGTTGTATTAAAACCGGTAGAAACCTCCATCTGCATAGAAGCTAAGATGAGACAAAATGATATTACATTTTCTAGATCATGCATTCTTTGTAATAAGATCGTTATAAACAAGAATAAACTACTCACATATATGACATATGTTACTCAATTGTTCTAAAAGGAATCAAGTGATTAAGTTTGGGAACTATGAAACCATTTGAAAATGAGAAGCTTGAGTAATAGAAAATAGGCAAACTGGAACTTAGGAAAAGAATGTTGATAATTGATTTTTGAACAGGATAGTTGGATTGTCATTCTAATACTACGGCTATCGGCTGACATTTATAAAATTAATTGATATCTTTTAAAAGAACTTAACGTATGTAGTACTTTGGGGTTAAAAACCGGACTTTGGCATAAAATGAAAGTACTTTGAGTTGTGTGAAACTTGCCTATGCTTGTTGTTGTGAAACTTGCCTATCTTGTGATGATAGCCTTATTGTACAAGCGTTGTGTTTCGTGTTACGCGTCTCTCGATAGAGTCGGTTGGTAGTTGAGAACTTACTTGGGCGTCTAAGCGTGTGGAGAAATTCCCGCAGATGCGTTCGCTGATATTATTATTGTTGTTAATCGCTTTGGACATACTGACCCGATGCGTAGCGCTGGGGTATGCTTCGATTTTGGTTATGGTCTTGTGGTTAATCGCTTTGGATATCTTGACCACGATCGTAGCGCTGCGGGTATGTTTCCATTTGATTATCGCCTTGTGATTTCCTTTTGGACATCTCGACACGCGATCGTGGCGCGCGGGTATCGTCCATTTGGAATCTTTGTCTATTGTTTCCCTTTGGACATCACGACACGATCGTGGCGCTGCGGGTATCGTCCATTTGGAATGTTGTCTTATTGTTTCCCTTTGGACATACCGACACGATCGTAGCGCTGCGGGTATGCTTCCATTTGGATTGCTGTCTTGTTGTTATCATATCATCGACTGCCGGCAGTGAGGAAGGTATTCCACGGGCATGATTGATGTTGTGGGCGTGAGACCCTGACTTGATATAACTGTTATATGTGGTGTGCTGTAGTTTGGCTATCATACATGTCTCCTGCTTTGTATAGACTGTTATGACTTCATTCTGACATTATCTGATTCTGCATACTTGGTACTGTTGTCGACCTCCTTGGGCCGTGTTCATCTGCATGAGTAGAGGTACATCGGTCGTGGATCCTCGCTCATAGGATCACCGTTCAGCGCATTGGGAAGCTCCGTTTCTCCGGAGGCTTATCTTTTGGTATGTGTTCCCTGAGTTGTAGGTTCTTGTACATTCAGGGGTATGGCGGGGCCCTGTCCCGTCATAGTCGTTGTAAATCTTAGAGGTTTGTAATCTTGTTGTGGGCGTGGTTGTAAAAGGATTAAGCTATTCAGTTTTATGTTTATCTTGAAACAGCTGTTTTGGTTGCTTTGTTTATTTATTATATCTCTTGTTTAATGACTCATGTTTTATGTTCGCTGATTTTCTCGATGTATGTATCGCTAGGGTGCAGGGTAAGGCACGATCCACGCCCGATTTTGGGGTGTGACATAGTGGTATCGAAGCGATTAATCCTCGGAAAGTGTCTGAGCCGTGTCTACAGTAAGTCTTGATTATCGGTGTGTTGTGCACCACATCTATAATCGAGAGGCTATAAGACATTTAGGATTGGTTTCCATTTCTTCTCATTACGAGATCGTGCCTTAGAGGCGTATGTTGTGAGTTGGACCCTCCAGCGTATCTCGTTTTACGATTATGCCTCGCGCAAAGCGAGCCCGAGAAGGGCAAGCGGCGAGGAGGCGCTAGTGAGATCTGAGAGGAGTTCGGCGCGAGCGGTCGATACACGAGCAGTGCTTCCGGCGAGTTTCGCGGCGCGCCCGGCCAGCGAGTTTAAAGCGCGGCGATGGCTGCGAGACTTCTGATACACGAGCCTCGGTCGATGCAGGCGGGAGATGGGTCACGAGAGATGGCGATTATTGGCGGTCGTGGCGAGATATGAGATAGGTGGATCGCGGCAGTTCGATTCGATGCGCGATGGTTCACCCCGGCGAATAGTTTGAGGCTACGGGACTTTTGAGTTGTAGCGCGAGTTTTACGGGTCGAGGCACGAGGATGATCGCGAGTTCATCCGGCGATTCTGACGGATCATCACGGGTGATCAAGGCTTGAGACCGAGTGCGTGACCTTTGGTTCGCATCGGTGCGTGATACATGATCGATTGGTTTGATTCATGGGAGCTTTCGGGAGAGCATGCACCTCCGTGATATGGGATGAGTTTTGGGGCTTTCTCACGCACTTCTTGCCTCGCGGATGAGGAGGGCGCGGTAAACGATTTTATTCTTGAGGCAGAGAGGCGACCGTCGGGAGTACAATGTCGAGTTCGATTCTTTGGCTCGATATGTACTGCGCTAGTTGCGAATATGGAGGATAGGGTGCATCGCCACGTCACGGGCTAGATGATTATATGGTGAGTCTTGTGCGGGTGTTTCTCTTCAGGGCATGGACATTGCCGCGTGCGAGCTCATGCACTAGGATGTGAGGCACGGAGGGTCGAAGGAATGACTGGATCGCGAGAAGAGGCCGGGCAGCGGGGTCCTTTGGTGACTTTCGAGGCGGACCGCCTCGGCGAGCTAGTTATATACCCCGCGATGCAGTGGTCCTCCACCGTCTTGAGATCTGGTCGGGGCTCGAGGTTGATTTTGGAGAAGCGGTGTTAACGGTGAAGCCACCCTACCTCGTTGTGACCGTTGTGGTAGACTCCATTTGGAGAGTGTCGTGCTAGATTGGGAGTTTGTTTTGCATGCGGCCAGAGGCCATTTGCGAGGAACTGTCCGACCAAGGAAGCGCGGATGTTACGACTCGGCCTTGAGATTTGTGGTGGTTCATCACGCCTACGGTATCGCCTGCAGTGGGCCTATGATTAGAGTGGAGCGGTAGCCGGGTATATCCTTAACCCTCTAGAGTTTTGGTATGCTTGTTATGATGATCTCATTATTGTGTGCTATGTACGGATAGCATTGTGATATGTGTGAGTTAGAATACATGGTTAGTTGGAAGGTTACGTATGGGGCATGGTAAGTGTGAACCTTAGACTATTTCACGAGACCTTAGAGGTAAGGTCGTCTTGAGTATAAGATTCGTTTTATGTTTGACCTTTATAAGGGTGAGTAGTATCGTAGGATTTATCGTGTGATGAGTCCGTGGGTAGTGTGAGATGGAAGTGGTAGCTTTGATGTGAATTAGTAAGATTGTTCGGATCGGGAACAAGAGTTTAGCTGATTGGGGTCGGGTTGAGGACCATTTGCGGGTCAACAGTAACCGGTTTGGGGTGGGTCGGTTAGGTGGTCCCGCGGTGGTAGGAGTCACGAGGATGCTAGGCCCAGTTTGTATGACCATCGTATGAGTTTGTGGATGTGTTCGACGAGAATCGTTCGTGAATCAGGGAATGGCCTTAGGGGATATTACGGCTAGTAAGATGACCAAGTTTGGAGGTGGTGACTCGAGGTTTTGGGAAGCTGAGCGATGGCGAAGTGTGGTACGTATACTAGAAGAGTTCAAGTGTTCGAGAAGGGGCACGACGAGTAAGGAAGGAGGAAAGCGTGTGTTATTTCGTGGCGAGATGTGGCGTGGGCAATTTTGTTGCAAGATGCTTCTTCGATATCCGTCTTGAGAAGGAACATTCGGACGAATGTTTCTAAGGAGGAGAATCTTATACCCGTAGTTCGTGGTATGTATGCGAGGGCGTGCGTGCGAGAATCTGACGAAAAGATGGAAAGGAAGAAAGAGGTGATTTTTCCACGGAAAAGTTTAGGTTTTGTGAAGGAAAAAGGTTCGTTAATGGGAATTGGATTCCCAGTTTGGTATTTGGACTTCATAGATTATATTAGAATTTTGAGATTTTATTTTGGAAATGGTCACGTGGGGCCCAGGGAGAAATTTACTGTTTTGTAGAGCATTTTGTTTTGAGATTTCCGGTATTTTGGATATTTTGGAAGACGAAATATTCGGCGAATCGGGGCGACACGTGTCACCCCATGTGGCACCTTGGCGATTTTACCTTTGTGCACAACACGGTTGAGTCGTTTTTACGAAGCGTTTTGCGTAGCTGCGAAGGAAAATTCCGGCTATGTCGTTTGTATTTTTGCGGATTTTTAGGCGACGGAACATTTTGGACCAACGAGAGGCGGCAGCACTCTCATTGGTGGGCAAGGTGGGCGGCGTGGGACGATTGGGAGATAGGGTTGGGCAAGATATTTGTGTAGATATTTGTGAGGTTTTAAGGAGTAGGGTCTAGGGTGCACTTGGCTTGATCTTGGCCTTACACTTGTGTAGCACTTGGCTAGATCTTGGCCATTGGTTGGCCTTTGGCTTTGCTATAAATACACCTCCTTGTGAAGACTTATTCATTCACTCCTCACTGTCTAAGTCTTGAAAGCCTCTCCTCCTCTTGTTGGCTCTCGTCCAACTCCCCACGCCTTTGTGAGGCCTTGAACCGAGAGTTCCCTCTTGTCAAGGCCACTTTGGTAGAAACCCCCTATCTTGGAGTGTTTTGAGGTACCCCTCCCTTGGTAGAAGTTGTCTTCCAGTATTGTTATAATGCCCAAAATACCTTAGCCTTGTACCTTGTAGTATTCCAAAGATACCTCTATCACGTAGAGCAGGAAATACTACCTTTTGTCCTTTGGTCTCAAACCGAAACCCTAAGGAAATCTTCGTTGTTTGATTGAAGTATTTAGGTAGAAGTTGGTTAGAACTTCTAAGGGTTGTTTGGGCGGGATGGAGCACCGGAGTTGGAGCTAAGCGTTGCTAAGGATCGACATTTAACTTGGATAATTATGGGCTTATCGAGGTAATTATCTTGTCCTCTATTTGTAATTGGAATTTACATGTTGTTGAATATATAGTTGAAGTATACTATATATAGAACTAAGCTTAATCTTTATGCAATGTCTTTTGACTTAAGCTGAAGAATAAAGAAAAGAAGCTGTATTTACATAGGGTGTATTGCGATGAGACTTGTGTAGTATTCGAGTAGAATTGTACACGTCAGGTTAGGCGTGTAAACCCCACTGGTTGGCTAGGTAGCGGCCTCGATAGAGGAGGAGATTTCTGTTGTTGCGGAGAGTCTTCAATTTTACGTAGAGAAATGGAACCTTGTGTTTTGAGGTTAATAGAAGTTGTGGCCTTTTAGGTGAAAGTACTAAGAGTAGCGTATTCTACTCGAGAGTGGAAAGGGCTAGCAAGGTTGTAGTACTTGGAGCATTTTGCTTATTGTCGATAAATCGTCGCGAGGTATGTGAACCTCTTCCTATCTTTTCTAGCATGATTGTTGTGAACTATGTAGTACGGTAGACGTACGTGTGCTAAATGATTTGGTTGGGTTAAAACATATAGTGTTATAATAGCTTTATGGGAAGTTAGTTATAACGACCTTATGTAGTGAAAATGGTTTCTTGATGTTAGAAGTTAAGAGACTTGATCTTATAAGATAAGAGACTTAACTTATTTTTTTAATGTGGATGTTGTGTGAAACCTCATTCGTGAGTAATGAGTACTTGGTTTTAAAGGGATAATGTTTCTTGATTTGGGAATCGAGAATGTGTATCGACAGGACCCGCTGCGGCGTTAATAAAGGAAAATGTATTGAATAATGATGTGTTGTATTAAAACCGGTAGAAACCTCCATCTGCATAGAAGCTAAGATGAGACAAAATGATATTACATTTTCTAGATCATGGTGCTTGTAATAAGATCGTTATAAACAAGAATAAACTACTCATATATGACATATGTTACTCAATTGTTCTAAAAGGAATCAAGTGATTAAGTTTGGGAACTATGAAACCATTTGAAAATGAGAAGCTTGAGTAATTGAAACTAGGCAAGCGGAACTTAGGAAAAGAATGTTGTTACTTGATTTTGAAAAGGAAGATGGGTTGGTCATTCTAATACTACGGGTCGGGTGACTTTTATAAAAGTAATGGATCTCTTTTAAAGAACTTAACGTATGTAGTACTTTGGGGTTAAAAACCGGACTTTGGCATAAAATGAAAGTACTTTGAGTTGTGTGAAACTTGCCTATGCTTGTTGTTGTGAAACTTGCCTATCTTTGCGATGATAGCCTTATTGTACAAGCGTTGTGTTTCGTGTTACGCGTCTCGATAGAAGTCGGTTGGTAGTTGAGAACTTACTTGGGCGTCTTGGCGGTGGCGGAGAAATTCCGCAGATGCGTTCGCGTTGATAGTATTATTGTTGTTAATCGCTTTGGACATCGCGACACGATCGTAGCGCTGCGGGTATGCTTCCATTTTGGTTAAGGTCTTGTGGTTGTCGCTTTGGATATATCGACACGATCGTGGCGCGCGGGTATGTTTCCATTTTGATTATCGCCTTGTGATTTCCTTTTGGACATCACGACCGCGATCGTAGCGCTGCGGGTATCGTCCATTTGGAATCTTGTCTATTGTTTCCCTTTGGACATACCGACACGATCGTAGCGCTGCGGGTATCGTCCATTTGGAATGTTGTCTTATTGTTTCCCTTTGGACATCACGACACGATCGTAGCGCTGCGGGTATGCTTCCATTTGGATTCTTTGTCTTGTTGTTATCATATCATCATTGCCGTGGTGAGGAAGGTATTCCACGGGCATGATTGATGTTGTGGGCGTGAGACCACGACTTGATATAAGCGTTATATGTGGTGTCTTTGTAGTTTGGCTATCATACATGTCTCCCGCTTTGAATAAGCGTTATGACTTCATTCTGACATTATGCGATTCACATACTTGGTACTGTTATGCGGACCTCGCCCGGGGCTGCGTTCATGCCGCGAGTAGAGGTACATCGATCGTGGATCCTCGCTCATAGGATCACCGTTCAGCGCGATGGAAGCTCGTTTCTCGGAGGCTTATCTTTTGGTATGTGTTCCACGAGTTGTAGGTTCTTGTACATTGAGGGTATGGCGGGCCCTGTCCGTCATAGTCGTTGTAAATCTTAAGTGCATGAAATCTTGTTGTGGCGAGGGTTGTAAAAGATTAAAGCTGTTGAGTTTTATGTTTATCTTGAAGGCAAGCATTTTGGTTGCTTTGTTTATTTATTATATCTCTTGTTTAATGACTCATGTTTTATGTTCCGCTGATTTTCTCTGATGTATGTATCGCTAGGGTGCCCGGGGTAAGGCACCAGTCACGGGCCCGATTTTCGGGGTGTGACACCAGCTTTGATCATGTGACGGTCTAGACAGGTCTCATGATACAATTTATGACCTTGCTTGTACTGTGGGTTTTAGTAGTCGGCTATGCCTTCGTACTTACCCCGTACGGTGTTATGATGACACAGGTGGGACCTGGTGTTCATGTGTATTCCTTGGTGCTTTTATATCATAGACTGCCGGCAGTGAGGAAGGTATTCCACGGGCATGATTGATGTTGTGGGCGTGAGACCCATTGTTATATTTGAGTGATAACTTTGAGGGCGTGAGTCACGACTTGACATACATCGCTTATTTATTGTGAGCGTAGTTTGGTTATCATACATGTCTCTGCTTTATATAAGCGCTATGATTTCATTCTGATATTTTGATTTCACATACTGATACTGTTATCTTGACCTCGCCCGGGCTGCGTTCATGCCGCAGGTTGAGGTACACCAGTCGTTGATCCTAGCTCTCAGGGTCACAGTTCAGCGTTTGGGAAGCTCCGTTTCTCCGGAGGCTTATCAGTGGTATAGTCCCCTGTCGTAGTAGGTGCTTATATTCAGGGGTATGGTGGGGCCCTGTCCCGCCATTGTTGTCAGGTCACTCTTAGAAGTGCAGAAATCTTGTTGTGGGCAGAATTGTAAGGGATATAACTGTTCTAGTTGATATTTATATATATGCCGCAAGGCAAGTTTTTCTCAGATAACTGTTTTTCACTTCACTTTATTCATGTCTTGTTTTATATTCCGCTGATTACTCTGATGTATGGCTACTTGGGTGCCCGGGGTAAGGCACCAGTCACGGGCCCGGGTTCGGGGCGTGACAGGAAGAGTTGGATCTTGTTAACTTGTTAAAAGAAAGGATTAATCGTTTGCCATTAAAATGGTAAAAAGGTATCTTACTTGTGAAGAAGTAATTAACAAAGTAACTATAACTTATATTAAGAATGGAAATATAAGTTGGATGACTAATGAGTAAATTGGATAAGTAAAATGGACAAAGTTGGCCAAGGACCCCAACTTAAGGACTGTATTTACTTTGGACCGTATTTACTTTGGACTGTATTTACATTGGACTGTATTTACATTTCTGTTAAGGGGAAGATTTTTCAATCGCGTTCCTTTTGGGCGTGTGATCCCCTTTTTAATTATTGTATTGTTATGAAGGCGTGATAGTAAACCGCGTTACCGGTTGGGCGCGTAATCCCCTTCTTTTACTTATTGTTGTTATGGAGGCGTGATAGTAAACCGCGTTACCGTTTGGGCGTGTAATCCCCTTCTTTATGTTGTTTAATTACTAAGCCTTATATATATATGGTATATATATTACGGTTATTCGGGCCTTGGAGAAAGATGGAAAAGTGAGTAAAAATGGGGGAAGTGCTGCCGAATTTTCCGTAGAATTAGAGGGCTTTTTATTGGTATAAGTCTTCAATGGTAAGAAAGGTTTGATAAAAGTACTATGACCATTTTAGGAGTGGAATACTACGTGTGGCGTGATCTACTTGGCTTAGGGAGTAGCCGACGGGTTGAAGTACTTGGAGCGTTTTGCTATTTGTCGATAATCGTCGCGAGGTATGTGAACCTCTTCCTATCCTTTCTAGCATGATGTTTTGTAAACTATGTAGTACGGTAGACGTACATGTGCTAAATGAGTTTGGTTGGTTCAAAACATAGGGTGTTATAATAGCTTTATGAGAAGTTAGTTATAACGACTCTATGTAGGTAAAAGAATGGTTTATTAATTTTGAAAGTTAAGAGACTTGATTTTGAAAGATAAGAGACTTGACTTATAACGACTTGTTTTCGGAAAAAGATAAGTAACTTGATTTTAAGTATAGGTTACTTGTTTTGAAAAGAGTAAGTTCTTTGGGTTCTAAAAGAATACTTGTTGTTGTCTTGAAGATAAGAGACTTAACTTATAAATGACGTTTTATGAAATGTTAAGGACTATGAATTTTGTTAAAAAGTTGTGAAACCTCATTCGTGAGAAATGAGTACTTGGCTTTTAAAGAATAATGTGTTACTGATTTCGGAAATGAGAATAAGTATCGAACAAACCATTGCAGCGTTAATAAAGGAGATGTATTGACTAATTGTTATTAAAACCAGTAGAAACCTCCATCTGCATAGAAGCTAAGATAAGACAAAATTGTATTACATTTCCTAGATCATGGCTGCTGTAACAAGATTGTTATAAACAAGAATAAACGGCTCACACATAAGACTTATGTTACTCAATTGTTTTAAAAGAGATTAAAACTATGAGTTATGAAACCTTTCTAAAATAAGAGACTTGAGCATTTGAAATTAGGCAAACTTGAACGTTTGGAAAATAATGTCGTTACTTGATTTTACAAAGGGAAGTGTTTTGGTTTACTTAAAAAGATAGTCACTCTATTTTCATACTACGGATATCGTGTGACTTTTGTGAAAGAAACGGATCTTTTGAAAAGAATTAATGTATGTGGTACTTTGGGGTTAAAACTCGGATTTGTTGTAATAAAATATAAGTCCATGAGTATGATGAACTTGCCTATGCTTGTGGTGATAGCCTTTGTTGTGCAAGTGTTGTATTTCTGTGCTACCGCGCCTCTCGATGGAGGGCTGGCTGATTTGTTATGAGTGATTCTTTATCGAGTCCCATGAGATGGGCCGAGACACGTATTCCACCTGATTCTTTATCGAGTCCCATGGGATGGGCCGAGACACGTATTCCACTTGATTCTTTATCGAGTCCCATGGGATGGGCCGAGACACGTATTCCACCTGGTTCTTTATCGAGTCCCATGGGATGGGCCGAGACACGTATTCCACACGATTTATACCTAGACTGCCGGCAGTGAGGAATGAGTTCCACGGGCATGAGGGATGACTTTGAGGGCGTGAGTCCCTGACTTGACATGACTACTTTTATGTTGTAGGCGTAGTTTGGTTATCATACATGTCTCTGTTTGATATAAGATCATGATTTCATTTACAATATTTGATTTCACATACTTGGTACTGTTGTCTTGACCTCGCCCGGGGGTTGCGTTCATCCGCAGTAAGTACATCGGTTGTGGATCCTCGCCATAGGATCACAATTCAGCGTGTTGGGAAGCCCGTTTCTTGGAGGCTTATCTTTTGGTATGTTACCACGAGTCCAGTAGGTTCTTGTACATTCGGGGTATGGCGGGCCACTGTCCGTCATAGTTGTTGTCACTTCTTAAGTGCATGTAGTACTTTTGTGGGCAGAGTTTGTAAAAAGGATAACTGTTCGGGTTTTTATGTATATATAATCAGAAGGCAACTGTTTTGGTTGGCCTGTTTATTTATCATGTCTCTTGTTTCATTTTTATGTTTTTATTTCCGCTGATTTTTCTCTGATGTTGTATCACTAGGGTGCCCGGGGTAAGGCACCAGTCACGGGCCCCGGTTCGGGTCGTGAAAAAAGTGGTATCAGAGCAGTTAGTCCTCGTAAAGTGTCTACAGACCGTGTCTAGTAGAGTCTTGATTATCGGTGTGTTGTGCACCACATCTATAATCAGGAGGCTGCAGGACATTTAGGATTGGTTTCCATTCTCCTCATTCTGAGATCGTGCCTTAGAGCTGTGTTGTCAGTTGGACTCCCTCTGACGTATTCTTATGTGCCAGTTATGCCTCCACGCAAGGCAATCGGGGCCCCAGAGGGCAAGGCAGCAGAGGGAGCTGCGAGTGGGGTAGCGGCGGTCTCTACTGAGGCCACAGTACCTGAGACGTCAGACCCACGACAAGGAACAGAGGAGATGGGTTACAAGGAGATGGCCCAGTTATTGGCCAGGATAGTGGCAAGGCACGAGGATAGGTTGGATGCAGCAATTCCGGTACCAGTAGTACCCGTAGTTCACCCGCGATCGGATAGTTTGAGGCTGCGGGACTTTCTGAGCTGCAGCCCGCCAGAGTTCTATGGGTCGAGGCCTGAGGATGATCCGCAGGAGTTCATCAAGCGATTCTGACGGATCGTAAAGTGATCGAGATTCGAGACCGAGTCGGTGACGCCGGTTCGCGCATTTGCGTGATCTGCGATCGTGGTTTGATTCATGGAAGCGTCCCGAGAGCATGCGCTCCCAGCGATTTGAAGCGAGTTCTCAAGGCATTTCTTGCACATTTTCTTGCCTCGCGAGATGAGAGGGCTGGCCGATAGATTTTTAGCGTTAAAGCGGGCCGGGCGCACGGTTAGGGAGTACAACGTGGAGTTTGACTCGTTGGCTCGGTATGTCCCCGCTTTAGTAGCGAATATGGAGGACGAGTGCACCGCCACGCCACCGCTCGATGACTATTTGGTAGAGGCTTGTTCGGGGTAGCTCTTCAGGGCATGGACATTGCCCGCACGCAGCTCATCTGCAGGATGTGAGGCGGATGGGTCGACGGAATGACCGAGATCGCGAAGAGGCGAGCAGCGAGGTCCTTTGGTAACTTTCGGCGGGCGCCTCGGTGCGAGTTAGTTATGCACCTCCGCGATACATGGTGGTCCTCCACAATCTTGGGGCGTTGGTATTCGGGAGGAGTCGGGCTCGTGGCTTAGTTCACGGTATACATATGTTCTAGCGATCGGGTTCATGTTTCCTCGGTGTACGCGATCGGCGGCGTCATCGGGAATGTCGTCTTTCTGGTGCTTGTTTTACTGCGGCCATCAGGGCCATGTGACGAAACCGTCCCTAATAGGAAGGATCTGACGGCGGGACTCACCTACGGTCGATGGCGAGTTCATCACGCCTACTGACTATATGCACTGCGAGCAGGCCTATGATTAGAGTGAAGCGGTAGATCTGGTATATCCTTAACCTACAGAGATTTGTATATGTGTTAAGATGAGTATATTTTAAGTGTTATGTTCAGATAGCATTATGTTAAATTGTGATTTAGAAGCCTGGTTAGAAAAAGGGTAAGTCTGGGGACGAGACAAATTGTGAGCCTTAGAATTTATAACAGTTAGGACCTTGGATGCAAGGTCGTCTTGAGTGGGTGATGTTACGGTTAGTAATTGTCAAAATACTTGAAATGTGTGAAAAATATTGTGAGATAATTACATGAGGGGTATGAGATGTAAGTGGTAGCTTTCATGACGTAAATTAGTAGGATTGTTCCGGATCGGGGAACAAGAGTTTGGCGCGTTTAGGGGTCGGGTTGAGGGCCATTTGCGGGTCAACCCGCAGCCCAGAATGAGGTGGGGTCAGTTCGAGGTGGTCCCGCCAGGTGGTAGGGTCACGAGGGTGCTAGGCCCAAGTTTAGGTAACCATCGTGCGAGTTCGTGGATCGTTCAACCGTAATCGGATCGTGAAGGCGGAAATGGCCTTAAAAGAATTTGAGGCGATAAGATGACCAAGTTTGGAGGTAGTGACTCGAGGTTTTGGAAAGCTGCAGCGATGACGGAAATATGGTGCGTGTACTAGAAAGAGTTACGGTGTACGAGAAAGGTACGAGTAAGAAAGGAAGCGAACATGTGTTAAGAGGATGGAAGTGATCTTTTTGTGAAATGAAGGTGCGAGGAGAGTATCCTTTGGACGAGAGTGAGAGTTAGTGTTGTTTACATCTTGGAGGTGATTCCTCGTTAGTTTGGATTTTGGGTTTAGCGTATGTGATATTATGGCCATGTGTGGCATAATTGGTTTTGTAAAGTATAGTAGTGAAGACTATACCGGCGCATGTGTGATTATGGAGACTTAGAAGGAACATTCGGGACGAATGTTTCTAAGGGGGGAAGAATGTTACACCCCGTAGTTCCAGGGTATGTATGTGAGGACGTACTTACGAGAATACGACATTAATATTGGAAAGAAAGAAAGACGTGATTTTTCGACGGAAAAGTTTCCGGTTTTTGTAAAGGAAAATGTTCGTTGATGGGAATTGGATTCCCAGATTTGGTATTCGGACTTCTTGAATTATATTAGAATTATGGAATTTTATTTCCGGAATTGGTCACGTGGGGCCCACGGGAGAAATTTAAGGTTTTGTGGGGCCCACTTTGTTTTCGAGATTTTGGCCTTTATGGATATTTTCGGAAGATGAAATATTTTGGACGAGTAGGAGGGCGACACATGTCACCCCCCCTAGGTGGCTCTTGGCCGAAATTTGCTAACAAGTGGCAAGACAAGTGGCCTTGTATTGCAAGATATTTTTAGTTGGACAAGTGGCTTGTGGGGCCCACACACACTTGTCCCCAATCTCAACCACACACTTGCCTTCATCCTAGCCCTTGGTTGTCCTATATATGCACTACTAGTTGATGAAATCTCCCACACTTAACCATTTCAAGACAAGAAATTCCCTCCTTTCTCCCTTGACCTTGCTCTCGTTTTTGAGCCCTTTTCTTGAGCTAAATTTGTCCAACAATTCTTAAAATCTTAAGTGTTCTTCCCTAAGGTGTTAGGAAGATTGTGTACCAAGATTTGGAAAAGATTTCACACCCCTAACCTCTAAACTTCACCTTGGCCGAGAGCTCCATGAACAAAAACCCTAAGTGTTCTTCACTTTTTGGAGTTGAATCTTGAAGAGAAGTTGGTTAGGAGCTTCTATGGGTTGCTTGTAGCGGATTGGAACGTAAAGATTTGGAGCTAAGACTTGCTTGGAGCGACATTAAGTTCTTGGATAGATTTTGGGCTATTTGAGGTAGTAAATCTTAACCTCTTGTGATTTGGTCATTATACATATATTATAAGTATATTATGGAGTAAATAATATATGGAGTAAAGTTTGGAAGAGTTGGATCTTGTTAACTTGTTAAAATAAAGGATTGGCCGTTTGCCATTAAAATGGTAAAAACGTATCTTACTTGTGAAGAAGTAATTAAAAAAGTAACTATAACTTATATTAAGAATGGAAATATAAGTTGGATGACTAATGAGTAAATTGGATAAGTAAAATGGACAAAGTTGGCCAAGGACCCCAACTTAAGGACTGTATTTACTTTGGACCGTATTTACTTTGGACTGTATTTACATTGGACTGTATTTACATTTCTGTTAAGGGGAAGATTTTTCAATCGCGTTCCGTTTGGGCGTGTGATCCCCTTTTTAATTATTGTATTGTTATGAAGGCGTGATAGTAAACCGCGTTACCGGTTGGGCGCGTAATCCCCTTCTTTTACTTATTGTTGTTATGGAGGCGTGATGGTAAACCGCGTTACCGTTTGGGCGTGTAATCCCCTTCTTTATGTTGTTTAATTATTACGCCTTATATATATATGGTATATATATTACGGTTATTCGGGCCTTGGAGAAAGATGGAAAAGTGAGTAAAAACGGGGGAAGTGCTGCCGAATTTTTCGTAGAATTAGAGGGATTTTTATTGGTATAAGTCTTCAATGGTAAGAAAGGTTTGATAAAAGTACTATGACCATTTTAGGAGTGGAATACTACGTGTGGCGTGATCTACTTGGCTTAGGGAGTAGCCGACGGGTTGAAGTACTTGGAGCGTTTTGCTATTTGTCGATAATCGTCGCGAGGTATGTGAACCTCTTCCTATCCTTTCTAGCATGATGTTTTGTAAACTATGTAGTACGGTAGACGTACATGTGCTAAATGAGTTTGGTTGGTTCAAAACATAGGGTGTTATAATAGCTGTTATACCCCGTAGTTCCAGGGTATGTATGTGAGGACATACGTACGAGTATACGACAGAAATGTTGGAATGAAAGAAAGATGTGAATTTTCGACGGAAAAGTTTCCGGTTTTTGTGAAGAAAAAGGTTCGTTAATGGGAATTGGATTCCCAGATTTGGTATTTAGACTTCGTGGATTATTTTAGAATTTTGGGATTTTATTTTCAGAAATGGTCACGTGGGGCCCACGGGAGAAATTTACGGTTTTGTGGGGCCCGCTTTGTTTTTGAGATTTTCGGTATTTTGGATATTTTTCGGAGGACGAAATATTGTGGACGAGAAAGGGGGAGACACGTGTCACCCCCCTTGTGTGGCCATGTGGGCCGAAATGGTGTGACATACTCACTTGGCCGAAAATGGCCCTAACACTTGGCACCCAATTCGTTGGCCATGTGGTGTGGTGGAACCCACACACACATGGCCCAATCTTGACCACCCACTTGCTTAGATCATGGCCCTTGATCCTTCTATATATACCCCTTAGGTTGAAGACTTAAATCATCTCACACTTAAAGCCTCCAAGGCAAAATAATTCCCTCCCTTTAGGCTATGTTTCGTCCCCCTCCCCTCTTGTGTAAGAAAATACTTGGAGTATTATTGTATAATCCCAAATACATTGTCCTAGTATCCCTAGTAGTATTCCAAAGTTATTTTAATACTAGGAGCCCGAAAATACTACTTTATTCCAATAGTCGCAAAACGAAACCCTAGAAAAATCTTCCTAGCTTGGTGGAAGTTTTTAGAGAAGTTGTTTAGAAACTTCTAAGGGTCGCTTGGAGCGGGTTGGAGCGTAAGGAATTGGAGCTAAAGGTTGCTCAGGATCGACTTTAATCTTGGATAATTTTGGGTTTATCGAGGTAAATAATCTTGTCCCCCTATTGCAATTGGAAATTTCATGTTGTAGTAATATATAGTTGAGTATACTATATATAGAATGAGTATTGAAAAGAATTGGCTGTATTTACATAGAAATTTGTATTCTGATGGTGTTGTATTATTGTGAAGCAGATTTGAACACGTCCGGTTTAACGTGTTAATCCCCTGGGAGTTGTTGGCCTGGTAGCGGGCCTTGGTGGGGGAGGAGATTTGTGTGATTGCGGGGAGGTCTGCGAATTTTTACGTAGAATATGGAACCATGTGTTTAGAATATTCTACGAAGAGATCTAGGAGTTGATAGGCGTTTTGTGGCCTTTATAGGTTGCAGTACTTCGAGTAGCGTATTCTACTTGAAGAGTGGAAAAGGCTAGCAGAGTTACAGTATTTGTTATACCCCGTATTTTCAGAGTATGTACGTGAGGGCGTACGTATAAAAATTTGAGCCTTAAAGATTTGGCAAGTTTCGAAAATTGTACACAAGTGCGAAAGAGTCATTTTTAAAAACGTTTTACAAGACTTGCGAAGGAAAATTCCGGCTATGTCATTTATAATTTTTGCGGATTTTTCCGAGAGGCGAAACATTTTGGACCAACGGGAGGGTGACATGTGTCACCTCGCATCGAGCGTGTTGGGGCGGGAAAGTTGACGACAAGGGGGGCTTGTAGTTGGTAGGATATTTTGTGCAAGTTGGTGTGGTAGATTAAGGTGCACATGGCTTAATCTTAGCCTTACACTTGCCTAACACTTGGATGGATCTTGGCCATTGGTTGGCCATTTCTTGACCTATAAATACCCCTCTAAGTTGATGAACTTCTTCATCCTAAAATCATTTCAAGTCTTGAAATCCTCCCTTTTGTCATTGAGTTCGTCCCCAAACTCTTTTGAGAAGCCTTGGCAGAGCCTCCCATGAGTGAGGCTTGGCGAGAGGTACCCCTTGCCTAGTTATCTCGTATAAATACCCCCCCTTTTGTGGTATAGAAATACTCTCCAAGTATTGTTATAATGCCATAAGTACTCTAGCCCAAATACCTTGTAGTATTCCCAAAGGTACCTCTATACGAAAAGCCCAGAAATACTATTATACTTCCCCTCAGTCACAAAAACGAAACCCTAAGGAAATCTTCATTGATAGTTGACGCATTTGAGTAGAAGTTGGTTAGAACTTCTAAGGGTTGTTTGGAGCGGGTTGGAGCGCTCGGAGTAGGAGTTAAACGTTGCTCAGGATCGACATTAAACTTGGATAATTTTGGGCTCATCGAGGTAAATACTACTGTCCTTCTAGTGTAATTGGGAATTACATACTGTAGTAGTATAGAAATGAATTTAAATTCATAGAAGAGATTTGAACTGTAATAGAAGGATATTAACAGTAAAGACTTGAACTGAAATCACATCAGAAGAATATATGTAGAAGTTTAAACTGTACTTACATAGGACTGTATTTACAGTAGACTTATAACCTTATTGGTTGAATGTTCTGCGAGTAACATGAACTACTTGGAAGGTGGACAAGGCTAGCCGGGTTTTAGCCGTGGAGCGTTTTGCTTATAGTCGATAATCGTCGCGAGGTATATGATTCTTCCTATACTCTTGAGCATGAAGTATTTTAAAGGAATATATATATGGTACGGTAGACGTACGTGTGGCAATGTCTTTTGACTTAAGCCTGAATAATAAGAATCTTGAAGTGTTTCAAAAGTATATATATGGTACGGTAGACGTACGTGTGGCAATGTCTTTTGACTTAAGCCTGAATAATAAGAATCTTGAAGTGTTTCAAAAGTATATATATAGTACGGTAGACGTACGTGTGTTAACTGAACGTAGTTGTACGGCAATGTCTTTTGACTTAAGCCTGAATAATAAGAATCTTGAAGTGTTTCAAAAGTATATATATAGTACGGTGAGCGTCGTGTGTTAAGCGAACGTGGTTATGCGGCAATGTCTTTTGACTTAAGCTTGAATAATAAGAATCTTGAAGTGTCTCAAAAGTATATATATAGTACGGTGAGCGTCGTGTGTTAACTGAACGTAGTTGTACGGCAATGTCTTTTGACTTAAGCCTGAATAATAAGAAACTTGAGTGTTTTAAAAGAGTTAATAAACCTTTTTGAAAGAAGAGTAATACTTGGTTTTGAAAACATAAGAGTTATACTAGCTTTATGGGAAGTTAGGTATAACGTCTTAAGAGAGGTAAAGAGAATGACTTACTGATTTTATAAGTTAAGAGACTTGATCTTAAAAGATAAGAGACTTGACTTAAATGAATTAAAATGAATTTTGTGTGAAACCTCATTCGTGAGTAATGAGTGCGTGGTTTTAAAAGGAATAATGTTTCTTGATTTGGAAATCGAATGAGTATCGACAAACCCCTGCAGCGCTAATAAAAGGAAATGTACTGATTAATGAAGTATTATTAAAACCAGAAGAAACCTACATCTGCATAGAAGCAAAGATGAGACAAAATGATATTACATTTACGTTATACCGTATTTCAGTATATGCGTGGGGCGACGTAGAAAATTTAAGCCTTAAGATTTGGCAAGTTTGAAATTTGTACACAAGTGCCGAAAGGAGTCGTTTTTAAACGAACGTTTTACTAAACTTGCAAAGGAAAAATACGGCTATGTCATTTTTAATTTTTGCGGATTTTTAGAGAGACGAAACATTTTGGACCAACGGGAGGGTGACATGTGTCACCGCATTGGAAAGAAGTGGGGCGGCAAATGGATGAAAAGGTGGCATTGGTTAGGTAGGATATTTGTGCAAGTTGGTTTGGTAGATGGATAAGGTGCACATGGCTTAATCCTAGCCTTACACTTTCATAACAATTGGATGTATCTTGGCCATTGGTTGGCCATTCCTTGACCTATAAAGACCCCTCTAAGTTGATGAACTTCTTCATCCTAAAATCACTTTTCAAGTCTTGAAATCCCTCCCCCTTTTGTGAGTTGAGTTCGTCCAAACCCCCTCTTTAGAGAAGCCTTGGCGAGAGCCTCCCACTTGAGTGAGGCTTGGCGAGGGTACCCCCTTTGCCTAGCTGTCTCGTATAAATACCCCCTTTTTGTGGTATAGAAATACTCTCCAAGTATTGTTATAATGCCCAAATACTTTAGCCCATATACCTTGTAGTACTTTCCAAAGTTACCTCTATACGTAGAGCCCGGAAAATACTATTATACTTCCTTTAGCCACTAAACGAAACCCTAAGGAAAAATCTCCATAATTGGTTGGAGTACTAAATAGAAGTTGTGTAGAACTTCTAAGGGTTTCTTGGAGCGAATTGGAGCGCACGGAGTAGGAGCTAAACGTTGCTCAAGATCGACATTAACCTTGGATAATTTTTGGGCTCATCAAGGTAAATAATCCTATCCTTCTAGTGTAATTGGAAATTACATACTGTAGTTGGATTGAAATGAATATAAGATTCATAGAAGAGAATTGAACTGTAATAGAAGGATATTACAGAATAGACTTGGCGAAATCACATGGAAGAATATTAGAGTAGAAGATTTAAAGCGTATCTACATAGGAATGTATTTCTGATGGTGATAACCTTTATTGGTTGAATGTTACGCAAGTAGCATGTGCTCTGAGAGAAGGTGGACAAGGCTAGCGGGTTATAGCCATAGAGCGTTTTGCTTATAGTCGATAATCGTCGCGAGGTATGTGATTCTTCCTATACTCTTGAGCATGAAGTATTTTAAAAGAATACATATAGTACGGTAGACGTACGTGTGGCAATGTCTTTTGACTTAAGCCTGAATAATATGTATATCTAATATGGTAGATGTCGTGTGCTAGCGAATATAGTTGTGCGACAATGTCTTTTGACTTAAGCCCGAATAATAAGAACCTTGAAATATTTTAAAAGGAATATAGATATAGTACGGTGAGCGTCGTGTGTTAACTGAATGTAGTGTTACGGCAATGTCTTTTGACTTAAGCCTGAATAAGAAGAATCTTGAAGTATTTCAAAAGAAATAAGAAACCTTTTTGAAAGAAGAATAATACTTGGTTTTGAAAACATAAGAGTTATACTAGCTTTATGGGAAGTTAGGTATAACGTCTTAAGAGAGATAAAAAGAATGGTTTACTGATTTTAGAAGTTAAGAGACTTATTCTTAAAAGATAAGAGACTTAACTTAATTGAATTAATATGAATTTTGTGTGAAACCTCATTCGTGAGTAATGAGTACTTGGTTTTTAAAAGGAATAACATTTTACTGATTTCGGAAATCAGAATGAGTATCGACGAACCACTGCAGCGTTAATAACGGAAAATGTATTGAATAATGAAGTATTATTAAAACCAGTAGAAACCTCCATCTGCATAGAAACTAAGATGAGACAAAATGATATTTCATTTCCTAGATCATGGCTGCTTAATAAGATTGTTTATAAACAAGAATAAACTGCTCACACCTATGGCATATGTTACTCAATTGTTTTAAAAGAGATTAAGACATTGAACTATAAAACTTTTCTAAAATAAAGAGACTTGAGTAATGGAAATTAGGCAAACTGGAACCTTAGGGAAAAGAATGTGGTTGAAAAGGGAAGTGTTTCGGTTTACCTAAAAATGTGAGTCACTCTATTTTATACTACGGGTATCGGGTGACTTTTATAAAAGGAATAGATCTCTTTAAAAGGAATTTAACGTACGTAGTACTTTAGGGATAAAACCCGGACTTTGACATAAAATGAAAGTAGTTGTTGTGTAACTTACCTATGCTTATGGTGATAGTCTTTGTTGTGCAAGAATTGTGTTTCTATACTACCGCGTCTCTCGATGGAGGGCCGGTTGACTTGTTGAGAACATACTTGGGCGTCTGCGCGGTGACGGAGATTCCACGGGTATGCTTCCAGTAGCATTGTTACATGGGCATGTCCACACTGTTGATGGATTCTGTGGACATGTGACCCTTATGGTTATGGCGAAGTATCGTGACTTACGGTTGTGATCGGGTGCGTAGCCTGTTTACTTGCCCCCGTCAGCTACGTGACGCAGGTGGATCTGGTATAGGTTATTGCACTTGCCACGTGTCAGCTTCGTGGCGAAGTATCGTGACTTACGGTTGTGATCGGGTGCCTGGCCGATTCACTTGCCCCCGTCAGCTACGTGACGCAGGTGGATCTGGTGGAGGCTAGTGTACTTGCCCGCGTGTCGACCGCGAGTCGGTGTTGGGATGGAGCCGTGACTTACGGTTGTGATCGGTGCTGGCGATTCACTTGCCGTCGCCTACGTGGCGCGGTGGATCTGGTGGAGGCTAGTGCACTTGCCGCGTGTCGCCTTCGTGATATGGTTATGCGGTATTATTGTGCGGTCGGATCTGGTAGTTATACTTGCCGTCACGGTTTTATTGACAGTGGGACACGGTGTTCACATACTCCTTGGTGTTGTTATATCATAGGCTGGCGGTGAGGAAGAATTCCACGACACGAGTGATGATTTGGAGGCGTGAGTCACGACTTGATATATTTGTTTATATGTGGTGTCTTGTAGTTTGGTTATCATACATGTCTCTGCTTTATATAGATGCTATGATTTCATTCTGATATTTTATAGTTTCACATACTTGGTACTGTTGTCTTGACCTCCTTGGGCTGCGTTCATCTGCAGTAGGATTACATCGGCTGTCGATCCCCGCTTATAGGATCACCTTTCAGCATATTGGGAAGCTCCGTTCCTTCGGAGGCTTATCTTTGGTATGTTACTGTTATACCCCGTATTTTCAGAGTATGTACGTGAGGGCATACATACAAAAGTTTAGCCTTAAAGGTTAGACCTTGGACGAAAATACTTGGGCACAACTCACTAAAAGAATCGTTTTCCGACGAAACGTTTTACAAGACTCGCGTAGGGTAAATTCCGGCTATGTCATTTCTAATTTTTGCGGATTTTTCCGAGAGACGTAACACTTTGGACCAACGAGAGGGCGACACTTGTCACCCTCTCATTGATGGATGTGGGACGACAATAGGGCCGATTGGAGTGGCCTTCTTTGTCAAGTAGTTGGTACGATATTTTGTGTGCAAGTTGGCTAAGGTACACTTGCCGTAATCTTGACCTTACACTTGCCTAGCACATGGCTTAATCTTGGCCATTGGTTGGCCACTTCTTGACCTATAAATACCCCCCTTAAGATGAAGAGTTCTTCATCCACAAATCTTTCTCCAAGTCTTGAAAATCCTCCTCTCGCGTGAGCCTTTTCGTCCAAGCCCTCTCCCACACTGAGTGAAGCTTGGCGAGGCAACCCCACAGCCTAGCCGAAACCTACCCCCTCCTTGGTAGAAAAGTTGTCTTCTAGTATTGTTATAATGCCCAAAATACCTAGCCCAAATCCCTTAGTACTTAGTAGAAGTTGTGAAGAACTTAAGGGTTCTGGAGCTATCGGAGCGTACAACTTAGGAGCTAAACCTTGCTCAGGATCGACGTATTATCTAGGATATTATTGGGCTTACCGAGGTAAATAATCTTATCCTTCTTTTTGTAATTAGAGAATACCTACTGTAGAAGTATAGAAGTAAGTATAAAATACTTAGAAGGATATTAAAGAATAGAATTGAACTGTTATCACAGTAGAAGGGTATAAAAGAAGAATAATTGAACTATACTTACTTAGGACTGTTTTCACAGTAGACTTGAGTAGCTCACCGGGTAGGGAAGTTCTGCCCGATTTTCCGTAGAATAAAGGACCCTCTGCTTAGAACTGTTTACAGAGTAGTCTAGACGTTGATAGACGTGTCTGACTATTATAGGTTGATTCTCTGCGCGCGACATATTCAACTTGGCAGGTGGTTTTCGCCGAGAAGGTATGTGATTCTTCCTAAAGCATGATATTTTAAAATATATATATAGTATGGTAGACGTACATGTGTTAACTGAATAATAATTACGGCAATGTCTTTTGACTTAAGCCTGAATAATAATTACGACAATGTCTTTTGACTTAAGCCTGAATAATGAGAGTCTTGATGCATTTCAAAAGAATACTGAATCATTTTTAACAGAAGAGAACTAATTGGTTTTTAAACAAAAAGCTTAAGAGTTATACTAGCTTTATGGGAAGTTAGGTATAACAACTTAAGAATGATAAAAGGAACAGTTTACTTATGTGTTTATAACAGACTTATATTGATTTATGAAAGAATAAAAAAATGGTTTGATAAGTAGACATGATATGATGCTATGTGTGGTAGTGACTTGTAACGTTTGTATAAGAGGGTATTCTTGTTGTGCTTATGTTGTTTAATGATAAGCTGTTATGTTAGTATTATATCACTCACCTCTTGACATGTTACCGGGGGTTAAGCGCCTCCGTCTGGGGTAGACTCGGTGATGCAGGACCGTGATTCGAGAATACCTCATGCGGGTCCGAGGACCTATGCGAGCTACGAGTTCCGGTTAGTGTGCGGGGTTATACCTCATGCGGTCTATGTGGCCATGCGGACTACGAGTCGGGGCGATGTCGAGTAGCTACCCTCGATGCGGGGTTATACCCTATGCGGGCCTATGTGAGTGGCCTATGCGCACTACGGGAGTCCAGGATTAGGCCTGCATAATGATACTATGGGCGATTGGCCCTGCTTCGATCATTCGCAGCCTAGAAAAGACACATTCTGATTTACCTATTGTTGCTCTTGTTCATGATGTGGCACTATGTGCGTTACCTTGGTTGTTTCGTGCGTATTTGTAAAATTGGTTTTAAAATGATATGATTTCATTTAAGTACTTTCTGATTTCACATACTTAGTACTGTTATCGACCTCCTTGGCTGCGTTCATCTGCGAGTTAGTGGCAAGTGTGCTAGATCCACATCCTTAGGATCTTTGCTTTGGTGTCGGGAGCTCCATCTTCTAGGAGGCTCTACTTTTGGGTATGATCTCCCTGTATTGTAGATAGTTTTGTACATTCAGGGTATGGCGGGGCCCTATCCCGCCATAGTTGTTTACTTCCTTAGAGGTCTGTAGTCCTATTGTACAGTTGGGATGTAACTGCAAAAACTATGTTTATATATATATGCCGAAAGGCAAGCTTTTCATCAGATAAACTGTTTCTCTTTTTAATAATGTTTCTTGTCTTGTCTTATATTCCGCTGATTTCTCTGATGTATGACTACTTGGGTGCCCGGGTAAGGCACCAGTCACGGGCCCCGGAACGGGTCGTGACAAAAGTGGTATCAGAGCAGTTAATCCTCGGAAAGTGTCTACAGACCGTATCTAGTAGAGTCTTGATTATCGGTGTGTTGTGCACCACACCAATAATCAGGAGGCTATAGGATATTTAGGATTGGTTTCCATTCTTCTCACTCGAGATCGTGCTTTAGAGGCGTGTTATAAGTTGGACCCTCTAACGTATCCCTTTTACATGCTGATTATGCCTCCACACAAGGCAACCGGGCCCAGAAGAGCAAGGCGGCCAGGAGGCGCTAGTGGGACACCTAGAGTCACGAGGCTCGTGCCCGATCTATACAGAGGCGGTGAGTTCTACGACGCCGCCGACCCTGAGAGGTTTAGGGCGCAGCGATGGTGATGAGACCACATTACCTACACCTCGATCCCACATCCCGGAAGCAGATGAGATGGGTTCTGAGAGATGGCCCGATTCTTGGCGTGATCGTGGCGAACATGAGAGGCAGTGGATCTGGCGATTCGATTCCGGCCCGTAGCACCGTGGTTCACGAGGCGAGCAGTTTGAGGCTACGAGATTTCACGAGTTGTAGCCGCGAGTTTTACTGGTCGAGGCGGAGGATGATCGCGAGAGTTCATCCGTCGATTCTGAAGGATTATAAGGGTGATCGGGCGTCGGAGACCGAGTCCGTGATCTTACGTTCGCGCATCGGCTGCGTGATACCGCGATCGATTGATTTGATTCATAGGAGTTATCGGGAAACCGCGTCCCGGCTACTTAGGATGAGTTCTCGGAGGCTTTCTCACTCACTTCTTGCCTCGCGGATGAGGAGGGCGCGGGCGATAGATTTTTGTTACTAAAGCGAGAGAGGGCCTTGATTAGGGAGTACAATGTCGAGTTTGATTCATTGGCTCGATATGTCCCGGCGTTGGTAGCGATATGGAGGATAGGGTGCACCGCCACGTCAGGCTAGATGATTATATGGTGAGTCTTGTGCGGGTGTGGCTCTTGACGAGCATGGATATTACCCGCATGCGAGCTCGTGCACTTGGCTGCGAGGCGTAAGGCCGACGGGTTGACAAGCGGCGGCGAGAAGAAGGCGGGGCGGCGGTCTTTTGGTGGCTATCGTGGTGGCGGCCTCGGCGATCTAGATTTGCACCACGGCCGGCTCGAGCACTCCTGCACGTCCTCGGACATCCAGTATTCGAGGCGGCCGTGGCCCAGGGCTTGAGACGTCGAGGCGGCGAGAATGCGGCGATCGGGACCACCCGCCGGTGTGGTCGATGCGGTAGATCCCACTTCGGGAGTTGTGGTGCTGCTACGGGAGCTTGTTTGATTGTGGCGGCAGGTCACTTTGTGGCTTGTCAGAGCCAAGGAAGTGCGAATAGTAGGGTCACTACGAGTTCTTTCGGTCTTCATCCCAAGCGATTACTCGCCGGGCGTGGTACTCATGGACCCGGTCGCGGAAGAGGTCGTGGCTCGGGTCCCGATTCTAGCGGTCCTCGTAACGCATTTATGTCTTGTCCCGGTAGCAGGATCGGGAGGCCTCACCGATGTAAATCCGAGTACCTTATCGATCTCGATTATGATGTGTATGCCTTGATAGATCGGGTTCTACTCATCTATATATCTCCCCTTGTTGCTAGTAGGATAGGGATAGAGCACGAGTCCATAGACCACTTTCGAGTAGCTACGCGATGGTGATTCGGTGGTAGCTCGGCGGGTATATAGGGCTTGTCCAGCGACCATTTACAATCGTCAGACCCTAGCCGACTTGATAGAGTTGATATGATTGATTTCGACGTGATCATGGGTATGGATTGGCTAGCTTCTTGCTACGCCAATGTAGACTGCAGGGAGAGAGTAGTGCGGTTCCAGTTTCTGAGGCCGGTTGTTGAGTGGGAGAGAACCTTTGTATCGCCAGGGTAGGTTTATTTCCTACCTCGAGGCTAGGAAGATGGTGCGAGAAAGTACATCTACCATCTCGTTCGGGTGTTTGATCACGAGGCTGCGATGCAGATTTTGATCGATTCCAGAGTCGAGAGAATTCCCACGTGTTTCAGGGCGACCTCGGGTATCCCTCCTGAGAGGGAGATAGAGTTTTGTATTGATGTGTTGCCAGACACTCGTCCTATTTCCATTCCGCCATACAGAATGGCACCTGCCGAGTTGAGAGAGCTGAAGGATCAGCTTAGAGATTTCTTTGGAGAAGCGGCTTCATCAGGGCCTAATGTTTCTCCCAGGGAAGCGCGTATTGTTCGTGAAGAAGAAGGGCGGGGCGGCTGCGCATGTGTGTTGATCTGACGGTGAACAAGGTGACCATTAAACGAATACCCCTTCCCGGATTGATGATTTGTTCGACCCGATTGCGAGTGCGAGATGTTTCTCAAGATTGATCTGCGATCGGGCTATCATCAGTGCGAGTCGAGGCGGATGTCCCTAGATCGCATTCGGACGTGCGGGCATTATGAGTTCAGGGTCATGTCTTTTGGGTTGACCAATGCTCCGACGGTATTCATGGATTTGATGAACCGAGTGTTCAAACCATTTTTGGACACGTTTGTGATAGTGTTCATCGATGATATCTTGGTTTATTCTCGCTCGAGCGAGAGCATCAGAGCATTTGAGGATCTTTGAGAGTTCTCCAGGACCAGCAGTTGTACGCCAAGTTTTCCAAATATGAGTTTTGGTTAACTTCGGTGGCTTTTCTTGGGCATATTGTTGGGGCTGATGGTATTCGGGTGGATACGACCAAAATTGAGGCAGTCAGGAGTTGGCCTCGACCTACTACTCCGACAGAGGTTCGCAGTTTTCTAGGCCTTACAGGTTATTATCGGCGGTTCGTAGAGAAGTTTGCTTCTATCTCTGCACCATTGACTAGGTGACTCGGAAGCGGCCAAATTTGATGGTGATGCTTGTGGCGGGGTTTCGATTCTTGAAGGAGGCGGCCGCCCCGTTCTTACTCTTCCGGAGGGTCGAGCGGTTATATGCGTGTATTGTGATCGTCGGGCATCGGGTTGGGATGTGTGTTGATGCAGAGGCAAGGTTATAGCGTATGCATCCCGCGGTGAAGAAACACGAGAGGAACTACCCGCATGATTTGAGTTAGCGGCGGTGATTCACGCCTTGAAGATCTGGAGGCACTATTTGTATGGGGTTCACGTGGATATTTATACGGACCACAGAGCCTCGGTATATCTTCACCAAAGGAGAGTGAACTTACGGCGAGGCGGTGGTTAGAGTTGCTTAAGGATTACGATGTTGATATCTGTACCACGGGAAGGCCAATGTTGTGGCAGATGCTCTTAGTCGTAGGTCGATGGGAGCCTATCGGATGTGCGGCGAGAGGAGGGACATGGTTCGTGATTTGCATCAGTTAGCGAGCCTTGGTGTCCGTTTGATTGATTCTGATAGCAGTGGGGTTCGAGTTCGTGAGGTTGCCGAGTCTTCCATCATCGAGGAGGTGAAGAGGCAACAGTTCGAGGATCCAGTTTTGACACGTTATCGTGATACGGCTCTTCGTGAGGGGAAGGGTCCTTTTGAGGTAGCACCTGATGGGGTGCTAAGGTTTGAGGCGAGTTGTGTGTTCGGATGTTTGAGGACTTGGCGGAGTTCTTGGGGAAGCACACAACGCGTTACTCTATCCATCCGAAGTCGACCAAGATGTACCACGACGCCCAGATCCGTGTATTGGTGGGATGGCTTGAAGAGGGCGTTGCGAGTTCGTAGCTCGATGCGTGTTGTCGGCGGTGAAGGTAGAGCACGAGGCACGGTGGTTTGTTCTGACGATAGAGATCCCGACCTGGAAGTGGGAGGTGATCAACATGGATTTCATCACAGGATTACCTCGCACTCAGAGGAGACATGATTCTATATGGGTTATCGTCGACAGGCTGATGAAATCAGCCCACTTTATTCCGTCGGGCGACTTTTCGGTGAGATTATGCGGACTTTACATCAGAGATCGTCGGCTGCATGGAGTCCCTATTTCGATCATATCGGGCAGAGGGTCGATTTACGGCTAACAGGAGGTCTTTCGAAGGGTTTGGGGACGCAGTGAGCTGAGTCTGCATTCCATCCACGAGCAGACGGACGGGCGAACGCACTATCCGGACTCTTGAGGATATCTGCGAGCTGTGTTATTGACTTCGAGGTAGCGGGAGGATCATTTGCCTCTAGTTGAGTTTGCGTATAATAATAGCTACCACTCCGGATTCGGATGGCGCCTTATGAGGCCTTGTATGGGAGGAAGTGCGGATCGCCGATAGGCTGGTTCGATGTGGCGAGTGCGATTAGTGGGACCAGATTTGGTGCAGCAGGAAGTGGATAAGGTGAATCTTATCCAGGAGCGGTTGCTCACAGCTCAGAGTCGACATAAGTCATATGCAGATCATCGTCGTCGGCATCTGGAGTTCAAGGTTGATGATTGGGTTTTCCTGAAGGTGTCACCCATGAAGGGTGTGATGAGATTCGGGAAGAAAGGGAAACTCAGCCCAAGGTACATTGGGCCGTATCAGATTGTCCGCAGGGTAGGCAAGGTTGCCTATGAGTTGGATCTGTCGTCCGATCTGGAGGCAGTGCATCCGGTGTTTCATGTTTCTATGCTGAGGAGATGTATCGGGGATCCATCTAGGGTACACCCGATTGACGATGTCCAGGTGACCGAGGGGTTATCATATGAGGAGATTCCCATAGCAATAATCGATCGTCAGGTTAGGCGTCTGCGGACCAAGTGTTGTTTTGTGGCGGAACGAGCTCAGGGAGGAGATGACGTGGGAAGCTGAGGAGGACATGAGGCAGAAGTATCCTCACCTATTCCCCACACCTCCAGGTAATTCACTTTCCTACTTGTAAATCTTCATTATCGTTTATGACTAAGTGTTGTTTTGTGGCCGTGTGTGGCATTTGCAAACTGTTTAAGTTATGAAGAACCTTATCGTTATCTGTCTTGGGAAGGAACATTCGGGACGAATGTTTCTAAGGAGGGGAGAATGTTATACCCCGTATGTTCGGAGTATATGCGTGAGGCATACGTCAAAAGTTTAGCCTTAAAGGTTAGGCCACGGGCGAAAATACTTGGGCATAACTCACTAAAAGAATCGTTTTCGACGAAGCGTTTTACAAGACTCGCGTAGGGTAAATTCCGGCTATGTCATTTCTAATTTTTGCGGATTTTTAGAGAGGCGTAACACTTTGGACCAACGAGAGGCGACACTTGTCACCCTCTCATTGATGGATGTGGGGCGGCAATAGGGCGATTGGAGTGGCCTTCTTTGTCAAATAGTTAGTACGATATTTTGTGTGCAAGTTGGCTAAGGTACACTTGCCTAATCTTGACCTTACTTGCCTAGCACATGGCTTAATCTTGGCCATTGGTTGGCCACTTCTTGACCTATAAATACCCCCTTAAGATGAAGAGTTCTTCATCCACAAATCTTTCTCCAAGTCTTGAAAATCCTCCCTCTCCTTGTGAGCCTTTTCGACCAAGCCTCTCCCCACTTTGAGTGAAGCTTGGCGAGGCAACCCCAGCCTAGCGAAACCTACCCCCCCTCCCTTGGTAGAAAAGTTGCCTTCTAGTATTGTTATAATGCCCAAAATACCCTAGCCCAAATCCCTTAGTACTTAGTAGAAGTTGTGAAAAACTTCTAAGGGTTCTTGGAGCTATCGGAGCGTACAACTTAGGAGCTAAACCTTGCTCAGGATCGACGTATTATCTAGGATATTATTGGGCTTACCGAGGTAAATAATCTTATCCTTCTTTTTGTAATTAGAGAATACCTACTGTAGAAGTATAGAAGTAAGTATAAAATACTTAGAAGGATATTAAAGAATAGAATTGAACTGTTATCACAGTAGAAGGGTATAAAAGAAGAATAATTGAACTATACTTACTTAGAATTTGTTTTCACGATGAGACTTGAGTAGCTCACGGGTAGGGAAGTCTTGCCCGATTTTCCGTAGAATAAAGGACCCTCTGCTTGAAGCTGTTTCTGAGTAGTCTAGACGTTGATAGACGTGTCTGACTATTATAGGTTGATTCTCTGCGCGCGACATATTCAACTTGGCAGGTGGTTTTCGCCGAGAAGGTATGTGATTCTTCCTAAAGCATGATATTTTAAAATATATACATAGTATGGTAGACGTACATGTGTTAACTGAATAATAATTACGGCAATGTCTTTTGACTTAAGCCTGAATAATAATTACGGCAATGTCTTTTGACTTAAGCCTGAATAATGAGAGTCTTGATGCATTTCAAAAGAATACTGAATCATTTTTAACAGAAGAGAACTAATTGGTTTTTAAACAAAAAGCTTAAGAGTTATACTAGCTTTATGGAAAGTTAGGTATAACAACTTAAGAATGATAAAAGGAACAGTTTACTTATGTGTTTATAACAGACTTATATTGATTTATGAAAGAATAAAATAATGGTTTGATAAGTAGACATGATATGATGCTATGTGTGGTAGTGACTTGTAACGTTTGTATAAGAGGGTATTCTTGTTGTGCTTATGTTGTTTAACGATAAGCTGCTATGTTAGTATTATATCACTCACCTCTTGACATGTTACCAGGGGTTAAGCGCCTCCGTCTGGGGTAGACTTCGGTGATGCAGGACCATGATTCGAGAATACCTCGTGCGGGTGCAGAGGACCTATGCGAGCTACGAGAGTTCGAGTTAGTGTGCGGGGTTATACCTGCGATGCATGTGGCCATGCGGACTACGAGTCGGGGCGATGCCAGGAGTAGCTACCCTCGATGCGAGGTTATACCCTATGCGGGCTATGTGAGTGGCCTATGCGGACTACGGGAGTCCAGGATTAGGCCTGCATAATGATACTATGGGCGATTGGCCCTGCTTCGATCATTCGCAGCCTATAAAAGACCTGTTACAGTTTACCTATTGTTGCTCTTGTTCATGATGTGGCACTATGTACTCTACTTTTGGGTATGATCTCCCTGTATTGTAGATAGTTTTGTACATTCAGGGTATGGCGGGGCCCTGTCCCGCCATAGTTGTTTACTTCGCAGAAGTGCAGTAGTCTATTGTATAGTTGGGATGTAACTGCAAAAACTATGTTTATATATATATGCCGAAAGGCAAGCTTTTCATCAGATAAACTGTTTCTCTTTTTAATAATGTTTCTTGTCTTGTCTTATATTCTGCTGATTTCTCTGATGTATGAATACTTGGGTGCCCGGGTAAGGCACGATCACGAACCCAAAGCAGTCGTGTGATTACCACTGATCTGTAGGTTCTTGTACATTCGGGGTATGGCGGGGCCTGTCCGTCATAGTTGTTGTATAAATCTTAAGTGCATGCCTTTGTTGTGGGCAGGGTTGTAAGGATTGTAACTGTTCAAATGTCTATATTTATACTTGTTGAAAGGCAACCGTTTTGGTTGGCCTATTTTCTTTTATCTTGATCCATATCTATTATTATGTTTAAGTTTTTATTTCCGCTGGTTTTTCTCTGATGTTGTATCACTAGGGTGCCCGGGGTAAGGCACCAGTCACGGGCCCGGGTTCGGGTCGTGACAATTTCCTAGATAATGGCTGCTTAATAAGATTTATTATGAACAAGAATAACCTACTCACATATAAGGCGTATGTTTCTCAGATTGTTTTAAAAGAGAATTATATTCTTAAGTGAATAAAACTATGAACTATGAAACCTTTCTAAAATAAGAGGCTTAAGTACTTGAAATTAGGCAAACTTGAACTTAGGGAAAAGAATGTTGTTACTTGATGTTGAAAAGGAAAGTATTTGGGTTTACCTAAAAATGTGAGGCACCCTATTTTTTTATACTACGGGTATCGGGTGACCTTTATAAAAGAAATGGATCTTTTAAAAAGAATCTAACGTATGTAATACTTGGGGGTCAGAACCTAGACTTTGGCCTATAATAAACTTGAGTTGTGTGTAACTTGCCTATGTTTGTGTTTGATAGCCTTGTTGTGCAAATATTGTATTTCCATACCACCGCGTCTCTCGATGGAGGGCCGGCTGATTGTTATGAGCGATTATTCACCGAGTCCCACGAGATGGGCCGGGACACGTATTTCATCTGATTATTCACCGAGTCCCACGAGATGGGCCGGGACACGTATTTCATCTGATTATTCACCGAGTCCCACGATGGGCGGACACGATTTCATCTGATTATTCACCGAGTCCCACGAGATGGGCCGGGACACGTATTTCATCTGATTTTTTACCGAGTCCCATGGGATGGGCCGGGACACGTACTCCACATGATTCTTTACCGAGTCCTACGGGATGGGCCGAGACACGTATTCCACACGATTTATACCTAGGCTAAGCGGTGAGGAAGGAGTTCCACAGGCGTGAGGATGACTTGAGGCGTGAGTCCTGTCTTGACATGATCGCTTTTATGTTGTGAATCGTAGTTTGGTTATCATACATGTCTCACGCTTTATATAGACTATTATGATTTCATTCTGATATTTTACTGTTTCACATACTTGGTACTGTTATCGACTCTTCGGGCTGCATGCCGCAGTAGAAGTACATCGGTTGTAGATCCTCGCCATGTGGATCAAAGTGCAGCGTGTTGGGAAGCCGTTTCTTGGAGGCTTATCTTTTGGTATGTTACCACAGTCCGTAAGTTCTTGTACATTCAGGGTATGGCGGCCACTGTCCCGCCATAGTTATCATTTCATTCTTAAGTGCAGTAAATCTTGTTGTGGCGGGGTTGTAAAAAGGATTAAACTGTTGGTTTTTATATATATGTACGTAAGGCAACCGCTTTTGGTTGGCTTTGTTTGTTTATCATGTCTCTTGTTTCATATTTATGTTTTATGTTCCGTTGATTTTCTCTCGATGAATGACTACTGGTGCCCGTAGGCACGATCCACGACCGGATCGGTCGTGACAAAAGTGGTATCGAGCGATTAATCCTCGGAAAGTGTCTACAGACCGTGTCTAGTAGAGTCTTGATTATCGGTGTGTTGTGCACCACATCTATAATTAGGAGGCTATAGGACATTTAGGATTGGTTTCCATTCTTCTCATTCTGAGATCGTGCCTTAAAGCCGTGTGATAAGTTGGACCCCTCTGACGTGTTCCTTTCCTTTACCAGTTATGCCTCCGCGTAAGGCAACCCGGGCCCGAAGGCAAGGCGTAGGAGCTGTGAGTAGAGCACGGAGGGTTACCAGGGCAGAGGCCCAGTCGTTACCTGAGATAGTGCTTCCGACGGCAAGTTTTGCGACGCCGCCAGCACCGGCAGAGTTTAGAGCTGCAGCAGTGGCTGCTGAGACTACAATACCTAAGCCTCCAGTCCCACAGCCTGGAGCAGATGAGATGGGGTACAAGGATATGGCCCAGTTACTGGCCAGGGTCGTGGCCAGATATGAGGAGAGGCTGGATGCAGCTTCAGCCCCAAAGAGCACCCGTAGTTCACCCCGAGCGCAGTTTGAGACTACGGGACTTTACGAGTTGTAGCACTTGATGTTACATGGATCGAGAGCGAGGATGACCTCGGGAGTTTATCAAGCGACAATGGATCATGAGTGATCAGAGTCTCAGAGGCAGAGTCAGTGGTATTGGGTTCTGTTATACCCCGTATTTCCAGAGTATGTACGAAAGGACGTACGTAGAAAAGTTTGGGCTTTAAAGTTAGGCATAGGTTCGATTTTTGTGCACAACACCCGGTTAGAGTCGTTTTTCGACGAAACGTTTTACACAACTTGCGAAGGAAAAATTCCGGCTATGTCATTTAGTATTTTTGCGGATTTTTCCGAGAGACGAAATATTTTGGACCAACAAGAGGGCGACACTTGGCACCCTCTAATTGGTGGACTATGGGGCGGCATTTGGACGAAATGGTGAGTGGGAGTAGGTAGGATATTTTGTGATATTTGTGTGGTAGATGGATAAGGTGAATCTTGACCCTACACTTGCCTTGCACTTGGCATGATCTTGGCCATTGGTTGGCCATGGCTTGACCTATAAATACCCCTCCCCTTTGAAGACTTCTTCATCCTAAAAATCTCTAAGTCTTGAAAATCACTCCCCTCTCTTGTAGTGTTTCGTCCAACACTCCCTCCCCTTTGAGAAGGCCTTTTGGCCGAGGTGCCCCACCCTCCTAGTGGTGCTAGCCGAGGGGTACCCCCCTCTACCTGGAGTTGTTTTCATAAAATACACCCCCCTCTTGGTAGAAATACTCTCCAAGTATTGTTACTATACCGAAATACCTTGGCCCAAATACCTTGTAGTATTCAAAGGTTACACTTATACTAAAAGCCCAAAAATACTATTATACTTTCCTTCAGTCACAAAACGAAACCCTAAGGAAAATCTCCATAGTTGGTTGGAGTATTAAGAAGAAGTTGCGTAAAACTTCTAAGGGTTGTTTGGAGCGGGTTGGAGCGCACGGAGTAGGAGCTAAACCTTGCTCAGGATCGACATTTAAACTTGGATAATTTTGGGCTTATCGAGGTAAATACTACTGTCCTTCTATTGTAATTGGAAATTACATGTTGTAGGAATATATAGTTGAAGTATACTATATATAGAATTGAACATAGTTTTGCGGCAATGTCTTTTGACTTAAGCCTGAATTTAAAGAAGAGAACTGAACTGTAATTACATAGGACTGTATTACAGTAGACTTGTGTAGCATTGCTGTGAAGTAGAATTGTACATGTCCGGATTAGGCGTGACAACCCCTCAGGGAGTTGTTGGCACATAGCGTGCCTCGAGCAGAGGAGAGATCTACGCGTGATTTGGGGAGTCTTTGCGAATTTTCTGTAGAATATTCTACGTTGAGATCTAGATGTTAATAGGCACCTTGTGGCCTCTATAGGTTGAAGTACTACGTGTGGCGTGAGCTGCTTCAAGGTGGCCGACGGTTTGAGGTACTTGAGCGTTTTGCTATTAGTCGATAATCGTCGCGAGGTATGTGAACCTCTTCCTATCTTTTCTAGCATGATATGTGTATAACTATGTAGTACGGTGACGCATACGTGTTAAATGTATTTGGTTGGTTTAAAACATAAAGTGTTATAACGGCTTTATGGGGAGTTGGTTATAACAGCTTTATGTAAGTAAGAAATGCTTTGTGGTTTTTAAAAGATAACTGATTTGATTTATAACTGACTGGATGTGTGATATTAAGAAACCCTTTTAGCTTAAGAGTTATACTAGCTTTATGGGAAGTTAGGTATAACGGCTTAAGAGAGATAAAAAGAATGATTTATTGATTTAAGAAGTTAAGAGACTTGACTTAATTTTATTAATGTGAATTTTGTTAAAACGTGTGAAACCTCATTCGTGAGTAATGAGTATTTTGGTTTTCAAAAAGGAATGATGTTTCTTGTTTTGAAATCGGAATGAATGTCGAACAAACCACAACAAATGCTAATAAAGGGAAATGTATTAACTAATAAAGAATTATTAATAACCAGTAGAAGCCTCCATCTGCATAGAAGCTAAGATGAGACAAAATGATATTACATTTCCTAGATCATGGCTGCTTAAATAATATTGTTATGAACAAGAATAAACTACTCACACATAAGGTATATGTTTCTCAAATTGTTTTAAAGGATTAAAACTATGAACTACGAAACCTTTCGAAAAATGAGAAACCTGAACATTTGAAATTAGGCAAACTTGAACGTTTGGAAAATAATGTTGTTACTCGATTTTACAAAGAGAAGTGTTTTGGTTTACTTCAAAAGATAGTCACTTTATTTTTACATACTACGAGTATTGTGTGACTATTCGTGAAAGAACAGATCTCTTAAAGAATTAATGTATGAAGTACTTTGGGGATAAAAACCCGATCTTGTTAATCATATAGCAGAAAGTACCTTGTGTGAATAACTTGATTGTGTTGGTTTGTGATAGCCTTGTAATACTTTCTTGTTGATTTGATAAGTAAACATGCTAGGATGCTACGTGTGTTATTATCTTGTGATGTTTGTGTAAAGGGGTTTTCCCTCGATTGCGCTTAAGTTGTTTAACTATCAGCCGTTATGTTGGTATTATACCACTCACCTTGACATCATCCGGAGGTTGTCGCCTCCACGCGGGTAGACTCAAAGTGTCTGTGTGACCTATGATTCGAGAATACCTACGCAGTCCCGGGGCTATGCGAGTGCGAGAGCTCCAGGTTAGTGTGCGGACTTTATGGTCATGCGGTCTATGTGGCCATGCGGACTGCGAGTCCAGGCGGATGCCGGGGAGTAGCTACCCTCGATGCGGGAAATACCTCATGCGGGCCATTGGAGTGGCCTATGCGCGAGTGCGGAAGTTCGGGGCTAGACGCGCACATTAGATACATCGCGCGAGTGGCGGCTTTGATCATGTAATGATGCAGACAGATCTCATGATACGATTTATGACCTTGTTTGTACTGTAGGTTTTAGTAGTCGGCTATGCCTTCGTACTTACCGTGCACGGTTTTATGATTGACAGGTGGGACACGTGTTCATGTATTCCTTGGTGCTTTTATATCATAAGTCACGGTGGCGAAAGGTATTCCACGGGCATGATTGATGTTGTGGGCGTGAGACCCATTGTTATATTTGAGTGATGACTTTGAGGGCGTGAGTCCCTGACTTGACATGACTGCTTATTTATTGTGAACTGTAGTTTGGTTATCATACATGTCTCCTGCTTTATATAGACTACTATGATTTCATTTACAGTATTTTCAGTTTCACATACTGTACTGTTGACGACCTCCCGAAGTGCGTTCATGCCGCAGCTTGAGGTACACCGCCGTTGATCCTAGCTCAGTGGTCACTTCAGCGTTGGGAAGCTCCGTTTCTCGAGGCTTATCACGTATAGTCCCCTGTCATAGTAGGTGCTTACATTCAGGGGTATGGCGGGGCCCTGTCCCGCCATTGTTGTCATGTCACTCTTAGAGGTCTGTAGTACTGTTGTGGGCAGAATTGTAAAAAGGGATGTAACTGTTCTAGTTGATATTTATATATGCCGCAAGGCAACTTTCTCAGATAACTGTTTTTCACTTCACTATATTCATGTCTTGTTTTATATTCCGCTGATTTCTCTGATGTATGGCTACTTAGGGTGCCCGGGGTAAGGCACCAGTCACGGGCCCGGGTTCGGGTCGTGACAAAAGTGGTATCAGAGCAGTTAATCCTCGGAAAGTGTCTACAGACCGTATCGAGAAAGTCTTGATTATCGGTGTGTTGTGCACCACACCAATAATCAGGAGGCTATAGGATATTTAGGATTGGTTTCTATTCTTCTCACTCAGAGATCGTGCCTTAGAGCTGTGTTATAAGTTGGACCCCTCTAACGTATTTCTCTCCCTTACCGTTATGCCTCCGCGTAAGGCAACCCGCCTGGAGGGCAAGGCGCAGGAGTCGCGAGTAGAGCACAAAGGGTTACTAGGGCACAGGCCCAATCATCACCTGGGGTGGTGCTTCATTTGGGGAGTTCTGCGACTTCACCAGCCCCAGCAGAGTTTAGCACGGCGGCAGCAGTGCCTACTGCGATCTTGATATATGAACCTTCGCCCCACGATCGAACAGAGAATATAGATTGCAAAGAGGCGACCCTGTTACTAGCTATGGATTTGGCTACCAGAGAGTATACCGATGTACCGCGAGTCTTGATGAATATCTAAGAGAGGGTTGTGCAAGAGTAATTCTTCAGTTAGGCTTGAGCATGGCCTGTGTACGGGCTTATGCACAGCAGGCCGAGAAACGTAGAGATCGACGGGTTAACCAAGGACAGCAGAAGAGGGCCAGAACAACAAGGTCCTTTGGTAACTTTCAAGGCGAACCACCTCAGCAGCAGATTAGATATGCACATCCACGGTCAGCAGTGGTCCTCGCGGGGTTCAGACGATCGGGGTATGCAGGAGTTGGTCGAATCGCCACGACGAACGGGCCCGTGGATCGTGCCTTACCGGGCACCCTAGTGATACAACATCAGAGTAATCAGCGGAATATAAAACAATAACATGAAATAGCATGAAGTATGAAATAATAATCTGAGAAAAATTGCCTTCGCATGTATATATGAAAACTTAAATCCGGTCAGTTACATCCCACTTACAACTCGCCACAACAAGATTACTGCACTTAAGAGTGACATGACAACAATGGCGGACAGGCCCCGCCATACCCCGAATATAAGCACCTACTACGACGGGACTATACCACCGATAAGCCTCCGAGAAACGGAGCTTCCCAAACGCTGAATCGTGACCGAGAGCTACGATCAACGATCGCGTACCTCAACTGCGCAGATGAACGCACTTCGGCGAGGTCGATAAAAGGTACCAAGTATGTGAAACTGAAAATACTGTAAATGAAATCATAGCTGTTACACCCCGTAAGTCCAAGACATGTATAAGAGAATGTACGAAAGGAAACAAGACTTGGATATTGGTACGAAAGGAAGAATTGTTTTTCCGACGGAAAATCTTCCGGACGTCAGAAAGGAAAAATGTTCGTTGTTGAGAATTGTATTCTCAAAATGCATTATTTGAAGAGTACGGAACTCCTTTTGGAAATTTATTTTTACGGATTTGGTCACGTGGGGCCCACCCGAGGAATTTTACATTTTTGTGGGGCCCACGAGGGTTACTGAATTTTATGGACGAATGAGAGGGCGACACGTGGCACCCCCACATGGCTTGGTCGAAATTTATGCAAGGGTATAATGGTCATTGACCATGGTTGAAGATAAGTCTTCCAAAGCTTGACATTGTTGACAAGTCAACTTGTCCACCTAGGCTTGATCCAAGTGAAACTCATCCTAGCCTCACATTTGTTTAAGTCTAAGCCCTCCATTGTGTGTTATAAGGTTACTACTAGTGCAAGACTTGCCATTTAACACTTAGAAAAAAATCACACTAGTTGTTCTTCATGAACATGCTCTCGGCTTAGGTGCCATTCCCACACAAAAAAAATTTAGTTTGTGATCCATTAGCCACAAGACTTTAAACCAAGGTTCCTAAGAGTATTGTAAGGTTATCTCAATAGAAAGATTTCGGAAAAAACGTATTTTTACGTTAGTCGCAAGGCGGAAACTAAGGGAGTTCTTAAACTTTGAAGTTGGAACTTGAAGATGGGTTCTTCATAGGCCTCTAAGGAGTGCTTGGAGCAGATTGGAACCTAAGGAAAGGAGCTAAGAATTGCTAAGGCACGACTTTGAATCTTGGAAATTTTAAGGGCTTGGAAAGGTATAAATTTTGTCGTTTTAGTAGTTAAGACTTACTTATTGTTGTAGCTATGGATTTTAGCAAGCATGAGTTGTATAATATGAAGTTTGATATGTTTATTGGCTATTGGAACCCTAATCCGAAAACTTGCATTTTTAGCCTTAAGATTACATTTCAAGTTGGTTATTAGTTAAGTCGTCGCATGTTGTATAAAGAAGGAAATTGTAGTTGTTGAAGTTGTTTATGACTATATAACATGTTAGACCTTAGAACTTGGAATTGGAAGAGGATTGGAAAAGGCGTAGTGTTATTGGTTATATGTTGGCCGAGAATGGCTAGTGAAGTATTAAACTATTTGGTATGAATTGTGGGGCGGAATTTTACACGTATTGTAAGGCATGTAATCCCCTTTCTTTGGTTGTTGTTTGAAGCCTTAAATGTGGCGTGTTGGTCATTGTATTCGACCTTGAAAAAGGTGGCAAAGTAAGTAGAAACAAAGGAAGTGCTGCCCGATTTTCCGTAGAATTAGCGACCGTATACTTAGTATTATTCTACGTTGAGACTAGAAGTTGATAGTCTTGTTGTGACCATTATAGGTTGACACTTCTACGTACGGCGTATTCGGCTTAGCTTGTGGACATTAGCCGAAAAGGTACGTGAACTATCTCCTCTTCTAGCATGATTCCTTAAGATAAAGAAAGTAAGTTCTACTCCTCAAATGATCCATTCCTTGGTGGTACTTGGATTGCCTAATATAGAATATGTTCTATGAACTTCCTTGATTGTACTTTGATGTGTAAATTGTAAGTTGTATAATCCATTTCCTTAGTGAAGCTTGGATTCTTAAAAGTGAAAGTATTTTACTTAAAGTACATGGAGTCTTGAAAAAGTGGTTTCCAAACCTTTTGGCTAGTGCCTTAGTTCCAAAACCTAAGGGTTGTTGTAATGACTTTAGGGGAGTTAAAGGAGTGATTTACTTAATTGTTTTAAGAGAGGAGAAGTGACATGATTTAAGAGAAGTAACTTGTTTTAAAGGTGTGAGTTACTTGAGGTTTAAAGGTAGAAGAAACTTATTTTCTAAATGTTAAGAGACTTGAAGTATTTTGAAAGTTAAGAACTTGATTTGTAAATATGTGATACTTGGTTTTAAAAGTATAAGTCTCTTGGTTATAAAAGGAATGAAATTGTCTAAAAACCATAAAGGGTTATAACGGCTTTATGGAAAGTTGGTTATAACGGCTTTATGGAAGGTTTAGAAAGTTGTCTATTTTGATTAAAGGGCATAAGTTGCCTAGATTGTGAAAATTTGAAGTTACTTGATTTCAAGCCTTGAAATGAGTTTTCTAAACGTGTAGTAACTTACTTTGAAAAATAGACATGCCTTGATACTACGGGTGTTAGTATCTTGGGGTTTTACATAAAAAGGAGTCTTTTGAAAAGAATGCACGACGTAGTACTTTGGCTTGTTAATTGAGAATAATTCTATGTGATGCCTTGATTAGTACTTTGGCTTGATTAATTGAGAATTAGTCTAAGTGTGCCTTGATAAGTACTTTGGCTTGTTAAATGAGAAGTATTCTATTCATACCGATAGGTACTTTGGCTTGTTAAATGAGAATTATTATATTAGTTCCACGATAACTACTTTGTCTTGTTAAAACAGAATTATTCTATTTCATACGATAAGTACTTTGGCTTGTTAAATGAGAATTATTCTATTTGTGCCACGATAAGTACTTTGGCTTGGTTAATTGAGAATTATTCTATGTGTGCCTTGATAAGTACTTTGGCTTGATTAATTGAGAATTAGTCTAAGTGCTACCGATAAGTACTTTGGCTTGTTAAATGAGAATTATTCTATTTGTGCTCGATAAGTACTTTGGCTTGTTAATTGAGAATTATTCCATGGTGCCTTGATAAGTGTTTTGGCTGTTTAGTTGAGAATTGCCTATGTGTCGGAAATAGCGGTTGTGTGCTATTGGTATATCGGTCGTTTGGTCATTCCGGGTTTGTGGCATTTGGATATTCCGTGGATTTGCTACCCACGATGCGAGGAATACCTCACGCGGTCCGTAAGACTTATGCGGGTGAAATAGTCCCACGCGGGCGGTCCACCTATGCGAGGAATACCTCGCGAGTCCGTAAGGGCTTACGCGGGTGAAATAGTCCCACGCGAGGAATACCTCTCGCGGGTCCACGCGCCTACGCGGTGAAATAGTCCCGCGAGTAGGATGGTTAAATGATCCGCGGCGGATGGTCCTGTTTTGATCATGAGCTTCCTATTTTATATTGTAAGGATACTACTGTTTACTCTCATTGTTAGTAAGGCACAATGTGTTGTAATTTGATTATCCTATATGTCCCCGGATTTGTTTGTGTTACCCTATGGTCATGCTTTTACGATGTGGGATTCCGGGGCATGAGACCACGTGGTATTTAGGACACAGGGGGGGACTTGGTGTTCATGTATCCTTATTGGTGTTATTACATCATGGACTGCCGGCAGTGAGGAAGGATTCCACGGGCATGATTGATATTATGGGCGTGAGACCCATAGTTATATTTGAGTAGTGACTTTGAGGGCCTGCGTCCCTGACTTGATATGACTGCTTATGTGTTATGTACTGTAGGTTGGCTATCATACATGTCTCCTGTTTTGTTTAGACTGTTATGATTTTATTACGATTTCATCGCTCACATACTTGGTACATTCTTCGTACTGACCTCCTTCGGGGGGCTGCGTTCATGCCGCAGGTATAGGTACGCTGTTTGGTGATCGGCAGGTGTAGGATCCTGCTCAGGGTTTTTGGATAGCTCCCTCTGTCCAGGAGTTTATCTTTTTGGTATATATCCTTCAGTACAGGCTTTGTACAGTTTTGGGTACGGCGGGGCCTTGTCCCGTCATATTTTAGTTTAACTCCTAGAGGTCTGTATTCATATGTGGGATTGGAATCATGTACAGTGTAGTGTCTTTTGTTTATGTATATTATAGGGCAGCCTTGTCGGCTTTGCCTTGCACGTACGGTTGCTTTAAAAGAAAAAAAATGAGGTGTTATTAAATTTCCGCAGTTTACTTAGTTGTTAAGGGAGAAGGGTGCCCAGGTAGAGCACGACCACGCCCGGGTTCGGGTGTGACAGAGTGGTATCGTGAGCGATACCCGGAATGTTTACTGACCGTGTCTAGTAGAGTCTTGATTATCGGTGTTGCGCGCCACACCCATAAACAGGAGGCTACGGGACATTTAGAGTTGGTTTCATTCTTCTCACTCTAAGATCGTGCCATAGAGTTGTGTTAGTAAGAAAATTCCTCTCGACGTATTGTTGTGTTACGCTTATGCCTCGAGGGCAACAAACGCCTGTAGGGAAAAGGAGTAGCAGGAGCTACTAGTCAGATTCAGAGAGTTGATAGGGCTTATGCCCAGGGTATACCGGATGTTGTTCCGCAGTCGGCGAGTTCTTCTTCGCCAGGTTTTGAGGCCCCAAAGACTGCGAGCCTACAGATTTCGATTAGAGAAGACTTTAGGCCATGAAGGAAGCCATTATGTTATTGACCAAGTTAGCGGTACAGCTTTCATCATCGTGAGGTTATTGGCCAAGCATGCATGTGTACAGGGGTAGAGGCCGAGCGAGATCTGCGCAAGAGGTCTAGACCGGTTGGTTATTCCGGTGAGTTTATGGACGAGCAGCCTCAGCAGCGGATGAGATATTTGTCCCAGCCTACCCAGTACATACCCCCGCAGCTCACAGGTGGGAGATTTGATCCCACAAGGTATTTAGGAGCCGGTCCAAGCTCCAGGGGTCGAGGTTCTCAGAGGAGCCGAGGATTCTCTCAGTCAAGGCCACCTATTCCTCAGTGTTTCCATTGTGGTAAGCGTCATTCGGGGAAATGCCGTCATGGCACAGGTCTTTGTTTTTATTGTGGCCGTCCGGGCCATATTCTGAGGGTATGTCCTTTTAGAAGGAGCACCGGTGAGGTGGCTCAGCCTATGAGGCCGATGGTTGATTCCCTTTCCTCCACACCGCGTCCCCGAGGCGGTGTTGGATGTCAGCCAGTCGTGGTAGAGGTCAGGGTGGAGTTTATAGTTCTGGCGGTCCTTCGAACCGCATAGATGACGTGACTACTGGACAGGATCAGGAGGCAGCATCTCATGGGGTTACAGGTATATTTTGATTCTTTCGAATCATAAGTGCATTGATAGATTCAGATTTTACCCTAGCGTATATGTTTTCCCTTTATTGCTAGAGTTGTAAAGTGATAGTACCCAGAGATAGGGATACCTTGATTAGTAAAGTGAGAAGTTAAGAATGTTGACAAGAATGATAAGTGAACTGAGACTATGGTTGTGTAGAGTTCACAAGTTGTAATTACCCCGTAACAGTGTAAGACCGATAGGGAAGAATGTGCAGTAGGAATACTTTGGCTTATGTGACAAACCTCTAGTGAATGGGAGGATAGGGTAAGAAGTACCTTGAGATAAGAGAGAGATTTATTTCAAACTAAGAATGAGAAGTTAAGTGTGACGATGAGTCGGGTTATGGACTCATTTCGGGTTAGCCGGTAGTATGGAATGGGGTGATGTCAATTTGAAATGGTCCCGTTATGTGGTAGGGTCCTGAGGATGCCAGGCCCAAGTGTAGTTAATCGTTGTACGAGTTTGTGGACGCGTTCCACCGGAACTAGGTCGTAAGGACCGAGAAGAGCCTTAGCGGAAATTCAAGTAGCATAATGGCCAAGTTGGTTAGTAACCCCAAGGATTGGGGAACAGAAACAAAATTTGAGATTTGTACGTGTACTAGATGAGTTTGAAAGTACGAGAAAGTATGACAAGTAAGGAAAGAAAGGAACCTCTAAGGATCCCGTGTTTGGGAAGACTGTAACCTTCGAGTTTTGTGAGAAGGGGTCGCGGACGGAAGGTCCATTGTTATGTTTACGTATGTTATGTGGTGGCCATGTGTGGCATCGTTGGTCTTGTGCAGTTTTTTTTTTTTTGACAGGCATAGTCTAGAGATTGTGCCGGAGTGTGTATAGCTTGGCAACCGACTAAGAACATTCGGGGACGAATGTTTCTAAGGGGGGAAGAATGTTACACCCCGTAAGTCCAAGACATGTATAAGAGAATGTACGAAAGGAAACAAGACTTGGAAATTGGTACGAAAGGAAGAATTGTTTTTCCGACGGAAAATCTTCCGGACGTCGGAAAGGAAAAATGTTCGTTGTTGAGAATTGGATTCTCAAAATGCATTATTTGAAGAGTATGGAACTCTTAACATTTTGGAAATTTATTTTTACGGATTTGGTCACGTGGGGCCCACCCGAGGAATTTTACATTTTTGTGGGGCCCACGAGGGTTACGGAATTTTATGGATGAATGAGAGGGCGACACGTGGCACCCCCACATGGCTTGGTCGAAATTTATGCAAGGGTATAATGGTCATTGACCATGGTTGAAGATAAGTCTTCCAAAGCTTGACATTGTTGACAAGTCAACTTGTCCACCTAGGCTTGATCCAAGTGAAACTCATCCTAGCCTCACATTTGTTTAAGTCTAAGCCTCCATCAGGTGTTATAAGGTTACTACTAGTGCAAGACTTGCCATTTAACACTTAGAAAAAAATCACACTAGTTGTTCTTCATGAACATGCTCTCGGCTTAGGTGTCATTCCCACACAAAAAAATTTTAGTTTGTGATCCATTAGCCACAAGACTTTAAACCAAGGTTCCTAAGAGTATTGTAAGGTTATCTCAATAGAAAGATTTTGGAAAAAACGTATTTTTACGTTAGTCGCAAGGCGGAAACTAAGGGAGTTCTTCAACTTTGAAGTTGGAACTTGAAGATGGGTTCTTCATAGGCCTCTAAGGAGTGCTTGGAGCGGATTGGAACCTAAGGAAATGAGCTAAGAATTGCTAAGGCGCGACTTTGAATCTTGGAAATTTTAAGGGCTTGGAAAGGTATAAATTTTGTCGTTTTAGTAGTTAAGACTTACTTATTGTTGTAGCTATGGATTTTAGCAAGCATGAGTTGTATAGTATGAAGTTTGATATGTTTATTGGCTATTGGAACCCTAATCCGAAAACTTGCATGTTTAGCCTTAAGATTACATTTCAAGTTGGTTATTAGTTAAGTCGTCGCATGTTGTATAAAGAAGGAAATTGTAGTTGTTGAAGTTGTTTATGACTATATAACATGTTAGACCTTAGATCTTGGAATTGGAAGAGGATTGGAAAAGGCGTAGTGTTATTGGTTATATGTTGGCCGAGAATGGCTAGTGAAGTATTAAACTATTTGGTATGAATTGTGGGGCGGAATTTTACACGTATTGTAAGGCGTGTAATCCCCTTTGTTTTGTTGTTGTTTGGAGCCTTAAATGTGGCGTGTTGGTTATTGTATTCGACCTTGAAAAAGGTGGCGAAGTAAGTAGAAACAAAGGAAGTGCTGCCCGATTTTCCGTAGAATTAGCGACCGTATACTTAGTATTATTCTACGTTGAGACTAGAAGTTGATAGTCATGTTGTGACCATTATAGGTTGACACTTCTACGTACGGCGTATTCGGCTTAGCTTGTGGACATTAGCCGAAAAGGTACGTGAACTATCTCCTCTTCTAGCATGATTCCTTAAGATAAAGAAAGTAAGTTCTACTCATCAAATGACCCATTCCTTGGTGGTACTTGGATTGCCTAATATAGAATATGTTCTATGAACTTCCTTGATTGTACTTTGATGTGTAAATTGTAAGTTGTATAATCCATTTCCTTAGTGAAGCTTGGATTCTTAAAAGTGAAAGTATTTTACTTAAAGTACATGGAGTCTTGAAAAAGAAGTGGTTTCCAAACCTTTTGGCTAGTGCCTTAGTTCCAAAACCTAAGGGTTGTTGTAATGACTTTAGGGGAGTTAAAGGAGTGATTTACTTAATTGTTTTAAGAGAGGAGAAGTGACATGATTTAAGAGAAGTAACTTGTTTTAAAGGTGTGAGTTACTTGAGGTTTAAAGGTAGAAGAAACTTGTTTTCTAAATGTTAAGAGACTTGAAGTATTTTGAAAGTTAAGAACTTGATTTGTAAGTATGTGATACTTGGTTTTAAAAGTATAAGTCTCTTGGTTATAAAAGGAATGAAATTGTCTAAAAACCATAAAGGGTTATAACGGCTTTATGGGAAGTTGGTTATAACGGCTTTATGGAAGGTTTAGAAAGTTGTCTATTTTGATTAAAGGGCATAAGTTGCCTAGATTGTGAAAATTTGAAGTTACTTGATTTCAAGCCTTGAAATGAGTTTTCTAAACGTGTAGTAACTTACTTTGAAAAATAGACATGCCTTGATACTACGGGTGTTAGTATCTTGGGGTTTTACATAAAAAGGAGTCTTTTGAAAAGAATGTACGTACGTAGTACTTTGGCTTGTTAATTGAGAATAATTCTATGTGATGCCTTGATTAGTACTTTGGCTTGATTAATTGAGAATTAGTCTAAGTGTGCCTTGATAAGTACTTTGGCTTGTTAAATGAGAATTATTCTATTTGCGCCCTGATAAGTACTTTGGCTTGTTAAATGAGAATTATTATATTTGTGCCCTGATAAGTACTTTGGCTTGTTAAATGAGAATTATTCTATTTGCGCCCTGATAAGTACTTTGGCTTGTTAAATGAGAATTATTCTATTTGTGCCCTGATAAGTACTTTGGCTTGGTTAATTGAGAATTATTCTATGTGTGCCTTGATAAGTACTTTGGCTTGATTAATTGAGAATTAGTCTAAGTGCGCCCTGATAAGTACTTTGGCTTGTTAAATGAGAATTATTCTATTTGTGCCCTGATAAGTACTTTGGCTTGGTTAATTGAGAATTATTCCATGGTGCCTTGATAAGTGTTTTGGCCTGTTTAGTTGAGAATTGCCTATGTGTGCTGGAAATAGCCGGTTGTGTGCTATTGGTATATCAGTCGTTTCGGGGTCATTCCCCGGGTTTGTGGCATTTGGATATTCCGTGGATTTGCTACCCACGATGCGAGGAATACCTCATGCGGGTCCGTAAGGACTTATGCGGGTGAAATAGTCCCATGCGGGCGGGTCCAGCCTATGCGAGGAATACCTCATGCGAGTCCGTAAGGGCTTATGCGGGTGAAATAGTCCCATGCGAGGAATACCTCTCGCGGGTCCACGCGGCCTATGCGGGTGAAATAGTCCCAGGAGTAGGATGGTTAAATGATACTGCGGGCGGATGGTCCTGTTTTGATCATGTGTTTCGTATTTTATATTGTAAGGATACTACTATTTACTCTCATTGTTAGTAAGGCACAATGTGTTGTAATTTGATTATCCTATATGTCCCCGGATTTGTTTGTGTTACCCTATGGTCATGCTTTTACGATGTGGGATTAGGGCATGAGACCACGTGGTATTTAGGACACGGGGACTTGGTGTTCATGTATCCTTATTGGTGTTGTTACATCATGGAATGCGTGATGAGGAAGGATTCCAGGCATGATTGATATTACGGGCGTGAGACCCATAGTTATATTTGAGTAGTGACTTTGAGGGCTGCGCCCACGACTTGATATATTTGCTTATGTGTTATATCTTGTAGGTTGGCTATCATACATGTCTCTGTTTTGTTTAGCTGATTATGATTTTATTACAGATATTCTGCTCACATACTTGGTACATTCTTCAGATCGACCTCCTTGGGGCTGCGTCATCTGCATGAGTATAGGTCTGTTTGGTGATCGGCAGTGTAGGATCCTCGGGGTTTTGGATAGCTCCCTCTGTCCAGGATTTTATCTTGTGGTTTATCTCCTTCAGTACAGGCTTTGTACAGTTGTGGGTACGGCGGGGCCTTGTCCCGTCATATTTCAGTTTAACTCCTAGGTGCAGTATTCATATGTGGGATTGGAATCATATGCGATGTAGTGTCTTTTGTTTATGTATATTATAGGGAAGCCTTGTCGGCTTTGCCTTGCACGTACGATTGCTTTAAAAGAAAAAAAAAGAGGTGTTATTAAATTTCCGCAGTTTACTTAGTTGTTAAGGGATAAGGGTGCCTGGTAGGGCACGATCCACGGCCACAGGTTGGGGTGTGACAATAGCGATCTATATAAAGCAGAGACATGTATGATAACAAACTACGATTCACAATAAATAAGCGATTAAGTCAAGTCGGGGACTCACGCCTCAAAGTCATTACTCAAATATAACAATGGGTCTCACGCCACAACATCAATCATGCGCGTGGAATACCTTCCGCCGGCGATCTATGATATAAAAGCACCAAGGAATACACATGAACACGGGTCCCACTGTGTCATCATAACACCGCACGGGGTAAATACGAAGGCATAGCCGACTACTAAAACCTACGGTACAAACAAGGTCATAAATCGTATCATGAAATCATGCGGACCGTCACATGATCAAAGGCGGCCACTCGCCGCAATATCTAATGTGCGCGTCTAGCCACAGAACTTCCGCGACTCGCGCATAGGCCACTCGATGGCCCGCATGAGGTATTCCCGCATCGAGGGTAGCTACTCCGGGCGTCTGGACTCGCCGTCGCGCGCCACATGACCGCATGACCATAAAGGCGCGACACTAACACGGAGCTCGCGACTCGCATAGGCCGGGACGCGCGAGGTATCCTCGAATCATAGTCACACATCGCTGAGTATTACCACGCGTCGGAGGCGACAACCTCGGGAACATGTCAAGGTGAGTGGTACAATACCAACATAACGGCTGATAGTTAAACAACTTAAGCGCGATCGAGGGAAAACCCCTTTACACAAACATCACAAGATAATAACACACGTAGTATCCCAGCATGTTTACTTATCAAATCAACAAGAAAGTATTACAAGGCTATCACAACCCAACACAATCAAGTTATTCACACAAGGTACTTTCTACTATATGATTAACAAGATCGGGTTTTATCCCCAAGTACTTCATACATTAACTCTTTAAAAGATACGTTACTTTCACAAAAGTCACACAATACGTAGTATATAAAAATAGAGTGATTATCTTTTGAAGTAAATCAAAACACTTCTCTTTGTAAAATCAAGTAACACATTCTTTTCCAAACGTTCAAGTTTGCCTAATTTCAATTACTCAAGTTTCTCATTTTCGAAAGGTTTCGTAGTTCATAGTTTTAATCCTTTAAAACAATTTGAGAAACATATACCTTATGTGTGAGTAGGTTATTCTTGTTCATAACAATCTTATTACAGCAGCCATGATCTAGGAAATGTAATATCATTTTGTCTCATCTTAGCTTCATGCGGATGGTAGTTTCTTGGTTTTAATAATACTTTATTAGCCAAAACATTTCTTTATTAGCGCCTTTGTGGTTGGTTCGATACTTATTCGATTTCCAAATCAGTAAAACATTATTCCTTTTGAAAACCAAGTACTCATTACTCACGAATGAGGTTCCACACTTTTTAACAAAATTCAATTAAGTCAAGTCTCTTATCTTTTAAGATCAAGTCTCTTAACTTCTTAAATTAATAAATCATTCTTTTTATCTCTCTTAATCCGTTATACCTAACTTCCCATAAAGCTAGTATAACTCTTAAGCTTTTAAAACCAAGTATTACTCTTCTGTTAAAATGATTCAGTATTCTTTTGAAATACTTCAAGATTATTCAGGCTTAAGTCAAAAGACATTGCCGTAATTATTATTCAGGCTTAAGTCCGGAGACATTGCCGTAATTATTATTCAGTTAACACACGTACGTCTACCGTACTATATATATATTCTTTTAAAATATCATGCTCAAGAGGATAGGAAGGATCACATACCTCGCGACGATTATCGACTATTAGCAAAACGCTCCACGGCTATAACCCGGCTAGCCTTGTCCACCTTCCAAGTAGCACATGCTACTCACAGAACATTCAACCTATAAAGGTTATACAAGTCTATCAAAGTCTAGACTACTCGGTAGATTAATCTTCTGATGTGATTTCAGTTCAAGCCTTTTCTGTAATATCCTTCTATTACAGTTCAATTCTCTTCTATATACTTTCATCGTATATACTTATACTTATTCTTATACTTCAATAGTATGCAATTCTAATACAATAGGGAGACAAGATATTTACCTCGATAAGCCCATAATTATCCAAGTATAAATGTCGGTCCTGAGCAACGCTTAGCTCCTACTCCGGGTGCTCCACCGCTCCAAACAACCCTTAGAAGTTCTACGCAACTTCTTCTTAAATACTTCAACCAATCTGTGAAGATTTTTCCCTAGGGTTTCGGTTTGAGACAAAAGGACATACTGTAGTATTTAAGACTCTACGTATAGAGGTATCTTTGGAATACTACAAGGTATCTGACTAAGGTATTTTGGGTATAGTAACAATACTTTGGAGAATATTTCTACCAAGAGGGGGGGTATTTATACGAGACAACACCACAAGGGGGGAGGTGTATACCCCTCGGCCAACCCCACTAGGAGGGGGGTACTCTCGACGAGGGGAGGGCTCTCGGCGAGGGCCTCACGAGGGGAGTGGGATGCTAGGACGAGACACTACACAAAGGGGGGAGAAGAGAGCTTTCAAGACTTAGCACAATTTTTGGATGAAGAAGTTCATCAAAGGGGAGGGGTATTTATAGGTCAAGCCATGGCTAACCAATGGCCAAGATCAAGCCAAGTGTGGTGCAAGTGTAGGGCTAGGATTCACCCAAGTGTACCTTATCCATCTACCCACAAAATATCCTACCAACTACTTGACAAAAAAGCCAACCAAATCGTCCCAAATCCGCCCCATACGTCCACCAATTGGAGGGTGACAAGTGTCGCCCTCTCGTTGGTCCAAAATGTTCCGTCTCTCGGAAAAATCCGCAAAAATTAGAAATGACATAGCCGGAATTTTCCATTCGCAAGTTGTGTAAAACGTTTCGTCGAAAAACGACTCTAATCGGGTGTTGTGCCCAAAAATAAATCGTCCAAGCCAACTTTAAAGTTCAAACTTTTCTACGTACGTCCTTACGTACATACTCTGGAAATACGGGGTATAACATTCTCCCCTCCTTAGAAACATTCGTCCCGAATGTTCCTTCAAAATCTCCAAACAAACGCGCACCAGTATAGTCTTCACTACTATACTTACAAAACCGATCATGCCACCAATGGCCAGAATATAACATGTGAGCAAAACACAAATCCACGCCAACGAGGAATCACCTCGACGATGTAAAAACAACACCAATTCTCGCTCCTGGTCCAAAGGATACTTCCTTCGCACCTTCACTTCACAAAAAATGATCACATCTATACTCGCCATACATGCTCGCTTCTTCCCTTACGTGTCGTACCCTTCTCGTACACTCGAACTCTTTCTTACCATAACTTTGTTACTGATTCAGTTTCCAAATCCCTGGGTGACTATCTCTAACTTGGTCATCATTAACTGGGAACACTCTGCATGGATCTCTGATACTTTCCCGAACATAACAACACGAAAGACTGGACATACTGCCTCCTAAGTCGGACGGCAAAAGCTAACATATAGGCAATCTGGCCTAATCTTCTCATGACCTGAAAAGGCCCAAAGTAACTCGGGCTAAGTTTCCTCTGTTTTCCGAATCTCGTCACACCCTTCCGGTGTGGTACCTTCAAGAAAACCCACCGTCATACTGAACTCCAAGCATCGTCGCCGACAACCGCACAGCTTCTGTTGACTCTGAGCTGCCAATAACCTCTTCTGGATAAGCTTCACCCTATCCACATCCTGCTGAACTAGTATGAACCAACTATCTGAACCTTGCCAACATCGAACCAGTCGACCGGCAATTTACGCCTCCGCCCCTACAAGGCTTCATAAGGCGATACCCGAATACTGAAATGGTAGTTATAAAAGCACTCCCTCAACAGGAGGCAACAATCCTCACAAGTACCCCTGAAATCCAAACACTGGCCCGAGGGCGAATGCGATTTTGAGACTCACCTGAGTTCCTAACCATGCCTGGTAAAACTTCCAGAAAAAGCAGTGTACCACAGGCTCCATGCATGTCATAAGGTGAAGGTAGGCACCCCGTGCAGCCTTACAACCTTCCTGATAAAAAACATCTCGCATAACTCTCTGCCGAGTAACCAGTCCTGACTGAAGGACAAGATGGACTGACCTCATCAGCCCGACTACTGGTCGAACGCATCTACGAACTCGTACGATGTTTAACTAAACTTGGGCCTAACACCCTCGTGACCCTACCACCTGGCGGGACCACCACAAATTGACCCCACCACCATACAGGCCGCGGGTTGACCCGCACGTGGCCTCAACCCGACCCGGCAACGCGCAAAACACTAGCTCCCCGATCCGGAAAACTCTCACTAATCACGTTATGAAAACCTAGCGGTCTTCTTAGCTCAACTACCCTCTTTCATTTCACACTACTCAGGGACTTATTATACAAACATAGCTCACGTGCACTATGCACTCCGATAAGGATCAAACATAACAATACATCTTTACCCGAGATGGCCTTACCTCTAAGGTCTCCACATATAACACTCTAAGGCTCACACTTTCTCTATCCCCCAATTTCCCCGGTTTCTAACCATGATTTCTATTCACAATTTCACTTATGTTATCTGAACATAACACTTAAGATATACTCGTCTTACACGTACTAATCTCTAGAGGGTTAAGGATAAACCTGTATCTACTGCTTCACTCCCCTTAGTCGTTCTAATCAAACCTGCCCCGTAGGGCGCATAGCTAGGGAAGATGATGAACTGGTCACTGATCATGAAGGCTGAGTCCTCCTACTAGGACATTCTTTCGACACATGGCCCTGACGGCCGCAGGTAAAACAAGCATCAACAAACGATGACATTCCCCGGGATGACGCCTGTCATACTGTGAACACTGAGGGAAAACTGAACCCGGCTGGCTAGAACCTACGTATAGTTGTGAACCGGAGGCCCTGGAGCTCTGACCAACTCCGGCATACCCGAACGTCCTGAACCCTGTGGAGGACCACTCTGCACTGGTGGATGTGCATATCTAATCTGCTGGTGAGGCGATTCGCCTCGAAAGTTACCAAATGACCTTGCTGTTCTGGCCCTCTTCTGCTGTCATTGGTTAACCCGTCGATCTCTACGTTTCTTGGCATGCTGCGCATAAGCCCGTACACAGGCCATGCTCAAGCCCAACTGAAGAATTTCTCTTGCACAACCCTTTCTTAGATAGTCATCAAGACTCGCGGTACATCGGTATACTCTCTGGTAGCCAAATCCATAGTTAATGCGGTCGCTCTTTGCAATCTCTATTCTCTGTTCCGTGGGCGAAGGTTCAACTTATCATGGCGCGATGGCTGCTGCGTAAACTTCTGCTGGGGGCGTGCATAACTCCCGAATGAAAATACCACGGCGATGATTGGGCTGTGCCTCGTAACCCTCAGTACTCTACTCAGCCTCCTCGCCTTTGCCGCCTCTCTGGGCGGGTTTGCCCTACGCGGAGGCATAATGGTAAGGGAAAGAAATACGTTAGAGGGTCCAACTTTACAACACAACTCTAAGGCACGATCTCAGAGTGAGAAGAATGGAAACTAATCCTAAATATCCTATAGCCTCCTGATTATTGGTGTGGTGCACAACACACCGATAATCAAGACTCTACTAGATATGGTCTGTAGACACTTTCCGAGGATTAATCGCTCACGATACCACTTTTGTCACGACCGAACCGGGCGATCGTGGTGTCTTACCCCGGGCACCCTAGTGATACAACATCAGAGTAATCAGCGGAATATAAAACAATAACATGAAATAGCATAAAGTATGAAATAATAATCTGAGAAAAATTGCCTTACGGCATGTATATATGAAAACTTAAATCCGAACAGTTATATCCCACTTACAACTCTGCCCACAACAGTACTACAGACCTCTAAGAGTGACATGACAACAATGGCGGGACAGGGCCGCCATACCACGAATAGCACCTACTACGACGAGGACTATACCACTGATAAGCCTCCGGAGAAACGGAGCTTCCCAACCGCGGAACTGTGACCCTGAGAGCTAGGATCAACGACTGGTGTACCTCAACCTGCGGCATGAACGCAGCCCCCCGAAGGAGGTCAGTACAACAGGTACCAAGTATGTGAAACTGAAAATACTGTAAATGAAATCATAGCGGTCTATATAAAGCTGGAGACATGTATGATAACCAAACTACGATTCACAATAAATAAGCGATCCAAGTCAAGTCGGGGACTCACGCCAAAGTCATTACTCAAATATAACAATGGGTCTCACGCCACAACATCAATCGTGCGTGGAATACCTTCCCGCACCGCACCTATGATATAAAAGCACCAAGGAATACACATGAACACCACGTCCCCACCTGTCATCATAACACCGTCTGAGGTGAAATGCGAAGGCATAGCCGACTACTAAAACCACGGTACAAACAAGGTCATAAAGCGTATCATGAAATCTGCAGGCCATACGATCAAAGCCGCCACTCACCCGCAGATCTAATGTACGCGTCTAGCCTCGAACTTCCCGCGACTCGCATAGGCCACTCCAATGGCCCGCATGAGGTATTCCCCGCATCGGGTAGCTACTCCCGGCAGCGTCCCGACTCGCCGTCCGCGTGGCCACATAGACGCGATGACCATAAAGGCCGCACACTAACACGGAGCTCTCGCACTCCGCATAGCCCGGACGCCGCGCGAGGTATCCTCGAATCATAGTCACGGTGCTGTGTATTACCCCGCATCGGAGGGCAGCTTAACCTCCGGGAACATGTCAAGGTGAGTGGTACAATACCAACATAACGGCTTATAGTTAAACAACTTAAGCGCGATCGAGGAAAAACCCCTTTACACAAACATTACAAGATAATAACACACGTAGTATCCTAGCATGTTTACTTATCAAATCAACAAGAAAGTATTACAAGGCTATCACAAACCAACACAATCAAGTTATTCACACAAGGTACTTTCTACTTTATGATTAACAACATCGGGTTTTTATCCCCAAAGTACTTCATACATTAACTCTTTAAAAGATACGTTACTTTCACAAAAGTCACACAATACCCGTAGTATATAAAAATAGAGTGATTATCTTTTGAAGTAAATCAAAACACTTCTTTTGTAAAATCAAGTAACACATTCTTTTCCAAACGTTCAAGTTTGCCTAATTTCAATTACTCAAGTTTCTCATTTTCGAAAGGTTTCGTAGTTCATAGTTTTAATCCTTTAAAACAATTTGAGAAACATATACCTTCGGGGGGCTGCGTTCATGCCGCAGGTATAGGTACGTTGTTTGGTGATCGGCAGGTGTAGGATCCTGCTCAGGGTTTTTGGATAGCTTCCTCTGTCCAGGAGTTTATCTTTTTGGTATATATCCTTCAGTACAGGCTTTGTACAGTTTTGGGTACGGCGGGGCCTTGTCCCGTCATATTTCAGTTTAACTCCTAGAGGTCTGTATTCATATGTGGGATTGGACTCATGTACAGTGTAGTGTCTTTTGTTTATGTATATTATAGGGAAGCCTTGTCGGCTTTGCCTTGCACGTACGATTGCTTTAAAAGAAAAAAAAAGAGGTGTTATTAAATTTCCGCAGTTTACTTAGTTGTTAAGGGAGAAGGGTGCCCAGGTAGGGCACCAGTCACGGGCCCGGGGTTCGGGGTGTGACAATAGCAGTCTATATAAAGCAGGAGACATGTATGATAACCAAACTACGATTCCTGATAAATAAGCGATCAAGTCAGTCGTGGACTCGCCTCAAAGTCATTACTCAAATATAACAATGGGTCTCACGCCCACAACATCAATCATGCCGTGGAATACCTTCTCACGGCGATCTATGATATAAAAGCACCAAGGAATACACATGAACACGTGTCCCACTGTGTCATCATAACACCGCACGGGGTAAGTGCGAAGGCATAGCCGACTACTAAAACCACAGTACAAACAAGGTCATAAATCGTATCATGAAATCTGCAGGCCGTCACATGATCAAAGCCGCCACTCGCGCGAGATCTAATGTGCGCGTCTAGCCACAGAACTTCCGCGACTCGCATAGGCCACTCCAATGGCCCGCATGAGGTATTCCCCGCATCGAGGGTAGCTACTCCCCGGCAGCGTCCTGGACTCGCCGTCCGCATGGCCACATAGACCGCATGACCATAAAGGCCGCACACTAACCTGGAGCTCTCGCAGCTCCGCATAGGCCCCCGGGACGCGCATGAGGTATCCTCAAATCATAGTCACCTGATCGCGTGTATTACCCGCGTCGGAGGCGACAACCTCCGGGAACATGTCAAGGTGAGTGGTACAATACCAACATAACGGCTGATAGTTAAACAACTTAAGCGCGATCGAGGAAAAACCCCTTTACACAAACATTACAAGATAATAACACACGTAGTATCCTAGCATGTTTACTTATCAAATCAACAAGAAAGTATTACAAGGCTATCACAAACCAACACAATCAAGTTATTCACACAAGGTACTTTCTACTATATGATTAACAACATCGGGTTTTTATCCCCAAAGTACTTCATACATTAACTCTTTAAAAGATACGTTACTTTCACAAAAGTCACACAATACCCGTAGTATATAAAAATAGAGTGATTATCTTTTGAAGTAAATCAAAACACTTCTTTTGTAAAATCAAGTAACACATTCTTTTCCAAACGTTCAAGTTTGCCTAATTTCAATTACTCAAGTTTCTCATTTTCGAAAGGTTTCGTAGTTCATAGTTTTAATCCTTTAAAACAATTTGAGAAACATATACCTTGAAGTGCGTTAAATACGCAGGTATAGGTACGTTGTTTGGTGATCGGCAGGTGTAGGATCCTGCTCAGGGTTTTTGGATAGCTTCCTCTGTCCAGGAGTTTATCTTTTTGGTATATATCCTTCAGTACAGGCTTTGTACAGTTTTGGGTACGGCGGGGCCTTGTCCCGTCATATTTCAGTTTAACTCCTAGAGGTCTGTATTCATATGTGGAATTGGAATCATATACAGTGTAGTGTCTTTTGTTTATGTATATTATAGGGCAGCCTTGTCAGCTTTGCCTTGCACGTACGGTTGCTTTAAAAGAAAAAAAATGAGGTGTTATTAAATTTCCGCAGTTTACTTAGTTGTTAAGGGAGAAGGGTGCCCAGGTAGGGCACCAGTCACGGGCCCGGGGTTCGGGGTGTGACAATAGCAGTCTATATAAAGCAGGAGACATGTATGATAACCAAACTACAGTTCACAATAAATAAGCAGTCAAGTCAAGTCAGGGACTCACGCCCTCAAAGTCATTACTCAAATATAACAATGGGTCTCACGCCCACAACATCAATCATGCCCGTGGAATACCTTCCTCACTGCCGGCAGTCTATGATATAAAAGCACCAAGGAATACACATGAACACCAGGTCCCACCTGTGTCATCATAACACCGTACGGGGTAAGTACGAAGGCATAGCCGACTACTAAAACCCACAGTACAAACAAGGTCATAAACTGTATCATGAAATCTGTCTGGACCGTCACATGATCAAAGCTGGCCACTCGCCCGCAGTATCTATTGTGCGCGTCTAGCCACGAACTTCCGCAGACTCGCATAGGCCACTCCAATGGCCCGCATGAGGTATTCCCCGCATCGAGGGTAGCTACTCCCCGGCAGCGTCCTGGACTCGCCGTCCGCATGGCCACATAGACCGCATGACCATAAAGGCCGCACACTAACCTGGAGCTCTCGCAGCTCCGCATAGGCCCCCGGGACGCGCATGAGGTATCCTCGAATCATAGTCACACAGACTGCCTGTGTATTACCCCGCATCGGAGGGCAGCTTAACCTCCGGGAACATGTCAAGGTGAGTGGTACAATACCAACATAACGGCTGATAGTTAAACAACTTAAGCGCGATCGAGGAAAAACCCCTTTACACAAACATTACAAGATAATAACACACGTAGTATCCTAGCATGTTTACTTATCAAATCAACAAGAAAGTATTACAAGGCTATCACAAACCAACACAATCAAGTTATTCACACAAGGTACTTTCTACTATATGATTAACAACATCGGGTTTTTATCCCCAAAGTACTTCATACATTAACTCTTTAAAAGATACGTTACTTTCACAAAAGTCACACAATACCCGTAGTATATAAAAATAGAGTGATTATCTTTTGAAGTAAATCAAAACACTTCTTTTGTAAAATCAAGTAACACATTCTTTTCCAAACGTTCAAGTTTGCCTAATTTCAATTACTCAAGTTTCTCATTTTCGAAAGGTTTCGTAGTTCATAGTTTTAATCCTTTAAAACAATTTGAGAAACATATACCTTCGGGGGGCTGCGTTCATGCCGCAGGTATAGGTACGTTGTTTGGTGATCGGCAGGTGTAGGATCCTGCTCAGGGTTTTTGGATAGCTTCCTCTGTCCAGGAGTTTATCTTTTCGGTATATATCCTTGATGCAGGCTTTATGCAGTTTTGGGTCTGGCGGGGCCTTGTCCGTCATATTTCGATTTAACTCCTAGAGTGCGTATTCATATGTGGAATTGGAATCATATACGATGTAGTGTCTTTTGTTTATGTATATTATAGGGCAGCCTTGTCGACTTTGCCTTGCGTCTGGTTGCTTTAAAAGAAAAAATGAGGTGTTATTAAATTTCCAGATTTACTTAGTTGTTAAGGAGAAGGGTGCGGGTAGGGCACCGATCCACGCAGGGTTGGGGTGTGACAATAGCGATCTATATAAAGCGAGAGACATGTATGATAACCAAACTACGATTCCTGATAAATAAGCGATCAAGTCAAGTCGGGGACTCACGCCTCAAAGTCATTACTCAAATATAACAATGGGTCTCACGCCCACAACATCAATCATGCGTGGAATACCTTCCTCACCGCCGGCGATCTATGATATAAAAGCACCAAGGAATACACATGAACACGAGTCCAACTGTGTCATCATAACACCCGTCTGGGGGTAAGTGCGAAGGCATAGGCGACTACTAAAACCCAGCGGTACAAACAAGGTCATAAAGCGTATCATGAAATCTGCGGACCGTCACATGATCAAAGCCGCCACTCGCCCGCGATATCTAATGTGCGCGTCTAGCCTCGAACTTCCGCAGCTCGCATAGGCCACTCCAATGGCCCGCGTGAGGTATTCCCGCGTCGGGGTAGCTACTCCCGGCGGCGTCTGGACTTGCCGTCGCGTGGCCACATAGACCGCATGACCATAAAGGCCGCACACTAACTCGGAGCTCGCGACTCCGCATAGGCCCCGGGGCGCGCGTGAGGTATCCTCAAATCATAGTCACCGCATTTGCTGAGTATTACCCGCGTCGGAGGGACAACCTCCGGGAACATGTCAAGGTGAGTGGTACAATACCAACATAACGGCTGATAGTTAAACAACTTAAGCGCGATCGAGGAAAAACCCCTTTACACAAACATTACAAGATAATAACACACGTAGTATCCTAGCATGTTTACTTATCAAATCAACAAGAAAGTATTACAAGGCTATCACAAACCAACACAATCAAGTTATTCACACAAGGTACTTTCTACTATATGATTAACAACATCGGGTTTTTATCCCCAAAGTACTTCATACATTAACTCTTTAAAAGATACGTTACTTTCACAAAAGTCACACAATACCCGTAGTATATAAAAATAGAGTGATTATCTTTTGAAGTAAATCAAAACACTTCTTTTGTAAAATCAAGTAACACATTCTTTTCCAAACGTTCAAGTTTGCCTAATTTCAATTACTCAAGTTTCTCATTTTCGAAAGGTTTCGTAGTTCATAGTTTTAATCCTTTAAAACAATTTGAGAAACATATACCTTATGTGTGAGTAGGTTATTCTTGTTCATAACAATCTTATTACAGCAGCCATGATCTAGGAAATGTAATATCATTTTGTCTCATCTTAGCTTCTATGCAGATGGTAGTTTCTACTGGTTTTAATAATACTTTATTAGCCAAAACATTTCCCTTTATTAGCGCTGCTGTGGTTGGTTCGATACTTATTCTGATTTCCTAAATCAGTAAAACATTATTCCTTTTGAAAAACAAGTACTCATTACTCACGAATGAGGTTCCACACTTTTTAACAAAATTCAATTAAGTCAAGTCTCTTATCTTTTAAGATCAAGTCTCTTAACTTCTTAAATTAATAAATCATTCTTTTTATCTCTCTTAAGCCGTTATACCTAACTTCCCATAAAGCTAGTATAACTCTTAAGATTTTAAAACCAAGTATTACTCTTCTGTTAAAATTATTCAGTATTCTTTTGAAATGCTTCAAGATTATTCAGGCTTAAGTCAAAAGACATTGCCGTAATTATTATTCAGGCTTAAGTCCGGAGACATTGCCGTAATTATTATTCAGTTAACACACGTACGTCTACCGTACTATATATATATTCTTTTAAAATATCATGCTCAAGAGGATAGGAAGGATCACATACCTCGCGACGATTATCGACTATTAGCAAAACGCTCCACGGCTATAACCCGGCTAGCCTTGTCCACCTTCCAAGTAGCACATGCTACTCACAGAACATTCAACCTATAAAGGTTATACAAGTCTATCAAAGTCTAGACTACTCGGTAGATTAATCTTCTGATGTGATTTCAGTTCAAGCCTTTTCTGTAATATCCTTCTATTACAGTTCAATTCTCTTCTATATACTTTCCTCGTATATACTTATACTTCAATAGTATGCAATTCTAATACAATAGGGAGACAAGATATTTACCTCGATAAGCCCATAATTATCCAAGTATAAATGTCGGTCCTGAGCAACGCTTAGCTCCTACTCCGGGTGCTCCAACCCGCTCCAAACAACCCTTAGAAGTTCTACGCAACTTCTTGTTAAATACTTCAACCAATTGTGAAGATTTTTCCCTAGGGTTTCGGTTTGAGACAAAAAGGACATACGGTAGTATTTCCGGGCTCTACGTATAGAGGTATCTTTGGAATACTACAAGGTATATGGCTAAGGTATTTTGGGTATAGTAACAATACTTTAGAGAGTATTTCTACCAAGAGGGGGGGTATTTATACGAGACAACACCACAAGGGGGGGTGTATACCCCTCGGCCAACCCCACTAGGAGGGGGGTACTCTCGGCCAAGGGGGGAGGGGCTCTCGGCCAAGGGGCCTCACCAAGGGGGGAGGGGGAGGCTAGGACGAGACACTACACAAAGGGGGGAGAAGAGAGCTTTCAAGACTTAGCACAATTTTTGGATGAAGAAGTTCATCAAAGGGGAGGGGTATTTATAGGTCAAGCCATGGCTAACCAATGGCCAAGATCAAGCCAAGTGTGGTGCAAGTGTAGGGCTAGGATTCACCCAAGTGTACCTTATCCATCTACCCACAAAATATCCTACCAACTACTTGACAAAAAAGCCAACCAAATCGTCCCAAATCCGCCACATACGTCCACCAATTTGAGGGTGACAAGTGTCGCCCTCTCGTTGGTCCAAAATGTTCCGTCTCTCGGAAAAATCCGCAAAAATTAGAAATGACATAGCCGGAATTTTCCCTTCGCAAGTTGTGTAAAACGTTTCGTCGAAAAACGACTCTAATCGGGTGTTGTGCACAAAAATAAATCGTCCAAGCCAACTTTAAAGTTCAAACTTTTCTACGTACGTCCTTACGTACATACTCTGTAAATACGGGGTATAACAAGAACTCCAGAGCTTCCGGTTCACAGCTACACGTAGGTTCCAGCCAGCCGGATTCAGTTTTTTTCCCCAGTGTTCACATTATGACAGACGTCATCCCGGGGAATGTCGTCTTTTAGTTGGTACTTGTTTTACTGCGTGTCGAGCCGTGTGTCGAAAGGATGTCCTAGTAGGAGGACTCGGCCGAGATCGGTGGGTAGTTCGTCATCTTCCCTAGCTATGCTGTCACGACGAACACGGGCGTGGTGGTGCCGTACCCCGGGCACCCTTGTGATACACCATCAGAGTAATCAGCGGAACATAAAACACATACATGAAATCAATGTAAGAAGACAGTGAAATAAGAAGACAAAGCTAACCAAAACGATTACGTCGGTATATATAAATAACAACTCTTTCCAAATGAACGCTTTAATCCTTTTACAAACCCCGCCACAACGATACTACAGACCTCTACGAATGATATGACAACAACGACGGGCGGGGCCGTCATACCTCGTATGTAACCTACAACAACAGGACTATACCAAGATAAGCCTCCGAATGTTATACCGTATTTCCAGTATATGCGAGGGCGTCGTAGGAAATTCGAACTTCAAGTAAGGCTTGGCGATTTTCACTTTGTGCACAACACGTTTAGAGTCGTTTTTCGACGAAACGTTTTCACGCCTTTCGTAGGGAATTTCGGCTATGTCATTTTTAATTTTTGCGGATTTTTAGAGGCGGAACATTTTGGACCAACGGGAGGCGACACTTGTCACCTCCAATTGATGGATGTGAGGCGTTATTGTGGCCGATTGGAATGGCTTTAGTTGGTAGGATATTTGTGTGTTAGTTGGTTAAGGGCACTTGGCAAGATCTTGGCCTACACTTGCCTTGCACTTGGCAAGATCTTGGCCATTGGTTGGCCATTGGTTGGCTATAAATACCACCCTATGTTGAAGACTTTCTTCATCTAAAATCTTCTAAGTGTTAAAATCCCTCCTCTCCCTTCTTGTGGTTCTCGTCCAAAAGCCTTCCCCTCCCCTTGGCGAGAGTTCCCCACAGTGGGGTAGGTAGAGGGTATACACCCTCCTTGGGTGCTAGCCAGTGGGGTACCACTAGCCTAGTTGTTTCGTATAATACCCCCTCTTGGTAGAAATACTCTCAAAGTATTGTTATAATGCCCAAATTACCTTAGCCATATACCTTGTTGTATTCTAAGGTTATACCTATCTGAAAAGCCAGAAATACTATTATACTTACAGTCACCAAACCGAAACCACAAGGAAAATCTCCATGGTTAGTTGGAGTAGTATGTAGAAGTTGGTTAGAACTTCTAAGGGTAGTTTGGAGCGGGTTGGAGCGCACGGAGTTGAGCTAAACGATTGCCGGGATCGACTTTATACTTGGATAATTATGGGCTTATCGAGGTAAATATCTTGTCCTCTATTGTAATTGGAAATTACATGTTGTTAGAATATATAGTTGAAGTATACTATATATAGAACTGAACGTAGTTATCGTGATGTCTTTTGACTTAAGCTGAATAATACTTACGGCAATGTCTTGCGACTTAAGCCCGAATTTAAAGAAGAATCTTGAACCGTAAGTACATAGGGTGTATTACAGATGAGACTTGTGTAGTAGTACAGTGGAGTAGAATTGTACGTTAGGGTTAGATGTATAACCCCCGGTTGGCTTGGTAGCAGGCCTCGATAGAGGAGGAGATTTATCTTCATTGCGGGAAATCTTGCGAATTTTACGTAGAATGTTCCACGAGGATCTAAATGTTAATAAGCGCCTTGTGGCCTTATAGGTTGAAGTACTACGTGTGGCGCGATCTACTTGGCAGGAGTAGCCGACGGTTGGAAGTACTTGGGCGTTTTGCTATTAGTCGATACTCGTCGCGAGGTATGTGAACCTCTTCCTATCTCTTCTAGCATGATATGTGTGAACTATGTAGTACGGTGACGTCATGTGCTAAATGTATTTGATTGGTTTAAAACATAAAGTGTTATAACGACTTTATGGGAAGTTGGTTATAACGACTTTATGTTGGTAAGAAAATATTTGTGGTTTTTAAAAGGTAATCGATTTGAACTATAAGCGGCGTGTTATGTGTTAATAAAGAACTTGAAGTATTTCAAAGATTTTGAATCATTTCGAAAGAAGAAGTAATACTTGATTTGTTTGAAAACTTAAGAGTTATGCTAGCTTTATGGAAAGTTAGGTATAACGTCTTAAGAATGTTTCTTGATTTTGGAAATCGAATGTGTATCGACAAACCAACTGCGGCGTTTATAAGAGGAAATGTTTTTAATAATTAAGTATTATTAAAACCAGAGAAACTTCCATCTGCATAGAAGCTAAGATGAGACAAAATGATATTTCTAGATCATGGCATTGTAATAAGATTGTTATAAACAAGAATATCCTACTCATATAAGACTTATGTTTCTCGAGATAGTTTAAAGGGAATTATATTCTTAAATGAATAAGACTATGAACTACTGAAACCTTTCTAAAATGAGAAACTTGAACATTGGAAATTAGGCAAACTTGATCATTGGAAAGGAATGTTGCTACTTGATTTTACAAAGAGAAGTAATTGATTTACTTTAAAAGGATAGTCACTCTATTTTATACTACGGGTATTGTGTGACGTTGTGAAAGTAACGTATCTTTTAAAGAGTTAATGTATGAAGTACTTTGGGGATAAAACCCAGAACTTGTTGGCATATAGTAGAAAGTACCTTGTGTGTATAACTTGATTGTGTTGGTTTGTGATAGCCTGGTAATACTTTCTTGTTGATTGATAAGTAAACATGTTAGGATGCTACGTGTGTTAGTATCTTGTGATGTTGTGTAAAGGGATTTCCTTTGTTGTGCTTATGTTGCTTAACGATAAGTCATTTGTGTTAGTGTTTTACATCACTCATCTCCGAGATGATTAGGGGTTAAGGCGCCTCCGTGCGGGGTAGACTCGGTGGTCGATGGACCTATGATTCGAGAATACCTCAATGCAGTCCCGAGGGCCTATGCGGAGCTACGAGAGTTCGTGTTAGTGTGCGTCCTTTATGGGCATGCGGTCCATGTGGCCATGCGGTGCGAAGTCGGGGCGATGCGGGAGTAGCTACCCTCGACGCGGGAATACCTCATGCGGGCGATGAGATTGGCCTATGCGGGCTGCGGGAGTTCGAGGTTAGACGCGTACATCGATCTGCGGGCAAGTGGCGGCTTTGATCATGTGGCGGTCTAGACAGATCTTATGATCTGATTCATGACCTTGTTGGTACTATGGGTTTTTAGTAGTCGGCTATGCCTTCGTACTTACCGTCTGATTTTATTATGACACGGTGGGACACGGTGTTCATGTGTGTTCCTTGGTGCTTTTATATCATAGATCGCCGGTGAGGAAGGTATTCCACGGGCATGATTGATGTTGTGGGCCCGAGACCCATTGTTATACTTGAGTGATGACTTGAGGCGTGAGTCACGACTTGACATGGCGCTTTGTTGTAAATCGTAGTTTGGTTATCATACATGTCTCTGCTTTATATGGCGCTATGATTTCATTTACGATATGTATTTTCAGTTTCACATACTCGGTACTGTTATCGACCTCGCCCGGGGCTGCGTTCATGCCGCAGTTGAGGTACACGATCGTTGATCCTCGCTCTTAGGGTCACGATTCGGATTTGGGAAAGCTCCGTTTCTCGGAGGCTTATCGGTGGTATAGTCCCTGTTGTTGTAGGTGTTTACATTCGGGGTATGGCGGGGCCCCGTCCGCCATTGTTGTTGTCGTATCATTCTTAAGTGCAGTAATCTTGTTGTGGGCAGGGTTTTGTAAAAAGGATTAAACTGTTCATGTTGAAAAAGTTGTTGTTTATATATATGCTGAAGGTAACCGTTTTTGGTTAGCCTGTCTTCTTATTTCATTGTTTATACTTCTGTCATTTCATGTGTTGTCTTTATGTTACTGATTACTCGATGTTGGATCACCTGGGGTGCAGGGGTAAGGCACGATCACGGGCCGGAATCGGGTCGTGGCGAGAAGCGAGCTTTCCCAAACGCCGAATTGTGACCACAGAGCGAGGATCAACAATCGGTGTACCTCAACTGCGGCATGACGCAGCCCCGAAGGTCAAGACAACAGTACCAAGTATGTGGCGAAAATACTGTAAATGAAATCATAATAGTCTATACAGGGAGACATGTATGATAACCAAACTACGATTCCTGATAAATAAGCGATCATGTCTAGTCGTGACTCACGCCTCAAGTCATCACTCCAATATAACAATGGGTCTCACGCCCACAACACCAATCATGCCCGTGGAATACCTTCTCACCGCCGTGATCAATGATAGAAAAGCACCAAGAAATACACATGAACAGCAGTCCCACTGTGTCCAATAAAACAAGAGTAAGTGCTGAAGGCATAGCCGACTACTAACACCGCGATACTAACAAGGTCATAAATCGTATCATGATATCTGTCAGACCGTCACATGATCAAAGCCGGTCGCCGCGCAATATCAAATGTGCGCGTCTAGCCTCGAACTCCGCGACTCCGCATAGGCCAATCTCATAGGCCGCATGAGGTATAACCCGCGTCGGTAGCTACTCCCGGCATCGCCCCGACTCGCGATCCGCATGGCCACGTAGACGCATGACCATAAAGGCCGCACACTAACACGGAACTCGTAGCTCCGCATAGGCCGGGACCCGCATGAGGTATTCTCGAATCACGGTCCTGCATCGCTCGAGTCTACCCGCATCGGAGGCAGCTTAACCCGGAAACCGCGGTGAGTGGTATAATACCAACATAACGGTTTATCGCTTAAACAACATAAGCACAATCAAGGAAAACCCTTTACACAAACATCACGAATACTAACACACGTAGCATCCTAATATGATTACTTATCAAATCAACACGAAGGTATTACAAGGCTATCACAAACCAATACAATCAAGTTATTCACACATAAGGTACTTTCTACTATATGATTAACGAGATCGGGGTTTTATCCCCAAAGTACTTTATACAATAACTCTTTAAAGATATGTTACTTTCACAAAAGTCACACAATACCCGTAGTATATAACAATAGAGTGATTATCTTTTTAAAGTAAATCAATTACTTCTCTTTGTAAAATCAAGTAGCAACATTCTTTTCCAATGTTCAAGTTTGCCTAATTTCCAATGTTCAAGTTTCTCATTTTAGAAAGGTTTCGTAGTTCATAGTCTTATTCATTTAAGAATATAATTCTCCTTTAAACAATCTGAGAAACATAAGCCTTATATGTGAGTAGGATATTCTTGTTTATAACAATCTTATTACAGCAGCCATGATCTAGGAAATATCATTTTGTCTCATCTTAGCTTCTATGCAGATGGAAGTTTCTAGTAATAATACTTAATTATTAAAAACATTTCCTTTTATTAACGCTGCAGTGGTTTGTCGATACACATTCTGATTTCCAAAATCAGTAAAACATTCTTAAGCCGTTATACCTAACTTTCCATAAAGCTAGTATAACTCTTAAGTTTTCTAAAAAAATCAAGTATTACCTCTTCTTTCAAAATGATTCAAAAATCTTTTGAAATACTTCAAGTTCTTTATTAACACATAACAAGCCAGTTATAGTTCAAATCAGTTACCTTTTAAAAACCACAAGTATTTTCTTACCAACATAAAGCTGTTATAACCAACTTCCCATAAAGCCGTTATAACACTTTATGTTTTAAACCAATCAAATACATTTAGCACGTATGCGTCACCGTACTACATAGTTCACACATATCATGCTAGAAGAGATAGGAAGACGCTCACATACCTCGCGACAGTATCGACTAATAGCAAAACGCTCCAAGTACTTCAAACCGTCGGCTACTCCTTAGCCAGTAGATCGCGCCATACGTAGTACTTCAACCTATAAGGCCACAAGGCGCTTATTAACATTTAGGTCTCATCGTAGAACTTTCTACAGAAATTGGCAGACCTCCCCGCAACAACGTAAATCTCCTCTCTATCGGGGCGCTACCAAGCCAACCGGGGTTATACGCCTAATCCGGGCGTGCACAATTCTACCCACGTAAAAGCTACACAAGTCTCATGTAATACACCCTATGTAATTACTGATTCGGACTCTTCTTTCGAAAAGGTTTCTTATTATTCAGCTTAAGTCAAAAGACATTGCCGATAACAACGCTGATACTATATATAGTATACTTTAACTATATAATCTAACAACATGTAATTTCCAATTACAATAGGGGGGCAAGATAATTACCTCGATAAGCCCATAATTATCCGATTTTAAATGTCGATCCTGAGCAAGGTTTAGCTCCTACTCATGCGCTCGACCGCCCAAACAACCCAGAAGTTCTAACCAACTTCTACTTATAACTTCAACTACGGGTGAAGATTTACTTAGGGTTCGGTTTGTGGATGGGAAGTATAATAGTATAACCGGGCTTTTTGTAAAGGTATAACCTTAGAGTACTACAAGGTATATGGCTAAGGTAATTTGGGCATTATAACAATACTTTTGAGAGTATTTCTAACAAGAGTGGGTATTTATACGAAAACTACTAGGCAGGGGTACCCTACTAGCACCCCAAGGAGGGGGTGTCTACCTCGGCCTACCACTGTGGGGACTCGGCCAAGGGGAGAGGGCTCTCGGCTAAGGCCTCACAAGGGGAGAAAGAGAGCTTTCAAGAATTAGGCAAATTTATGGATGAAGAAGTCTTCAAAGGGAGAGGGTATTTATAGGACAAGCCAAGGCCAACCAATGGCCAAGATCTTGCCAAGTGCAAGGCAAGTGTAGGGCCAAGATCTTGCCAAGTGCACACTAGCCAACTAACACAAAAATATCCTACCAACCTCGACCACAAAGGCCACACTTTCGGCCACCACTATTACCGCCCAAGGTGTTCCAATGAGAGGGTGACAAGTGTCGCCCTCTTGTTGGTCCAAAATGTTTCGTCTCTCGGAAAAATCCGCAAAAAAATAAAAATGACATAGCCGTAATTTACCCTACGAAAGCTGTGGAAACGTTTCGTCGAAACGACTCTAACGGGTGTTGTGAACAAAGTTAATTCGGCCAAGCCTATGTAAAAGTTCAAATTTTCTACGCACGCCCTACGTACATACTGCGGAAATACGGGTATAACTTGGCGCCTGGGCAGTTTGATTAGAACGACTAAGGAGTGAAGCGGTAGATCTGGTATATCCTTAACCCTCTAGAGATTAGTACGTGTAAGATGAGTATATCTTAAGTGTTATGTTCAGATAACATAAGTGAAAAATTGTGGTTAGAAACCATGGTTAGATAGAAAGGGTAAGATTGGGGTTAAGGGAAAGTGTGAGCCTTAGAATGTTATACGTAGGGACCTTGAGGCAAGGCCATCTCGAGAGAAAGATTTATTTCATGTTTGACCCTTATCGGAGTGCATAGTGCACGTGAGCTATGTTTTGGGAATAAGTCCCTGAGTAGTGTGGAATGAAAGAGGGTAGTTGAGCTAAGAAGACCGCTAGGTTTTCGTAACGTGATTAGTGAGATTGTTCCGGATCGGGGAGCAAGTGTTTTACGCGAGAGTGGGTCGGGTTGAGGCCATGCCGCGGGTCAACCCGCAACCTGTTTTATGGTGGGGTCAGTTTGTGGTGGTCCCTCCAGGTGGTAGGGTCACGAGGGTGTTAGGCCCAAGTTTAGTTAACCGTCGTACGAGTTCGTGGATGCGTTGACGATGGTCGGGCCAATGAGGTCGGCCGTATTATCTTTCGGTCGAGGATCGTTTACTCGGCGAGAGGTTATGCGAGATGTTATATCGGGGAAGGTTGTAAGGCTGCGAGGTGCCTACCTTTACCTTATGGCGCAGTGAAGCCCGTGTTTGTTTCTTTTTCGAGGAGGTTTTACCAGCGGGGTTAGAAACTGGTGAGTCTCGATGGCGCATTCGCCTCGGGCTGTGTTTGGATTTGGGGTAGCTATGAGGATTGTTGCCTCTGTTGAGGAGTGCTTTTATAACTACCATTTCGGTATTCGGATATCGCCACGAAGCCTTGTAGGCGGAAGCGTAAATTGCCGGTCGACTGGTTCGATGTTGGCAAGGTTCAGATAGTTGGTTCATACTAGTTCAGCAAGATGTGGATAGGGTGAAGCTTATCCAGAAGAGGTTATTGGCAGCTCAGAGTCAACAGAAGTTGTGCGGTTATCGGCGACGACGCTTGGAGTTCAGGATGACGGTGGGTTTTCTTGAAGGTACCACCCGGAAGGTGTGGCGAGATTGACAGAGAAACTTAGCCCGAGTTACTTTGGGCCTTTTAGTCATGAGAAGAGTAGGCGGATTGCCTATATGTTAGCTTTTGTCGTCCGACTTAGGAGGCAGTATGTCCGATCTTTCATATTGCTATGTTCGGAAGAGTATCGGAGATCCATCCAGAGTATTCTCAGTTAATGATGACCAAGTGGAGGTAGTAACCCAGAGTTTTGGAACCAAGCGATGCGGAATGTGGTAAGTCATGAGAAAGAGTTCGAGTGTACGAGAAAGTGCACGCGTAAGGGAAGAAGCGAGAATGTATTGCGAGCATAGATGTGATCATTTCTTTTGTAAGGAGAAGGTGCGAAGGAAGTATATTTTAGACCTCGGATAAGGGTTTTTGTGATGTTAGAGGTGTTTCCTTGTGGACTTGGATGTAAGTATTTATGCGGTGTTTACGTGGCGGTATTTGGATTGTTCTCGTAAGTATAGTAGTAAAGACTATACTGGCGCATGTTTGTTTTGAGACTTAGAAGGAACATTCGGGACGAATGTTTCTAAGGAGGGGAGAATGTTATACCCCATATTTCCAGAGTATGTACGAAAGGACGTACGTAGAAAAGTTTGGGCTTTAAAGTTAGGCATAGGTTTGATTTTTGTGCACAACACCCGGTTAGAGTCGTTTTTCGACGAAACGTTTTACACAACTTGCGAAGGGAAAATTCCGGCTATGTCATTTAGTATTTTTGCGGATTTTTCCGAGAGACGAAATATTTTGGACCAACAAGAGGGCGACACTTGGCACCCTCTAATTGGTGGACTATGGGGCGGCATTTGGACGAAATGGTGAGTGGGAGTAGGTGTTATACCCCGTAAATTCTAGAAGTTAAGATAAGGACATACCAAGGATTATAAGATTGAAAGTTGAAAGATAAGTTGGCAAACATGTGTTGGACGGATTTGAGTTTACCTTGGAGTGTTGTACCCCAGTTGTTAAGAGTTTCGAGGTGTCTAAAAGCCTAATATGTAGTTCGTTAAATCTAGATCCCAACGCAACAAACCGTTCGTCGATAGGACATCGGAGTCAAAAGTTATGGAAGTTTGAAGTTTGGTGCGCGCAGCGGCAGCGATTTCGGTTGAAGTGCAGTCGCGGCGCGGAATCGAGGGCAGCGCGGTTATCTTGAGGTCGCGGGGTTGCAGCCCTTGGCCGAATGCGAGGCGCCGGAATGCTGGAACATTTTCTCGGAAGTGGAAGCGCCGCGGCGCCAAGGCGGGATTTTTCGCGATAAAAGGCTGAAATCAGGAGATATTTTTGTTAAAAACCTATGGGAGGGTGACAAGTGTCCCTCCCATCCTTTTTGACCAGATTAGGGCCTATTTTAGGGCCAAGTCTTGGAAGACTTGGCCATTTCATTTCAAAACCCTTCCATGGAAAACCCTCTCCCTTCTCTCTAGTTTTTGGAAGAAAACCTAGCCTAAGAGGAAATTGTTGGAGCGGCGGCAAGAAGGAAAAGTGTGAGTAAACTTGTGGGAAGCGCTGGTGGGCGATTTTGATGGTTTGAGGTAGAAGAAAAAGGGGCTTTTGTGGGCGATTCCTTAGGTAAAAGTTTCCCCTTTCTCTTGGTTATGAGCCTAAGGCTGTTATATTTTAGTAGTATAGATGTGAGCCTAAGGCTGTTATATTTTAGTAGTATAGATGTGAGCCTGAGGCTGTTATATTTTAGTAGTTTAGAATTGAGCCTGAGGCTGTTTTATTTGAATAGATTTGGATCTTGTTGTCTTGTTGAAGATGTCTAGGGCTAGATATCATGTTAGGCCTAAGAACTTGGATTGGAAAGAGTTGAAAGGGGTTTAGGGTTGGTTTATTGTTGGCCAAGAATGGCATGGAATTATTGGTTTATTTTGCATTATTGTGGGAGTTTGGTTATTGAATTCGACCTTAGCAAAGGTGGCAAGTTAGTAGAAACAAAGGAAGTGCCGTCCAAATTGTCGTAGACTTTAGGGACTTTGCACTTAGTTACTCTACGTTCGAAGCTAGAGTTTGATAGACATTTTATGACCCTTATAGGATTGAAGTACTACGGTAGCATATTCCTCTTAAGGGAGATAGTACTGTGGAGCATTTTTCTTATTGTCGACAGTCGTCGCGAGGTATGTGATTCTTCCTATCCTCTTCAGCATGACTATTTGTAAAATATATAGTGCGGTAGACGCACGTGTGTTAAAGGAATTTGATTTCCCTTTTGTGTCTTGACTTGATATGAAGTGTTAAGGGCTTCATTGTGTGGAAATAGTAGTAAAGTCTTATCCGTTAGTAACGGGTACTCGGTGGTTAAAGAATGAGCCCTATTGGTCTCATAAATGTTCATAGTGGTAATTGGTTGGTTTAAAACATAAAGTGTTATAACGGCTTTATGGGAAGTTTGTTATAACCACTTTATGTAGCTAAAAGAATGGTTTGTTGATTTCAAAAGATAAGAGACGTGACTTGTAATTGACCTAAATGGTGTTGAAAAGTATAAAACCTAATTCGTGAGAAATGAATACTTGGTTTTTTTAAAATAATAACGTTACAATTTCGGAAATGGGAATAAGGATCGAACAAGCCAATGCAGCGTCGATAAAGGAAAGAAGTAATGACATTAATCATATTAAAACCAGTAGAAACCTCCATCTGCATAGAAGCTAAGATAAGACAAAATGACATTACATTTCCTAGATCATGGCTGCTCTAATGAGAATTATTGAAATCAAGTTTTGATCTTCTTAAAAATTCCAAAGTAAGGAATTCAATTTTCTAAAGGAAAAGACACTTAAGAATTTGAAGTATTTTGGTTTAAAAGAAAGGCATGATTTTGTCTTGACTTGTTTTATTAATCATAAAGTGTTGTAATAGCTTTATGGGAAGTTAGTTATAACGACTTTATGGAAAATAAAGAAATGGTTTCATTATTAGATTTAAAATGGTAACTTGATTTTGGAAAAGGGGAAGTAACTCGTTTTCAAATATTGAACTCCTTGTGATGGAAAAACATAAGTGACTTGTTATAAAGGGTAGGAGTACCTTGATCCTAAAGGGGTTAAGTACCTGGGTTTTAAATGGTATACTTGATGTTGTGTTAAGAAGTATTTATAGTACCTTGAGTTGTGTGTACTAGCCTATGCTTGTTGTGGTAGCCTTTGTTGTGCAAGTGTTGTATTTACGTACTCTGGCGTCTCGTTGGAGAGGCATTATCTGGTTGATTGATGGACATACCGACCGATGGGTAGCCAGGGTATGCTTCCATTAGGGGTGTTATTATTGTTATTTGATTGGACATACTGACACGTTGGGTAGCCCACGGGTATGCTTCCACGGTGAGTATTCTCTTGTTAGTTGTTTGGACATACCGACACGTTGGGTAGCCCACGGGTATGCTTCCACAGTGATTGTTATCTGTTATCTCCTTTGGGCATACCGACACGCTGGATGGTCCACGGGTATGGGCCCATTAGGACGGTTCCAGGGCCATGCTTATACCGAGGTGAGATGCCGGGGCATGCGGCCATTGTGCGGGTTAAATTCCCGGGTTGTATTTGAGTGATGATTTCACGGGCATGAGTCCCTATCTTGATATGACTGCTTATATGTTGTGGTGCTGTAATTTGGTTATCATACATGTCTCCTGCTTTATATAGACTATTATGATTTCATTTACAGTATTTTACAGTTTCACATACTTGGTACCTGTTGTACTGACCTCCTTCGGGGGGCTGCGTTCATGCCGCAGGTTGAGGTACATAGCTTGCTGATCCACTCTCTTAGGATCGTTGTTCGGTTCTCGGAAAGCTCCATATCTCCGGAAGCTTGTCCTGTGGTACGGTTCCCTGAAGTAGTAGGCTTTTGTATATTCAGGGGCATGGCGGGGCCCTGTCCCGTCATTATGGTTTCAAATTCTTAGAAGTGCAGCCTTTGTTGTGGCAAGTTTGTAAGGATATCGCTCAAGTTTTAATTTATGTACAAAAAGGTAACCGTTGGGTTAGCCTGCTTTCTTATTTCACTGTTTTATATGTTTAAGTTTTTATTTCCGCTGGTTTTCTCTGATGTTGTATCACTAGGGTGCCCGGGGTAAGGCACGATCCAGGCAGGTTGGTCGTGACAAAAGTGGTATCGCAGAAGTTAATCCTCGAGAGTGTCTCTGACCGTATCGATAGAGTCTTGATTATCGGTGTGTTGTGCACCACATCTATAATCAGGAGGCTATAGGATATTTAGGATTGGTTTTCATTCTTCTCACTCTGAGATCGTGCCTTAGAGCGGTGTTATAAGTTGGACTCCTCCGACGTGTTCTTTGTATACCAGTGATGCCTCCACGCAAGGCAATCATAGCCCGAAGGAAAGCGGCGAGGGAGGCTGCGAGTAGAGCGGCGGTCTCTCCCGAGACTACGCACCGAGCCTCGATTCCGCACAGGCGAGAGGAGATGGGTTCTGAGAGATGGCCCGATTATTGGCGGGATCGTGGCGAGCACGAGGATAGGCCGATCTGGCCTTCTGTAGTACCCATAGTTCACCCGAGGTCAGATAGTTTGAGGCTACGGGATTTTCTGAGTTGTAGCCCACCTGAGTTTTACGGGTCGAGGCCTGAGGATCATCCGCAGGAGTTCATCAAGCGATTCTGCCGGATCATGAGAGTGATCAAGGCTTGGAGACCGAGTCGGTGGTTTTGGGTTCACATCGCCGCGTGATCTGCGGATCGGTAGTTTGATTCGTGGGAGCTGTCCCGGGGGGAACATGCACCTCCAGCTAGTTGGGGTGAGTTCTCAGAGGCTTTCCTTGGCCATTTCTTGCCTCCACAGATGAGGAGGGCACGGGCCGACAGATTTTTGATGCTAAGACAAAGAGGGCGCACAGTTCGCGAGTACAATGTAGAATTTGACTCATTGGCCCGGTATGTCCCCGCTTTGGTGGCCAATATGGAGGATAGAGTGCACCGATATGTCACCGGACTCGATGATTATTTAGCGGAGGATGCGGTGTAGCTCTTCAGGGCATAGACATTGCCCGTCCAGCCTATGCAGCGTGACCGAAACGTGAGGTCGGCGGAATAACCAAGATCGGAAGAAGAGGGCGGGGCGGTAGAGTCCTCTGGTGACCCGAGGCGGCGGCCTCAACAAAGAGCTAGTTATTTACCTCGGCAAGATCTGAGTGCTCCATCACGATCTTGGGACGTTCAGAAATTCGAGGCAGTCGGGGCTCCCGTGTTTGAGTTTTTGGGGGAGCAGGGACGTTAGTCAGATGGGACCACCCCTACCTCGTTGTGGCCGTTGTGGTAGGCTCCATGGTGGGGAGTGTCGTGCTGGAATGGGGGTTTGTTTTACATGCGGCCAGCAGGGCCATTTTACGAGAAATTGTCCAACCAGAGTGTTACACCCCGTAAGTCCAGGACATGTATAAGAGAATGTACATAAGGAAACAAGTCTTGGAAACTAGTACGAAAGGAAGAATTATTTTTCCGACGGAAAATCTTCCGAATGTCGGAAAGGAAAAATGTTCGTTGTTGAGAATTGGATTCTCAAAATGCATTAATTGAAGAGTATGGGACTTGGTAATATTATGGAAATTTATTTTTACGGATTTGGTCACGTGGGGCCCACCCGAGGAATTTTTCGTTTTGTGGGGCCCACGAGGGTTACGGAATTTTATGGACGAATAAGAGGGCGACACGTGGCACCCCTATAAGTGGTCTTGGTCGAATTAGAGGAGGGGTATAATGGTCATTTACCATGGTGGAAGATAAGTCTTCAAGCTTGACATAATTGACTAGTCAACTTGCCACATAAGCTTGATCCATGTGATTCTAATCCTAGCCTTACATGTGTTTAAGTCTAAAGCTCTCCAATATGTGTTATATACTACTAGTAGAAATACTAGCTCATTTTACACTTAAAAAAAAATTAGAACACTTAGAGGGAAGAGTAGAGCTCTCGGGTTAGGGCTTTATCCCACACAAAAAAAATTAGTTTGTGATCCTTTGTTCACAAGACCTTAACCCAATGTCCCCAAGGGTATTGTAAGGTTATCTCATTAGAAAGATTTCGAAAAAAACGTATTTTTACGTTAGTCGCAAGGCGGAAACTAAGGGAGTTCTTCAACTTTGAAGTTGGAACTTGAAGAAGGGTTCTTCATAGGCCTCTAAGGAGTGCTTGGAGCGGATTGGAACCTAAGGAAAGGAGCTAAGAATGGCTAAGGCGCGACTTCGAATCTTGGAAAGTTTAAGGGCTTTGAAAGGTATAAATTTTGTCGTTTTATTAGTTAAGGCTTACTTATTGTTGTAGCTATGGATTTTAGCAAGCATGTGTTTATAGTATGAAGTTTGATATGTTTATTGGCTATTGGAACCCTAATCCGAAAACTAGCATGTTTAGCTTAAATATTACAATTCAAGTCGATTATTAGTCTAAGCGTCGCATGTTGTATAAAGAAGGAAATTGTAGTTGTTGAAGTTGTTTAGACTATATAACATGTTAGACCTTAGAACTTGGAATTGGAAAAGGATTGAAAAAGAGTTAGTGTTGCTATGTAAGTTGGCCGAGAATTGGCTAGTGTGCATTAGACTATTTTCGTATGAATTGTGGGGCGGAATTTTACACGTATTGTAAGGCGTGTAATCCCCTTTGTTTGGTTGTTGTTTGGAGCCTTAAATGTGGCTTGTTGGTTATTGTATTCGGCCTTGAAAAAGGTGGCAAAGTGAGTAGAAACAAAGGAAGTGCTGCCCGATTTTCCGTAGAATTAGAGACCAAATACTTAGTATTATTCTACGTTAGAGACTAGAAGTTGATAGTCTTGTTGTGACCATTATAGGTTGACACTTCTACGTACGGCGTATTCGGCTTAGCTTGTGGATTTAGCCGAAAAGGTATGTGAACTATCTCCTCTTCTAGCATGATCCCTTAGAATAAAGAAAGTAAGTTCTACTCCTTGAATGATCCATTCCTTGCTTGTATTTGGATTGCCTAAAATAGAATTTGTTCTATGTACTTCCTTGAGTGTACTTTGATGTTTAAATTGTAAGTAGTATAATCCGTTTCCTTAGGGAAGTTTGGATTCTTAAAAGTGAAGGTATATTTTCTTAAAGTACATAGAGACTTGAAAAGGAAGTAGTTTCCAAATCTTTTGGCTAGTGCCTTAGTTCTAAAACCTAAAGGTCATTATAATGACTTTAGAAGTCAAAGGAGTGATTTACTTATTTGATTTAAAGAGGAGAAATGACATGATTTAAGAGAAGTAACTTGCGTTAAGGGTGAAGTTACTTGAGGTTTAAAAGTGGAAGAAAACTTGTTTTCTAACTATTAAGAGACTTGAAGTATTTTGAAAGTTAAGAACTTGTTTTGTAAGTATGTGATACTTGGTTTTAATAGTATAAGTCTCTTGGTTATTGAAGGAATGGATACGTCTAAAACCATAAAGGGTTATAACGGCTTTATGAGAAGTTGGTTATAACGGCTTTAGGGAAGGTTTTGAAAGTTGTCTATTTTGATTAATCGGCATAAGTTGCCTAGATTGCGAAAATTTAGAGTTACTTGATTTCAAGCTTTGAAATGAGTTTTCTAAAAGTGTAACTTACTTTGAAAAATAGACACGCCTTGATACTACGGGTGTTAGTATCTTGGGGTTTTACATAGAAAGGAGTCTTTTATAAAAGAATATGCATTATGTAGTACTTTGGCTTGATAAATTGAGAATTTGTCTAAGTGTGCCTTGATAAGTACTTTGACTTGTTAAAAGAGAATTATTCTATGTATGCCTTGATTAGTACTTTGGCTTGATAAATTGAGAATTTGTCTAAATGTGCCTTGATAAGTACTTTGACTTGTTAAAAGAGAATTATTCTACGTATGCCTTGATTAGTACTTTGGCTTGATAAATTGAGAATTTGTCTAAGTGTGCCTTGATAAGTACTTTGACTTGTTAAAAGAGAATTATTCTATGTATGCCTTGATTAGTACTTTGGCTTGATAAATTGAGACTTTGTCTAAGTGTGCCTTGATAAGTATTTTGGCTTGTTAAAGAGAATTATTCTAAGTGTGCCTTGGTAAAGACTTTGGCTTGTAATTAAGGATTTGCCTATGTGTGCTGGAAATAGCCGGTTGTGTGCTATTGTTATATCAGTCGTTTCGGGGTCATTCCCCGGGTTGGTGGCATTTGCATAATTCCGTGGATTTGCTACCGCGATCACGAGGAATACCTCGTGCGAGTCCGTAGGGCTTATGCGGGTGAAATAGTCCCGTGCGGGCGGGTCCGACCTATCACGAGGAATACCTCATGCGAGTCCGTAAGGGCTTATGCGGGTGAAATAGTCTATCTGAGGAATACCTCATGCGGGTCGAAAGGGCTTACGCGGGTGAAATAGTCCCGTGCGGCGGGTCCGACCTATCGAGAATACCTCACGCGGGTCCACGCGACCTACGCGGGTGAAATAGTCCCGAGAATAGGATTGCTAAATGATCCGCGCGGATGGTCCCTTGATCATGAGCTTCCTAGTTTACATTGTAAGGATACTCGTTTACTCTCATTGTTAGTAAGGCACAATGTGTTGTATTTGGATTATCATATATGTCCCGGTTGTTTGTGTTACCCTATGGTCATGCTTTTACGAGGTGGGATTCCGGGGCATGGGACCACGAGGTATTGAGGACACAGGTGGGACTTGGTGTTCATGTATCCTTATTGGTGTTATTACATCATGGACTGTCGGCAGTGAGGAAGGATTCCACGGGCATGATTGATATTATGGGCGTGAGACCCATGGTTATATTGAGTAATGACTTTGAGGGCCTGCGTCCCTGACTTGATATGACTGCTTATGTGTTATGTATTGTAGGTTGGATATCATACATGTCTCCTGTGTTATTTAGCGCTATGATTTTATTACGATACATCGCTCACATACTTGGTACATTCTTCGTCTCGACCTCGCCTTTGGGGCTGCGTTCACGCCGCGAGTTTAGGTCTTGATTCGGTGATCGGCAGTGTAGGATCGTACTCGGGGTTTTGGATAAGCTCCTTCTATTCGGAGTTTATCTTTGGTATATGTCCTTAAGATGTGAGCTTTGTATAGTTTTGGAGTGCGGCGGGGCCTTGTCGTCATAGTTGATTTAACTCCAGAGTGCGTATTCATATGTGGGATTGGACTCGTATCTTTATCACGACCCGATTCGGGCGTGATGGTGCCTTACCGGGCACCCTAGTGATACAACATCAGTGTCAGCGGAACATAAACAATACGAGACATATTATGAAATATGAAACAATAACTGAGAAAAACTTGCCTTTCGGCATATATATAAATAACAACTTTTCCAACATGAGCAGTTTTAATCCCTTTTACAAACCACCGCCATGCGGTACTACAGACCTAAGAAATGATACGACAACAATGGCGGGACGGGGCCGCCATACCACGAATGTAAACACCTACAACAACAGGGACTATACCACGATAAGCCTCGAGAAACGGAGCTTTCCCACGTGAATGTGACCCTAAGAGCGAGGATCAATGGCGGTGTACCTTTACTGCGGCATGAACGCAGCCCGAAGGAGGTCGATCAGGTACCAAGTATGTGGCGAAAATAAATCGTAAATGAAATCATAGTAGTCTATACAAAGCGGGAGACATGTATGATAACCAAACTACTGATTCACCATAAATGTGATCGTGTCAAGTCGAGGACTCGCCTCAAGTCATCACTCAATTTTACCAATGGGTCTCACGCCCACAACATCAATCGTGCGTGGAATACCTTCCTCACCGCGCAATTTATGATACACAATCACCAAGGAATACACATGAACACGAGTCCCACGTGTCCTAATAAAACGATGCGGGGTAAGTCACGAAGGCATAGCCGACTACTAACACCTACGCAACAAGGTCATAAAATGTGTCATGATATCTGTCTGCACCGTCACATGATAAAAGCGGTCACTCGCCGCAATATCAAATGTGCGCGTCTAGCCAGAACTCTCCGCGACTCGCATAGGCCAACCTCATAGGCCCGCATGAGGTATAACCCGCGTCGAGGTAGCTACTCCGGCATCGCCCCGGACTCGCGATCCGCATGGCCACAAAGACCGCATGACCACAAGGGTCGTAAACTAACACGGAACTCCGTAGTTCCGCATGGATCCCCGGACCCGCGTAGGTATCCTCGAATCATGGTCCTGCATCACCTGAGTCTACCCGCGTCGGAGGCGCAACCTCGGACACAAGTCAAGGTGAGTGGTACAATACCAACATAACGGTTGATAGTCAAACAACTTTAAAGCGCGATCGAGGAAAACCCCTTTACACTAACATCACAAGATACTAACACACGTAGCATCCTAACATGTTTACTTCTCAAATCAACAAGAAAGTATTATAAGGCTATCACAAACCGATACAATCAAGTTATTCACACAAGGTGCTTTCTACTAACAAGTTCGTATCTAACCCCAAAGTACTTCACACATTAAATCTTTAAAAGATCTGTTTCTTTCACATAAGTCACACAATACAGTAGTATAAAATAGAGTGACCGTCCTTTTAAGAAAACCAAAACTCTTACCTTTGTAAAATCAAGTAACAACATTATTTCCCAAACGTCCAAGTTTGCCTAATTTCAAATGTTCACGTTTCTTATTTTAGAAAGGTTTAGTAATTCATAGCCTTATTCATTTAAGAATATAATTTTCTTTTAAACAACTGAGAAACATAAGCCTTATATGTGAGTAGGATATTCTTGTTTATAACAATCTTATTACAAGAACCATGATCTAGGAAATATCATTTTGTCTCATCTTAGCTTCTATGCGGATGGAAGTTGCTCTGGTTTTATTAATACTTAATTAATCAAAACATTTCCCTTTATTAACGCTTGTGGTTTGTCGATACACATTCGATTTCAAATCAAGAAAACATTCTTAAGCCGTTATACCTAACTTCCCATAAAGCTAGTATAACTCTTAAGTTTTCAAAACCAAGTATTACTTCTTCTTTCAAAATGATTCAAAACTCTTTTGAAATACTTCAAGTTCTTTATTAACACATAACAAGCGATTATAGTTCAATTGATTACCTTTTAAAAACCACATGTATTTTCTTACCAACATAAAGCCGTTATAACCAACTTCCCATAAAGCCGTTATAACACTTTATGTTTTACACCAATCAAATACATTTAGTACATGCGTACGTCTCGTACTACATAGTTCACACATATCATGCTAGAAGAGATAGGAAGAGGTTCACATACCTCGCGACGAGTATCGACTAATAGCAAAACGCTCAGTACTTCCAACCGTGGCTACTCCTTAAGCCAAGTAGAGCGCCACGTAGTACTTCAACCTATAAGGCCACAAGGCGCTTATTAACATCAAGATCTTATCGTAGAACATTCTCTGAAAATTCGACACCTCCCCGCATGGCGCGTAAATCTCCTCTCTACGGGGCGGCTACAAGCCAACCGGGGGTTATACATCTAACCCGAACGGTACAATTCTACTCCACGGTACTACTACACAAGTCTCATGTCTGATCCTATGTAATTACTGATTCGATTCGATTCTTGAGCTTAAGTCAAAAGACATTGCCGCGATGCTAAGCTTAGTTCTATATATAGTATACTTCAACTATATAATCTAACAACATGTAATTTCCAATTACAAATAGGACAAGATAATTACCTCGATAAGCCCATAATTATCCAAGTATAAATGTCGATCCTTAGCAACGCTTAGCTCACCTCGGGTTCTCCACCGCTCCAAACAACCAGAAGTTCTAACCAACTTCTACTTAATTACTTCAATCACTCAATGAAGATTTCCTTAGGGTTTCAGTTTGAGACAAAAAGGACATACGGTAGTATTTCCTGGTCAGACGTATAGAGGTTTCTTTGGAATACTACAAGGTATCTGGCTAAGGTAATTTGGGTATAGTAACAATACTTTTGAGAGTATTTCTACCAAGAGGGGGTGTATTCTACGAGATCCACAAGGCAAGGGGGTACCTCACGGCACCCACTGGAGGGGGGTGTACCCTCGGCCAAGGCCTCAGGAGGTGCACCCTCGGCCAAGGCCTCACAAGGGAAGAGGAGGGACGAAACCAACAAGGAGGGAGGGAGGTTTTCAAGACTTGGAAATTATGGAATGGATGAAGAAGTCTTCAAAGGGGGAGGGTATTTATAGGCCAAGCAAAGGCCAACCAAGGGCCAAGATCTAGCCAAGTGGGGGGCAAGTGGAGGGCGAGATATGCCCAAGTGCCCCAGACCCTACTCCTAAAACCCTCACAAATATCTACACAAATATCAACCAACACTTGCTCATCCATTCGGCCCTAACGCCCCTTCAAGTCCACCAACGAGAGGGTGCCAAGTGTTGCCCTCTCGTTGGTCCAAAACGTTTCGTCTCTCGGAAAAATCCATAAAAATACTAAATGACATAGCGTAATTTACCCTTCGTAAGTTAGGTAGAACGTTTCGTCAAAAACGACTCTAACGGTGTTGTGCACAAACATATTTCGGCGGGTGCCACATGGGGTGACACGTGTCGCCCCGATTAAATCAAAATATTTCGTCTTAGAAAATATCCATAACGCCAAAATCTCAAAATCAAAGCGGGCCCATGGCAGTAAATTTCTCCCGTGGGCCCCACGTGACCATTTCCGAAAATAAAATTCCATAATTCTAATATAATCTAAGAAGTCCAAAAACCAAATCTGGGAATCCAATTCCCATTAACGAACCTTTTTCCTTCACAAAAACCGGAAACTTTTCCGTGGAAAAATCACCTCTTTCTTCCTTTCCAATCTTTCTGTCGTATTCTCGTACGTATGTCCTCGCATACATACCTTGGAACTACGGGGTATAACATTCTTCCCCCCTTAGAAACATTCGTCCCGAATGTTCCTTCTAAGTCCCCAAACATACAAGCGTCGATATAGTCTCTACTACTATACTTATGAGAACAATCCTGCCACACCTGGCCATGGAAACACTTGCGCAAAGACTTACATCCAAGCCCACGAGGAAACACCTCTATATCACCACAAATACCTCTTCCCGGAGTCAAAATATACTTCCTCAGTCACTGATACCACTTTTGTCACTTTGTCGCGAGCCTTGCCCCGATGACCCAACAAATGGTACCGGTGCTGCGATCACGAGGCGTGCCTACGGCCCTTCTCGGGATGTGCCATACGGAGAGCCACGGTTGGTGCATTCCGTGGTAGAGCTCGCCTCTTTATACGCTCGGCCACGAACATAACAATACGAAAAGCCGGACGTCTTGCCTCACAAGTCGGACGACAATTGCTAACATATAGGCAACGGCCTATTCTTCACATGAACTCAAAAGCCCAAAGTAACTCGGGCTAAGTTCCTTCATTTCCAAAACTCGTCACACCGTCCGGGTGGTACTTTCAAGAAGACCGTCGACTGAACTCTGGCGTCGTCGCCGATTATCCGCACGATTTCCTCTGAGCTGCCAGAACTTCTTCTAGACGAGCTTTACCCTATCCACCGTCTGCTGGAACAAGCCTGAACCAACTATCTGAACCTTGCCAACATCGAACCAATCGACCGGCAACTTACACTTCCGCCCCTACAAGGCTTCATAAGGCGACATCCGAACACTGAAATGGTAGCTTAAACGCTCCTTCCACAGGAACCAACAATCCTCACAACCACCCCTGAAATCCACACACTGGCCCGAGGGCGAATGCGATTCTGAGACTCACCTGAGTTCTTAACCCTGCCTGGTCAAACTCTTAGAAAACGAAAATAGCCACAACCTGGGCTTCACTGCCTGTCATAAGGTGAAGGTAGGCACCCCGTGCAGCCTTACAACCTTTCTGATATAATCAACACCGCAAGTACATGGTCTCGATCGAAAAACACGACGGGCTGCTCTCATCGGCCCGACTACTGGTCGAATGCATCCACGAACTCGTACGCTGGTCAACTAAACTTGGGCCTAACACCCTCGTGACCCTAACACAAGGCGGGACCACCACAACCGACCCCAAACTGCGCGGGTTGACCCGCGGCATGGCCTCAACTCGACCCACTCTCGCGTAAAACACTTGCTCCCCGGTCCGGAACAACTTTTCTAATCACGCTACGAAAACCTAGCGCTCTTCTTAGCTCAACTACCCCCTTTCATTCCACACTACTTAGGGACCTATCCCCAAACATAGCTCACGTGCACTATGCACTTCTGATAAGGATCAAACATAACACTACACCTTTTCTTGAGATGGCCTTACCTCTAAGGTCTCCACGTATAACACTCTAAGGCTCACACCTTCTCTATCCCCCAAAATCTTACTCGGTTAACCCACCATGATTTCTAATCACAACTAACACACTGCTATCAGAACATAGCACTTAAGGTATACTCACCTTGAAAGTTACCGAAGGACCTTGCTGCTCTGGCCCTCTTCTGCTGTCCTTGGTTAACCCGTCGATCTCTACGTTTCTCGGCCTGCTGTACATAAGCCCGTACACAGGCCATGCTCAAGCCCAACTGAAGAATTACTCTTGCACAACCCTCTCTTAGGTAGTCATCAAGACTCGTGGTACATCGGTATAATCTCTGGTAGCCAAATCCATAGCTAGTAACAGGGTCGCCTCTTTGCAATCTATATTCACTGTTCCCGGTCGTGGGCGAAGGTTCAAATATCATGGACGCAGATGAGCTGCCGTCGCCGTGCTAAACTCTGCTGGGGCTAGTGACGTCGCAGAAATCCCCGAATGAAGCACTACCCTAGGTAATGATTGGGCCTGTGCCCTCGCAACCCTCTGAACTCAACTCGCAGCTCCCTCGGCTGCCTTGCCCTCCTGGGCCCGGGTTGCCCTACGCGGAGGCATAACGATAAGGGAATGAATTTCGTCAGAGGGTCCAACTTACAACACAGCTCTAAGGCACGATCTCAGAGTGAGAAGAATAGAAACCAATCCTAAATATCCTATAGCCTCCTGATTATTGGTGTGGTGCACAACACACCGATAATCAAGACTCTGAATCGATGCGTAGACACTTTCCGAGATTAGCGCTCGATACCACTTTTGTCACGACCGATTAAGACCGTGTTGGCGCCTTACCGGGCACCCTAGTGATACAACATCAGTAATCCGGAACATAAAACAATACGAGACATATTATGAAATATGAAACAATAATCGAGAAAAACTTGCCTTTCGGCATATATATTAATAACAACTTTTTACAACATGAACAGTTTTAATCCCTTTTACAAACCACACTTGGCGGTACTACGGACCTAAGAAATGATCGACAACAATGGCGGACGCGGGGCCCGCCATACCCACGAATGTAAACACCTACAACAACGGGGACTATACCCTGATAAGCCTCGGAGAAAGCGGAGCTTTCCCATGTTGAGCGTGACCCTAGGCGAGGATCAATGGCGGTGTACCTTTACTGCGGCATGAACGCAGCCCCGAAGTCGATCTAACAGTACCAAGTATGTGGCGAAAATAAATCGTAAATGAAATCATAGTAGTCTATACAAAGCGGGAGACATGTATGATAACCAAACTCTGATTCACCATAAGTGATCGTATCAAGTCGGGGACTCACGCCTCAGTCATCACTCAATTTTACCAATGGGTCTCACGCCCACAACATCAATCGTGCGTGGAATACCTTCCTCGCTGCGCAATTTATGATACACAATCACCAAGGAATACACATGAACACCGGGTCCCACTGTGTCCTAATAAAGCGATGCGGGGTAAATGCGAAGGCATAGCCGACTACTAACACCTACGGTACCAACAAGGTCATAAAATGTGTCATGATATCTGTCTGCACCGTCCATGATAAAAGGCGGTCACTGCGCGCAATATCAAATGTGCGCGTCTAGCCACGAACTCTCCGCGACTCGCATAGGCCAACCTCATAGGCCCGCATGAGGTATAAACCCGCATCGAGGGTAGCTACTCCGGCGTAAATCGCGGACTCGCGATCGCGTGGCGCAAAGACCGCGTGACCACAAGCGGCGTAAACTAACACGGAACTCCGTAGTTCCGCATGGATCCCTGGACCCGCGTGAGGTATCCTCGAATCATGGTCCTGCATCACTGAGTCTACCCGCGTCGGAGGCGAGCTTAACCTCGGACACAAGTCAAGGTGAGTGGTACAATACCAACATAACGGCTGATAGTCAAACAACTTTAAGCGCAGTCGAGGGGAAAACCCCTTTACACTAACATCACAAGATACTAACACACGTAGCATCCTAACATGTTTACTTCTCAAATCAACAAGAAAGTATTATAAGGCTATCACAAACCGATACAATCAAGTTATTCACACAAGGTGCTTTCTACTAACAAGTTCGGGTATCTAACCCCAAAGTACTTCACACATTAAATCTTTAAAAGATCTGTTTCTTTCACATAAGTCACACAATACCCGTAGTATAAAATAGAGTGGCCGTCCTTTTAAGAAAACCAAAACTCTTACCTTTGTAAAATCAAGTAACAACATTATTTCCCAAACGTCCAAGTTTGCCTAATTTCAAATGTTCACGTTTCTTATTTTAGAAAGGTTTCGTGGTTCATAGCCTTATTCATTTAAGAATATAATTTTCTTTTAAACAATGAGAAACATAAGCCTTATATGTGAGTAGGATATTCTTGTTTATAACAATCTTATTACAAAGAACCATGATCTAGGAAATATCATTTTGTCATCTTAGCTTCATGCGGATGGAAGTTGCTCTGGTTTTATTAATACTTAATTAATCAAAACATTTCCCTTTATTAATTTCTTGTGGTTTGTCGATACACATTCGATTTCGAAATCAAGAAACATTCTTAAGCCGTTATACCTAACTTCCCATAAAGCTAGTATAACTCTTAAGTTTTCAAAACCAAGTATTACTTCTTCTTTCAAAATGATTCAAAACTCTTTTGAAATACTTCAAGTTCTTTATTAACACATAACAAGCGATTATAGTTCAATTGATTTACCTTTTAAAAACCACATGTATTTTCTTACCAACATAAAGCCGTTATAACCAACTTCCCATAAAGCCGTTATAACACTTTATGTTTACACCAATCAAATACATTTAGTACATGCGTACGTCTCACGTACTACATAGTTCACACATATCATGCTAGAAGAGATAGGAAGAGGTTCACATACCTCGCGACGAGTATCGACTAATAGCAAAACGCTCAAGTACTTCCAACGGCTACTCCTTAAGCCAAGTAGAACGCGCCACACGTAGTACTTCAACCTATAAGGCCACGCGCTTATTAACATCAATATCTTATCGTAGAACATTACGAGAAAATTGGCAAAGACCTCCCCGCACATGACGTAAATCTCCTCCTCTAACGTAGGCTACGAAGCCAACCGGGGTTATACATCTAACCCGAACGGGTACAATTCTACTCCACGATCTTTACTACAAGTCTCATGTCTACAATCCTATGTAATTCTGATTCGATTCGATTCTTGGGCTTAAGTCAAAAGACATTGCCGCAGTACTAAGCATAGTTCTATATATAGTATACTTCAACTATATAATCTAACAACATGTAATTTCCAATTACAAATAGAGGGACAAGATAATTACCTCGATAAGCCCATAATTATCCAAGTATAAATGTCGATCCTTAGCAACGCTTAACTCCTACTCCGGGTGCTCCAACCCGCTCCAAACAATCCTTAGAAGTTCTAACCAACTTCTACTTAATTACTTCAATCACTCAATGAAGATTTCCTTAGGGTTTCGGTTTGAGACAAAAAGGACATGCGGTAGTATTTCCGGGCTCTACGTATAGAGGTTTCTTTGGAATACTACAAGGTATACGGCTAAGGTAATTTGGGTATAGTAACAATACTTTTGAGAGTATTTCTACCAAGAGGGGGGGTGTATTCTACGAGATCCACAAGGCAAGGGGTACCTCACGGCACCACTAGGAGGGTGTACCCTCGGCCAAGGCCTCTGGGAGGGGGTGCACCTTCGGCCAAGGCCTCGCAAGGGAAGAGGGAGGGACGAAACCAACAAGGAGGAGGGAGGTTTTCAAGACTTGGATATTATGGAATGGATGAAGAAGTCTTCAAAGGGGAGGGTATTTATAGGCGAGCAAAGGTCAACCAAGGGCAAGATCTAGCCAAGTGGGGGGCAAGTGGAGGGCGAGATATGCCCAAGTGCCCCTAGACCTACTCCTTAAAACCCTCACAAATATCTACACAAATATCAACCAACACTTGCTCATCCATTCGGCCTAACGCCTCAAGTCCACCGAGAGGGTGCCAAGTGTTGCCCTCTCGTTGGTCCAAGCGTTTCGTCTCTCGGAAAAATCCATAAAAATACTAAATGACATAGCCGTAATTTACCGCCCGTAAGTTAGGTAGAACGTTTAAAAACGACTCTAACCGGTGTTGTGCACAAACATATTTCGGCGAGGTGCCACGTGGGGTGACACGTGTCGCCCCGATTAAATCAAAATATTTCGTCTTAGAAAATATCCATAACGGCCAAAATCTCAAAATCAAAGCGGGCCCCACAAAACCGTAAATTTCTCCCGTGGGCCCCACGTGACCATTTCCGAAAATAAAATTCCATAATTCTAATATAATCTAAGAAGTCCAAAAACCAAATCTGGGAATCCAATTCCCATTAACGAACCTTTTTCCTTCACAAAAACCGGAAACTTTTCCGTGGAAAAATCACCTCTTTCTTCCTTTCCAATCTTTCTGTCGTATTCTCGTACGTACGTCCTCGCATACATACCCTGGAACTACGGGGTATAACATGTACGGTGTAGTGTCTTTTGTTTATGTATATATGGCAACCTTGTCGGCTTTGCCCTTGCACGTACGTTTGTTTTAAAAAAAAAAAAGAGGTGTTATTTGATTCATGACTTACTTGTATTGTTAAGGTAGAAGGTGCCTGGTAGGAGCACGATCCACGGCCCGGGGTTGGCCGTGCAGAGTGGTATCGAAGCGATCGATCCTCGGAATGTCTACAGACCGTGTCTAGTAGAGTCTTGATTATCGGTGTGTTGCGCGCCACACCCATAAACAGGAGGCTACAGGACATTTAGGAGTTGGTTTCTATTCTTCTCACTCCAAGATCGTGCCATAAAGCTGTGTTAGTAAGATAATTCCTCTCTGACGTATTGTTGTGTTACAGTTATGCCTCCAAGGAGGGCAACAGCCGCCCAGAAGAGCAAAGGAGTAGCAGGAGCTACTAGTCAGACTCTGAGAGTTGATAGGGCTTATGCCCAGGGTACCGGATGTTGTTCCGCGATCGGCGAGTTCTTCTGCGCCAGGTTTTGAGGCCCCAGCACTAGAGCCTCCAGTTTCTCGGTTAGGAGAAGACTATAGAGTCATGAGGAAAGTCGTTGTGTTATTGACCAAGATAGCGGTGCTAGCAGTTGTAAGTGATAGTACCCCAGAGGTAGGGATACTTTGATTAGTAAGTGAGAAGTAAGGATGTTGACAAGAATGATAGGTGAACTGAGACTATAGTTGTATAAAGTTCACAAGTTGTAATTACCCCGTATAAGTGTAAGACTGATAGGGAAGATTGTGCAGTAGAAATACTTTGGCTTATGAGACGAACCTCCAGTGAATAGGGGGGTAGGGTAAGAAGTACCTTGGGATAAGAGAGAGATTTACTTTAGACTAAGAATGAGAGGTTAAGCGTGACGATGAGTCGGGTTATGGACTCATTTCGGGTCAGCCGATAGTTTGGAATGGGGTGATGTCAGTTAGAAATGGTCCCGTTATGTGGTAGGGTCCCGAGGATGCCAGACCCAAGTTTAGTTAATCGTTGTACGAGTTTGTGGACGCGTTCCACCGGAACTAGGTCGTAAGGACCGAGAAGAGCCTTTGCGGAAATTTAAGTAGCATAATGGCCAAGTTGGTTAGTAACTCCAAGGATTGGGGAACAGAAACAAAATTTGGGATTTTGTACGTGTACTAGATGAGTTTGAAAGTACGAGAAAGTATGACAAGTAAGGAAAGAAAGGAACCTCTAAGGATCCCGTGTTTGGGAAGACTGTAACCTTTGAGTTTTGTGAGAAGGGACCACGGACGGAAGGTCCATTATTATGTTTACGTATGTTATGTGGTGGCCATGTGTGGCATCGTTGGTCTTGTGCAGTTTTGATCGATAGGAATAGTATAGAGATTGTGCCGGAGTGTGTATAGCTTGGCAACCGACTAAGAACATTCGGGGACAAATGTTTCTAAGGGGGGAAGAATGTTACACCCCGTAAGTCCAGGACATGTATAAGAGAATGTACATAAGGAAACAAGTCTTGGAAACTAGTACGAAAGGAAGAATTGTTTTTCCGACGGAAAATCTTCCGAATGTCGGAAAGGAAAAATGTTCGTTGTTGAGAATTGGATTCTCAAAATGCATTAATTGAAGAGTATGGGACTTGGTAATATTATGGAAATTTATTTTTACGGATTTGGTCACGTGGGGCCCACCCGAGGTATTTTCGTTTTGTGGGGCCCACGAGGGTTACGGAATTTTATGGACGAATGAGAGGGCGACACGTGGCACCTCCATAAGTGGTCTTGGTCCAATTAGAGGAGGGGTATAATGGTCATTTACCATGGTGGAAGATAAGTCTTCAAGCTTGACATAATTGACTAGTCAACTTGCCACATAAGCTTGATCCATGTGATTTTAATCCTAGCCTCACATTTGTTTAAGTCTAAAGCCCTCCAATATGTGTTATATACTACTAGTAGCAAGACTAGCTCATTTTACACTTAGAAAAAAATTAGAACACTTAGAGGGAAGAGTAGAGCTCTCGGGTTAGGGCTTTATCCCACACAAAAAATTTTAGTTTGTGATCCTTTGTTCACAAGACTTTAACCCAATGTCCCCAAGGGTATTGTAAGGTTATCTCATTAGAAAGATTTCGAAAAAAACGTATTTTTACGTTAGTCGCAAGGCGGAAACTAAGGGAGTTCTTCAACTTTGAAGTTGGAACTTGAAGAAGGGTTCTTCATAGGCCTCTAAGGAGTGCTTGGAGCGGATTGGAACCTAAGGAAAGGAGCTAAGAATGGCTAAGGCGCGACTTCGAATCTTGGAAAGTTTAAGGGCTTTGAAAGGTATAAATTTTGTCGTTTTATTAGTTAAGGCTTACTTATTGTTGTAGCTATGGATTTTAGCAAGCATGTGTTTATAGTATGAAGTTTGATATGTTTATTGGTTATTGGAACACTAATCCGAAAACTAGCATGTTTAGCTTAAATATTACAATTCAAGTCGATTATTAGTCTAAGCGTCGCATGTTGTATAAAGAAGGAAATTGTAGTTGTTGAAGTTGTTTAGACTATATAACATGTTAGACCTTAGAACTTGGAATTGGAAAAGGATTGAAAAAGACTTAGTGTTGCTATGTAAGTTGGTAGGAATTGGCTAGTGTGCATTAGACTATTTTCGTATGAATTGTGGGGCGGAATTTTACACGTATTGTAAGGCGTGTAATCCCCTTTGTTTGGTTGTTGTTTGGAGCCTTAAATGTGGCTTGTTGGTTATTGTATTCGGCCTTGAAAAAGGTGGCAAAGTGAGTAGAAACAAAGGAAGTCTTGCCGATTTTCCGTAGAATTAGAGACCAAATACTTAGTATTATTCTACGTTAGAGACTAGAAGTTGATAGTCTTGTTGTGACCATTATAGGTTGACACTTCTACGTACGGCGTATTCGGCTTAGCTTGTGGATTTAGCCGAAAAGGTATGTGAACTATCTCCTCTTCTAGCATGATTCCTTAGAATAAAGAAAGTAAGTTCTACTCCTTGAATGATCCATTCCTTGCTTGTATTTGGATTGCCTAAAATAGAATTTGTTCTATGTACTTCCTTGAGTGTACTTTGATGTTTAAATTGTAAGTAGTATAATCCGTTTCCTTAGGGAAGTTTGGATTCTTAAAAGTGAAGGTATATTTTCTTAAAGTACATAGAGACTTGAAAAGGAAGTAGTTTCCAAATCTTTTGGCTAGTGCCTTAGTTCTAAAACCTAAAGGTCATTATAATGACTTTAGGGGAGTCAAATGAGTGATTTACTTATTTGATGTAAAAGAGGAGAAATGACATGATTTAAGAGAAGTAACTTGCGTTAAGGGTGAAGTTACTTGAGGTTTAAAAAGTGGAAGAAAACTTGTTTTCTAACTATTAAGAGACTTGAAGTATTTTGAAAGTTAAGAACTTGTTTTGTAAGTATGTGATACTTGGTTTTAATAGTATAAGTCTCTTGGTTATTGAAGGAATGGATACGTCTAAAACCATAAAGGGTTATAACGGCTTTATGGGAAGTTGGTTATAACGGCTTTAGGGAAGGTTTTGAAAGTTGTCTATTTTGATTAATCGGCATAAGTTGCCTAGATTGCGAAAATTTAGAGTTACTTGATTTCAAGCTTTGAAATGAGTTTTCTAAAAGTGTAGTAACTTACGTTGAAATATAGACACGCCTTGATACTACGGGTGTTAGTATCTTGGGGTTTTACATAGAAAGGAGTCTTTTATAAAAGAATGTACGTATGTAGTACTTTGGCTTGATAAATTGAGAATTTGTCTAAGTGTGCCTTGATAAGTACTTTGACTTGTTAAAAGAGAATTATTCTATGTATGCCTTGATTAGTACTTTGGCTTGATAAATTGAGAATTTGTCTAAATGTGCCTTGATAAGTACTTTGACTTGTTAAAAGAGAATTATTCTACGTATGCCTTGATTAGTACTTTGGCTTGATAAATTGAGAATTTGTCTAAGTGTGCCTTGATAAGTACTTTGACTTGTTAAAAGAGAATTATTCTATGTATGCCTTGATTAGTACTTTGGCTTGATAAATTGAGACTTTGTCTAAGTGTGCCTTGATAAGTACTTTGGCTTGTTAAAGAGAATTATTCTAAGTGTGCCTTGGTAAAGACTTTGGCTTGTAATTAAGGATTTGCCTATGTGTGCTGGAAATAGCCGGTTGTGTGCTATTGTTATATCGATCGTTTGAGTCATTCCCGGGTTGGTGGCATTTGCATAATTAGTGGATTTGCTACCCACGATGCGAGGAATACCTCACGCGAGTCCGTAGGGCTTATGCGGGTGAAATAGTCCCGTGCGGCGGGTCCGGCCTATGCGAGAATACCTCATGCGAGTCCGTAAGGGCTTATGCGGGTGAAATAGTCCTATCGCGAGGAATACCTCATGCGGGTCGAAAGGGCTTACGCGGGTGAAATAGTCCCGTGCGGGCGGTCCGACCTATCACGAGAATACCTCGCGGGTCCACGCGCGACCTATGCGGGTGAAATAGTCCCGAGAATAGGATTGCTAAATGATCTTTGCGCGGATGGTCCCGCTTGATCATGAGCTTCCTAGTTTACATTGTAAGGATACTCATTTACTCTCATTGTTAGTAAGGCACAATGTGTTGTATTTTGATTATCATATATGTCCCGGTTGTTTGTGTTACCTATGGTCATGCTTTACGAGGTGGGATTAGGGGCATGGGACCACGGTATTGAGGACACAGGTGGGACTTGGTGTTCATGTATCCTTATTGGTGTTATTACATCATGGATGAAGCGGTGAGGAAGGATTCCACGGGCGTGCTTGATATTATGGGCGTGAGACCCGTGGTTATATTGAGTAATGACTTTGAGGGCTGCGTCACGACTTGATATATGCTTATGTGTTATGTCTTGTAGGTTGGATATCATACATGTCTCTGTCTTATTTAGATCGCTATGATTTTATTACGCACTTCATCGCTCACATACTTGGTACATTCTTGTCTTGACCTCGCCCGGTGCGTTCAATCTGCGCGAGTTTAGGTACGTAGTTCGGTGATCGGCAGGTGTAGGATCATGCTCAGGGTTTTGGATAAGCTCCTTCTATTCCGAAGTTTATCTTTGGTATATGTCCTTGATCTGAGCTTTGTATAGTTTTGGAGTACGGCGGGGCCTTGTCCGCCATAGTTCGATTTAACTCACAAGTGCTGTATTCATATGTGGGATTGGACTCGTATGCGGTGTAGTGTCTTTTGTTTATGTATATATGGCAGCCTTGTCGGCTTTGCCCTTGCACGTACGTTTGTTTTAAAAAAAAATGAGGTGTTATTTCAGTTCCGCAGCTTACTTGTATTGCCAGGAGCTAAACCTTGCTCAGGATCGACATTATAACTTGGATAATTTTGGGCTTATCGAGGTAAATATTCTTGTCCCCTTAATGTAATTGGAAATTACATGTTGTAGGATTGTATAGTTGAAGTATACTATGTATAGATCGGAATAATACTTGCGGCAATGTCTTTTGACTTAAGCCTGAATAAAGAAGAGAACTGAACTGTAATTACTTAGGATTGTTTTACAGTAGACTTGTGGTATTGCGGTGTTGAAGAATTGTATACGTCCGGTTAGATGCTGCCGAATTTTCTGTAGAATATGGAACCAAGTGTTAATAGACGTTTGTGGTCTATATAGGTGGAAGTACTGCGAGTAGCGTATTCTACTTGAAGAGTGGAAAAGGCTAGCGAGTGCGATCTTGTGGGCGTATTGCTTCTTGTCGATAATCGTCGCGAGGTATGTGAACCTCTTCCTATCCTTTCTAGCATGATGTTTTGTAAACTATGTAGTACGGTAGACGTACATATGCTAAACGAGTTTGGTTGGTTCAAAACATAAGGTGTTATAATAGCTTTATGGGAAGTTAGTTATAACGACTCTATGTGGATAACAGAATGATTTATTATTGTAGAAGTTAAGAGACTTGATCTTGAAAGATAAGAGACTTAACCTAATTGACTTGATGTGTAACATTTTGATAAAAATGTTGTAAAACCTCATTAGCGAGTAATGAGTACTTGATTTTAAAAGAATAATGTTTTACTGAATTCGGAAATGAGAATAAGTATCGAACGAACCACAGCAACGCTAATAAAGGGAAATGTATTGACTAATCAAGTATTATTAAAACCGATGAAACCTCCATCTGCATAGAAGCTAAGATGAGACAAAATGATATTACATTTCCTAGATCATGGTCTTTGTTAAAAGATTGTTATAAACAAGAATAACCTACTCATATAAGGTATATGTTTCTCAAATTGTTTTAAAGGATTTAAAACTATGAACTCTGAAACCTTTCAAAATGAGAAACTTGAGTAAATGGAATTAGGCAAACTTGAACGTTTGGAAAAGAATGTTGTTACTTGATTTTACAAAGAGAAGTGTTTTGATTTACTTCAAAAGATAATCACTCTATTGTTATATACTACGGGTATTGTGTGACTTTTGTGAAAGTAACGGATCTTTAAAGAGTTAGTGTATAAAGTACTTTGGGGATAAAAACCCGATCTCGTTAATCATATAGTAGAAAGTACCTTATGTGTGAATAACTTGATTGTATTGGTTTGTGATAGCCTTGTAATACCTTCTTGTTGATTTGATAAGTAAACATATTAGGATGCTACGTGTGTTAGTATTCTGTGATATTTGTGTAAAGGGGTTCCCCTTGTTGTGCTTATGTTGTTTAAGCGGTGGCCGTTGTGCTAGTATTACATCACTCACCTCTTGCCATATTTCCGGGTTAAGCTGCCCTCCGTCACGGGGTAGACTCGGCGATGCAGGACCATGATTCGAGAATACCTCAATGCGGGTCTGAGGGCCTATGCGAGCTACGAGAGTTCCGGTTAGTGTGCGGCCTTTATGGTCATGCGGTGCATGTGGCCATGAGGTGTGAGTCGGGGCGATGCGGGAGTAGCTAACCTCGATGAGGGGTTATACCTCATGAGGGCCTATGAGATAGGCCTATGCGGAGCTGCGGGGAGTTCCAGGGCTAGACGCGCACATTTGATATTGCGAGCGGCGACCGGCTTTGATCATGTGACGGCCTAGACAGATATCATGATCTGATTTATGACCTTGTTAATCGTAGGTGTTAGTAGTCGGTTATGCCTTCGTACTTACCCTGTACTGTTTTATTTGGACACAGGTGGGACCTGCTGTTCATGTGTATTCCTTGGTGCTTTTCTATCATAGACTGCCGGCAGTGAGGAATATATTCCACGGGCATGATTGATGTTGTGGGCGTGAGACCCATGGTTATATTGGAGTGATGACTTTGAGGACGTGAGTCCCTGACTAGACATGACTGCTTATTTATTGTGAACTGTAGTTTGGTTATCATACATGTCTCACCTTTACATAGACTACTATGATTTCATTTGATATCTTCATGTTTCACATACTTGGTACTGTTATCTTGACCTCGCCGGGGCTGCGTTCATCTGCGAGTAAAGGTACACGATCGTTGATCCTCGCTCTTAGGGTCACGATTCAAGCGTTTGGGAAAGCTCCGTTTCTCGGAGGCTTATCTTAGTATAGTCCTGTTGTTGTAGTGCTTACATTCGGGGTATGGCGGGCCCCTGTCCGTCGTTGTTGTCATATCATTCATAAGTGCATGAAATCTTGTTGTAGGCGGGGTTGTAATGGGATGTAGCTGTTCAAATTGATATTTATTTATCTTGAATGTAACCGTTTTGGTTAGCTTTGTCTTCTTATTTCCTTTGTCTTATTACATTGGCTTCATGTTATTGTTTTATGTTCGTGATTACTCGATGTTGTATCACTAGGGTGCGGGTAAGGCAGATCCACGGGCCGGGATCGGTCGTGACAACGATGAACTTGTGTAGCTTTCTTGTGAAGTAGAATTGTACACGTCCGGATTAGGCGTACAACCCCACTGGGAGTTGTTGGCATGTTAGCGAGGCCTCGATAGAGAGGAGATTTCTGCGATTTGCGGGGAGGAGTCTGCGAAATTTACGTAGAATATGCTACGTTGAGATCGAGAGGTTAATAGGCGCCTTGTGGCCTCTATAGGTTGAAGTACTACGTGTGGCGTGATCTGCTTGGCTTAAGGTGTAGCCGACGGTTTGAGGTACTTGGAGCGTTTTGCTATTAGTCGATAATCGTCGCGAGGTATGTGAATCTCTTCCTATCTTTTCTAGCATGATATGTGTATAACTATGTAGTATGGTAGACGTACATGTGTTAAATGTATTTGATTGGTTTAAAACATGAAGTGTTATAACGGCTTTATGGGAAATTGGTTATAACAGTTTTATGTAAGTAAGAAATGCTTTGTGGTTTTTAAAAGATAACTGACTTGATGTATGATGATAAGAATCTTGAAGTATTTCAAAAGAATTAAGAAACCTTTTTGAAAGAAGAGTAATACTTGGTTTTGAAAACATAAGAGTTATACTAGCTTTATGGGAAGTTAGGTATAACGTCTAAAGAGAATGGTTTACTGATTTTTAGAAGTTAAGAGACTTAATCTTAAAAGATAAGAGACTTGACTTGAATGAATTAAATATGAGTTTTGTGTGAAACCTCCTTCGTGAGTAATGAGTACTTGGTTTTTAAAAGGAATAATGTTTCTTGATTTTGGAAATCGAATGAGTATCGACAAACCAACTGCGGCGTTAATAAAAGGAAATGTTTTGACTAATTAAGTATTATTAAAACCGATGAAACCTCCGTGCATAGAAGCTAAGATGAGACAAAATGATATTACATTTCCTAGATCATGGCTGCTTTAATAAGATTGATTATGAACAAAAAAAAACCTACTCACATATAAGACATATGTTTCTCAAATTGTTTAAAAGAGGATTATATTTGTCACGACCCGTTCCGGGGCCCGTGACTGGTGCCTTACCCGGGCACCCAAGCAGTCATACATCAGAGAAAATCAGCGGAAATATAAAACAAGACATGAAACAGTTGTAAAATGAGACACAGTTTATCTGATGAAAAGCTCGCCTTTCGGCATATATATATAACCCAAGTTTTGCAGTTACATCCCAACTGTACAATAGGACTACAAACCTCTAAGGAAGTAAACAACTATGGCGGGACAGGGCCCCACCATACCTTGAATGTACAAAACTATCTACAATACAGGGAGATCGTACCAAAAAGTAGAGCCTCCGGAGAAGATGGAGCTCCTAACACTAATGCAAAGAGATCCTAAGGATGTGGATCTAGCACCTGCTTGCCTTTACCTGCGGCATGAACGCAGCCCCCCGAAGGAGGTCAGTACAACAGGTACTAAGTATGTGTGAAACAACCAAGGTAACTGCACATAGCACCACATCATAAACAAGAGCAATAATAGGTAAACTGTAACAGGTCTTTTCTAGGCTGCGAATGATCGAAGCAGGGCCAATTGCCCGTAGTATCACCATGCAAGCCTAATCCTGGACTCCCGTAGTCCGCATAGGCCACTCACATAGGCCCGCATAGGGTATATAACCCCGCATCGAGGGTAGCTACTCCTCGGCATCGTCCTGGACTCGTAGTCCGCATGGCCACATAGACCGCATGAGGTATAACCCCGCATCACTAACCTGGAACTCCCGTAGCTCCGCATAGGTCCCCTGGACCCGTAGGTATTCTCGAATCATGGTCCTGCATCGCTGAGTCTACCCGCGTCGGAGGCGACAACCCGGTAATATGTCAAGAGGTGAGTGATATTATACTAACATAACGACTTATCGTTAAACAACATAAGCCTGACAAGAATACTCTCTTATACAAACGTTACAATAGACTAACAAAGTTAGCATCATATCATGTCTACTTATCAAACCATCTTATTATTCTTTTCACAAATCAATATAAGTCTGTTATAAACACATAGGCAAACTGTTTCTTTTATCATGCTTAAGTGGTTATACCTAACTTCCCATAAAGCTAGTATAACTCTTAAGCACATTTAAAACCAATTAGTTCTCTTCTGTTAAAAATGATTCAGTAATCTTTTGAAATACTTTCAGATCCTTATTATTCAGGCTTAAGTCGCGAGACATTGCCGTAAGTATTATGTTATACCCCGTATTTCCAGAGTATGTACGTGAGCGCGTACGTATTATAATTTGAGCCTTAAAGTTGGCTAGTTTTGAAATTTGTACACAACACCCGATTAGAGTCGTTTTTAAAGCGTTTCCTGACTTTCGTAGGGAAAATTCCGGCTATGGCATTTTTAATTTTTACGGATTTTTCCGAGAGACGAAACATTTTGGACCAACGAGAGGGCGACACTTGTCACCCTCTAATTGGAAGGAGTGGACGGCAAATGCTAGCCCTTTTGCACGTTTTTGGTGTTGAAATTTTGGTCAAGGGTTAGGTAGGATATTTTGTGTAGATGGATAAGGTAGCACATGGCTAAATCTTGGCCTTACACTTGATATGCACTTGTCTTCATCTTGGCCATTGGTTGGCCTTCACTTGACCTATAAATACCCCTCTAAGTTGAAGACCTTCTTCATCCAAAAATTGAGCAATCTATCTAAGTCTCAAATACTCCCTCCCTCTTGTCTTGCTATCGTCCAAAGTCCCCCTCCCCCCCTTTGAGCAAGGCCCTTGGCTGAGAGCCTCCCTCCCTTTGTAGTGCCTGGCCAGAGGTACACCCACTAGCCTAGTTGTCTCGTATAAATACCCTTTTTGTGGTCTATAAATACTCTCTAGTATTGTTATAATGCCCAAATACCTTGGCCCAAATACCTTATAGTATTCCCAAGTTACACTTTTCAAAAGCCAGAAAATACTATTATACTTCCTCGGTCACAAGCGAAACCCTAAGTAAATCTTCACCCGTAGTTGAAGTGTTAAGTAGAAGTTGGTTAGAACTTCTAAGGGTTGTTTGGAGCGGGTTGGAGCGCACGGAGTAGGAGCTAAACCTTGCTCAGGATCGACATTTAAACTTGGATAATTTTGGGCTTATCGAGGTAAACACTCTTGACCTTCTGTTGTAATTGGAAATTACATGTTGTAGGAGTATATAGTTAAGTATACTATATATAGAACTGATCATAGTTGTGCGGCAATGTCTTTTGACTTAAGCCTGAATAATACTTACGGCAATGTCTTGCGACTTAAGCCTGAATTTTAAGAAGTGATCTGAACTGTAATTACATAGGACTGTATTACAGTAGACTTGTGTAGTATTGCTGTGAGTAGAATTGTACACGTCCGGTCAGACGTGCAAATCCCCAGGTTGGCTTGGTAGCGGCCTCGATAGAGGAGGAGATTTCTGTTGTTGCGGGAAAATCTTCGAATTTTACGTAGAATATTCTACGTCGGGATCTAAAGATATTAATAGGCGCTTTGTGGCCTCTATAGGTTGTAGTACTACGTGTGGAGTGATACGCTTGGTGAGAGTGTGGCCAAGCGGTTTGAGGTACTTGGAGCGTTTTGCTATTAGTCGATAATCGTCGCGAGGTATGTGAACCTCTTCCTATCTTTTCTAGCATGATATGTGTGAGCTATGTAGTACGGTAGACGTACATGTGTTAACTGTATTTGGTTGTTTTAAAAACATAAGTGTTATACTAGCTTTATGGGAAGTTAGGTATAACGTCTTAAGGGTGGTAAAATGAATGGTTTATTAATTTCAAAAGTTAAGAGATTGGATCTTATAAGATAAGAGACTTAACTTAAATGAATTAATATGGATTTTGTGTGAAACCTCATTTGTGAGTAATGAGTACTTGGTTTTTAAAAGAAATAACGTTTTACTGATTTCGAAAATCAGAATGTGTATCAATAAACCACTGCAGCGTTAATAAAGGAAAAAGTATTGAATAACTAAGTATTATTAAAACCAGTAGAAACCTCCATCTGCATAGAAGCTAAGATGAGACAAAATGATATTACATTTTCTAGATCATGGCTGCTTAATAAGATTGATTATGAACAAGATTAACCTACTCACCTACGGCATATGTTAGTCTATTGTTTTAAAAAGAGGTTAAGACATTGAACTATGAAACTTTTCTAAAAAGAGACTTGCGTAATTGAAATTAGGCAAACTGGAACTTTTAGGGAAAAGAAAGGCACTGTGTTGTCTTAAAATGGTTTAAAACATAAAGTGTTATAACAGCTTTATGGGAAGATGGTTATAACGACTTTATGAAAACAAAAGAAGTGTTTTATCATTTGTTTTAATGCGGTAACTTGACTTTTAAAAGAGAAGTATTTTGGTCCAAAGGAAGGCATGGTATTGCCTTAATTTGGTCTTAAAAAGGAAAGTATGAAAGTTGTTTTGGTTTACTTAAAAGATATAAGTCACACATTTTTTTATATACTACGGGTATCGGGTGACTTTTAGAAAAGGAATGAATCTCTTAAAAGGAATTTACGTACGTAGTACTTTAGGGTTAAAATCCGGACTTTGACATAAAATGAAAGTACCTTGAGTTGTGTGTAACTTGCTTATGCTTGTTGTTATGAAACTTGACCATGTTACGTGTGATAGCCTTGTTGTGCAAATCGTGTTCTACTCGACTACGGTTCATCCAGGAATGTATTTCACTTGATTCTGGGTTCATCAGGAATGTATTTCACTTGATTAGGTTCATCAGGAATGTATTTCACTTGACTACCGGTTCATCCAGGAATGTATTTCACTTGATTCTGGTTCATCAGAATGTATTCCACTCGACTCTGGTTCATGGGATGGACCGGAAATGTATTCCACGTTTCTATATTAGGTCCATAAGATGGGCGAGACATTTACGTATCACATGATTTGTACCTAGGCTGGAAGTGAGGAAGGAGTTCCACGGGCATGAGGATGACTTTGAGGCGTGAGTCACGACTTGACATATTTGCTTTTATGTTGTGAATCTGTAGTTTGGTTATCATACATGTGTCGCTTTATATAGACTATTATGATTTCATTTCTGATATTTCTGATTTCACATACTTGGTACTGTTATCGACCTCGCCGGGGCTGCGTTCATCCGCAGTAAAGGTACATCATTGTCGATCCACCTTATAGGATCACATTCAGCGTGTTGGGAAGCTCGTTCCTTGGAGGCTTATCTTTGGTATGTTACCACAGTGCAGCAGGTTCTTGTACATTCGGGGTATGGCGGGGCCTGTCCGTCATAGTTGTTATCACTTCTTAAGTGCATGTAATCTTGTTGTGGCGATGCGTAAAAAGGATAAGCTGTTCGGGTATTTATGTATATATCTTGAAGGCAAGCTGTTTTGGTTGCTTTGTTTATTTATCATGTCTCTTAATTCATGTTCATGTTTTTATTTCCGCTGATTTTCTCGATGATGTATCACTAGGGTGCGGGGTAAGGCACGATCACGGGCAGGTTGGTCGTGACAAAAGTGGTATCGAGCGATTAGTCCTCGGAAAGTGTCTGAGACCGTGTCTAGTAAGTCTTGATTATCGGTGTGTTGTGCACCACATCTATAATCGAGGAGGCTATAGGACATTTAGGATTGGTTTCCATTCTTCTCATTACGAGATCGTGCCTTAGAAGCGGTGTGATAAGTTGGACCCTCAGCGTATTCCTTTCCTTTACGGTGATGCCTCGCGTAAAGCGACCAGGCCCGGATGGGCAAAGCGATCAAAGGCTGTTAGTGAGATCTGAGAGAATGCGAGCGCGAGCGGTCGATCACGAGCAGTGCTTCAGGCGGATTTAGCGCCGCCAAAGGCGCGTGAGTTTAAGCGCGGCGATGGCTGCTGAGACTCTGATACTGAGCCTCGGTCCACGGCTGGAAGCGAGATGAGATAAGTACAAGAGATGGCGATTATTGGCGGTCGTGGCGAATGTGAGATAGGTGGATCACGTGATTCCGGCCCGATAGCACCGTATTTCACCGGCGAGCGGTTTGAGGCTACGTGACTTTACGAGTTGTAGCCTCGGTGTTCTATGGATCGAGAGGCGAGGCGACCCTCGGGAGTTTATCCGATAGCTCTGACGGATCATGAGTGATCGAGCCTCGAGCGAGTCGGTGGTATTGAGTTCGCATCAGTGCGTGATCTGCGATTGGTAGTTTGATTCGTGGGAGGCTGTCGGGAAGAGCATGCACTTCCAGCGATTTGGGACGAGTTCTCGAGGCATTTCTTGCACATTTCTTGCCTCGCGAGATGAGGAGGGCTCGGGCAGATGTTTGACATTAAGGCGGGGCGGGCGGGCGGTCGAGAGTACAATGTGGAGTTCGACTCATTAGCTTCGGTATGTTCCGTGGTAGGCGATATGGAGGGCGAGTACACGCTACGTCAGGGCTGGATGATTACTTGGCGAGGCATGCGGGTGTAGCTCTTGGCGGGCATGGACATTGCCAGCATGCAAGCTCATGCACTAGGATGTGAGGCACGGAGAGGTCGGCGGAATGGCCGAGATCGGCGAGAGAGGGCGAGCAGCAAGGTCGCTGGTAACTTTCGAGGCGGACCGCCTCGTGGCCCGATCTAGTCATGTACCTCCGCCCGATGAGTGGTCCTCCTCGATCTTGGGGCGTTCGGGGTATTGGGGCTGGTCGAGCTCAGGGCTTCCGGTTCCGCGAGTTTACGTGAGTGCTAGCGGCAGGATTCATGTCCCCTCGGTGTGCGATGTGGCAAACATCATCCCGGGAATGTCGTCTTTCTGGTGCTTGTTTCACTGCGGCCGTCGAGCCATGTGACGAAGCGTGCTTATAGGAGAGGTACCGGCGGCATGACGCGACCTACGGATCGATGGCGAGTTCGCCGCGCCCTACGATTATGCGCCTGCAGTGGACTTATGATTAGAGTGGAGGCGGTAGCCGGTATATCCTTAACCCTACAGAGGCTTGTATGTTTTGATGTTATGTTAATGTGTTAAGTGTTATGTTCGGATAGCTTTGTGCTAAAATGTGATTTAGGAACACGTTGGGGAAAAAGGGTAAGCTGGGGTGAGAAAATGATGAACCTTAGAATATTCAGATTGAGACCTTAGATGTAAGGCCGTCTTGAGTACAAGATTTTGCGAGTGATCCTTGTCGAGAATGCATTTTATGCAGAATGTATTGTGTGATAAGTCACAGGTTGGGTAAATGAAAGTGGTATCTTTCATGATGTGATTTAGCAAGATTGTTCCGTGTCGAGGAGCAAGAGTTGGCGCGTGATGGGTCGGGTTGGGGCCGTGTTGCGGGCCAACCCGCGGCTGTTTCGAGGTGGGGTCAGCTCTGGGTGGTCGCCCGGTGGTAGGGTCACGGTCTTGGGCCCAGTTTAGTTGACCATCGTATGAGTTCGTGGGTGTGTTCGACGAGCGGTCGTGAAGGCGGGAATGGCCTTAAGGAAGATTGAGGCTAGTAAGATAACCAAGTTGGAGGTGGTGACTCAAGGTTTTGAAAGCTAGGCGATGGTGAAGTGTGAGTGCGTATATGAGAAGAGTTCAAGTGTTAGGGAAGGGCACGGCGAGTAAAGCGAGGAGAAATGCGTGTGTTACTTTGTTGCCATGTGTGGCATTGGAAATTTGTTTAAAGTTAAGAGGAACTTTATCGTTATCCGTCTTGAGAAGGAACATTCGACGATTGTTTCTAAGGAGGAGAATGTTATACCGTATTTCGGAGTATATGCGTGAGTGCGTCGTATTATAATTTGAGCCTTAAAGTTGGCTAGTTTTGAAATTTGTACCTGACACTTGATTAGAGTCGTTTTTAATGAAGCGTTTCCACGACTTTCGTAGGGAAAATTCCGGCTATGGCATTTTTAATTTTACGGATTTTTAGAGATGAAACATTTTGGACCAACGAGAGGCGACACTTGTCACCCTCAATTGGAAGAGTGGACGGCAAATGCTAGCCACTTTTGCGTTTTTGGTGTTGAAATTTTGGTCAAGGGTTAGGTAGGATATTTTGTGTAGATGGATAAGGTAGCACGTGGCTAAATCTTGGCCTTACACTTGCTATGCACTTGTCTTCATCTTGGCCATTGGTTGGCCTTCACTTGACCTATAAATACCCTCTAAGTTGAAGACCTTCTTCGTCAAAATTGAGCAATCTATCTAAGTCTCAAATACTCCTCCCTCTTGTCTTGCTATCGTCCAAGTCCTCCCCCTTTGAGCAAGGCCCTTGGCGAGAGCCTCCCTCCGCTTTGTAGTGCCACTGGCCAGAAGTACACCCCAGCCTAGTTGTCTCGTATAAATACCCCTTTTTGTGGTATATAAATACTCTCTAGTATTGTTATAATGCCCAAATACCTTGGCCCAAATACCTTATAGTATTCCCGAGTTACACTTTTCAAAAGCCAGAAAATACTATTATACTTCCTCGATCACAAAAGCGAAACCCTAAGTAAATCTTCACCCGTAGTTGAAGTGTTAAGTAGAAGTTGGTTAGAACTTCTAAGGGTTGTTTGGAGCGGGTTGGAGCGCGGAGTAGGAGCTAAACCTTGCTCGGGATCGACATTTAAACTTGGATAATTTTGGGCTTATCGAGGTAAACACTCTTGACCTTACATTTGTAATTGGAAATTACATGTTGTAGGAGTATATAGTTAAGTATACTATATATAGAACTGATCATAGTGTGCGGCAATGTCTTTTGACTTAAGCCTGAATAATACTTACGGCAATGTCTTGCGACTTAAGCCTGAATTTTAAGAAGTGATCTGAACTGTAATTACATGGGTGTATTCTGATGGAGACTTGTGTAGTATTCTTTGTGAGTAGAATTGTACGTCGGTCGGGCGTGCAAACCCCCTGGGTGGCGTGGTAGACGGCCTCGATAGATGAGGAGATTTCTGTTTGTTGCGGGGAAAATCTTCTTGAATTTTACGTAGAATATTCTACGTCGGGATCTAAAGATATTAATAGGAGCTTTGTGGCCTCTATAGGTTGTAGTACTACGTGTGGAGTGATATGCTTGACTGAGAGTGTAGCCGAGCGGTTTGAGGTACTTGGGCGTTTTGCTATTAGTCGATAATCGTCGCGAGGTATGTGAACCTCTTCCTATCTTTTCTAGCATGATATGTGTGAGCTATGTAGTGCGGTGACGCATACGTGTGTTAAGCGTATTTGGTTGTTTTAAAAACATAAGTGTTATACTAGCTTTATGGGAAGTTAGGTATAACGTCTTAAGAGTGGTAAAATGAATGGTTTATTAATTTCAAAAGTTAAGAGATTGGATCTTATAAGATAAGAGACTTAACTTAAATGAATTAATATGGATTTTGTGTGAAACCTCATTTGTGAGTAATGAGTACTTGGTTTTTAAAAGGAATAACGTTTCTTGATTTGGAAATCGGAATGTGTATCAATAAACCCTTTGCGGCGTTAATAAAGGAAAAAGTATTGAATAACTAAGTATTATTAAAACCGGTAGAAACCTCCATCTGCATAGAAGCTAAGATGAGACAAAATGATATTACATTTTCTAGATCATGGTGCTTAATAAGATTGATTATGAACAAGATTAACCTACTCACCTGACATATGTTACTCTATTGTTTTAAAAAGAGGTTAAGACATTGAACTATGAAACTTTTCTAAAAGAGACTTGCGTAATTGAAATTAGGCAAGCTGGAACTTTTAGGAAAAGAAAGGCATGTTGTCTTAAAATGGTTTAAAACATAAAGTGTTATAACGACTTTATGGGAAGATGGTTATAACGACTTTATGAAAACAAAGAAGTGTTTTATCATTTGTTTTAATGCGGTAACTTGACTTTTAAAGAGAAGTATTTTGGTCGAAGGAAGGCATGGTATTGCCTTAATTTGGTCTTAAAAAGAAAGTATGAAAGTTGTTTTGGTTTACTTAAAAGATATAAGTCACACATTTTTTTATATACTACGGGTATCGGGTGACTTTTAGAAAAGGAATGAATCTCTTAAAAGGAATTTACGTCGTAGTACTTTAGGAGTTAAAATCAGGACTTTGACATAAAATGAAAGTACCTTGAGTTGTGTGTAACTTGCTTATGCTTGTTGTTATGAAACTTGACCATGTTACGTGTGATAGCCTTGTTGTGCAAATCTTGTGTTCTACTCGACTCAGGTTCATCCGAATGTATTTCACTTGATTACGGTTCATCAGAATGTATTTCACTTGATTCTGGTTCATCCGGAATGTATTTCACTTGACTACGGTTCATCAGGAATATATTTCACTTGATTAGGTTCATCAGAATGTATTTCACTTGACTAGGTTCATCAGAATGTATTTCACTCGACTCAGGTTCATCAGAATGTATTCCACTCGACTAGGTTCATGGGATGGGCCGGAAATGTATTCCACGTTTCTATATTAGGTCCATAAGATGGGCGAGACACATTTTACGTATCACATGATTTGTACCTAGGCTGGCGGTGAGGAAGGAGTTCCACGGGCGTGAGGATGACTTTGAGGCGTGAGTCCACGACTTGACATACCGCTTTTATGTTGTGAGCGTAGTTTGGTTATCATACATGTCTCTGCTTTATATAGACTATTATGATTTCATTTCTGATATTTCTGATTTCACATACTTGGTACTGTTGTCTTGACCTCCTTGGGCTGCGTTCATGCCGCGAGTAAAGGTACATCATTGTCGATCCCCGCTTATAGGATCACATTGGCGTGTTGGGAAGCTCGTTCCTTGGAGGCTTATCTTTGGTATGTTACCACAGTGCAGCAGGTTCTTGTACATTCGGGGTATGGCGGGGCCACTGTCCGTCATAGTTGTTGTCACTTCTTAAGTGCATGTAATCTTGTTGTGGCGAGTGTAAAAGGATAAGCTGTTCGGGTATTTATGTATATATCTGAAGGCTTGTTTTGGTTGCTTTGTTTATTTATCATGTCTCTTAATTCATGTTCATGTTTTTATTTCCGCTGATTTTCTCTGATGATGTATCACTAGGGTGCCCGGGGTAAGGCACCAGTCACGGGCCCGGGTTCGGGTCGTGACATATTATTCAGGCTTAAGTCGAAAGACATTGCCGTAAGTATTATTCAGTTAACACGTGTACATCTACCGTACTATATATATATTTTAAAATATCATGCTTTAGGAAGGATCACATACCTTCTCAGCGAAAACCACCTGCCAAGTTGAATATGTCGCGCGCAGAGAATCAACCTATAATAGTCAGACACGTCTATCAACGTTGACTACTGCAGCGATTCTAGCGAGAGGGTTCTCTATCCTACAGAAAATTGGGCAGAACTTACCTACAGGTGAGCTACTCAAGTCTCTGTAGCAGTCCTATGTAAGTACAATTTGATTATTCTTCTTTAAACCGCCTACTTGTGATATGATTCAATTCTATTCTGTAATATTCTTCTAAGTATTTAATACTTATTCTTATACTACTACAGTATGTATTCTCTAATTCAAAATAGGGTTAGGATTATTTACCTCGGTAAGCCCAATAATATCCTAGATAAAAGTCGATCCGGAGCAAGGCTGAGCTCTAAGTTATGCGCTCAGATAGCTCGAGGAAACCTTAGAAGTTCTTTACAACTTCTACTAAGTACTAAAGGATTTGGGCTAGGGTATTTTGGGCATTATAACAATACTAGAAGGCAACTTTTCTACCAAGGGAGGGGGGTAGTGTTTCGGCTAGGCTTCTTTTAGAGAGGGGTATTCGGCCAAGACTTCATAAGGGGAGAAGTGAGGCTTAGGACGATGGCTCACAAGGGAAGGATGATTTAGGCTTGGAAATTTGTGATGAATAAGTCTTCAAAGAGAGGGTATTTATAGGAAACCAGGGCCAAGATCAAGCCAAGTGGGGGCAAGTGGAGGCCAAGATTTGCCCAGTGCCCCCTAACCTACTCCTCAAATCACTCCACAAACAAAGGTCCATGTTCTAAGCCCCAAAGCCTCCCAATCGTCCAGGCAAAGGCCACTTGGCAGTCCACGAGGTGACAAGTGTCACCTCTCGTTAATCCAAAAGGTTCGTCGCTCGGAAAAATTCGCAAAAATTAGAAATGACATAGCGGAATTTACCCTACGCGAGTCGTGTAAAGCGTTTCGTCGGAAAGCGATTCTTTGTGTGAGTTGTGCCCAAAAACGCGTCTGAGCCTAAACTTTTAAGGCTATACTTTGTCGTGCGCCCTCACGTACATACTGCGGAAATACGGTATAACATTCTTCCTCGCCTTAGAAACATTCGTCGAATGTTCCTTCCTAAAACGATTATCGATAAGGTTCTTCATAACTTAGCGATTGCAAATGCCACGCGGCCACGAACAACACTTAGGCATAAGCGATAACGAAAATTTATAAGTAGGAAAGTGAATTACGGAGGTGTGGGGAATAGGTGAGGATACTTACGCCTCATGTCTTCGCCGGCTTCCCGTCATCTCCTCACGAGCTCGTTCGCGCCACAAGACTTTGACGGAAACACGTCGCCGTCATGAGCGCCTAACTCCGACGATCGATTATCGCTATGGGAATCTCACCACGATAACCCCCGATCACACTGGATATCGTCAATCGGGTGTACTAGATGGATCCGATACATCTCCTCGGCATGGATACGTGAAAAACGGATGCCGCCTCCGGATCGGACGGCGGATCCAACTCATAGGCAACCTTGCCTACCTGCGGACAATGCGAAGCGGCCCGATGTACGTTGGTGAGTTTCCCTTCTTCCCGAATCTCATCACACCGCCATGGGTGACACCTAGGAAAACCCAATCATGAACCTCGAACTCCAGATGCCGACGGCGATGATCTGCATATGACTTCTGTCGACTCTGAGCTGTCAGCAACCTCTCCTGGATAAGCTTCACCTTATCCACTGCATGCTGCACCAAATCTGGTCCTACTAACTGCACCTCGCCCACATCGAACCAGCCTATAGGCGATCTGCACTTCCTCTCATACAAGGCCTCATAAGGCGCCATCTGAATCTGGGTGGTAGCTATTATTATCACGAAACTCAACTAGAGGCAAATGATCCTCCCGGCTACCACGAAGTCGATAACACGGGCTCGCGACATATCCTCGAGAGTGCGGATAGTGCGCTCGGCTTTGTCGTCTGCATGCGTGGATGGAATGCGATGCTCGAGGCTCACTGCGTCCCTAAACCTCTCGGAAAGACCTCCGGAAGTTAGCGTGGCGGGCTCCTGCATGCGATATGATCGAAATAGGGACTCATGCGATCGGCGATCTCTCGGATGTAAAGTGCGGCATAATCCTCGGTAGAAAAAGTCGTCTGACGGGAAGAAAGTGGGCTGATTTAGTCGACTGTCGGCGATAACCCATATAGAATCATGTCTCCTGCGAGTGCGAGGTAATCCTGTGATGAAGTCCATGTTGATTACCTCCCACTTCCGGTCGGGATCTCTATCGCTGCAACAAACCACGGGCCTCACGGTGCTCTACCTTCGCTGCGACAACATGGGCACCGAGCTACGAACTCTGCGGCGTCCTCTTGAAGCCATCCCACGATACGGATCTAAGGTCGTGGTACATTTTGGTCGACCACGGATGGATAGAGTGCCCAGCGTTGTGTGCTTCCCCAAGAACCTGCTGCGAAGTCACGAAACATCTGGAACACACAACGCCCTCAAACCTTAGCACCCAGTGGTGCTACCTCAAGGACCGCGCCTGCGAAGAGGCGTATCGCGATAACGTGTCAAAAGCGGATCCTCGAGCTGTTGCCTCTTCTCCTCGACGATGGAAGACTCGGCAACCTCGCGGTCGAACCCAGCGCTATCGGAATCAATCAAGCGGACACGAGGCTCGCTAAGCGATGCAAATCACGAACCATGTCCTCCTCTGCTGCACGTCGATAGGCTCCCGTCGACCTACGACTAAGGCATACGCCACAACATTGGCCTTCCGGGTGGTACGGGATATCAACATCGTAATCCTTAAGCAACTCTAACCACCGTCTGCATCGTAAGTTCGGCTCCTACGGTGAAGATATCTTGGAGGCTCTTGTGGTTTGTATAAATATCCACATGAACCCGTACAAGTAGTGCCTCGGATCTTGGCGTGAATCACGCGCCTTGACTCCAATCATGGGTGGGGTAGTTCCTCCGTGTTTCTTCATTGTCGGGATCGTATGCTATAACCTTGCCTGCTGCATCAACACATCCCAACCCGATGCACGACGCATCTGATACACAACATAAATGCATGTACCTGCGGAAGAGTAAAGCGAGGCGGTCGTCGATCTCTCTTTCAAAGCTGAAACCACGCCACAGCATGATCCACTGAAACTTGCTGCGCTTACGAGTCAGCCTAGTCAATGGTGCGAGATAAAGCAAACTTCTCCACGAACGCCGATAATATCTGCGAGGCCCGAGCTGCGAACCTCGCCGGGTAGTAGGTCTAGGCCAAGTCTGGCGCCTCGATCTTGGCGTATCCACTCGAATGCCATCGGCCCGACAATATGCCCAAGAAAAGCCACGAAGTCAACCAAAACTCACATTTGGAAAACTTGGCGTACAGCTGGTCTGGAAGCGTCGGCCACGATCGCAAATGCTCGCATGCTCGCTCTGGCGAGAATAAACCAAGATATCATCAATGAACACTATCACAGCGTGTCCAAAAATGGTTTGAACACTCGGTTCATCAAATCCATGAATACTGGCGGGCATTGGTCAACCAAAGACATGACCACGAACTCATAATGCGTCTGGGTCGGAATGCGATCTAGGGACATCCACCTCTCGACTACTTTGATGATAGCGATCGCAGATCAATCTTGGAAAACATCTCGCACCGCAACCTGGTCGAACAAATCATCAATCACGGAAGGGTATCTTGTCACGACCGAACCGGGCGTGGCGGTGCCTTACCGGGCACCCTAGTGATCTGACATCAGTGTCGGAACATAAAACAAGACATGAAAATATTATGAAGTAAGAAAGCGATGTCGGAGAAAACTTGCCTTACGGCATATATATATAGATCAATTTAAACCGAGCGATTACATCCCATTACAACTCGCCACAGCGATACTACGGACCTCAAGAAAGATATGACAATAATGGCGGGACGGGGCCGCCATACCACGAATGTAAATACCTACAACGACAGGACTATACCATCGATAAGCCTCGGAGAAGCGGAGCTTCCCATCTGTTGAACTGTGACCCAGGGACTAGGATCAACGATCGGTGTACCTCGACTGCGGCGTGAGCGGCCCGAAGAGTCGATCTGATAGGTACCAAGTATGTGAAAGCGTAAAGTACTTAAATGAAAACATATCATTTTAAAATCAGTTTTGCAAGTATGTATGAAACAACCAAGGTAAGCGCATAGTGCCACATCATAAACAAGAGCAACAATAGTTAAATCAGCGAGTCTTTTCTAGGCTGCGAATGATCGAGCGGGCCAATTTCCGTAGTATCACCATGCAAGCCTAATCACGGACTCGTAGTCCGCATGGCCACTCACATAGGCCGCGTAAGGTACATAACCCCGCATCGAGGTAGCTACTCCTCGGCATCGTCCCGGACGCGATCCGCGTAGCGCGAGACCGCGTGACCACGAGGGCGCAAACTAACACGGAACTCCGTAGTTCCGCATGGATCCACGGACCCGCGTGAGGTATTCTCGAATCATGGTCCCGGACCTCACGAGTCTACCCGCGTCGGAGGCGACTTAACCTCGGAAATATGTCAAGAGGTGAGTGATATTATACTAACATAACGACTTATCGTTACACAACATAAGCCTGACAAGAATACTCTCTTTTAAGCGTTACAAGACACTAACACACATAGCATCATATCACGTCTACTTATCAAATCAACAAGAAAGTATTACAAGGCTATCACAAACCAACACGATCAAGTTATACACGGAAGGTACATTACATTATATGATTAACAAGATCAGTATCTATTCCCAAAGTACTTCATACATTATCTTTTAAAAGATACGTTACGTTTACAAAAGTCACACAATACGTAGTATATGAAAATAGAGTGATTATCCTTTGAAGTAAATCAAAACACTTCTCTTCGTAAAATCAAGTAACAACATTCTTTTCCAAATGTTTTAAGTTTGCCTAATTACAATTACTCAAGTTTCGTTTTGAAAGGTTTAGTAGTTCATAATTTTAATCACTTAATGATATAATTCTCCTTTAAAAGCAATTTGAGAAACATATATACGTCGTGAGTAGGTTATTCTTGTTTATAACAATCTTATTTAAGCGACCATGATCTAGGAAATGTAACATCATTTTGTCTCATCTTAGTTTCTATGCGGATGGAAGTTTCTACTGGTTTTACTAATACATTATTAGTCAAAACATTTCCCTTTATTAAGCTTGTGGTTTGTTCGATACTTATTACGATTTCAAATCGGTAAAACATTATTGCTTTTAAAATCAAGTACTCATTACTCGCGAATGAGGTTTTACAACATTTTTAACAAAATGTTAATTACCAAGTAAAACAAGTTAAGTCTCTTATCTTTTAAGATCAATAAACCATTCATTTTACCATTCTTAAGGCGTTATACCTAACTTCCCATAAAGCTAGTATAACTCTTATGTTTTCAAAACCAAGTATTATTCTTACATTAAAAATGATTGACATTCTTTTGAAGTACTTCAAGATTCTTTATTATTACATCAAGTCGGTTATAAGTCAAATCGATTACCTTTTAAAATCATAAAGCATTTTCTTACTTACATAAAGTATTATAACGACTTCCCATAAAGCGTTATAACACTTTTATGTTTCAAACCAATCAAATACGCTTACACGTATGCGTCTCTTTACTACATAGTTATACACATATCATGCTAGAAAAGGTAGGAAGAGGTTCACATACCTCGCGACGATTATCGACTAATAGCAAAGCGCTCAGTACCTCAAACCGTCGACTACTCCTTAAGCCAGAAGATCGCGCCACGCGTGGTACTTCAACCTATAAGGCCACAAGTGACATTAACATCTAGGTCTAATCGTAGAACATTCTACAAAAATTCGTGAGCCTCCCCGCATGACAACGTAAATCTCCTTCTATCGGGTGGCTACCAAGCCAACCAGGGGTTATGCGTCTAAACGGACGTGCGTGCACAATTCTATCACCTGAAAAAGCTACACAAGTCTCGTAATACGGTCCTATGTAATTCTGATTCAGCCTCTTCTTTCGAAAAGGTTTCTTATAATTCAAGCTTAAGTCAAAAGACATTGCCGATAACTACGTTCATTTCTATATATAGTATACTTCAACTATATATTCTAACAACATGTAATTTCCAATTACAATAGAAGGTCAAGAGTGTTTACCTCGATAAGCCCAAAATTATCCGAGTTTAAATGTCGATCTGAGCAAGTTTAGCTCCTACTCCGTGCGCTCAGGCCAGCTCCACACAACCCAGAAGTTCTAACCAACTTCTACTTAATACTCCAACCAACTATGGAGATTTTCCTTATGGTTTCGGTTTTGTGGAAGGAAGTATAATAGTATTTACGGGCTTTTCGTATAAGTATAACCTTAGAATACTACAAGGTATACGGCTAAGGTAATTTGGGTATAGTAATACTTTTGAGAGTATTTCTACCAAGAGGAGGGTATTTATACGAAAACAACTAGGCTAGGGGTACGGCTAGCACCTGAGGAGGGGGTGTACACCCGCCGGCTACCAGCTGGGGAACTCTCGAGGGGAGAGGTACTCTCGGCTAAGGCCTCTGAGGGGAGGGACGAGAACTCTAGAGGAGGAGAAGAGATTTCAAGACTTAGCACAATTTTTGGATGAAGAAGTTCATCAAAGGGAGAGGTATTTATAGGTCAAGCCATGGCTAACCAATGGCGAATCAAGCCAAGTGTGGTGCAAGTGTAGGTCAAGATCATGCCAAGTGCACCTTATCCAATTACCACAAAAATATCCTACCAACTCCATGACAAAATAGGCACTTTTCGCCACATTACCGTCAACCATCCTCGATGAGAGGGTGCAAGTGTCGCCCTCTCGTTGGTCTAAAATGTTTCGTCTCTCGGAAAAATCATAAAAATTAGAAATGACATAGCGGAATTTTCCTACGAAAGCTGTGAAAACGTTTCGTCGAAAAACGACTCTAACCGGGTGTTGTGCACAAAAGGGAAATCGTCCAAGCCTATTTAAAGTTCAAATTTCCTACGTACGTCCTTACGTACATACTCTGGAAATACGGGGTATAACATTCTCCCCTCCTTAGAACCATTCGTCCTGAATGTTCCTTCTAAGTCTCAAAACAAGCGTGCGTGATATAGTCTTCACTACTATGCTTACGAGAACAATCACGCCACAAATGGCCACGAAACAAGCTGCGCAAAATACTTACATCCAAGTCCACGAGAATCACCTCTAACATCACCACAAACACCTCTCTCCGAGTCTAAAATATACTTCTCGCACTTTTTCCAAACAAAGAAATGGTCACATCTCCGCCGCAATACATGCTCGCTTCTCCTTTACTCGTCGTGATACCACTTTTGTCACTTTGCGCGAGGTTCTAGTGTCACTCGTGACCAGCGGATGGTATCGGGCTGTATGCGATCCACGAGGTCGTAAACTCGAACTCTTACCACATTTACATCGCCGGTTCCAAAACTGCGGGTTACTATCTCTAACGTGGTCATCATTAGCGGGAACACTCTGGATGGATCTCCGATACTTTCCGATCATAACAATACGAAAAGACCGGACGTATTGTCTCTAAGTCGGACGGCAAAGCTAACATATAGGCAACTGGCCTATTCTTCATGAACTCAAAAGGGCCCAAAGTAACTCGCCTAAATTCCCTCTGTTTTCCAAAACTCGTCACTGACCAGGGTGGTACTTTCAAGAAGACCATCAACACGAACTCTAAGCGTCGTCGCCGATTATCCATACGATTTCTCCGAGCTACGAGAACCTCTTCTAGACAAGCTTTACCACTATCCACGGTCTGTGGAACAAGCTGAACCAACTATCGAATCTTGCCAACATCAGACCAATCGGCCGGCGACTTACACTTCCGCCCCTACAAGGCTTCATAAGGCGACATCCGAACACCGAAATGGTAGCTTAAGCACTCCTCCACGGAGACAACAATCCCACAACTACCGCGAAATCGAACAACGCGAGGCGAATGCGGTCTGAGTCTCACGAGTTCTAACCACCTGGTAAGACTTTTAGAAAGCGAAAATAGCCTGACACAGGCTTCACTGTCGTCGTAAGGTGAAGGTAGGCACCGTGTAGCCTTACAACCTTTACGATAAATCAACAACTGCCGAGTGAGCGGTCACGACCAGAAGAACACGATGGGCTGCCCCGTCGGCCGACTCTTGGGTCGAGCGCATCCACGAACTTCGTCTGTTGGTTAATCGAACTTGGGCCAAACACCGCGTGATCCTACCACAGGCGGAACCATCACACTGACCCCACCACCAAACATGCGCGGGTTGACCCGGCGTGGCCTCAACCCGACGACAACGCGCAAGACATTAGCTCCGAGCGGAAAACTCTTACTAATCACGTTACGAAAACCTAGCGGTCTTCTTAGCTCAACTACCCTCTTTCATTCCACTACTCGGGGACTTATCCACAAACATAGCTCACGTGCACAATGCACTCCGATAAGGTCAAACATAAACAATACATCTTTTACTCGAGATGGCCTTACCTCAGGTCTCCATGTATAACACTCTAAGGCTCACACTTTCTCTATCCCCAATCTTCCCGGTTACTAACCATGATTCCTAATCACAATTTACACCTGCTATCGAACATAGCACTTAAGATATACTCATCTCATCATACGTACTAATCTCAGAGGTTAAGGATAAACTGTATCTCTTGCTCGCTCCGCTTAAGTCGTTCTAATCAAACTGCCCGTAGAGCGCAGCTAAGGAAGGTGGCGACTACCCATCGATCTGAAGGCTAAGTCCTCCTACAAGGACACTCTTTCGACATCAGACCACGGCGGTCGTAGGTAAAACAAGTACTAACTAAAGATGACATTCCGGGATGACGTCATCCTGTTGTGAACGGGGAAAAAGCGAATCGGTGGTGGAACCTACGTGTAGCGTGAGCGGAAGCTCTGGAGCTCGACCAACTCTGCATACCGAACATCACGAACCTGTGGAGGACCTTTACGCCTTGGTGGATGTGCGTAATCTAATCATTGGTGAGGCGACTCGCCTCAAAAAGTTACTAAAGGACCTTGTTGCCAGCCTTACTGTGTCATTCGTTAACCCGTCGATCTACGTTTCTTGGCTTTCTGCATAAGCGCATACAGGCCATGCTCAAGCCTAACTGAAGAATTACTCTTGCACTACCCTCTCTTAGATAGTCGTCAAGACTCGCGGTACATCGGTATACTCTCTGGTAGCCAAATCCATAGCTAGTAATAGGGTCGCTTTTTGCAATCTATATTCTGTTCGGTCGTGGGCGAAGGTTCAAACATCACGGCGCGATGAGGCGCCGCAGTGCTAAACTCTGCTGGGGCTTAGTGGCGTTGCGAACTCCCGAATGAAGCACCTTTCGGGTGATGATTGGGCTGTGCCTCGTAACCTACGAACTCTACTCGCGGCTCCGCCGACGCCTCGCGGGCGGGTTGCCTCTGTGAGCATAGCGGTGAGGGAAAGAAATACGTGAGAGGTCCAACTTACAACACAGCTCTAATGCACTATCTCAGAGTGAGAAGAATATAAAAAAATTATAAATATACTATAGCATCATGATTATTGGTGTGGTGCACAACACACATATAATCAAGACTTCTCTTGGATACTGATGTAGACACTTTCAGAGGATTAAGCGCTCGATACCACTTTTGTCACGACCGAACCGGGCCCGTGGTCGTGCCTACCGGGCACCCTAGTGATACAACATCGAGTAATCGAGAACATAAAACAATACATGAAAATATTATGAAGTAAGCGATGTCGGAGAAAACTTGCCTTTACGGCATATATATAGATCAATTTAAAACCGAGCGATTACATCCCATTACAACTCGCCTGGCGATACTACAAACCTCTAAGAAAGATATGACAACAATGGCGGGACGGGGCCGCCATACCACGAATGTAAATACCTACAACGACGGGGACTATACGCGGATAAGCCTCGGGAAACGGAGCTTCCATCTGACGTGACCCAGGACTAGGATCAACGGCGGTGTACCTCAACTGCGGCATGAACGGCCCGAAGGAGGTCGATCACAGTACCAAGTATGTGAAAGCGTAAAGTACTTAAATGAAAACATATCATTTTAAAATCAGTTTTGCAAGTATGTATGAAACAACGAGTAACGCGCATAGTGCCACATCATAAACAAGAGCAACAATAGTTAAGCGTAGCGAGGTCTTTTCTAGGCTGCGAATGATCGTAGCCGGGCCAATTTCCCGTAGTATCACCATGCAAGCCTAATCACGGACTCTCGTGATCTGCATAGGCCACTCACATAGGCCCGCATAGGTACATAACCGCGTCGAGGGTAGCTACTCCTCGGCATCGTCACGGACCCGGATCCGCATGGCCACGCGAGACGCGTGACCACAAGGGCATGACTAACACGGAACTCCGTAGTTCCGCATGGATCCCGGACCCGCGTAGGTATTCTCGAATCATGGTCCTGCATCGCTGAGTCTACCCGCGTGGAGGCGACAACCTCGGAAATATATCAAGAGGTGAGTGATATTATACTAACATAACGACTTATTGTTACACAACATAAGCACAACAAGAATACTCTCTTTCGCAAGCGTTACAAGACACTAACACACGTAGCATCATATCACGTCTACTTATCAAATCAAGAAAGTATTACAAGGCTATCACAAACCAACACAATCAAGTTATACACGGAAGGTACATTCTATTATATGATTAACAAGATCGAGTATCTATTCCCAAAGTACTTCATACATTATCTTTTAAAGATCGTTACGTTTACAAAGTCACACAATACGTAGTATATGAAAATAGAGTGATTATCCTTTGAAGTAAATCAAAACACTTCTCTTCGTAAATCAAGTAACAACATTCTTTTCCAAATGTTTTAAGTTTGCCTAATTACAATTACTCAAGTTTCGTTTTGAAAGGTTTCGTAGTTCATAATTTTAATCACTTAATGATATAATTCTCCTTTAAAGAAATTTGAGAAACATATATACGATACGTGAGTAGGTTATTCTTGTTTATAACAATCTTATTTAAGCGACCATGATCTAGGAAATGTAACATCATTTTGTCTCATCTTAGTTTCTATGCGGATGGAAGTTTCTACTGGTTTTACTAATACATTATTAGTCAAAACATTTCCCTTTATTAAGCATTTTGTGGTTTGTTCGATACTTATTACGATTTAGAAATCGGTAAAACATTATTGCTTTTAAAATCAAGTACTCATTACTCGCGAATGAGGTTTTACAACATTTTTAACAAAATGTTAATTACCAAGTAAAACAAGTTAAGTCTCTTATCTTTTAAGATCAATAAACCATTCATTTTACCATTCTTAAGGCGTTATACCTAACTTCCCATAAAGCTAGTATAACTCTTATGTTTTCAAAACCAAGTATTATTCTTGTTAAAAGCGATTGACGATTCTTTTGAAGTACTTGAGATTCTTTATTATTACACATCAAGTCGGTTATAAGTCAAATCGATTACCTTTTAAAATCATAAAGCATTTTCTTACTTACATAAAGTCGTTATAACCACTTCCCATAAAGCCGTTATAACACTTTTATGTTTCAAACCAATCAAATACGCTTAACACGTATGCGTCTACCGCACTACATAGTTATACACATATCATGCTAGAAAAGGTAGGAAGAGGTTCACATACCTCGCGACGATTATCGACTAATAGCAAAGCGCCCAGTACCTCAAATCGTCGGCTACTCCTTAAGCCAAGTAGATCGCGCCACGCGTGGTACTTCAACCTATAAGGCACTGGCGCTTATTAACATCTAGGTCTAATCGTAGAACATTCTACGAGAAAATTGCACACCTCCCGCAATGGCGTAAATCTCCTCTCTATCGGTAGGCTACCAAGCCAACGGGGTTATGCGTCTAAACGGACGTGCACAATTCTATCACACGTAAAAGCTACACAAGTCATTAATACGGTCTATGTAATTCTGATTCAGCCTCTTCTTTCGAAAAGGTTTCTTATAATTCAGGCTTAAGTCAAAAGACATTGCCGATAACTACGCTTATTTCTATATATAGTATACTTCAACTATATATTCTAACAACATGTAATTTCCAATTACAATAGAAGGTCAAGAGTGTTTACCTCGATAAGCCCAAAATTATCAGAGTTTAAATGTCGATCTGAGCAGGTTTAGCTCCTACTCAGTGCGCTCAGGCCAGCTCCACAACCCTTATAGAAGTTCTAACCAACTTCTACTTAATACTCCAACCAACTATGGAGATTTTCCTTAGGGTTTCGGTTTTGTGTGGAAGGAAGTATAATAGTATTTCGGGCTTTCGTATAAGTATAACCTTAGAATACTACAAGGTATCTGGCTAAGGTAATTTGGGTATAGTAATACTTTTGAGAGTATTTCTACCAAGAGGAGGGTATTTATACGAAACAACTAAATTTGGGGTACCCACTAGCACCACAAGGAGGGGGTGTACACCCGGCCTACCACTGGGAACTCTCGGCCAGGGGAGAGGGACTCGGCTAAGGCCTCACAAGGGGAGGACGAGAACTCTAGAGGGAGGGAGAAGAAATTTCAAGACTTAGCACAATTTTTGGATGAAGAAGTTCATCAAAGGGGAGGGGTATTTATAGGTCAAGCCATGGCTAACCAATGGCCAAGATCAAGCCAAGTGTGGTGCAAGTGTAGGGTCAAGATCAAGCCAAGTGCACTTTATCCAATTACCACAAAAATATCCTACCAACTCCATGACAAAATAGGCACACTTTCGGCCACATTACCGTCCAACCATCCTCCAATGAGAGGGTGCCAAGTGTCGCCCTCTCGTTGGTCTAAAATGTTTCGTCTCTCGGAAAAATCCGCAAAAATTAGAAATGACATAGCCGGAATTTTCCCTACGAAAGCTGTGAAAACGTTTCGTCGAAAAACGACTCTAACCGGGTGTTGTGCACAAAGGGAAATCGTCCAAGCCTATTTAAAAGTTCAAATTTTCTACGTACGTCCTTACGTACATACACTGGAAATACGGGGTATAACATATCTGTTCTTAATGGTCACCTTGTTGTATGCATGTCAACACACGTGCGCGTCCCGCCCTTCTTCTTCGAACAATACGGCGCTCCCGGGAAACACGCTGATGAAGCCCTTCTCCAGCAAATACCTAAGCTGATCCTTCAACTCTCTCAACTCGGCAGGTGCCATCCTGTATGGCGGAATGGAAATAGGCCGAGTGTCTGGCAATATGTCTATACAAAACTCAATTTCCCTCTCAGGAGGGATACCCGGGAGGTCGTCTGGAAACACGTCTGGGAACTCGACTCTTTGGGCCCGAAAATCTGATGCTGCGGATTATCAAACACCCGACGAGATGGTAGATATACCCTTTTGCACCATCTTCCTAGCCTTGAGGTAGGAAATAAACCTACCGCCGGCGATCTGGTGCTCCTCCCTCAACAGGCTCGCCGAAGCTGGAACCGTACTCTCTCTGCGGTCTACATTGGCGTAGCAGAATCTAGCCAATCCATCCCGTGATCACGTCGGTCAATCATCTCCAACTCTATCAAGTCGGCTGGTCGACATTAGTAAATGGTCACAGGACAAGCTCTATATACCGCCGAGCTACCGAATCACCATCTGGCGTAGCTACCTCGAAAGGTCCATGGACTCGTGCTCTATCCCTATCCTACTAGCAATAAGGGAGATATATGGACCAGTAGAACCGGATCTATCAAAGCATACACATCAAACCCGAACCGATAAGGTACTGTGGCGACATCGGTGAGGACTCACGATCTGTCGGCTGGACAAAGCATAAATGCGGTTCTGAGGACCGCTAGAACTGGGACCCGCCACGACCTCTGCCGCGACCTGGTCTATGAGTACCTTGCCCTCCAGGGCGAGTAGCTGTCGGGGATGAAGAAGACCCGGCGAAGGAACCTGTAGGTTGACCCTACCATCATCGCCGCCCTTGGTGGACGGTTCCTCGATAGTGACCTGCGGCCTGGCTGAAACAAGCTCCGTAGCACCACAACTCGAAGTGGGATCTACCGCGTCGGCCACCGAGGGTGGTCCCGTCGGCGATACCTCTGCCGCTCGGGCGTCACGAAGTCTGGGCCACTGATGCGCCTCGAATATCCTTTGTCTTGAGGGCGGTGCGAGAGTGCTCGAGTGGTGTGGTGCAAATCTAGGCTGCTCGAGGCCGCCCACGCGATAGCCACCAAAAGACCACTGTCGTCCTAGTCTTAAACTGCTCTGCTGTCAACCGTCGGTCTCTACGCTCGCGCATCCAAGAGCATGAGCTGCGTGCGGGTAATGTCCATACCGGTGAAGAGAAACACGCGCATGACTTCGGCCATATAATCATCTAGCGGTGGCGTGGCGGTGCACCTATCCTCCATATCGGCTACCAACGCCGGGACATATCGAGCCAATGAATCAAACTCGACATTGTACTCACGGCGGTCGTCCTCTCTTCCTCCGGCGGTAAAAATCTATCGGCTGCGCACCTCATCTGTGGAGGCAAGAAGTGAGTGAGAAAGCCTCGAGAACTCATCCCAGTAGGCGGGGGCGTGCTCTCCCGGGATAACTCCCACGAATCAAACCAATCATTGCGGTATCACGCGGCCTATGTGAACAAAGATCACGGACTCGGTCTCCGGCGCCCGATCACTCTCAAATCCTCTGTAGATGATGGATGAACTCCGTGGATCATCCTCGGCCTCGACCAGTAAAACTACGGCGGGCTCTGACTCGGGAAGTCTCGTAGCCTCAAACTCTGCCTCGGGTGAACGCGTACGATCGGGTGGGGCTGAACCGCGATCGGCTGTCCTCGTATGCGCCACGATCTGGCGATGGCGGGTCATCTCTCAGTAACCCATCTCATGCTCGGTGTGGGGTGGAGGTGTAGGTCTTGTGGTCTCTCGGCCTGCGACCTAAACCTCTCGGGGTCGGCGCGTCGTAGAACTCGCCGTCTCGATATAGGCGGGCCCGAGCCACCGTGACTCTAGGTGTCCCAGCAGCTCCTCGGTTGCCTTGCCGCCACGGGCGGGTTGCCTACGTGGAGGCATAAGCTGCATGAGAAAGGAATACGTTAGAGGGTCGACTTTAACACGACTCTAAGCACGATCTCGAGTGAGAAGAATGGAAACCAATCCTAAATATCCTATAGCCTCACGATTATTGGTGTGGTGCACAACACACCGATAATCAAGACTTACTAGATACGATGCAGTAGACACTTTCCGAGGATTAATCGCTCGATACCACTTTTGTCACGACCCGTTCGGGGCGTGGATCGTGCCTTACGGGCACAGCGATCATACATCGAGAAAATCAGCGGAAATATAAAACAAGACATGAAACGATTGTAAAATGAGACACGCTTTATCGATGAAAAGCTGCTTTAAGGCATATATATAACCCAAGTTTTGCGATTACATCCCAATGTACAATAGGACTCTGCACCTCTAAGGAAGTAAACAACTATGGCGGGACGGGCCCGCCATACCTGAATGTACAAAACTATCTACAATACAGGAGATCGCATCAAAAAGTAGAGCCTCCGGAGAAGATGGAGCTCCTAACACCAATGCAAAGAGATCCTAAGGATGTGGATCTAGCACCTGCTTGTCTTTAACTGCGGCATGAACGCAGCCCCCCGAAGAAGGTCAGTACAACAGGTACTAAGTATGTGTGAAACAACCAAGGTAACTGCACATAGCGCCACATCATAAACAAGAGCAACAATAGGTAAGCTATGCGAGTTTTCTAGGTGCGAATGATCGAGCAGGCCAATTGCGTAGTATCACCATGCAAGCCTAATCACGGACTCCGTAGTCCGCATAGGCCACTCACATAGGCCGCATAGGGTATATAACCCCGCGTCGAGGTAGCTACTCCTCGGCATCGCCTGGACTCGTAGTCCGCATGGCCACATAGACGCGTGAGGTATAACCGCATCACTAACACGGAACTCCGTAGCTCCGCATAGGTCCTGGACCCGCATGAGGTATTCTCGAATCATGGTCCTGCATCGCTGAGTCTACCCGCGTCGGAGGCAGCTTAACCCCCGGTAATATGTCAAGAGGTGAGTGATATTATACTAACATAACAGCTTATCGTTAAACAACATAAGCACAACAAGAATACTCTCTTATACAAATGTTACAAGACACTAACACACATAACATCATATCATGTCTACTTATTAAACCATCTTATTATTCTTTTCACAAATCAATATAAGTCTGTTATAAACACATAGGCAAACTGTTTCTTTTATCATGCTTAAGTGGTTATACCTAACTTCCCATAAAGATAGTATAACTCTTAAGCTTCTGTTTTTAAAACCAATTAGTTCTCTTCTGTTAAAAATGATTCAGTAATCTTTTGAAATGCTTTCAGATCCTTATTATTCAGGCTTAAGTCGCGAGACATTGCCGTAAGTATTATTCAGGCTTAAGTCGAAAGACATTGCCGTAAGTATTATTCAGTTAACACGTGTACGTCTACCGTACTATATATATATTTTAAAATATCATGCTTTAGGAAGAATCACATACCTTCTCAGCGAAAACCACCTGCCAAGTTGAATATGTCGCGCGCAGAGAATCAACCTATAATAGTCAGACACGTCTATCAACGTTCAGACTACTCTGAAAACAGTTCTAAGCAGAGGGTTCTCTATCCTACAGAAAATTGGGCAGCACTTCCCTACCCGGTGAGCTACTCAAGTCTACTGTGAAAACAGTCCTATGTAAGTACAATTTGATTATTCTTCTTTTAAACCCTTCTACTGTGATAACAGTTCAATTCTATTCTGTAATATTCTTCTAAGTATTTAATACTTATTCTTATACTACTACAGTATGTATTCTCTAATTCAAAAGAGGGTTAGGATTATTTACCTCGGTAAGCCCAATAATATCCTAGATAAAAGTCGATCTGGAGCAAGGCTTAGCTCCTAAGTTGTACGCTCCGATAGCTCCAAGAAAACCTTAGAAGTTATTTACAACTTCTACTAAGTACTAAAGGATTTGGGCTAGGGTATTTTGGGCATTATAACAATACTAGAAGGCAACTTTTCTACCAAGGGAGGGGGGTAGTGTTTCGGCTAGGCTTCTTTTAGAGGGGAGGGTATCGGCCAAGACTTCACAAGGGGAGAAGTGAGGCTTAGGACGATGGCTCAAGGGAAGGATGATTTAGGCTTGGAAATTTGTGATGAATAAGTCTTCAAAGAGGGGTATTTATAGGAAACCAAGGGCCAAGATCAAGCCAAGTGGGGCAAGTGGAGGCCAAGATTTGCCCAGTGCCCCCTAACCTACTCTCAAATCACTCCACAAACAAAGGTCCATGTTCTAAGCCCCAAAGCCTCCCAATCGTCCAAGGCAAAAGGCCACTTGGCGTCCACGAGGTGACAAGTGTCACCCTCTCGTTGGTCCAAAAAGGTTCCGTCGCTCGGAAAAATTTGCAAAAATTAGAAATGACATAGCCGGAATTTACCCTACGCGAGTCGTGTAAAACGTTTCGTCGGAAAACGATTATTTGTGTGAGTTGTGCCCAAAAAAAACGTCCTAGGCCTAAACTTTTAAGGCTATACTTTCGTACGTACGCCCTCACGTACATACTCTGGAAATACGGGGTATAACAATATTCTTAAGTGATTAAGTCTATGGACTATGAAACCTTTCTAAAATAAGAGACTTAAGTATTTGAAATTAGGCAAACTTGAACTTTTGGAAAAGAATGTTGTTACTTGATGTTAAAAAGGAAAGTGTTTTGGTTTACCTAAAAATGTGAGTCACTCTATTTTAATACTACGGGTATCGGGTGACCTTTATAAAAGAAATGGATCTTTTTAAAAGAATTTAACGTACGTAATACTTTGGGGTCAGAACCTGGACTTTGGCCTAAAATAAACTTGAGTTGTGTGTAACTTGCCTATGTTTGTGTTTGATAGCCTTGTTGTGCAAATACTGTATTTCTATACCACCGCGTCTCTCGATGGAGGGCCGGCTGATTTGTTATGAACGATTCTTCACCGAGTCCCACGAGATGGGCCGGGACACGTATTTCATCTGATTCTTCACCGAGTCCCATGGGATGGGCCGGGACATGTATTCCATCTGATTTTTCACCGAGTCCCACGAGATGGGCCGGGACACGTATTCCATCTGATTTTTCACCGAGTCCCACGAGATGGGCCGGGACACGTATTCCATCTGATTATTCACCGAGTCCCACGAGATGGGTGTCACGACCCGTTCCGGGGCCCGTGACTGGTGTCTTACCCGGGAACCCAAGTAGTCATACATCAGAGTAATCAGCGGAACATAAAAATAAAACATGAAGCAACTGTAAAATGAGACACATTTTATGTTACACCCCGTAAATTCAAGGAGTTAAGATAAGAACATACCAAGGTATATAAGATTTGAAAGTTGATAGATAAGTTGACAACATGTGTTGGACGGATTTTTTTGAGTTTACCTTGAAGTGTGGTACCCCAGTTGTTAAGAATTTCGAGGTGTTTAAAAGGCCTAATATGTATTCCGTTAAATCTAGATCCCAACGCAACAAAACGTTCGTCGATTGGACATCGGAGTCAAAAGTTATGGAAGTTACAAGTTTGGTGTCGCGATCAGTGCAGCGATTCTCGTCTGGTACAATGCCGCGCGCTGATCGAGGCGCGCGCCCGATTATCTTGAAGTCACGGGGTTCTGTGGCCGCGCGAATCTGAACGCATGGCGCCGACATGCGGAAGATTTATTTTTGGAAGTGGAAGCGCCGCGGCGCCGAGGCGGGATTTTTGCGCAGAAACAGGCGAAAAACAGGAGATATTTTGTTTAAAACCTATGGGAGGGTGACAAGTGTCCCTCCCATCCTTTTTATCAGAAAGTGGTCCTATGTTAGGGCCAAGTCTTGGAAGACTTGGCCATTCCATTTCATTTCATTTGGAAACCCTCCCAAGAAAACCCTCTCCCTTCTCTCTAGTTTTTGGAAGAAAACCTTGCCTTAGGAGAGATTGTTGGAGCGGCAGCAAGAAGGAAAAGTATGGGTAAACTTGTGGGAAGCGCTGGTGAGCAATTTTTGACGGAAAGAGGTGAAAGAAAAAGGGGCTTTTGTGGGCTATTCCTTAAGGTAAAAGTTTCCCCTTCTCTTGGTTGTGAGCCTAAGGCTATTATATTTTAGTAGTATAGATGTGAGCCTGAGGCTGTTATATGTTAGTGGTTTAGAATTGAGCCTAAGGTTGTTATATTGTAGTAGTATAGAGTTGAGCCTGAGGCTGTTTTATTTGAATAGATTTGGGTCTTGTCGTCTTGTTGAAATCGAAATGGGCATGTTAGCCTTAAGTTGATAACTTCAATTTGGTTACTAATTGGTCGTCGCATGTTGTAAAGGGGGATTGTAGTTGTTGAAGATGTCTAAGGCTAGATATCATGTTAGACCTAAGAACTTGAATTGGAAAAGAGTTGAAAAGGGTTAGTATTGGTTATATTGTTGGCCAAGAATGGCATGGAGATTATTGGTTTATTTTTGTGTTGTTGTGGGGCGGAATTTTACGCGTCTTGTAAAGGCGTGTAATCCCCTTTGTGGTTAGCTGAATTGTGTGCCTTAAATGTGGCGTTTGTTATTGAAATTCGGCCTTGGAAGAGGTGACATTGTAAGTAGAAACAAAGGAAGTGTTGTCCGACTTTCCGTAGAATGTAGGGACCTTGCACTTAGTTATTCTACGTTCGAAGCTAGAGATTGATAGACGTTTTATGACCCTTATAGGATTGAAGTACTACGAGTAGCATATCCTACTTAAGGGAGATTGTACTGTGGAGCATTTTGCTTATTGTCGACAATCGTCGCGAGGTATGTGATTCTTCCTATCCTCTTTAGCATGACTATTTGTAAAATATATAGTGCGGTAGACGCACGTGTGTTAAAGGAATTTGATTTCCCTTTTGTGTCTTGACTTGATATGAAGTGTTAAGGGTTTCATTGTGTGGAAAAAATAGTAAAGTCTTATCCGTTAGTAACGGGTACTCGGTGGTTAAAGAATGAGCCCTATTTGGTCTCATAAATGTTTATAGTGGTAATTGGTTGGTTTAAAACATAAAGTGTATAACGGCTTTATGGGAAGTTGTTATAACCACTTTATGTAGCTAAAAGAATGGTTGTTGATTCTAAAAGATAAGAGACGTGACTTGTAATTGACCTAAATGGTGTTGAAAAGTGTGAAACCTAATTCGTGAGAAATGAATACTTGGTTTTTAAAAGAATAACGTTACAAATTTCGGAAATGGGAATAAGGATCGAACAAGCCAATGCAACGTCGATAAAGGAAAGAAGTAATGACAATTAATCATATTAAAACCAGTAGAAACCCCCATCTGCATAGAAGCTAAGATAAGACAAAATTGTATTACATTTCCTAGATCATGGCTGCTCTAATAAGAATTATTGTAATCAGGTTTTGATCCTCTTAAAAATTCCAAAGTAAGGAATTCGATTTTCTAAAAGAAAAGAGACTTAAGAATTGGAAGTGTTTTGTTTTAAAAGAAAGGCATGGTTTTGTCTTGTATTGTTTTAAAACATAAAGTGTTATAATAGCTTTATGGGAAGTTAATTAAAACGACTTTATGAAAACAAAGGAATGGTTTTTATAATTGGATTTAGATTGGGATACTTGACGTTGTGCTAAAAAGTGTTTAGAGTGCTTGATTTAAACCTGAATGTGATCGATACTACGGGTGTTAGTATCGGGTGGCGTTTGCGTAGAAAGAGGTCTTTGTTTTGAAGGAATGAAAGTACGTTGAACTGGCCTATGCTTGTTGTGATAGCTTTTGTTATGCAAGTGTTGTATTGCTGTGCTACCGCGTCTCTCGTTGGAGGGTCGGCTATCTGGTTGATTGGTGGACATACTGACACGTTGGGTAGCCCACGGGTATGCTTCCACGGTGAGTATTATCTTGTGGTTGATTGATGGACATACTGACACGTTGGGTAGCCCACGGGTATGCGTCCACAGTGAGTATTATCTGGTTAGTTGTTTGGACATATCGACGCGTTGGGTGGCCCACGGGTATGCTTCCACAGGGATTGTTATCTTGTTGACTCCTTTGGGCATACCGACACGCTGGATGGTCCACGGGTATGGGCCCACTAGGATGGTTCCATGGCCATGCTTATACCGAGGTGAGATGCCGGGCATGTGGCCATTGTGCGGGTTAAATTCCCGGGTTGTATTTGAGTGATGACTTTACGGGCGTAAGTCCCTGATTTGACGTGACTGTTATGTGTTGTGTACTGTAGTTTGGTTATCATACATGTCTCCTGCTTTATATAGACTATTATGATTTCATTTACTGATATTTCTGATTCACATACTTGGTACTGTTATCGACCTCGCCCGGGGCTGCGTTCATCCGCAGTTGAGGTATATAGCTGGCGATCCACTCTCTTAGGATCATTGTTCGGTTCTCGAAGCTCCATATCTCAGGAAGCTTGTCACGTGGTACGGTTCCACAAGTAGTAGGCTTTTGTATATTCAGGGGCATGGCGGCCCTGTCCGTCATTATGGTTTCAAAATTCTTAAGTGCATGCTTTGTTGTGGCGAGTTTGTAAGGATATGCTGTTCGATTTTACTTTATGTACAAAAAGGTAACCGTTGGGTTGCTTTGCTTTCTTATTTCATTGTTTTATATGTTTAAGTTTTTATTTTATTTGGTTTTCTCGATGTTGTATCACTAGGGTGCAGGTAAGGCACCGATCACGGGCGAGTTGGTCGTGACATCGAGAGAAAATCGCCTTTACATATATATAAAACTAAAACTTGAGCAGTTTAATCCTTTTTACAACCCCGCCACAACAAGATTACTGCACCTCTAAGATTTACAAGAACTATGACGGACGGGGCCGCCATACCCCGAATGTACAGAACCTACAACTCGTGGAACACATACCAAAAGATAAGCCTCAGGAAGGCGAGCTTCCGTCTGTTGAAGGGTGATCCTAAGCGGGGATCGGCGGCGATGTACTTCTACTGCGGCATGAACGCGGCCCGAAGGAGGTCGATCTAACAGTACCAAGTATGTGGCGAAATCTGCTTAAATCATAACAGTCTATATAAAGCAGGAGACATGTATGATAACCAAAATACAGTTCACGATAAACAAGCAGTCATGTAAGTCAGGGACTCACGCCCTCAAAGTCGTCACTCAAATATAACTATGGGTCTCACGCCCACAACATCAATCATGTTCGCATCATGGCCACATGCCCCCGGAATTCTGCATCGGTGTAGACATGTCCATGATGCAACAATAATAATAACAATGCCGCATGGCCACATGCCCCCGGAATTCTGCATCGGTGTAGACATGTCCATGTAACATCAACAACAATATATCGGGTGATCAACCACGCGCGCAGCCACATGCCCCGGTGCATCGGTGTAGACATGTGCATGTTACCTCTATAACAATATATAGGTTAATCAACCCTGCCGCATGGCCACATGCCCCCGGAATTCTGCATCGGTGTAGACATGTCCATGTAAGTTCTCAACAAGTCAACCGGCCCTCCAACGAGGCGCGGTAGTATAAACACAATTCTACAACAAAGGCTATCACAACAAGCATAGGCAAGTTACACAACAACAAGCATAGGCAAGTTATACACAACTCGAGGTACTTCCATTTTATATCAAAGTCCGGGTTTTAACCCTAAAGTACTACGTACGTTAAATTCCTTTTAAAGAGATCCATTCCTTTTATAGAAGTCACCCAATACCCGTGGTATAAAATAGAGTGACTCACATTTTTAGCAAACCAAAACACTTCTCTTATTAAAGCCAAGTTATCACATTAAAACCAATGATAAAACCCTTCTTTTGTTTTCATAAAGTCGTTATAACTAACTTCCCATAAAGCTGTTATAACACTTTATGTTTTAAACCAATTTAAGACATAACAATGCCTTTCTTTTTCCTAAAGTTCCAGTTTGCCTAATTCCAATTACTCAAGTCTCTTTTTAGAAAAGTTTCATAGTTCAATGTCTTAATCTCTTTTAAAACAATTGAATAACATATGTCATATGTGTGAGTAGTTTATTTTATAACCATTTTTATTAAAGCAGCCATGATCTAGGAAATGTAATATCATTTTGTCTCATCTTAGCTTATGCGGATGGAGGTTTCTCTTGGTTTTAATAATACTTCATTATTCATTACATTTTCCTTTATTAACGCTGCAGTGGTTTGTCGATACTCATTCTGATTTCCGAAATCAGTAAAACATTATTCCCTTTTAAAAACCAAGTACTCATTACTCACGAATGAGGTTTCACACAAAACTCATATTAATTCATTTAAGTTAAGTCTCTTATCTTATAAGATCAAGTCTCTTAACTTCTAACAATCAGTAAACCATTCTCTTTATCTCTCTTAAGACGTTATACCTAACTTCCCATAAAGCTAGTATAACTCTTATGTTTTCAAAACCAAGCATTACTCTTCTTTCAAAAAGGTTTCTTAATTCTGTTGAAATACTTCAAGATTCTTTATTATTCAGGCTTAAGTCAAAAGACATTGCCATAATACTACATTCAGTTAACACACGTACGTCTACCGTACTATATATATGTTCTTTTAAAATATTTCAAGGTTCTTATTATTCAAGCTTAAGTCAAAAGACATTGCCGTACAATTATATTCAGTTAGCACACGTACGTCTACCGTACTACATATATATATTATTCAGGCTTAAGTCAAAAGACATTGCCACACGTACGTCTATCGTACTATATATATATACTTTTAAAATACTTCATGCTCAAGAGTATAAGAAGAATCACATACCTCGCGACGATTATCGACTATAAGCAAAACGCTCCACGGCTATAACCCGGCTAGCCTGCTCCACCTTCTAAGTAGCCCATGCTACTTGCAGAACATTCAACCAATAAAGGTTATCACCATCAGTATATACAGTCCTATGTAAGTACAGTTTAACTTCTACTTATATTCTTCTGAAGTGATTTCAGTTCAAGTCTTTTCTTAATATCCTTCTATTACAGTTCAATTCTCTTCTTATGAATCTTATATTCATTTCTATACTACTATAGTATGTAATTTCCAATTACACTAGAAGGACAGTAGTATTTACCTCGATAAGCCCCAAAATTATCCGAGTTTAATGTCACTCCTTAGCAACGTTTAGCTCCTACTCAAGTGCTCCATCCGCTCCAAACAACCCTTAGAAGTTCTACGCAATTTCTACTTAACACTTGACCAACAATGAAGATTTCCTTAGGGTTTCATTTAGTGGCTAAAAGAAAGTATAATAGTATTTTAAGGCTTTTAGTATAAAAGGGTACTTTGGAAAGTACTACAAGGTATATGGCTAAAGTATTTTGGGCATTATAACAATACTTGTAGAATACATTTCTACCAAGGGGGGGGGTAGTATTTCGACTAGCACAACTAGGCTAGGGGGGGTTACTCTCGGCCACAAAGGCCTTCCAAGGGGGGGGGGGGGGGGTGGAGGGGGAAGGTAGGACGAGAGCTACACAAAGGAGAGGGGGAAGGTTTTCAAGACTTAGAAAATATTTTGATGAAGAAGTTCATCAAGTTAGAGGGGTATTTATAGGTCAAGAAATGGCCAACCAATGGCCAAGATTCATCCAAGTTTTAGGCAAGTGTAGGGCTAGGATTAAGCCATGTGCACCTTATCCATCTACCACACCAACTTGCACAGATATCCTACCTACTCCCACTAAGCCAAAACGTCCAATCCAAGGCCATGGTTGCCGTCCAATGAGGGTGACAAGTGTCACCCTCCCGTTGGTCCAATATATTTCATCTCTCGGAAAAATCCGCAAAAAATATAAATGACATAGCCGGAATTTTCCCTACGAAAGCTGTGGAAACGTTTCGTCGAAAAACGACTCCTCTCGGTAGTTGTGTACAATTTCGAACCTTGCCTAACTTTTAAGGCTCAAATTTCTACGTACGTCCTCATGTACATACCCTGGAAATACGGGGTATAACATTCTCCCCTCCTTAGAAACATTCGTCCCGAATGTTCCTTCTAAGCCTCAAAACAAACATGCGTCAGTATAGTCTTCACTACTATACTTACGAGAACAATCCTGCCACACCTGGCCACAGAAACACCCGCGCAAATACTTACATCCAAGCCCATGAGGAAACACCTCTAACATCACAAAAACCGCACGAGGTCTAAAATATACATCCTTCGCCTTCTCCCACAAGAAATGATCATATCTATGCTCGCAATACATGCTCGCCTCTACCCTTACTCGTCGTACTCTTCTCGAACACTTGAACTCTTCTAGTATCGTCTGCACTTGATTTCCAAAACTTTGGAGTCACTACCTCCAAACTTGGTCATCTTACTAGCCTCGATCTTCCTTAAGGCCATTCCCGGCCTTCACGAACCGATTCTGGTCAAACGCATCCACGAACTTATACGATGGTTATATAAACTTGGGCCTAGCACCCTCGTGACCCTACCACTGGCGGGACCACCCGAGCTGACCCTACCTCTAACAGCCGCGGGTTGGCCCTCAACATGGCTGACCCGACCTACTTAACATCACGCTCTTGTTCCTGCTCGGAACAATCTTACCTCTACAGTCATGAAAGCTACCACTTCCATTTCACACTACCTGTGGACTTATCACACAATACATTCTAGGCATAAATGCTCTCCGACAAGGATTACTTGCAAAATCACACTCAAGGCGGCCTTACATCTAAGGTCTCAATTGTAATATTCTAAGGTTCATCATTTCCTCCTTTGTGCTTACCGTTTACACTAACTGGTTTCTAAATCACATTTTAGCACAAGTTATCCGAACATAACACTTAACACATTATCATAGCATCAATACATACAAGTCTCTAGAGGTTAAGGATATAGTTGTCTCTACCGCTTTCTAATCACCGTCACGCTGCAGGCACATAGCTAGTGGGCGATGAACCACCGCGATCTGAAGGTGAGTCGTAACATCCATGCTACCCTTGGTCGGACGGTTCCGCAAAATGGCCTGGCCGCAAAAATAACAAGCTCCTCGGCACCACGACATTCCCAAAATGCGGTCTACCATCGACCACACCGAGGTAGGGATCGCACCGCCAACACCCTACTCCCTACTCCCCGGAAAGTTGAACCCATGGAGCTCGACCGCTCACGAATACTCTGGATGCCACGAAGGTTGTGGAGGACCACTGCTGCTGGCGGAGGTACAAAACTAGGCTGCTTTGAGGCGGTCCGCCTCGAAAGTCACCAAGGACCTCGCTGTTCGGCCTCTTCCTGCGATCTCGGCCATTCCGTCGATTTCTCCGCTCCTCACATCCAAGTGCATAAGCCTGCATGCGGGCAATGTCCATGCCCGGCTAAAGGGCTACACCCGAACAACTCTCTGCTAGGTAATCATCAAGCCCTGTAATATATCGGTGCACTCGATCCTCCATATTAGCTACTAATGCGGGAACATACCGGGCCAATGAGTCGAACTCCACATTGTACTCCCGAACTGTACGCCCGTTCTGCCTCAACATCAAAAATCTGTTGGCCCGAGCCCTCCTCATCTGTGGAGGCAAGAAGTGTGCGAAGGCCCCAAAACTCGTCCCAAACGGTGGAAGTGCATTCTCCCGGGGCGGCTCACGAATCAAACGATCGGCTGCGGTATCACGCGCGGCCGCGAACCTAAGACCACCGACTCGATCTCAAGCCTTGATCACTCTCATGATCCGTCAGAATCGTCGGATGAACTCTGCGGATCATCCTCGTGCCTCGACCGTAGAACTCGGCGGGCTACCTCTCGAGAAAGTCATGTAGCCTCAAACTATCCGATCTAGGGTGAACCACGGCGCATCGAACTGCGTCGGCCATTTATCCTCATATCGGCCACGACTCGGCGATGGCGGCCATCTCCGTAACCCATCTCTTACGCCTGCAGTGGGATGGAGGCTCAGTGCCGTAGTCTCGGCGACCCATCGCGGCTCTAAACTCGATGGTCTGGCGGCGTCGCGAAACTTCGCCGTCGGCAGCTTATCTCATCTTGGCGGGCTGCGCCCTCATACTCCTCTCTGTATCCCACTAATAGCTCCTCGGCCTTGCCCGTACGGGCTCAGGTTGCACGCGAGGCATAGCGGTAAAGGAAAGGAATACGTCGGAGGGTCCAACTTATCACATACTCTAAGGCACGATCTCGAATGAGAAGAAATGGAAACCAATCCTAAATGTCCTGCAGCCTCGATTATAGATGTGGTGCACAACACACCGATAATCAAGACTACTCTACTGACACGATGCAGACACTTTCCGAGGATTAATCGCTCGATATCACTTCGCCACGACCCGTTCGGGCGTGTCGGTGCCTTACCCGGCACCCAGTAGTCATACATCGAGTAATCGTGGAACATAAAATAAAACATGAAGCAATCAGTAAAATGAGACACATTTTATACGAGAGAAAATCGCCTTTCGGCATATATATAAAACTAAAACTTGAGCAGTTTAATCCTTTGTACAACCACACTTGCGATCTACTGCACCTCTAAGATTTACAACAACTATGACGGAGACGGGGCCGCCATACCACGAATGTACAAGAACCTACAACTCGGGGAACACATACCAAAAGATAAGCCTCAAGGAACGGAGCTTCCGTCTGCTGAAGGGTGATCCTAAGCGGGGATCGGCGACGATGTACTTACTGCGGCATGAACGGCCCCGAAGGAGGTCGATGCAACAGTACAAGTATGTGGCGAAAATCTGCGGTTAAATCATAACGATGAGTATAAGCGGGAGACATGTATGATAACCAAAATACAGTTCACGATAAACAAGCAGTCATGTAAGTCAGGGACTCACGCCCTCAAAGTCGTCACTCAAATATAACTATGGGTCTCACGCCCACAACATCAATCATGTTCGCATCATGGCCACATGCCCCCGGAATTCTGCATCGGTGTAGACATGTCCATGTAAGTTCTCAACAAGTCAACCGGCCCTCCAACGAGAGGCGCGGTAGTATAGAAACACAATTCTACAACAAAGGCTATCACAACAAGCATAGGCAAGTTACACAACAACAAGCATAGTGTCACACCCCGAAATTCGGGCCCGTGACTGGTGCCTTACCCCGGGCACCCTAGTGATACAACATCAGAGAAAATCAGCGGAACATACAACATGAACATGAAATAAGAGATAATATAAATAAACCGCCAACCAAAGCGGTTGCCTGCGTTTACATAAAAACCGAGCAGTTATCCTTTACAAACCCCGCCAGCATGCTCTGGACCTCAGAGAGAATAACAACCTATGACGGACAGGGCCGCCATACCCCGAATGTACAAGAACCTACAACTCAGTGGAAACTACAAAGATAAGCCTCAGAGGAACGGAGCTTCCCAAACGCCAAACGTGATCCTACAAGCGGGGATCGGCGGCCCGATGTACTTACTGCGGCGTGAGCGGCCCCGAAGGAGTCGAGGCCAAGTACAGTATGTGAAGCGTAAATCTGCGGTTAAATCATAACAGTCTATATAAAGCAGGAGACATGTATGATAACCAAAATACAGTACGCAACATAAAAGCAGTCAAGTCAGGGACTCACGCCCTCAAGTCACCACTCAAATATAACTATGGGTCTCACGCCCACCACATCCATCATGTTCGCATCATGGCAACATGCCCCGGAATCGTGACGGTGTAGACATGTCCATGATGCAACAATAATAAGGCGCGTGGCGCATGCCGAATCTTGCGTCGGTGTAGACATGCCCATGTAACCTCAATAACAATATACTGGGTGGTCAACCCTGCCGCATGGCCACATGCCCCCGGAATACTGCATCGGTGTAGACACGTCCATGTTGCAGTAATAACCATATATCGGGTAATCAACCCGGCCGCATGGCCGCATGCCCCCGGAATACTGCATCGGTGTAGACATGTCCATGTGACATCAACAAGAGCAATCAAAATGGAAACATACCCGTGGAATTCTCCATCACCGCCAAAGACGTCCAAGTAAGTTCTCAACAAGTCAACCGGCCCTCTATCGAGAGACGCGGTAACACAGAAATACCACACTTGCACAACAAAGGCTATCATCACAAGCATAGGCAAGTTTCACAACAACAAGCATAGGCAAGTTTCACACAACTCAAAGTACTTTCATTTTATGCCAAAGTCCGGGTTTTCAACCCCAAAATACTACATACGTTAAGTTCTTTTAAAAGAGATCCATTACTTTTATAAACGTCACGATACGTAGTATTAGAATGACCAACCCACATTCCTTTTCAAAATCAAGTAACAACATTCTTTTCCTAAGTTCAAGTTTGCCTAGTTTCAATTACTCAAGCTTCTCATTTTCAAATGGTTTCATAGTTCCCAAACTTAATCACTTGATTCCTTTTTAGAACAATTGAGTAATATATGTCTCACGTGAGAGTAGGTTATTCTTGTTTACAACATTCTTATTACAGCAGCCATGATCTAGAAAATGTAATATCATTTTGTCTCATCTTAGTTTCTATGCAGATGGAGGTTTCTACTGGTTTTAATACGATACATCATTATTCAATACATTTTCCTTTATTAACGCTGCAGTGGTCTGTCGATACACATTCTGATTTCCGAAATCAGTAAAACATTATCCCTTTAAATAAAACCAAGTACTCATTACTCACGAATGAGGTTTCACACAAACATTCACATTAAAACAAATAAGTTAAGTCTCTTATCTCATAAGATCAAGTCTCTTAACTTCTAACATCAGTAAACCATTTTCTTTACCTTTCTTAAGACATTATACCTAACTCCCATAAAGCTAGTATAACTCTTTTTAAAACCTTTAAAACCAAGTGTTACTCTCCCTTCAAAACGATTTATAAATCTTTTGAAATACATCAAGTTCTTTATTATAACTAGCCAGTTATAATTCACATCAGTTACCTTTTAAAACCACAAAGTATTTTCTTACCTACATAAAGCTGTTATAACCAACTTCCCATAAAGCCGTTATAACACTTTATGTTTTACAACAATCAAATACAATTAACACATGTACGTCTACCGTACTACATAGTTCACACATATCATGCTAGAAGAGATAGGAAGAGGTTCACATACCTCGCGACGATTTAACGACAATAAGCAAAATGCTCCAAGTACTACAACCTTGCTAGCCCTTTCCACTCCTCGAGTAGAATACGCTACTCTTAGTACTTTCACCTATAAAGGTCACAAACGTCTATTAACCCCAAACACAAGTTTCTATCATTCTACAGAAAATTCGGCAGCACCTCCCCCCCCCCGCAACAGCGTAAATCTCCTCCTCTATCGAGGCCGGCTATCAAGCCAACCAGGGGGGGGGGTTAACACATCTAACCGGACGAGTACAATTCTACCACACAGTAATGCTACACAAGTCTACTGTATTACAGTCCTATGTAAAAGATTCGATTCGATTCTTGGGCTTAAGTCAAAAGACATTGCCACAATCCAATGTTTAGTTCTATATATAGCATACTTCAACTATATAATCAACAATGAGTAAACTCCAATTACAATAGGGACAAGATTATTTACCTCGATAAGCCCAAAATTATCCGAGATAAAAGTCGATCTGAGCAAGGTTTAGCTCTACTCCGAGGGCTCCACTCCGCTCCAAACACCCCCGAGAAGGTCTCACCAACTTCTACTCACCTCCTTCCACTACCACTCCAGAGTTCCTTAGGGTTTTGGTTTGAGACTAAAAGGACAAAAGGTAGTATTTAGGACTCTACGTATAGAGGTATCTTTGGAAACCTAAAAGCTATAAGGCTAAGGTATTTTGGGCATTATACCAATACTTGGAGGAGTATTTCAATACCACAAAAGGGGGGTACCACACGAGAACAACACCCTAAGGGAGGGGGTTCTCGGCAAGGCTCTCAGGGGAGGTTTCGGCCAAAGGCCAATTTCAAGGGAGAGGGCTCTTGGACGAGAGTCAACAAGAGGAGGAGGGGTTTCTCAAGACTTAGGCAAGTGAAGAGTGGATGAAGAAGTCTTGAGAGGGGGTATTTATAGCAAAACCAAAGCCAACCAATGGCCAAGATCAAGCCATGTGCAAGGCAAGTGTAAGGCAAGATCAAGCCAAGTGCACCCACAAAACACTCCACAAAACACTCCACAAAACAAGCCACAAAACAAGGCACAAAGAGGAGCCAAACGGCGAGGCCAACAGGCTCTTGGACGCCCAAATCGTCCAAGCCAATCCATTTGCGTCCAATGTGAGGGTGACACATGTCACCCTCCCGTTGGTCCAAAATGTTTCGTCACCGGAAAAATCCGCAAAAATTATAAATGACATAGCGGAATTTTCTCTCGAAGCATGGAAACGTTCGTCGTAAACGACTCTAATCGGCACTTGTGCCCAAATTTCGAATCGATGCCTACCTTAAGGCTCAAATTTTCTACGTCGCCCTACGTACATACTCTGGAAATACGGGGTATAACATTCTCCCCTCCTTAGAAACATTCGTCCCGAATGTTCCTTCTCAAGTCTCAACACAAACATGCGCTAGTATAGCCTTCACTGCTATACGCACGAAAACGATCATGCCACACCTGGCCAAAAAAAAAAAAAAAAAAAAAACAAACGCACCAATACTTAAACCCAAGTCAACGAGGAAACACCTCTAATCATCACAAAAACCCCTTACCTGAGGTCTAAAATATACTCCCTTCGCACCTACATTTCACAAAAGAAACGATCACACACGTTCACTTCTCCCTATCTCGTCGCACTTACCGAACACTCGAGCTCTTTCTAGTATCCGTACCACACTTCCGTCAACGTTTCTGTTTCCAACCCTTGGAGTTACTACCTCCAAACTTGGTCATCTTACTAGCCGTAATACCCCCTAAGGCCATTCCCGGCATTCACGAACGATTCTGGTCGAACACATCCACAAACTCATACGATGGTCATACAAACTTGGGCCTAGCATCCTCGTGACCCTACCACCTGGCGGGACCACCCAGAACTGACCCCACCCCAAACCGGGTTACGGGTTGACATAAATGGTCCTCAACCCGACCCCCAACCGCGCCAAACTCTTGTTCCCCGATCCGGAACAATCTTACTAATTCACATCATGAAAGCTACCACTTCCATCTCACACTACCCACGGACTCATCACACAGATAAATCCCACGTATACTACTCACCCTTATAAAGGTCAAACATAAAACGAATCTTATACTCAAGACGACCTTACCTCTAAGGTCTCAGTCGTGAAATAGTCTAAGGTTCACACTTACCATGTATTCTAACTCACACATATCACAATGCTATCCGAACATAACACTTAACACATCATTAACATCAATACATACAAGTATCTACAGGGTTAAGGATATACCTGAAACTAGGCGGTTCAAGGACCGCTAAAACTGGGAACTTCCACCGCGACCTCTACCGTGGCCCGCAACTGCTCTAGTAGTCTGTGCTATCCTACCGCTACCCCGGTCGACGCTCGTCATATGGCCTGTTGCGCAGAATAACAAGCTCCTCGTACTACGACACTCCCGAAATGCGGTCTACCATCGACCACACCGGTAGGTAGGTATTGCATCGCCAACACCCTACTCCCGAACATCGAAACACAGGAGCCACGACCGCTCACGAATATCCCAGGTCGAGGCTGCGGAGGACCACTCTGCAATGGCGGAGGTACATAACTAGTCTGTTCTTTGGCGGTCCGCCTCGAAAGTCGCCAAAATATCCGCCGTCTTGGCCTTCTGTGGCGGTCCACCGTCGATCTCTGCGCTCCGCGCAAGTGCATGAGCACGAATGCGGGCAATGTCCATGCGGTGAAGAGAAACACCGCACAAGACTTCGGCCATATAATCATCTAGCCCGGTGGCGTAGCGATGCACCTATCTTCCATATCTGCAACTAGCGCAGGGACATATCGAGCCAAATAATCGAACTCGACATTGTACTCCCTGACAGTGCGCCCTCTCTGTCTCAATAACAAAAATCTGTCGGCCCGTGCCCTCCTCATATGCGGAGGCAAGAAGTGCGTGAGAAAAGCCCCCGAAAACTCATCCCATACCGCTGGAGGTGCATGCTCTCCCCGGGAAAGCTCCCACGAATCAAACCAATCGACTGCGGTATCACGCAGCCGATGCGAACCGGCGTCCGCAGACTCGGTCTCAAGCCTTGATCACCGCGTGATCCTTCATGGCGACGGATGAACTCCTGCGGATCATCCTCGTGCCTCGACCAGTAAAACTACGGCGGGCTACAACTCGTAAAGTCCGTAGCCTCAAACTATCGCTCGGGGTGAACCATCGGTGCTCTTTGGGCTCGGCCGCTGATCCACCTATCTCATATCTCGCCACGACCAAGGCTAATAATCGGGCCATCTCTTGTGACCCATCTCCCTGCTCGGTGTGGGGTGGAGGCTCAGTCTTGTAGTCTCGGCGACCATCGCCGCGGCTCTAACTTCTGTTAGTCTTTGGCGGCGCCGCAAAACTCGCCGTCGGAAGCTGCTCAGTCTTGGCCAGGGCTGCGCCTCGAACTCCTCTGTATCTCTAGCAGCTCCTCGGCCTTGCCTTCGGGCTCTGGTTGCCTGCGCGGAGGCATAAGCGGTAAAACGAGATACGTCGGAGGGTCCAACTCACAACTCTGACTCTAAGGCACGATCTCGAATGAGAAGAAATGGAAACTAATCCTAAATGTCTTATAGCCTCACGATTATAGATGTGGTGCACAACACACCGATAATCAAGACTCTACTAGACACGATGCAGTAGACACTTTCCAGAGACTAATCGCTCGATACCACTATGTCACACCCGAAATTTGGGCGTGTTGGTGCCTTACCGGCACCCTAGTGATACAACATCGAGAGAAAATCAGCGGAACATACAACATGAACATGAAATAAGAGATAATATAAATAAACCTACTAACCAAAGCAGATGCGCCTGCGTTTACATAAAAACCGAGCAGTTATCCTTTTACAAACCACACTTGGCGATTACTCTGGACCTAAGAGAATAACAACCTATGACGGACAGGCCCGCCATACCACGAATGTACAAGAACCTACAACTCGGAAACCTACAAAGATAAGCCTCAGAAGGAACGGAGCTTCCCAAACGCAAACGTGATCCTATGGCGGGGATCGACGGCGATGTACTTCTACTGCGGCGTGAACGCGGCCCGAGAGGTCGATAACAGTACCAAGTATGTGAAAGCGTAAATCTGCGGTTAAATCATAACGATTATATAAAGCGGGAGACATGTATGATAACCAAAATACAAGATGCAACATAAAAGCGGTCAAAGTCGTGGACTCACGCCTCAAAGTCACCACTCAAATATAACTATGGGTCTCACGCCCACCACATCCATCATGTTCGCATCATGGCCACATGCCGGAATCTTGCGCCGGTGTAGCATGTCCATGATGCAACAATAACAAGCGCGTGGCCACACGCCCCGGAATCTGCGACGGTGTAGACATGCCCATGTAACCTCAATAACAATATCTGGGTGGTCAACCCGCGCGTGGCCCACGTGCCCCGGAATCTGCGTCGGTGTAGACATGTCCATGTTGCGGTAATAACCATATATCGGGTAATCAACCCGCCGCACGGCGCGTGCCGGAATCTGCGTCGGTGTAGACATGTCCATGTGACATCAACAACAAGACAATCAAAATGGAAACATACCCGTGGAATTCTCCATCACCGCAAAGACGCGTCCAAGTAAGTTCTCAACAAGTCAAGGCCTCTATCGAGACGCGGTAACACAGAAATACCACACTTGCACAACAAAGGCTATCATCACAAGCATAGGCAAGTTTCACAACAACAAGCATAGGCAAGTTTCACACAACTCAAAGTACTTTCATTTTATGCCAAAGTCCGGGTTTTCAACCCCAAAATACTACATACGTTAAGTTCTTTTAAAAGAGATCCATTACTTTTATAAACGTCACCCGATACACGTAGTATTAGAATGACCAACCCACATTCCTTTTCAAAATCAAGTAACAACATTCTTTTCCTAAGTTCCAGTTTGCCTAGTTTCAATTACTCAAGCTTCTCATTTTCAAATGGTTTCATAGTTCCCAAACTTAATCACTTGATTCCTTTTTAGAACAATTGAGTAATATATGTCTCACGTGAGAGTAGGTTATTCTTGTTTACAACATTCTTATTACAATGACCATGATCTAGAAAATGTAATATCATTTTGTCTCATCTTAGTTTCTATGCGGATGGAGGTTTCTACGGTTTTAATACGATACATCATTATTCAATACATTTTCCTTTATTAACGCCGCATTTGCTGTCGATACACATTCCGATTTCCAAAATCGTAAAACATTATCCTTTAAATAAAACCAAGTACTCATTACTCACGAATGAGGTTTCACACAAACATTCACATTAAAACAAATAAGTTAAGTCTCTTATCTCATAAGATCAAGTCTCTTAACTTCTAACATCGATAAACCATTTTCTTTACCTTTCTTAAGACATTATACCTAACTCCCATAAAGCTAGTATAACTCTTTTTAAAACCTTTAAAACCAAGTGTTACTCTCCCTTCAAAACGATTTATAAATCTTTTGAAATACATCAAGTTCTTTATTATAACTAGCCGATTATAATTCACATCGATTACCTTTTAAAACCACAAAGTATTTTCTTACCTACATAAAGTCGTTATAACCAACTTCCCATAAAGCCGTTATAACACTTTATGTTTTACAACAATCAAATACAATTAACACGTACGCGTCTGTCTTACATAGTTCACACATATCATGCTAGAAGAGATAGGAAGAGGTTCACATACCTCGCGACGATTTAACGACAATAAGCAAAATGCTCCAAGTACTACAACCTTGGCCCTTTCCACTCGCCGAGTAGAATCGCTACTCTTAGTACTTTCACCTATAAAGGTCACAAACGTCTATTAACCCCAAACACAAGTTTCTATCATTCTACGTAAAATTCTAAGACTCCCCGCACATGGCGTAAATCTCTCTCTATCGAGGCTATCAAGCCAACGTGGGGTTAACATCTAACGGACGAGTACAATTCTACCACACGGTAATGCTACACAAGTCTCGTATTACATACCCCATGTAAAACAGATTCGATTCGATTCTTGAGCTTAAGTCAAAAGACATTGCCACAATCCATGTTTAGTTCTATATATAGCATACTTCAACTATATAATCAACAAATGTAAACTCCATTACAATAGGGGACAAGATTATTTACCTCGATAAGCCCAAAATTATCCGAGATAAAAGTCGATCTGAGCAAGGTTTAGCTCTACTCCGAGTGCTCCATCCGCTCCAAACAACCCTTAGAAGTTCTCACCACCTTCTACTCAAATCCTTCAACGAACAAGGACGATTTCCGTCGGGTTTCGGTGTGATACTAATAGGACAAAAGGTAGTATAGACGGACTCTACGTATAGAGGTATCTTTGGAAAACTACAAGGTATAAGGCTAAGGTATTTTGGGCATTATAACAATACTTGGAGGAGTATTTCAATACCACAAAGGGGGGTACCACACGAGAACAACACCCTCAGGGAGGGGTTCTCGGCTTAAGGCTCTCAAAGGGGGAGGGTTTCGGCCAAAGGCCAATTTCAAGGGGGGAGAGGGGCTCTTGGACGAGAGTCAACAAGAGGGAGGGGAGGGGTTTCTCAAGACTTAGGCAAGTGAAGAGTGGATGAAGAAGTCTTCAAAGAGAGGGGGTATTTATAGCAAAACCAAAAGCCAACCAATGGCCAAGATCAAGCCATGTGCAAGGCAAGTGTAAGGCCAAGATCAAGCCAAGTGCACCCACAAAACACTCCACAAAACACTCCACAAAACAAGCCACAAAACAAGGCACAAAAGCGGAGCCAAACGGCGAGGCCAACGAGGCTCTTGGGCGCCCAAATCGTCCAAGCCAATCCATTTGCTTCAATGTGAGGTGACACATGTCACCCTCCCGCTGGTCCAAAATGTTCGTCACGGAAAAATCCGAAAAAATTAAAAATGACATAGCCGGATTTTTCTCTACGAAAGCTGTGGAAACGTTTCGTCAGAAAACGACTCTAATCGGCACTTGTGCCCAAATTTCGAATCCAATGCCTACCTTAAGGCTCAAATTTTCTACGTACGTCCTTACGTACATACTCTGGAAATACGGGGTATAACACATAGGCAAGTTATACACAACTCGAGGTACTTCCATTTTATATCAAAGTCCGGGTTTTAACCCTAAAGTACTACGTACGTTAAATTCCTTTTAAAGAGATCCATTCCTTTTATAGAAGTCACCCAATACCCGTGGTATAAAATAGAGTGACTCACATTTTTAGCAAACCAAAAAACTTCTCTTATTAAAGCCAAGTTATCACATTAAAACCAATGATAAAACCCTTCTTTTGTTTTCATAAAGTCGTTATAACTAACTTCCCATAAAGCTGTTATAACACTTTATGTTTTAAACCAATTTAAGACATAACAATGCCTTTCGTTTTCCTAAAGTTCCAGTTTGCCTAATTCCAATTACTCAAGTCTCTTTTTAGAAAAGTTTCATAGTTCAATGTCTTAATCTCTTTTAAAACAATTGAATAACATATGCCATATGTGTGAGTAGTTTATTTTATAACCATCTTTATTAAAGCAGCCATGATCTAGGAAATGTAATATCATTTTGTCTCATCTTAGCTTCTATGCAGATGGAGGTTTCTACTGGTTTTAATAATACTTCATTATTCATTACATTTTCCTTTATTAACGCTGCAGTGGTTTGTCGATACTCATTCTGATTTCCGAAATCAGTAAAACATTATTCCCTTTTAAAAACCAAGTACTCATTACTCACGAATGAGGTTTCACACAAAACTCATATTAATTCATTTAAGTTAAGTCTCTTATCTTATAAGATCAAGTCTCTTAACTTCTAACAATCAGTAAACCATTCTCTTTATCTCTCTTAAGACGTTATACCTAACTTCCCATAAAGCTAGTATAACTCTTATGTTTTCAAAACCAAGCATTACTCTTCTTTCAAAAAGGTTTCTTAATTCTGTTGAAATACTTCAAGATTCTTTATTATTCAGGCTTAAGTCAAAAGACATTGCCATAATACTACATTCAGTTAACACACGTACGTCTACCGTACTATATATATGTTCCTTTAAAATATTTCAAGGTTCTTATTATTCAGGCTTAAGTCAAAAGACATTGCCGTACAATTATATTCAGTTAGCACACGTACGTCTACCGTACTACATATATATATTATTCAGGCTTAAGTCAAAAGACATTGCCACACGTACGTCTACCGTACTATATATATATACTTTTAAAATACTTCATGCTCAAGAGTATAAGAAGAATCACATACCTCGCGACGATTATCGACTATAAGCAAAACGCTCCACGGCTATAACCCGGCTAGCCTGGTCCACCTTCTAAGTAGCCCATGCTACTTGCGGAACATTCAACCAATAAAGGTTATCGATCAGTATATACGATCTATGTAAGTACAGTTTAACTTCTACTTATATTCTTCAAGTGATTTGATTCAAGTCTTTTCCGTAATATCCTTCTATTACGCTTCAATTCTCTTCTTATGAATCTTATATTCATTTCTATACTACTATAGTATGTAATTTCCAATTACACTAGAAGGAATGATAGTATTTACCTCGATAAGCCCCAAAATTATCCGAGTTTAATGTCGCTCCTAACAACGTTTAGCTCCTACTCCGAGTGCTCCAATCCGCTCCAAACAACCCTTAGAAGTTCTACGCAACTTACTTAACACTTCAACCAACAATGAAGATTTCCTTATGGTTTCGTTTAGTGGCTAAAGGAAAGTATAATAGTATTTTCCGGCTTAGATAAAGGGTACTTTGGAAAGTACTACAAGGTATTTGGCTAAAGTATTTTGGGCATTATAACAATACTTGTAGAATACATTTCTACCAAGGGGGGGTAGTATTTCGACTAGCACAACTAGGCTAGGGGGGGGGGGTTACTCTCGGCCACAAAGGCCTTCCAAGGGGGGGGGAAGGTAGGACGAGAGCTACACAAAGGAGAGGGGGAAGGTTTTCAAGACTTAGAAAATATTTGGATGAAGAAGTTCATCAAGTTAGAGGGGTATTTATAGGTCAAGAAATGGCCAACCAATGGCCAAGATTCATCCAAGTGTTAGGCAAGTGTAGGGCTAGGATTAAGCCATGTGCACCTTATCCATCTACCACACCAACTTGCACAAATATCCTACCTACTCCCACTAAGCCAAAACGTCCAAGCCAAGGCCATGGTTGCCGTCCAATGAGGGTGACAAGTGTCACCCTCCCGTTGGTCCAAAATATTTCATCTCTCGGAAAAATCCGCAAAAAATATAAATGACATAGCCGGAATTTTCCCTAAGAAAGTTGTGGAAACGTTTCGTCGAAAAACGACTCCTCTCGGTAGTTGTGTAAAATTTCGAACCTTGCCTAACTTTTAAGGCTCAAATTTCTACGTACGTCCTCACGTACATACCCTGGAAATACGGGGTATAACAATGGGCCGGGACACGTATTTCATCTGATTCTCTACCGAGTCCCATGGGATGGGTCGGGACACGTATTCCACCTGATTCTTTACCGAGTCCCACGGGATGGGACGGGACACGTATTCCACACGATTTATACCTAGACTGCCGGCAGTGAGGAAGGAGTTCCACGGGCATGAGGGATGACTTGAGGGCGTGAGTCCCTGACTTGACATGACTGCTTTTATGTTGTGAACTGTAGTTTGGTTATCATACATGTCTCCTGCTTTATATAGACTATTATGATTTCATTTACGATGTTTCTGATTTCACATACTTGGTACTGTTATCTTGACCTCCTTGGCTGCGTTCATGCCGCAGTAAGTACATCGGTTGTGGATCCTCGCCATAGGATCACGATTCGGCGTGTCGGGAAGCCCCATTTTTCGGAGGCTTATCTTTTGGTAGGTTACCACAGTGCAGCAGATTCTTGTACATTCGGGGTATGGCGGGGCCTGTCCGTCATAGCCGTTGTAAAAATCTTAGGAGTGCACTGCTTTGTTGTGGGCGGGGTTTGTAAAAGGATAGCTGTTGGGTATTTATGTATATATACTGAAGGCAACTGTTTTGGTTGGCCTATTTATTTATCATGTCTCTTAATTCATGTTCATGTTTTTATTTCCGCTGATTTTCTCTGATGGTGTATCACTAGGGTGCCCGGGGTAAGGCACCAGTCACGGGCCCGGGTTCGGGTCGTGACAAAAGTGGTATCAGAGCAGTTAGTCCTCGGAAAGTGTCTACAGACCGTGTCTAGTAGAGTCTTGATTATCGATGTGTTGTGCACCACATCTATAATCAGGAGGCTGCAGGACATTTAGGATTGGTTTCCATTTCTTCTCATTCTGAGATCGTGCCTTAGGCGTGTGATAAGTTGGACCCTCCGACGTATTTCGTTTTACGCTTATGCCTCGCGTAAGGCAACCGGGCCCAAGTGGGCAAGGTAGGCGAGGCGCTAGTGAGATCTGAGGAGTACGAGCGCGAGCCCGGTCAAGACGAGATTGTGCTTGACGGCGAGTTTTGCGGCGCCGCTTGCCAGCGAGTTTAGAGCGCAGCGGTGGCTCACGAGACTCTGATACTGAGCCTCGATCCACGGCTGGAGCGAGATGAGATGGGTACAAGGAGATGGCGATCGGCGGTCATGGCGAATATGAGGATAGGCTGGATGCAGCAGTTCCAGTCTCATTAGCACCCGTAGTTCACCCCCGAGCAGACAGTTTGAGACTACGGGACTTTCTGAGTTATAGCCCGCTAGTGTTCTATGGATCGAGAGCTGAGGATGACCCTCAGGAGTTTATCAAGCGACTCTGACGGATCATGAGTGATCGAGTCTCGAGGCAGAGTCGGTGGTATTGGGTTCGCATCAGCTGCGTGATACTGCAATCGACTGGTTTGATTCGTGGGAGCTGTCCCGGGGAGAGCATGCACCTCCAGCCTTTTGGGATGAGTTCTCAAGGGCTTTTCTTGCACATTTCTTGCCCCCACAGATGAGGAGGGCTCGGGCCGACATATTTTTGACGTTGAGGCAGGACGGGCGGACGGTTAGAGAGTACAATGTGGAGTTCGACTCATTAGCTCGGTATGTTCCCGTAATGGCCGATATGGAGGACAGAGTACACCGCTACGTCACCGGGCTAGATGATGACTTGGCAGAGGCTTGTACGGGTGTAGCTCTTCAGCCGGGCATGGACATTGCCCGCATGCAAGCTCATGCACTTGGATGTGAGGCACGGAGAGGTCGCCGGAATGACGGGATCGCGAAGAGGCGAGCAGCGGGTCCTTTGGTAACTTTCGGCGGGCGCCTCGTGCAGAACTAGTTATGTACCTCCGCCGATGCAGAATGGTCCTCCGCGCCTTGGGGCGTTCGGGTATTCGAGGCGGTCGAGCTCGTGGCTTCGGTTCACGGATATACATGGATTCTAGCGATCGGGTTGAGTTTTCCTCGGTGTGCTGATGTGCGACGCCATCGGGAATGTCGTCTTTTTACTGGTGCTTGTTTTTCCTGCGGCCGTCAGGGCCATATGACGAGAAACTATCCTAATAGGAAGGATGCAGACAAAATGACTCAGCCTAAGGGTCGATGGCGAGTTCATCGCCTTCTGACTATGCGCCTGCGCGTGCCTATGATTAGAGTGAGCGGTAGATTGTGTATATCCTTAACCTACAGAGATTTGTATGCATGATATGATGACTTTATTATTGTGTGCTATGTACGGATAGCGTTATGTTGATTATGAGTTAGAAAATCTGGTTAGTGAAAAAGGGTAAGCCTGGGGGTGAGAAAATGATGAACCTTAGAATATTACAGTTGAGACCTTAGATGTAAGGCCGTCTTGAGTACAAGATTTTGCGGGTGATCCTTGTCAGAATGTATAAGTTTACGTGGAGTAATTGTGGGAAGATTCCTTGGGTAGTGTAAAATGGAAGTGGTAGCTTTCATGACCTGTATAGGTAAGATTGTTCCGGATCGGGAAACAAGAGCTTGATGCGTTAAGTAGGTCGGGTTGGGGCCATGTTGCGGGCCAACCCGCGGCTGTTCGATGTGGGGTCAGCTCTGGTGGTCGCCGGTGGTAGGGTCACGAGGGTGCTAGGCCCAAGTTTAGATGACCATCGTATGAGTTCGTGGAGATGTTCGACCAGAAGCGGATCGTGAAGGCCGGGAATGGCCTTAAGGGAGATTGAGGCTAGTAAGATGACCAAGTTTGGAGGTGGTGACTCCAAGTCTTGGGAAACGAGCGTTGATGAAGTGTGGTACGTGTACTAAGAAGAGTTCGAGTGTTCGAGAAGGCACGACGAGTAAGGAAGGAAGTGGCGGTCTTTGAAAGATGGGAGTAATCATTTTTGAGAAATGAATGTGCGAAGGGAGTGTCCCTTGGACCAAGAGCGAGAGTTGGTATTGTAGTGCATCATCGAGGTGGTTCCTCGTTGGCCTGGATTTAAGTATTTGCGCGTGTGTTATTTCGTGGCGGGCATGGCGTTGGCAACTTGTTAGAAGAACTTTATCGTTATCCGTCTTGAGAAGGAACATTCGGACGAATGTTTTACGAGGAGGAGAATGTTATACCGTATTTCCGCAGTATGCGTGAGGCGTGCGTATATAAATTTAAGCCTTAAGGTTTGGCTAGGTTCGAAAATTTGGGCACAAGTGCCGAAAAGAATCGTTTTTCGACGAAACGTTTTACTAAACTTGCGAAGGGAAAATTCCGGCTATGTCATTTATAATTTTTGCGGATTTTTCCGAGAGACGAAACATTTTGGACCAACGGGAGTGTCACCCTCACATTGGAGGAAGTTGTGGGCGGTTTGGACGAAAAGGGGTCAAGGGAGTTGGTAGGATATTTTGTGATATTTTGTGGGTAGATGGATAAGGTACACATGGTTGAATCCTAGCCCTACACTTGCCTAACACTTGGATGGATCTTGGCCATTGGTTGGCCTTTGCTTGACCTATAAATACCCCTCTAAGTTGATGAACTTCTTCATCCAAAAATCCTTTTCAAGTCTTGAAATCCCTCCCTTGCCTTGTAGTTTCGTCCACTATCCCCTCTTTTGAGAAGCCTTGGCCGAGAGCCTCCCCTTCCCCCTTTGTAGTGTCTAGCCGAGGGGTACCCCCCCCCTAGCCTAGTTGTTTTCGTATAATACCCCCTTTTGTGGTATAGAAATACTCTCCAAGTATTGTTATAATGCCCAAATACTTTAGCCCAAATACCTTGTAGTATTCCAAGGTTATACCTATACTAAAAGCCGAAATACTATTATACTTCCTTTAGCCACTAAACGAAACCCTAAGGAAATCTTCATTGATAGTTGAAGTAATTGAGTAGAAGTTGGTTAGAACTTCTAAGGGTTGTTTGGAGCGGGTTGGAGCGCACTGAGGAGAGCTAAACCTTGCTTAGTATCCACATATAAACTTGGATAATTTTGGGCTAATCGAGGTAAACACTCTTGACCTACTATTGTAATTGGAAATTACATGTGTAGGAATATATAGTTGAAGTATACTATATATAGAACTGAACATAATTATGCGGCAATGTCTTTTGACTTAAGCCTGAATTTAAAGAAGAGAACTGAACTGTAATTACATAGGACTGTATTACAGTAGACTTGTGTAGCTTTACTGTGAAGTAGAATTGTACACGTCCGGATTAGACGTACAACCCCCCCCCCCCTCTAGGGAGTTGTTGGCCTGTTAGCAGGCCTCGATAGAGGAGGAGATTTCTGTGATTTGCGGGGAGGTCTTTGAAATTTACGTAGAATATTCTACGTTGAGATCTAGATGTTAATAGGCGCCTTGTGGTGTAGCCGACGGTTTGAGGTACTTGGAGCGTTTTGCTATTAGTCGATAATCGTCGCGAGGTATGTGAACCTCTTCCTATCTTTTCTAGCATGATATATGTATAACTATGTAGTACGGTAGACGTACATGTGTTAAATGTATTTGATTGGTTTAAAACATGAAGTGTTATAACGGCTTTATGGGAAGTTGGTTATAACAGTTTTATGTAAGTAAGAAATGCTTTGTGGTTTTTAAAAGATAACTGACTTGATGTGTGATGATAAGAATCTTGAAGTATTTCAAAAGAATTAAGAAACCTTTTTGAAAGAAGAGTAATACTTGGTTTTGAAAACATAAGAGTTATACTAGCTTTATGGGAAGTTAGGTATAACGTCTAAAGAGAATGGTTTACTGATTTTTAGAAGTTAAGAGACTTAATCTTAAAAGATAAGAGACTTGACTTGAATGAATTAAATATGAGTTTTGTGTGAAACCTCCTTCGTGAGTAATGAGTACTTGGTTTTTAAAAGGAATAATGTTTTACTGATTTTGGAAATCAGAATGAGTATCGACAAACCACTGCAGCGTTAATAAAAGGAAATGTTTTGACTAATTAAGTATTATTAAAACCAGTAGAAACCTCCATCAGCATAGAAGCTAAGATGAGACAAAATGATATTACATTTCCTAGATCATGGCTGCTTTAATAAGATTGATTATGAACAAAAAAAAACCTACTCACATATAAGACATATGTTTCTCAAATTGTTTAAAAGAGGATTATATTCTTAAGTGATTAAGTCTATGGACTATGAAACCTTTCTAAAATAAGAGACTTAAGTATTTGAAATTAGGCAAACTTGAACTTTTGGAAAAGAATGTTGTTACTTGATGTTAAAAGGAAAGTGTTTTGGTTTACCTAAAAATGTGAGTCACTCTATTTTAATACTACGGTATCGGGTGACCTTTATAAAAGAAATGGATCTTTTAAAAGAATTTAACGACGTAATACTTTGGGGTCGAACACGGACTTTGGCCTAAAATAAACTTGAGTTGTGTGTAACTTGCCTATGTTTGTGTTTGATAGCCTTGTTGTGCAAATCGTATTTCTATACCACCGGCCTCTCGATGGAGGGCGGCTGATTTGTTATGAACGATTCTTCACCGAGTCCCACGAGATGGTAGGACACGATTTCATCCGATTCTTCACCGAGTCCCATGGGATGGGCGGGACACGTATTCCATCGATTTTTCACCGAGTCCCACGAGATGGGCGACACGTATTCCATCGATTTTCACCGAGTCCCACGAGATGGGCGGGACACGATTCCATCCGATTATTCACCGAGTCCCACGAGATGGGCCGGGACACTATTTCATCTGATTCTCTACCGAGTCCCATGGGATGGGCCGGGACACGTATTCCACATGATTCTTTACCGAGTCCCACGGGATGGGCCGGGACACGTATTCCACACGATTTATACCTAGACTGCCGGCAGTGAGGAAGGAGTTCCACGGGCATGAGGGATGACTTGAGGGCGTGAGTCCCTGACTTGACATGACTGCTTTTATGTTGTGAACTGTAGTTTGGTTATCATACATGTCTCCTGCTTTATATAGACTATTATGATTTCATTTCTGATGTTTCTGATTTCACATACTTGGTACTGTTATCGACCTCCTTCGGGGGGCTGCGTTCATGCCGCAGGTAGAAGTACATCGGTTGTGGATCCTCGCTCATAGGATCACAGTTCAGCGTGTCGGGAAGCCCCATTTCTTCGGAGGCTTATCTTTTGGTATGTTACCCTGAGTCTGTAGATTCTTGTACATTCAGGGGTATGGCGGGGCCCTGTCCCGTCATAGCTGTTGTAAAAATCTTAGAGGTCTGTAGCACTGTTGTGGGCAGGGTTTGTAAAAAGGATAACTGTTCGGGTATTTATGTATATACTGAAGGCAACTGTTTTGGTTGGCCTGTTTATTTATCATGTCTCTTAATTCATGTTCATGTTTTTATTTCCGCTGATTTTCTCTGATGTTGTATCACTAGGGTGCCCGGGGTAAGGCACCAGTCACGGGCCCGGGTTCGGGTCGTGACAATTCATTACCGAGTCCCATGGGATGGGTCGGGACACGTATTCCAAACGATTTGTACCTAGACTGCCGGCAGTGAGGAAGGAGTTCCACGGGCATGAAGGATGACTTGAGGGCGTGAGTCCCTGACTTGACATGACTGCTTTTATGTTGTGAACTGTAGTTTGGTTATCATACATGTCTCCTGCTTTATATAGACTATTATGATGTCATTTCTGATGTTTCTGATTTCACATACTTGGTACTGTTATCGACCTCGCCGGAAGTGCGTTCATCTGCGCGGTAGAAGTACATCGGTTGTGGATCCTCGCTCATAGGATCACAGTTCAGCGTGTCGGGAAGCCCCATTTCTTCGGAGGCTTATCTTTTGGTAGGTTACCCTGAGTCTGTAGATTCTTGTACATTCAGGGGTATGGCGGGGCCCTGTCCCGTCATAGCTGTTGTAAAAATCTTAGAAGTGCTGTATTGTTGTGGGCGGGGTTTGTAAAAGGATAAGCTGTCGGTATTTATGTATATATACTGAAGGCAACTGTTTTGGTTGACCTGTTTATTTATCATGTCTCTTAATTCATGTTCATGTTTTTATTTCCGCTGATTTTCTCTGATTTTGTATCACTAGGGTGCCCGGGGTAAGGCACCAGTCACGGGCCCGGGTTCGGGTCGTGACAATTCATTACCGAGTCCCATGGGATGGGTCGGGACACGTATTCCAAACGATTTGTACCTAGACTGCCGGCAGTGAGGAAGGAGTTCCACGGGCATGAAGGATGACTTGAGGGCGTGAGTCCCTGACTTGACATGACTGCTTTTATGTTGTGAACTGTAGTTTGGTTATCATACATGTCTCCTGCTTTATATAGACTATTATGATTTCATTTCTGATGTTTCTGATTTCACATACTTGGTACTGTTATCGACCTCCTTGAAGTGCGTTCATGCCGCGGTAAATCATCGGTTGTGGATCCTCGCCATAGGATCACGATTAGCGTGTCAGGAAGCCCCATTTCTTGAGGCTTATCTTTTGGTAAGTTACCACAGTCCGTAGATTCTTGTACATTGTGGTATGGCGGGGCCACTGTCCGTCATAGCATTTGTAAAAATCTTAGAGTGCAGTATTTGTTGTGGCGGGGTTTGTAAATGGGGATATGCTGTTCAAAGTTTTATTATATATACAGGCCGAAAGGCGATATTTTCATGGATAAACTGTTTTCATTTTATAATTGTTTCATGTCTTATTTATATTCCGCTGATTACTCTGATGTATGATATTACACCCCGTAACTCCAGGACATGTTTAAGAGAATGTATGTAAGGAACACAAGACTTGAAAAGGGCCGAAAGAAAGAATTGTTTTTCCGACGGGAAATCTTAGAAACAGGAAAGGAAAAATGTTCGTTGTTGAGAATTGGATTCTCAAAAGGCATTATTTGAAGAGTATGGAACTCTTAACCTTATGGAATTTTTTTTTTTTTATGGATTTGGTCACGTGGGGCCCACCCGAGGAATTTTACTTTTTTGTGGGGCCCACGAGGGTTACGGAATTTTTATGGACGAATGAGAGGGCGACACGTGGCACCCCCACAAGGTCTTGGTCGAAATTAGAGTGAGGGTAAAATGGTCATTGACCACCTTGGAAGATTAGTCTTGCTAGCATGACATTGTTGACTTGTCAACTTGTCCACATAGGCTTAATCCATGTGATTTTCATCTTAGCCACCCATTTGTTTAAGTCTAAGCCATCCAATGTGTAATAAATACATACTAGTAGCAAGACAAGGTCTTGAACACTTAGAAAAAAATTAGAGAACTCTTGTCCTCTTTAAGTTGCTCTCGGCTTAGTGCCTATTCCCACTAGAAAATTTTGTAGTTTTGATCCTTTGTTCACAAGACTTTAACCCAAGGTCCCTAAGGGTATTGTAAGGATATCTCAATAGAAAGATTTCGGAAAAACGGCGTTTTCACGTTAGTCGCAAGGCGAAAACCTAGGGAGCTCTTCAACTTTGAAGTTGGAAATAGAAGAGGAGTTTTTCACAAGCTTCAGGGTTGAAAATAATGGATTGGGCGTCAAGAAAAGGAGTTGAGTTGCTAAGGATCGACTTAGGGTTTTGGATCATTTTGAGCTTAAGAAGGTAATAATTTCCGTCTTGCTATATTAATTCGAGATTTCATGTTGTAGTAGTTAGAAATGATCATGTGGATTATATTATGAAGAATGATATGTGTTATGGAATATTTGGACGGAATCCGAAAGTTGCACGATTTAGCCTTTAAGATTGTAATTCAATTTAGTTACTAGTTTAGTCGTCGCATGTTATCTAAAGAGTGGATTAAGGTGGTTATAATTGTTAAGTTGTTTATTACTATATAACATGCTAGACCTAAGAACTTGGATTGCAAAGGAATTGGAAAGGTTGATAAGTTGTTGCACTTTTTGGCCGAATTGACATTTGTATTGTGGACTAGTTTAATGTAATTTGTGGGGCGGAATTTTACACGTCCTGTTAAGGCGTGTAATCCCCTTTGGTTAGCTGATTTGTTGGGCCTTAAATGTGGCGTGTTTGGTTATTGTATTCGGCCTTGGAAAGGTGGCAAAGTATGTAGAAACAAAGGAAGTGCTGTCCGATTTTCCGTAGAATTTAGTGACTTAGCACTTAGAATATTCTACGTTCGAAGCTAGAGGTTAATGGACGTATTATGGCCAATTTAGGTTGAAGTACCAAGTATAACGTATTCTACTTGAAGGATGGAATAGCTAGCAAGGTTGAAGTACTTTGGAGCTTTTTGCTACTTGTCGATAATCGTCGCGAGGTATGTGAACCTCTTCCTTCCTTTGGCATGATTCTATGTATGAAATATACATGTAGTAGTATTTCATGATTCCGTCTACTCTTAGAAGTTAAGAGGTAGTTATGTTGATTTACTCTATGTAAAAGCTACGTCTAAGAAATCCTAAGTCCTTACCAAGTCTTATGAGGGATGTTGGTAAGAGTCGTTAGGAAGTATTTGGAGTCGAGTTGACTTGGCTAATTTACTACGAATGAGAATAAGTATCGAACAAGCCATTGCGGCGTTAATAAAGGAAAATGTAATGACAATTAATTATGTTAAAACAAGTAGAATTCTCCATCTGCATAGAAGCTAAGATAAGACAAAATTGTATTACATTTTCTAGATCATGGCTACTTGAATAAGATCGTTATAAATAAGTATAACTTATTCACAACGCACCAAAGTATATGTTACTTAATTTAAAAGAGTTTACGTATGAAGTTTTTAAGACTTTGAAACTTGTTTTCTTAAAAGTTAAGAGACTTGAAGTATTTTGAAAGCTATGTGATTTGATTTGAAAGTATAAGTCTCTTGGTTATAAAAAGAATGAATTAGTTTAAGGCATAAAGTTAGTATGACGGCTTTATGGGAAGTTGGTTATAATAACTTTATGGGAGGTTAAGAGAATGGTTTTCTTCAGTAACATAAACAAGAAATGATTTGAAATAAAGAAGGGCAAATTGTTTTAAAGGTACCAATTGCTTAAGGTCTTTAAGAAAGAAGTCACTTGATTTAGAAGCGGTAATTGTATTTCTAAAAGGTATTGTGACTTGTCTGAAAGGTAGAGATGACTTGATACTACGGTTGTTAGTATCCGGGAAGTTTTATTTAAAAAGAGTCTTTCTAAAGGAGTAGAGTGCGTAGTACGTTGGGTTAAATTCTCGGGTTTTATATGACATTATCGACCCGAGACGGTAGAAGTAGACCTCTGCAGGCGCACTATATGACATTATCGACCGAGAGATGGGCGGGCAGTATACCTTTGCAGGCACTATATGACATTATCGACCCGAGAGATGGGCGGGCGGTATACCCACGCGCACTATATGATATTATCGACCCGCAGATGGGCGAAGTAGACCTCACGCGCACTATATGACATTATCGACGAGAGATGGGCGGGCGTTATACCTCACGGGCAGACTATATGACATTATCGACCCGCAGATGGGCGGGCAAGATACCTTCACGCGCACTATATGACATTATCGACCCAGAGACGGGCGGCGGTATACCTTTACGGCGCACTATATGACATTATCGACCCGAAGACGGGCGGGCAAGATACCTTACGGGCACTATATGACATTATCGACCAGAGATGGGCGGGCGATATACCTTGCGAACTATATGACATTATCGACCGAGAGATGGGCCGCAAGATACCTTTAAGGCGCATGTGACTTTACTTTATCGTCCGATCGGGCCGGCAGGCGATAAGCGTCCTCCGTAAAAGCGGATTAGGTTATGAAAGATAAGTAAGTTAGTTGGTAATAAGCTTAATGACTTCTCCTAAGTATGTACGTAAGATATGGCTATAACTCTTAATGGAATGGAAAAGATAATGATATTCAATTAAGTTCATAAGTGGTAATGACACGGCAGGATCTAGTATGTACTTTTTATACTTGCTCTGTCATTCTTTTGTACGCTTATGATCATTTCTTGTACTTTATTTACATTCCATATTAAATTTGTTATCGACTTCCGGGCTGCGTTAAATGTCCGCAGTTTAGGTATACGATTATGGATCCGCGAGCTTAGGATCTGGTTCACATTTTGAGATGGCTCCATGTTCGGAGTTGTCATGGCTATGTATATTCGAGTGCGGCGGGGCCTTGTCCCGTCATAGTAGGTGTTCAAATCTTAGAGGTCTGTATTCACATGTGGGCAGGGACTGGTTAGAATTGTAATTACATTTTTGGATAGTGTAAGCCCTTTTTGGGTGATTTATATTACGGCAGCCTTATCGGCTTTGCCTTGGTTTTAAGAAGAAAAAAAAAATGTGTTACTTATTTTCCGCAGCAGTTTATTATGTTGTATGTTTTAAGGGTGCCCAGGTAGGGCACCAGTCGCGGCCCGGGGTCGGGTCGTGACATATGACTACTTGGGTGCCCGGGTAAGGCACCAGTCACGGGCCCAGGTTCGGGTCGTGACAGTTACTTTGTTAATTACGTCTTCACAAGTAAGATACGTTGGATACGTTTTTACCATTTTAATGGCTAAAAGCCAATCCTTTCTTTTAACAAGTTAACAAGATCCAACTCTTCCAAACTTTACTCCATATATTATATATTCCATAATATACTTATAATATATGTATAATGACCAATTCACGAAGAGGTTTAAGATTTACTACCTCAAATAGCCCAAAATTATCCAAGAACTTAATGTCGCTCCAAGCAAGTCTTAGCTCCAAATCTTTATGTTACAAACCACCACAAATCACCCTAAGAAGCTCCTAACCATCATCTCTTCAAGAACCAACTCAAACAAGTGAAGAACACTTAGGTTTCTCTTCCAAGAGCTCTCGGCCAAGGGGGTGATTTAGGGCCTAGGGTGTGAAATCTTTTCTAACTTTTGGTTAATAGTCTTCCTAATACACTAAGGAAGAACACTTAAGAGTTTAGGAATTATTGGACAAAGTTAGGTTAGAGAGGGAGGTGTTCGACAAGAGCTAGGAGAGAGGGAGGGAGATGAAAATATTTTTCAAGTCTTGAAATATCTAAGTGTGGAAGATTTCATCAACAAAGGGTGCATATATAGGACAACCAAGGGCTAGGATGAAGGCAAGTGTGTGGTTGAGATTGGGGACAAGTGTGTGGGGGTCCCACAAGCCACTTGTCTACACAAAATATCTTGCAAGACTTGGCCACTTGTCTTGGCCACTTGTCACATGAAATTCGGCCAACCTAGCCCACCTAGGGGTGACACGTGTCGCCCTCCTATTGGTCCAAAATATTTCATCTCTCGGAAAAATCCGTAATTGGTTAAAATATTAAAAACGTAGAATTTCCTTCACAAGGTTCGGAATCCTTTCCGTTGGAATTTCACAATTTCATCCTTAACCTAATTAGGGCTTATACATTTGTACGTACGTCCTCACATACATACTCTGGAACTACGGGGTATAACATTCTCCCCCCCTTAGAAACATTCGTCCTGAATGTTCCTTCTCAAGGTAGTTAACAATATGGTTCCTCATAACTAAACAATTTACAAAAGCCACACATAGCCACAATACAATTCTTAAGCATAAAGGATAATTAAAATCAACAAGTAGGGAAGTGAGTTACCTGGAGGTATGGGGAATAAGTGAGGATACCTCCGCCTCATGTCCTCCTCAGCTTCCCACGTCATTTCTTCTCTGTTCTCGTTCTGCCATAAGACCTTGACGGAAGCCACATCCTTGGTCCGCAGACGCCTAACCTGACGATCGAGTATCGCTATGGGACTCTCCTCATACGATAACCCCTCCGTCACCTGGACATCCTCAATCAGGTGCACTCTAGATGGATCTCCGATACATCTCCTCAGCATAGAAACATGAAAAACCGGATGTACTGCCTCCAGATCGGACGGCAGATCCAACTCATAGGCAACCTTGCCTACCCTGCGGACAACCTGATAAGGCCTAATGTACCTTGGGCTGAGTTTCCCCTTCTTCCCGAATCTCATCACACCCTTCATGGGTGACACCTTCAGGAAAACCCACTCATCAATCTCAAACTCCAGATGTCGACGACGATGATCTGCATATGACTTCTGTCGACTCTGAGCTGTCAACAACCGCTCCTGGGTAAACTTCACCTTATCCACCGCCTGCTGTATCATGTCCGGAACCAACTGAACCTCGCCCACATCAAACCAGCCTATCGGCGACCTGCACTTCCTCCCATATAAGGCCTCATAAGGCGCCATCTGGATACTAGAGTGGTAGTTGTTACTATACGCAAACTCTACTAGCGGCAAATGATCCTCCCAGCTACCCCTGAAATCAATAACACAGGCTCGCAGCATATCCTCAAGTGTCTGGATAGTACGCTCTGCCTGTCCGTTTGTTTGAGGATGGAATGCAGTACTGAGGCTCACCTACGTCCCTAATCCCTTCTGGAAAGACCTCCAGAAGTTAGCCGTAACCGGCTCCTCATGCGATATGATAGATATAGGGACCCCATGCAATCTCACGATATCTCGGATGTAAAGTCTAGCATAATCCTCAGCCGAAAAAGTCATCCTGACGGGAAGAAAGTGGGCGGATTTCGTCATCCTGTCGACGATAACCCAGATAGAATCGTGCTTCCTCTGAGTGCGAGGTAATCATGTAATAAAGTCCATGTTGATCACCTCCCACTTCCACGTCGGAATATCTATAGTCTGCAACAACCCACCAGGCCTCTGGTGCTCCACCTTAAGCTGCTGACAACTCGGGCACTGAGCAACAAACTCTGCAACGTCCCTCTTCAGGCCATCCCACCAATACACAGATCTAAGGTCGTGGTACATCTTTGTCGACCCCGGATGGATAGAGTAACGCGCGCTGTGTTCTTCCCCTAGAACCTGTTGTCGAAGTCCTGCAATATCTGGAACACACAACCTACCCTCAAATCTTAGCACCCCATCAGGTGCTACCTCAAATGGACCCTTCCCCTCACGAAGAGCCGTATCACGATACCGTGTCAACATCGGATCCTCATACTGTCGCCTCTTCACCTCCTCGACGATGGAAGACTCGGCAACCTCTCGAACCCGAAGCCCACTGCTATCAGAATCAACCAATCGGACTCCAAGGCTCGCTAGCTGATGCAACTCGCGGACCATGCCCCTCCTCTCTGGCTGCACATCTGATAGACTACCCATCGACCTACGACTAAGGGCATCTGCCACAACATTGGCCTTCCCTGGGTGGTACAGGATATCGACATCATAATCCTTGAGTAACTCTAACCACCGTCTCTGTCGTAAGTTCAGCTCCCTCTGGCTGAAGATATATTGGAGGCTCTTGTGGTCTGTGTAAATATCCACATGAACTCCATACAAATAGTGCCTCCAGATCTTCAAGGCGTGAATCACCACTGCCAACTCCAAATCATGCGTGGGGTAGTTCCTCTCATGCTTCTTGAATGCCGAGATGCGCTATAACCTTGCCCCGCTGCATCAACACATCCAAGCCCGATGCTCGACGATCACAATACACCACATAGCCGTCTGGACCTCCGGAAGAGTAAGAATCAAGCGTCAATCTCTCCTTCAGTAACTGGAAGCCCTCCTCACAAGCATCCGTCCACTGAAACTTAGCTGCCTTCTGAGTCAGCTTAGTCAAAGGTGCTGAAATAGAAGCAAACTTCTCCACGAACCGCCGATAATAACCTGCAAGGCCCAGAAAGCTGCGCACCTCTGTCGGCGTAGTAGGTCTAGGCCAAGTCCTGACTGCCTCGATCTTAGCCGTATCCACCCGAATACCATCGGCCCCAACAATGTGCCCTAAGAAAGCCACCGAAGCCAACCAGAACTCACACTTCGAAAACTTGGCATATAACCGCTGGCCCTGGAGAACTCTCAACACTGCCCGCAAATGCTCCGCATGCTCCTGCTCTGAGCGAGAATAAACCAAGATGTCATCAATGAATACTATCACAAACGTATCCAAAAATGGTTTGAACACTCGGTTCATCAAATCCATAAATACTGCCGGAGCATTGGTCAAGCCGAAAGACATGACCCTGAACTCATAGTGCCCGTACCGGGTCCGGAATGCAGTCCTAGGGACATCCGTCTCCCTAACTCGCACCTGATGGTAACCAGATCGCAGGTCAATCTTGGAGAAGCATCTCGCACCCTGCAACTGGTCGAACAAATCGTCAATCCTGGGAAGGGGGTATCTGTTCTTAATAGTCACCTTGTTCACCGTCAGAATCAACACATGCGCAGCGTCCCGTCCTTCTTCTTCACGAACAATATCGGCGCTCCCCAGGGAGAAACACTAGGCCTGATGAAGCCCTTCTCCAGCAAATCTCTCAGCTGGTCCTTCAACTCTCTCAACTCGGAAGGTGCCATTCTGTATAGCGGAATGGATATAGGTCGAGTGTCTGGCAGCACATCGATACAAAACTCTATCTCCCTCTCAGGAGGGATACCCGGGAGGTCGTCTGGAAACACATCTGGGAACTCTCTGACTCTCGGAATCGATCAAGGTCCGTATCTCGACCTCGATATCAAATACCCGAATGAGATGGTAGATATACCCCTTCTGCACCATCTTCCTAGCCTTGAGGTAAGAAATAAACCTACCCCTCGGCGACACAGTGTTCCCCTCCCACTCAATAACCGGCTCCCAGAAATGGAACTGCATTACTCTCCTCAGCTACATTGGCGTAGCAAGAAGCTAACCAATCCATACCCATGATCATACCAAAATCGGTCATATCCAACTCTATCAAGTCGGCTAGGGTCTGACGACTGCATAAAGACACTGGGCAAGCCCTATATACCCGCCGAGCTACTACCGAATCACCCACTGGTGTAGCTACCTCGAAGGGGTCTATGGACTCAGGCTCTATCCCTATCCTACTAGCAATAAGGGGAGATATATAGGACAGAGTAGAACCCGGATCTATCAAGGCATACACGTCATAACAAGAAACTGATAAAGTACCTGTGACGACATCCGGTGATGCCTCCTGGTCCTGGCGGCTGGACAAGGCATAAATGCGGTTCTGAGGACCGCTGGAACTGGCACCCCTGCCATGACCTCTGCCGCGACCTGCTGGCCCATGAGCACCCTGCCCTCCGGGGCGAGTAACTACAGTAGATGAAGACCCGGCAAAAGACCCTGTAGGCTGAGCCCTACCATCTGCACTGCCTCTGGTCGGACAGTTCCTTGAAATATGAACCTGCTGGCCACAAGTAAAACAAGCTCCTGAGGTATCACCGCATCTCCCGAAATGGGATCTACCACATCGGCCACACTGAGTGAAGTGTGGTCTCGATCGGCTAGTTTCTTTGCCGCCTGGAAGTCAAGCCACAGGGCCTGACGCCCGAATATCTGCCGCTCAAGGCGGTGTAGGAGTGCTCTGAGCTGGCTACGGTGCAAATCTAGTCTGCTGCTGAGGCCGTCCACCCCGAGAGCTACCAAAGATCCTGCCGTCCCGGCTTCTTCTGATGATATTCACAACCTCGGCCTCTCATCACGACCCGATCCGTGGATCGTGCCTTACCGGGCACCCTAGTGATACAACATCGAGAAAATCGTGAAATAAAAACTAAAACATGAGACAAGTCATAAAGCATGAACCAAAGCTAACTAAAGCGGTCACCTTCACGAATATATACATATATCAACACGAGCAGTTAAATCCTTTTACAAACCCGCCACAACAAGATGCACTCTACGAATGATATGACAACAACGACGGACGTGGCCGCCATACCACGAATGTAAGCACCTACAACAGGATTATACGAAAGATAAGCCTCCGAGAAACGGAGCTTCCCAAACGCTGAATCGTGACCTAAGAGCGAGGATCAACATCGGTGTACCTCACTGCGGCATGAACGCGGCCGAAGGAGGTCGACAACAGTACCAAGTATGTGAAACGAAAAATCAGTAAATGAAATCATAGTAGTCTATATAAAGCGGGAGACATGTATGATAACCAAACTACGATTCACAATAAATAAGCGATCATGTCACGACCGAACCGGGCGATCGTGCCTACCGGGCACCCTAGTGATACAACATCAGTAATCAATGAACATAAAACAATAACATGAAACCAATGCAATAAGGCGGTGAAATAAGAAGACAGACTAACCCAAAAGCGGTTACCTTCATAATATATAACAATTTGAGCGATTCATCCTTTCTACAACTCGCCACAAGATTACTACACACTCTAAGAATGATACGACAACAATGGCGGACAGGCCCCGCCAAACCACGAATGCAAACACCTACTACGACGGACTATACCACCGATAAGCCTCCGAGAAACGGAGCTTCCCAACGCCGAATCAGTGACCACGAGAGCTAGGATCAACGATCGGTGTACCTCAACTGCGGCATGAACGCAGCCCCGGCGGGTCGATTAACAGTACCAAGTTTGTGGCGAAAATCAGTAAATGAAATCATAACGGTCTATATAAAGCAGAGACATGTATGATAACCAAACTACGATTCTGATAAATAAACAGTCATGTCAAGTTAGGGACTCACGCCCTCAAAGTCATCACTCAAGTATAACTATGGGTCTCACGCCCACAACATCAATCATGCCCATGGAATACCTTCTTCACTGCTGGCAGTCTATGATATAATCACACCAAGAAGAACACATGAACACCAGGTCCCACCTGTGTCATCATAAAACCGTACGTGGTAAGTACGAAGGCATAGCCGACTACTAAAACCCACGGTGCAACAAGGTCATAAGTCGTATCATGAGATCTGTCTGACCGTCACATGATCAAAGGCGGCCACTCGCGCAGTATCTAATGTGCGCGTCTAGCCCCGAACTTCCGCGACTCGCGTAGGCCAACCTCATAGGCCCGCATGAGGTATTCCTCGCATCGAGGGTAGCTACTCCCCGGCATCGTCCTGGACTCACAGTCCGCATGGCCACATAGACCGCATGACCATAAAGGCCGCAAACTAACCTGAAACTCTCGTAGCTCGCACGGGTGTCACACGATGCCGCATGAGGTATTCTCGAATCATAGGTCCACCGACCGCTGAGTCTACCCCGCAACGGAGGCGACTTAACCTCCTAAACAAGTCAAGGTGAGTGGTATAATACCAACATAACGGCTGATCGTTAAACAACTTTAAGCGCAATCTAGGGAAAACCCCTTTACACAAAACATCACAAGATACTAACACACGTAGTATCCTAGCATGTTTACTTATCAAATCAACAAGAAAGTATTACAAGGCTATCACAAACCAACACAATCAAGTTATACACACAAGGTACATTCTAATATATGATTAACAAGATCGGGTATCTATTCCCAAAGTACTTCATACATTATCTTTTAAAAGATACGTTACGTTTACAAAGTCACACAATACCCGTAGTATATGAAAATAGAGTGATTATCTTTTGAAGTAAATCAAAACACTTCTCTTCGTAAAATCAAGTAACAACATTCTTTTCCAAATGTTTCAAGTTTGCCTAATTTCAATTACTCAAGTTTCTCATTTTCGAAAGATTTCGTAGTTCATAATTTTAATCACTTAATGATATAATTCTCCTTTAAAAGCAATTTGAGAAACATATATACGTCGTGAGTAGGTTATTCTTGTTTATAACAATCTTATTTAAGCAGCCATGATCTAGGAAATGTAACATCATTTTGTCTCATCTTAGTTTCTATGCAGATGGAAGTTTCTACTGGTTTTACTAATACATTATTAGTCAAAACATTTCCCTTTATTAGCGCTGCTGTGGTTTGTTCGATACTTATTCTGATTTTCGAAATCAGTAAAACATTATTGCTTTTAAAATCAAGTACTCATTACTCGCGAATGAGGTTTTACAACATTTTTAACAAAATGTTAATTACCAAGTAAAACAAGTTAAGTCTCTTATCTTTAAGATTAAGTCTCTTAACTTTTACAATCAGTAAACCATTCTCTTTACCTCTCTTAAAACGTTATACCTAACTTCCCATAAAGCTAGTATAACTCTTCTTTCAGAATGATTTTTTATTATCACACATCAAGTCAGTTACCTTTTACAACCACAAAGCATTTTACACGTACGCGTCACCGTACTACATAGTTATACACATATCATGTTAGAAAAGATAGGAAGAGGTTCACATACCTCGCGACGATTATCGACTAATAGCAATACGCTCCAAGTACCTCAAACCGTCGGCTACTCCTTAAGCCAAGTAGATCGCGCCACGCATAGTACTTCAACCTATAAGGCCACAAGGCGCTTATTAACATCTAGATCATATCGTAGAACATTTCTGAAAATTCGGCGATTTCCTCCCCGAATCTGCGTAAATCTCCTCTCTATCGAGGTGGCTATCAAGCCAACCGTGGGGTTTATACGTCTAACGGACGTGTACAATTCTACTTCACAAGAATGCTACACAAGTCTCATGTAATACAGTCCTATGTAATTCTGATTCGATTCTCTTTCTTTATATTGGGCTTAAGTCAAAAGACATTGCCGCAAAGCTAGGTTCTATATATAGTATACTTCAACTATATAATCTTACAACATGTAATTTCCAATTACAATAAGTGGACAAGATATTACCTCGATAAGCCCAAAATTATCCTAGTTTAATGTCGCTCCCGAGCAACGTTTAGCTCCACTCGTGCGCTCAACCCGCTCCCAACCACCCTTAGAAGTTCTAACCAACTTCTACTTAATACTCAACTATCTATGGAGATTTTCCTTAGGGTTTCGTTTTGTGTGACGGGAAGTATAATAGTATTTCTGGGCTTTTCGTATAAGTGTAACCTTGGAATACTACAAGGTATAAGGATAAGGTAATTTGGGTATAGTAACAATACTTTTGAGAGTATTTCTACCAAGAGGGAGGGTATTTATACGAGACAACACCACAAGGGGGTGTATACCTCGGCCAACCCTACTTGGGAGGGGAACTCTCGGCCAAGGGGCCTCTCAAAGGGGGGGAGGACGAGAACAACAACAAGGGAGGGGGAAGATTTCTAAGACTTAGAACATTTTAGGATGAATAAGTCTTCCAAAGGGGGGGGGGGTATTTATAGGTCTAGCAAATGCCAACCAATGGCCAAGATCATGCCAAGTGCAAGGCAAGTGTAGGGTCAAGATCATGCCAAGTGCACCTTATCCATCTACCACAAAAATATCCTACCAACCCCTTGACCAAACAAGGCCAAATCGTTCCACCTTTTCCGCCCACAACGTGCTCCAATGAGAGGGTGACAAGTGTCGCCCTCTCGTTGGTCCAAAATGTTTCGTCTCTCGGAAAAATCCGCAAAATTAGAAATGACATAGCGTAATTTACCTACGCTTTGTGTAAAACGTTTAAATCGGCGACTCTAACCGGGTGTTGTGCACAAAAATAATTGGCCAAGCCACTTTAAAGCCCAAACTTTTCTACGTCGCCCTTACGTACATACTCAAAATACGGTATAACATTCTCCTCGCCTTAGAAACATTCGTCGAATGTTCCTTCTAAGTCTCAAACAAGCGCGCACAAGATAGTCTTCACTACTATACTTACGAGAACAATCACGCCCATGGCCACGAAACACCAGCGCAAATACCTCCATCCAAGTCCACGAGGAAACACCTCTAACATCACCACCAATACCTCTCGGGGTTCTAAAATATACTTCTTTCGCACCTTCTTTACAAAAGAAATGATCACATCTATGCTCGTCATACATGCTCGCTTCTTCCCTTACGATCGCACCTTGCTTGTACACTCGAACTCTTACCACATTTACATTCGCTTGATTTCCAAAACTCGGGGTTAATATCTCTAACGTGGTCATCATTAATCGGGAACACTGATGGATCTCGATACTTTCCGAACATAACAATCTGAAGGCCGGACGTACTGCCTCCTAAGTCGGACGGCAAATGCTAACCTATAGGCAACCTGGCCTATTCTTCACATGAACTCAAAAAGGCCCAAAGTAACTCGGGCTAAGTTTCCTCTGTTTTCCAAAACTCGTCACACCCTATCCACAGTCTGCTGGAACAAGCCTGAACCTTGCCAACATCGAACCAATCGACCGACAACTTACACTTCCGCCCCCTACAAGGCTTCATAAGGCGACATCCGAACACTGAAGTGGTAGTTTAAACACTCCCTTCACAGGAGACAACAATCCCCCCAACTACCCCTGAAATCCACACACTGGCCCGAGGGCGAATGCGATTATGTGACTCACCTGAGTTCTTAACCCTGCCTGGTAAAATTTCCAAAAAAAGAAACAGCCGTACCCTGGGCTCCACTGTCTGTCATAAGGTGAAGGTAGGCACCCCGTGCAGCCCTACAACCTTTCCGATATAACGCCTCGCAACATACTACCGAGTACACGGTTTGGACTAAAAGATAAGACGGGCTGACCTCATCGGCCCGACTCTCAGTTGAACGATCCACGAACTCGTCTGGTTAACTAAACTTGGGCCAAACACCCTTATGACCTATCACAAGCGGGACCACCAAAAACGACCCCACCACCAAACATGCGCGGGTTAACGTGCGTGGCCTCAACCCGACCCGGCAACGCGCACAATACTAGCTCCCCGATCCGGAACAATCTTACTAATCACGTTACGAAAACCTAGCGGTCTTCTTAGCTCAACTACCCTCTTTCATTCCACACTACTCAGGTACTTATCCCACAAACATAGCTCACGTGCACTATGCACTCCGATAAGGATCAAACATAACACTACACCTTTACTTGAGATGGCCTTACCTCTAAGGTCTCCACGTATAAAACTCTAAGGCTCACACCTTCTCTATCCCCCAAATCTTACTTGGTTAACTAACCAAGATTTCTAATTACAATTTACACAATGCTATCAGAATATAACACTTAAGGTATACTCACCCTATCACACATACTAATCCCTAGAGGTTTAAGATCTATCTGTATTCTTGCTTATCCCTTAGTCGTTCTAATCAAACCTGCCCCGTAGGACGCATAACTAAGGAAGGTGACGAACTACCCATCGATCCTGAAGGCTAAGTCCTCCTACTTACAACCCTCCTACTAGGTCACCCATTCGACACATGGCCCTGACGGCCGGTATCTGAGCACCAACAAAGACGGCGTTCCCGGGATGGCGTCGTCATCGCAATGAAGGAAGCCACGGAGTTGACCAACTCTGCATACGAACGTCCCGAACCCGTGGAGGACCCCTGCTGCGGTGGATGTGCAAATCTAATCACGGTGAGGTGACTCGCCTCGAAAGTTACCAAAGGACCTTGCTGCTCTGGCCCTCTTCTGCTGTCCTTCGTTAACCCGTTGATCTCTACGTTTCTTGGCCTGCTGCGCATAAGCCCGTACACAGGCCATGCTCAAGCCTAACTGAAGAATTACTCTTGTACAACCCTCTCTTAGATAGTCATCAAGACTCGCGGTACATCGGTATACTCTCTGGTAGCCAAATCCATCGCTAATGTGGTCGCGCTTGCAATCTAAATTCACTGTTCGATGCATTGGGCGAAGGTTCAAATATCATGGCGCAGTAGGAACTGCTGCCGCCGTGCTAAACTCTGATGGGGCTGGTGACGTAGCATAACTCCCCGAATGAAATACCACCCCAGGTGATGATTGGGTCTGTGCCCTCGTAACCCTCTGAACTCTACTCGCAGCTCCTCGCCTTGCGCCTCACGGGCGGGTTTGCCCTACGCGGAGGCATAACGGTAAGGGAAAGAAATACGTGAGAGGGTCCAAATTACAACACAGCTCTAAGGTACGATCTCAGAGTGAGAAGAATAGAAACCAATCTTAAATATCCTATAGCCTCCTGATTATTGGTGTGGTGCACAACATGTCACGACCCGAACCCGGGCCCGTGACTGGTGCCTTACCCCGGGCACCCTAGTGATACAACATCAGAGAAAATCAGCGGAAATAAAAACATGAACATGAATTAAGAGAAAAGATAAATAAACAGGCTAACCAAAACAGTTGCCTTCATCAAATATACATAAATACCCGAACAGTTATCCTTTTTACAAACCCTGCCCACAACAGTGCTACAGACCTCTAAGATTTTACAACCTCTATGACGGGACAGGGCCCCGCCATACCCCTGAATGTATAAGCATCTGGACTGGGGTAACATACCAAAAGATAAGCCTCCGAAGGAGCGGAGCTTTCCAATACGCTGAAAGGTGATCCTAAAAGCGGGGATCGACAGCCGATGTACCTTTTACCTGCGGCATGAACGCAGCCCCCCGAAGGAGGTCAGTACAACAGGTACCAAGTATGTGAAACTGTAAAATACTGTAAATGAAATCATAATAGTCTATATAAAGCAGGAGACATGTATGATAACCAAACTACAGTTCACAACATAGAAGCAGTCATGTCAAGTCAGGGACTCACGCCCTAAAAGTCATCCCTCATGCCCGTGGAACTCCTTCCTCACTGCCGGCAGTCTAGGTACAAATCATGTGATACGTATAACAGGTCTCGGCCCATCTTATGGACCCAATATAGAAAAGGGTGGAATACATTCCCGGTTCATCCCATGAACCGGTAGTCGAGTGGAACACATTCCCGGATGAACCGGTAGTCAAGTGAAATACATTCCCGGATGAACCGGTCCTCAAGTGAAATACATTCCCGGATGAACCGGTAATCAAGTGAAACACATTCCCGGATGAACCGGTAGTCGAGTGAAATACATTCCCGGATGACCCGGTAGTCAAGTGATATACATTCCCGGATGAACCGGTAGTCGAGTAGAACACAATACTTACACAACAAGGCTATCACACGTAACATGGTCAAGTTTCATAACAACAAGTATAAGCAAGTTACACACGACTCAAGGTACTTTCATTTTATATCAAAGTCCGGATTTTAACCTTAAAGTACTACGTCCGTTAAATTCCTTTTAAGATCCATTTCTTTTACAAAGGTCACCCGATACCCGTAGTATAAAAATAGAGTGACTAACATTGTTAAGTAAACCAAAATGCTTTCCTTTGTAAAATCAAGTAACAACCTTATTTTCCAAACGTTCAAGTTTGCCTAATTTCGAATGCTCAAATTTCTCATTTTAGAAAAAGGTTTCGTAGTTCATAGTTTTAGTCCTTTAAAACATAATTCTCCTTTAAACGTTTTGAGAAACCTATGTCTTATAAGTGAGTAGGCTATTCTTGTTTATAATCAATCTTATTAAGAAGCCATGATCTAGGAAATGTAATATCATTTTGTCTCATCTTAGCTTCTATGCAGATGGAGGTTTCTACTGGTTTTAATAATACTTCTTTAGTCAATACATTTTCCTTTTATTACCGCTGCAGTGGTTTGTCGATACACATTCTGATCTCCGAAATCAGTAAAACATTCTTAAGCCGTTATACCTAACTTCCCATAAAGCTAGTATAACTCTTAAGCTTCCAAAACCCAAGTAATACTCATTCTTTCGAAACGATTCATAAATCTTTTGAAATGCTTCAAGTTCTTTATTAACACATATCAAGCCAGTTATTATTCAAATCAGTTACCTTTTAAAAACCACAAAGTATGTGCTTATCCACATAAAGCTATTATAACCAACTTCCCATAAAGCCGTTATAACACTTTATGTTTTACATCAATCAAATACATTTAGCACATGTACGTCTACCGTACTACATAGTTCACACTTATCATGCTAGAAGAGATAGGAAGAGGTTCACATACCTCGCGACGATTATCGACTAATAGCAAAACGCTCCAAGTACCTCAAACCGTCGGCGACACTCTCAGTCAAGCAGATCACTCCACACGCGATTACAACCTATAGAGGCCTGGCGCCTATTAATACCTTTAGATCGGCGTAGAATATTCTACGAAAATTTGGCAAGACTCCCCCATGACAGCGTAAATCTCTCTCTATCGAGGCCGGCTACCAAGCCAACGAGGGGTTAACGTCTGACGGGCGTGTACAATTCTACTACACAGCAATGCTACACAAGTCTCTTGTAATACGGTCTATGTAATTCTGATTCGATTCTCTTATTTAAATTCAGGCTTAAGTCGCAAGACATTGCCGTAAGTATTATTCAGGCTTAAGTCAAAAGACATTGCCGCATAATTATAATGTTCAGTTCTATATATAGTATACTTCAACTATATATTCCTACAACATGTAATTTCCAATTACAACAGAAGGTCAAGAATGTTTACCTCGATAAGCCCAAAATTATCCGAGTTTATACGTCGTTCCTGAACAAGGTTTAGCTCCTACTCCGTGCGCTCCAAAACGCTCCAAGAAACCCTTAGAAGTGTCTACACAACTTCTACTTAATACTTCAACTACGGGTGAAGATTTTCCTTAGGGTTTCGTTTAGTGGCTAAAGGAAAGTATAATAGTATTTTCCGGGCTTCGTAAAAAGGGTACTTTGGAAAGTACTACAAGGTATTTGGCTAAAGTATTTTGGGCATTATAACGATACTTGTAGAATACATTTCTACCAAGGGGGGTAGTATTTTGACTAGCACAACTAGGCTAGGGGGGGTTGCTCTCGGCTAGAGCCACTAGGCAAGGGGGCTCGGCGAGGGCCTTCAAGAGGGGAGGGGTGGTGTTTGGGCGAGAACAAGGTTGAGGAGAGGGCGGGATTTTCAAGAGTTAGACAATTTTTGGATGAAGAAGGTCAGCAACTCTGGGGGGGATTTATAGGTCAAGTGAAGGCCAACCAATGGCCAAGATGAAGACAAGTGTGGTGCAAGTGTAGGGCTAGATTTAAGCCAAGTGCACCTTATCCATCTACCACAACAACTTGCACAAAATATCCTACCTAACCCCACTCACCAAATCGTCCAAATTGCCGTCCCACTCCATCGAATGTGAGGTGACACTTGTCACCCTCCGTTGGTCCAAAATGTTTCGTCTCGGAAAAATCCGCAAAAATTATAAACGACATAGCCGGAAATTCCCTACGAAAGTGTGAAACGTTTAGTCAAAAACGACTCTAACCGTGTTGTGCACAAAAGAATTCGCCAAGCCTAAAGAAGTTCGAAAATTTCTACGTCGTCCCCACGTACATACTGCGGAAATACGTGGTATAACATTCTCCCCTCCTTAGAAACATTCGTCCCGAATGTTCCTTCTCAAGACGGATAACGATAAAGTTCTTCTAATAAGTTGCCAACGCCACAACTGGCCACTAAACAACATATGCACGCAAATACTTATATCCAAGTCCACGAGAAAACACCTCTAACATCACAAACTTTTGTCACTTTGCGCGAGGTTCTAGTGTCACTCGGCGACCAACAAGCGATGCGGATTGCATGCGATTCACGAGGTCTAAAATATACATCCTTCGTGACCTTCTCCCTTTACAAGAAATGATCGTATCTATGCTCGCAATACACGCTCGCCTCTACCCTTACTCGTCGTACTCTTCTCGAACTCTTGAACTCTTTTAGCATACGTACCACACTTTAGTTTCGAAACTTGGAGTCACTACCTCCCAACTTGGTCATCCTATTAGCCTCGATCTTCCTTAAGGCTATTCCCGGCCTTCACGATCTACTACGGTCGAACGTATCCACGAACTCATACGATGGTCATCAAAACTTGGGCCTAGCACCTGGTGACCCTACCACTGGCGGGACCACCAGTGACCCACCTCATTCGGACCACGGGTTGACACGCAACACGCCTCAACCCGACCCTCCGTCACGCCAACTCTCTTGTTTCTCGATCCGGAACAACGCGCTAAATCTCATCATGAAAGATACCACTTTCATTTACCCAACCCAGAGACTTATCACACAATATTTTCTAGGCATAAAATGCACTCTGACAAGGATCACTCGCAAAATCTTGTACTCAAGACGGCCTTACATCTAAGGTCTCAACTGTAATATTCTAAGGTTCATCATTTTCTCACCCCTCAGGCTTACCCTTTTTCCCCAACTAGGTTCCTAAATCACATTTTAGCACAAAGCTATCCGAACATAACACTTAACACATTAACATAACATCAAAACATACAAGCCTCTAGATGGTTAAGGATATACCTGAAGCTACCGCTCCACTCTAATCGTAAGTACGCCTGCAGGCATCGTATGAAGGCGATGAACACGCCATCGATCCGGTGGCTGCGCGCTGCCGGTACCTCTCCTATAAGCACCGTCTCTCGTCACATGGCCCTGACGGCCGCAGGTGAAGCAAGCACCAGTAAAAAGACGACATTCCCCGGGATGATGTTTGCCACATCGTGCATTTGAGGACATGAATCCCGCTGGCTAGCACTCACGTATACCTGTGAACCAGAAGCCCTGGAGCTCTGACCAGCTCCCGAATACCCTGAACGTCCCGAAGACTGAGGGGGACCACTCTGTACTGGTGGAGGTACATAACTAGACTGCTGCTGAGGCGGTCCGCCTCGAAAGTTACCAAAGGACCCTGCTGCTCGGCCTCTTCTGCGATCTCGGTCATTCCGTCGACCTCTCGTGCCTCACATCCTAGTGCATGAGCTTGCGTGCGGGCAATGTCCATGCCGGTGAAGAGCTACACCGCACAAGCCTCGCCAAGTAATCGTCGGCCGGTGACGTGGCGGTGTACTCTGTCCTCCATATCCGCTACTCTGGCGGAACATACCGAGCTAATGAGTCTAACTCCACATTGTAATATCTAACAGTACGCCCGTCCTGCCTCAACGTCAAAAATCTGTCGGCCCGAGCCCTCCTCATCTGTGGAGGCAAGAAATGTGCAAGAAATGCCCTCGAGAACTCGTCCCAAACTGCTGGAAGTGCATGCTCTTCCCGGGACAGCTCCCACGAATCAAACCAGTCAACTGCAGTATCACGCGGTGATCGACCCAATACCACCGACTGCGCCTCGAGGCTCGATCACTCTCATGATCATTGAGCCGCTTCGGATAAACTCCTGAGGGTCGTCCTCAGCTCTCGATCCATAGAACACTGGAGGGCTACAACTCAGGAAGTCACGTAGCCTCAAACTGTCTGCTCGGGGGTGTACTACGGGTGCTACTGGGGCTGGAACTGCTGCATCCAGCCTATCCTCATATCTGGCCACGACCACGGCTAGTAATCGCCATCTCCTTGTACCCATCATCGGCTCGGTGTGGGGTGGAGGCTCAGTCTTGTAGTCTCAGCGACCGCTGCGGCTCTAAACTCTTTGGTCTTTGTGGCGTCGCGAAACCGCCGTCGGCATCTTGTCTCAGTCTTGGCCGGGCTGCGCCTCGTACTCCTCAGTATCTCACTAACTCCTCGATTGCCTTGCCCATACGGGCACAGGTTGCCTTACGCGGAGGCATAACTGGTAAAGGAAAGGAATACGTCAGAGGAGTCCAATTTATCCCGCAGCTCTAAGGCACGATCTCAGAATGAGAAGGATGGAAACCAATCCTAAATGTCCTGCGACCTCACGATTATAGATGTGGTGCCTGACACAATCGATAATCAAGACTCTACTAGACACGGTGCGTAGACACTTTCAGAGACTAAGCGCTCGATACCACTTTTGTCACGACCGAACCGGGCGTGGATCGTGCCTACCGGGCACCTAGTGATACAACATCAGAGAAAATCAGCGGAAATAAAAACATGAACATGAATTAAGAGAAAAGATAAATAAACAGGCTAACCAAAACAGTTGCCTTCATCAAATATACATAAATACCCGAACAGTTATCCTTTTTACAAACCCTGCCCACAACAGTGCTACAGACCTCTAAGATTTTACAACCTCTATGACGACGGGGCCGCCATACCACGAATGTATAAGCATCTGACTCCGGGTAACATACAAAAGATAAGCCTCCGAAGGAACGGAGCTTTCCAATACGCTGAAAGGTGATCCTAAAAGCGGGGATCGACAGCCGATGTACCTTTTACCTGCGGCATGAACGCAGCCCCCCGAAGGAGGTCAGTACAACAGGTACCAAGTATGTGAAACTGTAAAATACTGTAAATGAAATCATAATAGTCTATATAAAGCAGGAGACATGTATGATAACCAAACTACAGTTCACAACATAGAAGCAGTCATGTCAAGTCAGGGGCTCACGCCCTAAAAGTCATCCCTCATGCCCGTGAAACTCCTTCCTCACTGCCGGCAGTCTAGGTACAAATCATGTGATACGTATAACAGGTCTCGGCCCATCTTATGGACCCAATATAGAAAAGGGTGGAATACATTCCCGGTTCATCCCATGAACCGGTAGTCGAAATGGAACACATTCCGGATGAGCCGGTAGTCAAGTGAAATACATTCGGATGAACCGGTCCTCAAGTGAAATACATTCGGATGAACCGGTAATCAAGTGAAACACATTCCGGATGAACCAGAGTCGAGTGAAATACATTCGGATGAGCCGGTAATCAAGTGATATACATTCGGATGACCGGTAGTCAAGTGATATACATTCGGATGAGCCGGTAGTCGAGTAGAACACAATACTTACACAACAAGGCTATCACACGTAACATGGTCAAGTTTCATAACAACAAGTATAAGCAAGTTACACACGACTCAAGGTACTTTCATTTTATATCAAAGTCGGATTTTAACCTTAAAGTACTACGTCCGTTAAATTCCTTTTAAGATCCATTTCTTTTACAAAGGTCACCCGATACGTAGTATAAAAATAGAGTGACTAACATTGTTAAGTAAACAAAATGCTTTCCTTTGTAAAATCAAGTAACAACCTTATTTTCCAAACGTTCAAGTTTGCCTAATTTCGAATGCTCAAATTTCTCATTTTAGAAAAAGGTTTCGTAGTTCATAGTTTTAGTCCTTTAAAACATAATTCTCCTTTAAGCGTTTTGAGAAACCTATGTCTTATAAGTGAGTAGGCTATTCTTGTTTATAATCAATCTTATTAAGCGACCATGATCTAGGAAATGTAATATCATTTTGTCTCATCTTAGCTTCATGCGGATGGAGGTTTCTCTGGTTTTAATAATACTTCTTTAGTCAATACATTTTCCTTTTATTACCTGCGATGGTTTGTCGATACACATTCGATCTCGAAATCAAGAAAACATTCTTAAGCCGTTATACCTAACTTCCCATAAAGCTAGTATAACTCTTAAGCTTCCAAAACCAAGTAATACTCATTCTTTCAAACGATTCATAAATCTTTTGAAATGCTTCAAGTTCTTTATTAACACATATCAAGCGGTTATTATTCAAATCGATTTACCTTTTAAAAACCACAAAGTATGTGCTTATCCACATAAAGCTATTATAACCAACTTCCCATAAAGCCGTTATAACACTTTATGTTTTACATCAATCAAATACATTTAGCACGTATGCGTCACCGGTACTACATAGTTCACACTTATCATGCTAGAAGAGATAGGAAGAGGTTCACATACCTCGCGACGATTATCGACTAATAGCAAAGCGCTCCAAGTACCTCAAACCGTGGCGACACTCTCGATCAAGCGGATCACTCCACACGCGATACTACAACCTATAGAGGCCTGGCGCCTATTAATACCTTTAGATCTCGACGTAGAATATTCTACAGAAAATTTGGCAGCACCTCCCCGCATGCAGCGTAAATCTCTCTCTCTATCGAGGCCGGCTACCAAGCCAACGGGGGTTAACACGTCGACCGACGTGTACAATTCTACTACACGCAATGCTACACAAGTCTCATGTAATACTGATCCTATGTAATTACTGATTCGATTCTCTTATTTAAATTGGGCTTAAGTCGCAAGACATTGCGTAAGTATTATTCAGCTTAAGTCAAAAGACATTGCGCATAATTATAATGTTCAGTTCTATATATAGTATACTTCAACTATATATTCCTACAACATGTAATTTCCAATTACAATGAAGGTCAAGAATGTTTACCTCGATAAGCCCAAAATTATCCGAGTTTATACGTCGTTCTGAACAAGGTTTAGCTCTACTCGTGCGCTCCAAAAGCGCTCCAAGAAACCCTTAGAAGTGTCTACACAACTTCTACTTAATACTTCAACTACGGTGAAGATTTTCCTTAGGGTTTCGTTTAGTGGCTAAAGGAAAGTATAATAGTATTTTTAGACCGTAAAAGGGTACTTTGGAAAGTACTACAAGGTATTTGGCTAAAGTATTTTGGGCATTATAACGATACTTGTAGAATACATTTCTACCAAGGGGTAGTATTTTGACTAGCACAACTAGGCTAGGGGTTGCTCTCGGCAGAGCCACTAGGCAAGGGGGCTCGTGAGGGCCTTCAAGAGGGGAGGGGTGGTGTTTGGGCGAGAACAAGGTTGAGGGAGAGGAGGGATTTTCAAGACTTAGACAATTTTTGGATGAAGAAGTTCATCAACTAAGGGGTATTTATAGGTCAAGTGAAGGCCAACCAATGGCCAAGATGAAGACAAGTGTGGTGCAAGTGTAGGGCTAGATTTAAGCCAAGTGCACCTTATCCATCTACCACAACAACTTGCACAAAATATCCTACCTAACCCCACTCACCAAATCGTCCAAATTGCCGTCCCACTCCATCCAATGTGAGGGTGACACTTGTCACCCTCCCGTTGGTCCAAAATGTTTCGTCTCTCGGAAAAATCCGCAAAAATTATAAACGACATAGCCGGAAATTCCCCTACGAAAGCTGTGAAAACGTTTCGTCGAAAAACGACTCTAACCGGGTGTTGTGCACAAAAAGAATTCGGCCAAGCCTAAAGAAGTTCGAAAATTTCTACGTACGTCCCCCACGTACATACTCTGGAAATACGGGGTATAACACAACACACCGATAATCAAGACTCTACTGGATACGGTCTGTAGACACTTTCCGAGGATTAACTGCTCTGATACCACTTTTGTCACGACCCGAACCCGGGCCCGTGACTGGTGCCTTACCCCGGGCACCCTAGTGATACAACATCAGAGTAATCAGCGGAACATAAAACAATAACACGAAACCAATGCAATAAGACAGTGAAATAAGAAGACAGGCTAAGGCACCTGCAACATCAAGTTTGCCTAATTTCAATTACTCAAGTTTCTCATTTTCGAAAGGTTTCGTAGTTCATAATTTTAATCACTTAATGATATAATTCTCCTTTAAAAGCAATTTGAGAAACATATGTCTGATACGTGAGTAGGTTATTCTTGTTTATAACAATCTTATTTAAGCAGCCATGATCTAGGAAATGTAACATCATTTTGTCTCATCTTAGTTTCTATGCAGATGGAAGTTTCTACTGGTTTTACTAATACATTATTAGTCAAAACATTTCCCTTTATTAGCTTTGTGGTTTGTTCGATACTTATTCTCGATTTCAAATCAAGAAAACATTATTGCTTTTAAAATCAAGTACTCATTACTCGCGAATGAGGTTTTACAACATTTTTAACAAAATGTTAATTACTAAAACAAGTTAAGTCTCTTATCTTTAAGATTAAGTCTCTTAACTTTTACAATCAGTAAACCATTCTCTTTACCTCTCTTAAAACGTTATACCTAACTTCCCATAAAGCTAGTATAACTCTTCTTTCAGAATGATTCTTTATTATCACACATCAAGTCAGTTACCTTTTACAACCACAAAGCATTTTACACATGTACGTCTACCGTACTACATAGTTATACACATATCATGTTAGAAAAGATAGGAAGAGGTTCACATACCTCGCGACGATTATCGACTAATAGCAAAACGCTCCAAGTACCTCAAACCGTCGGCTACTCCTTAAGCCAAGTAGATCGCGCCACGCATAGTACTTCAACCTATAAGGCCACGCGCTATTAACATCTAGATCATATCGTAGAACATTCTACGTAAAATTCGCAAAGACCTCCCCCGCAACCGCGTAAATCTCCTCCTCTATCGAGGCCGGCTATCAAGCCAACCGGGGGGGGGGGGTTTATACGTCTAACCGGACGTGTACAATTCTACTTCACAGTAATGCTACACAAGTCTACTGTAATACAGTCCTATGTAATTACAGTTCAGTTCTCTTTCTTTATATTCAGGCTTAAGTCAAAAGACATTGCCGCAAAGCTAGGTTCAGTTCTATATATAGTATACTTCAACTATATAATCTTACAACATGTAATTTCCAATTACAATAAGGGGACAAGATATTACCTCGATAAGCCCAAAATTATCCTAGTTTAATGTCGCTCCTGAGCAACGTTTAGCTCCAACTCCGTGCGCTCCAACCCGCTCCCAACCACCCTTAGAAGTTCTAACCAACTTCTACTTAATACTCCAACTATCTATGGAGATTTTCCTTAGGGTTTCGTTTTTGTGACTGACGGGAAGTATAATAGTATTTCTGGGCTTTTCGTATAAGTGTAACCTTGGAATACTACAAGGTATAAGGATAAGGTAATTTGGGTATAGTAACAATACTTTTGAGAGTATTTCTACCAAGAGGGGGGGTATTTATACGAGACAACACCACAAGGGGGGGGGGTATTTATAGGTCTAGCAAAGGCCAACCAATGGCCAAGATCATGCCAAGTGCAAGGCAAGTGTAGGGTCAAGATCATGCCAAGTGCACCTTATCCATCTACCACAAAAATATCCTACCAACCCCTTGACCAAACAAGGCCAAATCGTTCCACCTTTTCCGCCCACAACGTGCTCCAATGAGAGGGTGACAAGTGTCGCCCTCTCGTTGGTCCAAAATGTTTCGTCTCTCGGAAAAATCCGCAAAAATTAGAAATGACATAGCCGTAATTTACCCTACGCGTTTTGTGTAAAACGTTTCGTCGAAAAACGACTCTAACTGGGTGTTCTGCACAAAAATAATTCGGCCAAGCCACTTTAAAGCCCAAACTTTTCTACGCACGCCCCACGCATACTCTGAAAATACGGGTATAACATATGTCAAGTCGTGACTCACGCCTCACGACTCGAACCGGGCCGTGGATCGTGCCTACCCCGCACCCTAGTGATACAACATCGAGAAAATCGGAAATAAAAGCATGAACATGAATCAAGAGACATGATAAATAAACAAAGCAACCAAAGCGGTTGCCTTCGGTATATATACATAAATACGACGATTTATCCTTTTTACAAACTCGCCCATGCAAGATTACTGCACCTCTAAGAGTGATACAACTATGACGGACGGGGCCCCGCCATACCCACGAATGTACAAGAACCTACTGACTCGGGTGGTAACATACCAAAAGATAAGCCTCAAGAAACGGGGCTTCCTAACACGAATCGTGATCCTGCATGAGGATCCACAACCGATGTACCTCTACTGCGGCATGAACGCGGCCCGAAGGTCGATAACAGTACCAAGTATGTGGCGAAAAATACTGTAAATGAAATCATAACAGTCTATAAAAAAACATGAGACATGTATGATAACAAAACTACAGTTCACAACATAAAGGCAGTCATGTCAAGTCAGGGGCTCACGCCCTCAAGTCATCACTCAAATATAACCCGGGAATTTAACCCGCACAACGGCCGCATGCCCCGGCATCTCACCTCGGTATAAGCATGGCCATGGAACCATCCCAATGGAAACATACCCGTGGGCCACCCATCGTGTCAGTATGTCCAAAGGAAATATCCAGATAGCAATAGAAATGGAAGCATACTCGTGGGCCACCCATCGTGTCAGTATGTCCAAAGCAAATAACAAGATAACACTCCTAATGGAAGCATACCCGTGGGCCACCCATCGTGTCAGTATGTCCAAAGCAAATAACAAGATCACACTCCTAATGGAAGCATACCCGTGGGCCACCCATCGTGTCAGTATGTCCAGAAGGATCGATATAGTGGAAGCATACCCGTGGGCCACCCATCGTGTCAGTATGTCCATCAATCAACCAGATAGCCGGCCCTCCAACGAGAGACGCGGTAGCACAGAAATACAACACTTGCACAACAAAGGCTATCACCACAAGCATAGGCAAGTTCAACATACTTTTAGACATTCTTCTTATTATAACACAACCGGATTTTAACCCCAAGGTACTACGTATTTTAACTCTTTAAAAGATCCATTTCCTTCACAACAAGTCACATGATACCCGTAGTATCAAAACGGAGTAACTATCTTTTTAAGTAAACCAAAATACTTCCCTTTGTAAAATCAAGTAACAACATTATTTTCCAAACGTTCAAGTTTGCCTAATTTCAAATGCTCAAGTTTCTCATTTTAGAAAGGTTTCATAACTCATAGTCTTAATCTCTTTTAAAACCATTGAGTAATATATGTCTTGTGTGTGAGTCGTTTATTCTTGTTTATTATCTTGTTACAGCAGCCATGATCTAGAAAATGTAATACAATTTTGTCTTATCTTAGCTTCTATGCAGATGGAGGTTTCTACTGGTTTTAATAACAAATAGCCATTCACAATACATTTTCCTTTATTAGTGCTGCTGTGGTTTGTTCGACACTTATTCTCATTTCCGAAATCAGTAAAACATTATTCTTTTTAAAACCAAGTACTCATTACTCGCGAATGAGGTTTCACAACATTTTTAACAAAATGTTATATAACAAGTCAAATAAGTTAAGTCTCTTATCTTACAAGATCAAGTCTCTTAACTTCTACAATCAATAAACCATTCTTTTACCCACATAGAGTCGTTATAACTAACTTCCCATAAAGCTATTATAACATCCTATGTTTTGAACCAACCAACTCATTTAGCACATGTACGTCTACCGTACTACATAGTTTACAAAACATCATGCTAGTAAGGATAGGAAGAGGTTCACATACCTCGCGACGATTATCGACAATAAGCAAAACGCTCCAAGTACTTCAACCCGTCGGCTACTCCTTAAGCCAAGTAGATCACGCCACACGTAGTACTCCACTCCTAAAATGGTCATAGTACTTCTATCAAACCTTACTCACCATCAAGACTTATACCAATAAAAGCCCTCTAATTCTACGGAAAATTCTACAAAGACTTCCCGTTTTTACTCACTTTTCCATCTTTCTCCAAGGCCCGAATAACCGTAATATATATACCATATATATATATAAGGCGTAATAATTAAACAACATAAAGAAGGGGATTACACGCCCAAACGGTAACGCGGTTTACTATCACGCCTTCATAACAACAATAAGTAAAAGAAGGGGATTACGCGCCCAACCGGTAACGCGGTTTACTATCACGCCTTCATAACAACAATAAGTAAAAGAAGGGGATTACGCGCCCAACCGGTAACGCGGTTTACTATCACGCCTTCATAACAATACAATAATTAAAAAGGGGATCACACGCCCAAACGGAACGCGATTGAAAAATCTTCCCCTTAACAGAAATGTAAATACAGTCCAATGTAAATACAGTCCAAAGTAAATACGGTCCAAAGTAAATACAGTCCAAAGTAAATACAGTCCTTAAGTTGGGGTCCTTGGCCAACTTTGTCCATTTTACTTATCCAAATTACTCATTAGTCATCCAACTTATATTTCCATTCTTAATATAAGTTATAGTTACTTTGTTAATTACTTCTTCACAAGTAAGATACGTTTTTACCATTTTAATGGCAAACGGCCAATCCTTTCTTTTAACAAGTTAACAAGATCCAACTCTTCCAAACTTTACTCCATATATTATATATTCATAATATACTTATAATATATGTATATTGACCAAATCACAAAGAGGTTTAAGCTTCACTACCTCAAATAGCCCAAAAATATCCAAGTTCTTAAAGTCGCTCCAAGCAAGTCTTAGCTCCAAATCTTTACGTTCCAATCCGCTACAAGCAACCCATAGAAGCTCCTAACCAACTTCTCTTCAAGATTCAACTCCAAAAAGTGAAGAACACTTAGGGTTTCAAGATGACAACTTTCGGCCAAGGCATCTCTTCAAGGCTAGGGGTGTGAAATCTTTTCCAACTCTTGGTACACAATCTTCCTAACACCTTAGGGAAGAACACTTGAGAGTTTAAGAATTGTTGGACAAATTTTGCTCAAGAAATGGGGGCAAAACGAGAGCTCTAGGTCAAGGGAGAAGGGAGGGTTTTTCAAGTCTTCAAATGTCTAAGTGTGGAAGATTTCATCAACTAAGGGTGCATATATAGGACAACCAAGGGCTAGGATGAAGGCAAGTGTGTGGTTGAGATTGGGGACAAGTGTGTGTGGGTCCCACAAGCCACTTGTCCACACTAAAATATCTAGCAAGACTTGGCCACTTGTCTTGCCACTTGTCAAGGGATTTCGGCCAAGAGCCACCTAGGGGGGTGACACGTGTCGCCCTCCTATTCGTCCAAAATATTTCATCTTCCGAAAATATCCATAAAGGCCAAAATCTCGAAAACAAAGTGGGCCCCACAAAACCGTAAATTTCTCCCGTGGGCCCCACGTGACCAATTCCGGAAATAAAATCTCATAATTCTAATATAATTCAAGAAGCCCAAATACCAAATCTGGGAATCCAATTCCCATCAACGAACCGTTTTCCTTCACAAAACCCGGAAACTTTTCCGTCGAAAAATCACATCTTTCATTCTTTCCAAAATTTCTGTCGTATTCTCGTACGTACGTCCTCACATACATACCCTGGAACTACGGGGTATAACATTCTTCCCCCCTTAGAAACATTCGTCCCGAATGTTCCTTCTAAGTCTCCTAACGTACTTGCGTCGGTATAGTCTTCACTACTATACTTACAAAACCGATCATGCCACCAATGGCCAGAATATAACATGTGCGCAAAACTCAAATCCATGCCAACGAGGAATCATTTCTAACATCACAAAAGCTTCCACCCTGGTTTAAAGGATACTCCTTCGTGATCTTCACTTCACAACAAAAGATCTCTTATTCGCTAACACACGCTCACTTCTTTCCTTACTCGTCGTAGTCACTTGAACTCTCAAAGATAATGCACTCATACTTGATCATTACTTGCTTCCCAAAATTTAGAGCCACTACCGCCACCCTTGGTCATCTTACTAGCCTCGATCTTCTTTAAGGCTATTCCCGGCCTTCACGAACCGCTTCTGGTCGAACATATCCACAAACTCATACGATGGTCACCTAAACTGGGGCCTAGCACCCTCGTGACCCTACCATCTGGCGGGACCACCCAGAACTGACCCCACCTAAAATCAAGCACGGGTTGACCCGCACACGCCTCAACCCAACCCTCCGTCGCGCCAACTCTTGCTCCTCGATACGGAACAATCTTACTAATTCACATCATGAAAGCCACCACTTTCATTTTACACAACCCATGGACTTATTACACAAATATCTCTCACGTATACTACGCACTCTGATAAAGGTCAAACATAAAATAAATCTTTTGCTCAAGACGACCTTACCTCTAAGGTCTCAATCGTGAAATATTCTAAGGTTCACACCTACCATTCCCCCATACTTACCCTTCCAACTAACCATGTTTTCTAACTCACAATTAACACGACGCTATCCGTACATAGCACACAATAATAAGATCATCATATCTGTCACGACCCGTGCCGGGGCCCGTGACTGGTGCCTTACCGGGGCACCCAAGTAGTCATACATCAGAGTAATCAGCGGAAATATAAAGCAAGACATGAAACAGTTTATAAAGTAAGACACAGTTTATGTGAGAAAACACCGCCTTTCGGCATATATATATAATCATAGTTCAGCGATTACATCCGACCGCTGTACATGACTCTGCACCTCTAAGGAAATATACAACTATGGCGGGACAGGGCGCCATACCGATCAGACAAAACTATCTACAACAGGAGATCATACCAAAAGTAGAGCCTCGGAAGAGATGGAGCTCCCGACACCAACGTAGAGATCCTAAGAATGCGGATCTAGCACTGCTTGCCGCCTGCGGCATGACGCAGCCCGGGAGAGTCGATCTGTGGTACTAAGTATGCGAAAGCGTAAAGTACTTAAATGAAACATATCATTTTAAAACCAGTTTACAAATATGTATGAAACAACCAAGGAAACCGCATAGTGCCACATCACAAACAAGAGCAACAATAGGTAATCAGAATGAGTCTTGTCTAGTGCGAATGATCGAAACAGGCCACTCGCCCCATCATCATTCTCGCAAGCCTAATCCTCGACTCGAGTCCGCATAGGCCACTCACGTGGGCCCGCATGAGGTAAAACCCGCATCGAGGGTAGCTACTCCTCGGCATCGCCCCGACTCGCTGTCGCATGGCCATGAGCCGCATGAGGTATAACCCCGCATACTAACTCGGAACTCGTAGCTCGCGATAGGCCCCCGACCCGCGTGGTATTCTCGAATCATGGTCCCAGACCGCCTGAGTCTACCCCGCATCGGAGGGCAGCTTAACCCCCGGTATCATCTCAAGAGGTGAGTGATAGTATACTAACATAACAACTTATCTTTAAACAACATAAGCACAATAAGGATACTCACCTATACAAACGTTACAAGATACTAACACACATAGCAGCATATCATGTCTATTGATCAAACCATCTTTATTCTTTTCACAATACAAGTCTGTTATAAACACATAGGCAAACCTGTTTCTTTTATAAAACTTAAGTGGTTATACTCACTTCCCATAAAGCTAGTATAACTCTTAAGCTTCTGTTTTAAAAACCAATTAGTTCTCTTCTGTTAATATGATTCAGTAGTCTTTTGAAATGTTTTCAGTTCTTTATCATTCAGGCTTAAGCCGTGAGGCATTGCCGTAAGTTTTATTCAGGCTTAAGCCGTGAGGCATTGCCGTAAGTATTATTCAGGCTTAAGTCAAAGACATTGCCGTAGTTATATTGTAAAATATCATGCTTTAGGAAGAATCACATACCTTCTCAGCGAAAACCACCTGCCAAGTTGAATATGTCGCGCGCAGAGAGTCAGCCTATAATAGTCACAGATATCTATTAAAGCCTACTCTGAAGGTCATTCTAAACAGGGGGGTTCATAATTCTACGGTAAGTCGGGCAGCACTTCCCTACCCGGTGAGCTATATAAGTCTACTGTGAAAACAGTCCTATGTAAGTACAGTTTGATTATTCCTCTTTTAAACCCTTCTAAGTGATTAATACTTCAATTCTATTCTGTGATATACTTCTAAGTATTTATACTTATTCTTATACTATAACAGTAAGTATTCTCTAATTCATAAGAGTGTTAGTATTATTACCTAGGTAAGCCCAATAATATCCTAGAAAAGTCGCTGAGCAAGGTTTTGCTCTAAGTTGTATGCTCAGAACCTTAGAAGTTCTTCACAACTTCTACTAAGTACTAAGGTATTTGGGCTAGGGTATTTTGGGCATTATAACAATACAAGAAGATAACTCTTCTACCAAGGGAGGGGGGTAGATTTTTGGCTAGGCTAGGGGGGTATTCGGCCAAGGCCACTTAGGCTAGAGGGGGAAGAGGGCTTTGGACGAATTGGCTAACAAGGGAGAAGGGAGGATTTTCAAGACTTGGAAAGTAATTTGTGGATGAAGAACTCTTCATCTTAAGGGTATTTATAGGTCAAGTGGCCAACCAATGGCCAAGATTTAGACAAGTGCAAGGCAAGTGTAGGGTGAGGATTAACTATACACAAATATCCTACCAACTCCTTGACTTTGAACAAGGCACCAAAAACGTGCCACACTTCTTCAAATCGTCCAAATGGACGATTTCAAGTCCACAAATTGGAGGGTGCCAAGTGTCGCCCTCCCGTTGGTCCAAAATGTTTCGTCTCTCGGAAAAATCCGCAAAAATTAGAAATGGCATAGCCGGAATTTACCCTACGAAAGCTGTGGAAACGTTTCGTCGGAAAACTATTCGTTTTGTGAGTTGTGCCTAAAAAAACGTCCAAGGCTTATCTTTAAGGCTAGACTTTTCGACGTATTCCCACGTACATACTGAAATACGGGTATAACATTCTCCTCCTTAGAAACATTCGTCGAATGTTCCTTCCCAAGACACGATTATCGAAGAAGCTTAAGCGATTGTAAATGCCACACGGCCACAGAGCAACACTTAGGTAAAACGATAACGAAAATTTACAAGTAGGAAAGTGAATTACCTGGAGGTGTGGGAAATAGGTGAGGGTACCTCTGCCTCATGTCCTCCTCAGCTTCCCACGTCATCTCCTCCCTAAGCTCGTTCCGCCACAAGACTTTGACGGAAGCCACGTCCTTCGTCCGCAGAAGCCTAACCTGACGATCGACTATCGCTATGGGAATCTCCTCATACGATAATCCTCGGTCACTGGACATCGTCAATCGGGTGCACCTAGATGGATCCCCGATACATCTCCTCGGATAGATACGTGAAACACGGATGCACGCCTCCGGTCGGACGGCAGATCCAACTCGTAGGCAACCTTGCCTACCCTGCGGACAATCTGAAACGGCCCAATGTACCTTGGGCTGAGCTTCCCCTTCTTCCCGAATCTCATCACACCCTTCATGGGTGACACCTTTAGGAAAACCCAATCATGAACCTCGAACTCAAGATTCCGACGACGATGATCTGCATACGACTTCTGTCGACTCTGAGCTGTCAATAGCCGCTCTCGGATAAGCTTCACCTTATCCATCGCCTCTTTGTACCAAATCTGGTCCCACTACCGCCTCGCCCACATCGAACCAACCTATAGGCGATCTGCACTTCCTCCCATACAAGGCCTCATAAGGCGCCATCTGAATACTGGAGTGGTAGCTATTATTATATGCGAACTCAACTAGAGGCAAATGATCCTCCCAACTACCACTAAAGTCAATAACGCAGGCTCGCAGCATATCCTCAAGAGTCTGGATAGTGCGCTCTGCCTGTCCGTGCATGCGTGGATGAAATGCGACTCGTGCTCACTGCGTCCCTAAACCCCTCTGGAAGGACCTCCAGAAGTTAGCCGTAAACTGGGCTCCTCTGTCTGATATGATCGAAGTAGGGACTCCATGCAATCTGACGATCTCTCGGATGTAAAGTCTGGCATAATCCTCAGCCGAAAAAGTCGTCCGGACGGGAAGAAAGTGGGCTGATTTCCACTGTCGGCGATAACCCATATAGAATCATGTCTCCTCCGAGTGCGAGGTAATCCCGTGATGAAATCCATGTTGATTAACACCCACTTCCAGGTCGGGATCTCAATTGTCTGTAACAAACCACCACGCCACAGGTGCTCTACCTTCACCTGCTGACAACACGGGCACTGAGCTACGAACTCTGCAACGCCCTCTTCAAGCCATCCCACCAATACACGGATCTAAGGTCGTGGTACATCTTGGTCGACCCGGATGGATAGAGTAACGCCGCATGTGCTTCCCAAGAACTCACTGCCAAGTCTCAAACATCTGGAACACAGTCTGCCCTCAAACCTTAGCACCCCATCAGGTGCTACCTCAAAAGGACCCTTGCCCTCACGAAGAGCTGTATCACGATATCGAATCAAAGCTGGATCCTCGAACTGTTGCCTCTTCACCTCTTCGACGATGGAAGACTCGGCAACCTCACGAACTCTAACCCCACTGCTATCAGAATCAATCAAACGGACACCAAGGCTCGCTAACTGATGCAAATCACGAACCATGTCCCTCCTCTCTAGCTGCACATCTGATAGGCTCCCCATCGACCTACGACTAAGAGCATCTGCCACAACATTGGCCTTCCCCGGGTGGTATAGGATATCAACATCGTAATCCTTAAGCAACTCTAACCACCGTCTCTGTCGTAAGTTCAGCTCCCTCTGGCTGAAGATATACTGGAGGCTCTTGTGGTCTGTATAAATATCCACGTGAACCCCATACAAATAGTGCCTCCAGATCTTCAAAGCGTGAATCACCGCTGCCAGCTCCAAATCATGGGTGGGGTAGTTCCTCTCGTGTTTCTTCAGCTGTCGGGATGCATATGCTATAACTCTGCCATGCTGCATCAACACACATCCCAACCCGATGCCTGACGCATCACAATACACGACATAACCATCTGGACCCTCTGGAAGAGTAAAGCGAGCGGTCGCCATCTCTCTTCAAGAATCGAAACCCCGCTCCAAGCATCATCCATCAAACTTGTCGCCTTACGAGTCAGCATAGTCAATGGTGCATAGATAGAAGCAAACTTCTCCACGAACCGCCGATAATATCTGCAAGGCCCGAGCTGCGAACCTCGCCGGAGTAGTAGGTCAGGCAAGTCTCGCGCTTCGATCTTGGCGTATCCACTCGAATGCCATCGGCCCATAATATGCCCAAGAAACGCCACTTAAGTCAACCAAAACTCACATTTGGAAAACTTGGCGTACAATCGCTGGTCTCGAGAATCGCCAAGATCCTCAAATGCTCGCATGCTCCGCTCTGGCGAGAATAAACCAAGATATCATCAATGAACACTATCACAAACGTGTCCAAAATGGTTTGAACACTCGGTTCATCAAATCCATGAATACCGCGAGCATTGGTCAACCAAAAGACATGACCTGAACTCATAATGCGTGCGGGTCCCGAATGCGATCTGGGACATCCACCTCTCTGACACGAACCTGATGATAGCCCGAACGCAGATCAATCTTGGAGAAACATCTCGCGCCCTGCAACTGGTCGAACAAATCATCAATCCTGGGAAGGGTATTCGTTCTTAATGGTCACCTTGTTCACCGCTCAGAATCAACACACATGCGCAGCGTGCCCCGCCCTTCTTCTTCACGAACAATACCGCGCCCCGGGAGAAACATGGCCTAATGAAGCCCTTTTCTAGCAAATCCCTAAGCTGATCCTTCAGCTCTCTCAACTCGGCAGGTGTCATTCTGTATGGCGGAATGGAAATAGGCCGAGTATCTGGCAATATGTCAATACAAAACTCAATCTCCCTCTCAGGAGGATACGAGGTCATCCGGGAACACGTCGGGAACTCACGACTACGGAATCGATCAAATCTGGTACCGCAGCCTCGTGATCAAACACTCGAACTAGATGGTAGATGTACCCTCGCACCATCTTCCTAGCCTTGAGGTAGGAAATAAACCTACCCTCGGCGATACCGTGCTCCTCCCACTCAACAATGGCTCGCAGAGCTGGAACCGTACTACTCTCTCTGCAGTCTACATTGGCGTAGCAAGAGGCTAGCCAATCCATCCCCATGATCACGTCAAGTCAATCATCTCCAACTCTATCAAGTCGGCTAGGTCCGACGATAAATGGTCACAGGACAAGCTCTATATACCGCCGAGCTACCACCGAATCACCCCGGGCGTAGCTACCTCGAAAGTCTATGGACTCGTGCTCTATCCCTATCCTACTAGCAACAAGGGGATATATAGGGCCAGTAGAACCGGATCTATCAAGGCATAAACATCAAACCCGAACCGATAAGGTACTCGCGACATCGGTGAGGCCTCACGATCTGTCGGTGGACAAAGCATAAATGCGGTTCGAGGACCGCTAGGCGGGACACGAGCCACGACCTCTGCGCGACCTGCCGACCCATGAGCACCACGCCTCGGGGCGAGTAACTGTAGGAGATGATGAAGCGGCCACAGAACTCGAAGGTGGGCCTACCACCGCCACGCCCCGGTCGGACGATCCCGCAAAGTGACCTGCGGCCCTGGCGTAACAAGATCCATAAGTAGTACCACACTTCCCGTAATGGGATCTACGCATCGGCCACACCGGGGTGGTCCCGATCGCCGATACTCGCTACTCGACGCCTCAAGCCACAGGGCCACGTGCGCCCTCGAAAACTACTGGTCTTGAGGCCGGTGCAGAGTGCTCGAGCTGGGCGTGGTGCGAATCTAGGCTGGCCGAGGCCGCCCACGATAACCACCGAAGACCCTCCGTCCCGGCCTTCCTGCTTCTTTGTCGTCCACTCGCCGACCTCTGCGCTCGCCGCATCCAGGCGTGAGCTCGCGTGCGGGTAATGTCCATACACGGCTGGAGAAAACCCCCGCACATGACTCGGCCATATAGTCGTCTAGTCCGGTGACATAGCGGTGCACCCTATCCTCCATATCTGCTACCAATGCTGGGACATATCGAGCCAAAGAATCAAACTCGACATTGTACTCCCGACAAGGTCGTCCTCTCGCCTCAAAGTAAAAATCTATCGGCCCGCGCCCTCATCCGCGAGGCAAAAAGTGAGTGAGAAAGCCTCGAGAACTCATCCCAGTACTGGGGCGCGTGCTCTCCCGGGATAACTCCGTGAATCAAACCAATCGATTGCGGTATCACGCGACCTATGTGAACTAAAGATCACGGACTCGGTCTCCGCATACGATCACTCTCAAAATCCTCCGAATCGACGGATGAACTCCTGCGGATCATCCTCGGCCTCGACCCATAAAACTCCGTGGCTCTAACTCAAGAAGTCTCGTAGCCTCAAACTCTCGCCTCGGGTGTACCACGGTGCGACCGAGCCGAGCTGGGCCGCCGCATCCATCTCTCGTATCGGGCCACAACTTTAGCCAAAAGTGGGCCATCTCCTGTACCCTAACTCCTCCGCCCGGTGTGGGGCGGGAGGTGTGGGTGCTTGTGGTCTCGGCTTTGGCGGCGTCATAGAACTCGCCGTCTCGGTATAGACGGGCTCGAGCCTCGTGACTCTGGGTGTCTGCTAGCGCCTCCTCACGCCTTGCCCTTCCGGGCGGGTTGCCTTACGTGGAGGCATAATTCTGAGGAAAGGAATACGTTAGAGGTCCAACCTATAACACGACTCTAAAGCACGATCTCGGAATGAGAAGAATGGAAACCAATCCTAAATATCCTATAGCCTCACGATTATTGGTGTGGTGCACAACACCGATAATCAAGACTTACTAGATACGATGCGTAGACACTTTCCGAGGATTAATCGCTCGATACCACTTTTGTCACGACCGTCTGGGGCGTGATCGTGCCTTAAGGGCACCCAGTAGTCATACATCGAGTAATCGGCGGAAATATAAAGCAAGACATGAAACAGTTTATAAAGTAAGACACGCTTTATGTGAGAAAACACGCCTTTCGGCATATATATATAATCATAGTTCAAGATTACATCCGACAATCGCATAACATGACTCTGCACTTCTGAAATATACAACTATGGCGGGACAGGGCTCGCCATACCACTGCACAAAACTATCTACAACAGGAGATCATACCAAAAGTAGAGCCTCGGAAGAGATGGAGCTCCCGACACCAACGTAGAGATCCTAAGAATGCGGATCTAGCACTGCTTGCCACCTGCGGCATGAACGCAGCCCCGGGAGGTCGAGACAGTACTAAGTATGCGAAATCGTAAAGTACTTAAATGAAACATATCATTTTAAAACCGGTTTACAAATATGTATGAAACAACCAGAAACGCACATAGTGCCACATCACAAACAAGAGCAACAATAGGTAATCGTAATGAGTCTTGTCTAGGTGCGAATGATCGAAGCAGGGCCACTCGCCCCATCATCATTCTCGCAAGCCTAATCCTGACTCGAGTCCGCATAGGCCACTCACGTGGGCCGCATGAGGTAAAACCCGCATCGAGGGTAGCTACTCGGCGTAAATCTGGACTCATTGTCGCATGGCCACAGCACCGCATGAGGTATAACCCCGCATACTAACTCGAACTCGTAGCTCCGCATAGGCCCCTGGACCCGCATAGGTATTCTCGAATCATGGTCCTGCATCACTGAGTCTACCCCGCATAGGAGGGCAGCTTAACCCAAGTTATCATCTCAAGAGGTGAGTGATAGTATACTAACATAACAACTTATCTTTAAACAACATAAGCACAATAAGGATACTCACCTATACAAACGTTACAAGATACTAACACATAGCAAAGATATCATGTCTATCGATCAAACCATCTTTATTCTTTTCACAATACAAGTGCATTATAAACACATAGGCAAACTGTTTCTTTTATAAAACTTAAGTGGTTATACTCACTTCCCATAAAGCTAGTATAACTCTTAAGCTTCATTTAAAACCAATTAGTCCTCTTACATTAATATGATTCAAGAGTCTTTTGAAATGTTTTGCTTCTTTATCATTCGTGCTTAAGCCGTGAGGCATTGCCGTAAGTTTTATTCAGCTTAAGCGTGAGGCATTGCCGTAAGTATTATTCAGCTTAAGTCAAAGACATTGCCGTAGTTATATTGTAAAATATCATGCTTTAGGAAGAATCACATACCTTCTCGTGAAAACCACCGCCAAGTTGAATATGTCGCGCAGAGTCACCTATAATAGTCACAGATATCTATTAAAGCCTACTCAAGGTCATTCTAAGCGAGGGTTCATAATTCTACAGTAAGTCGGGCAGCACTTCCCTACCGGTGAGCTATATAAGTTCATCGTGAAAACAGTCTATGTAAGTCTGATTTGATTATTCCTCTTTTAAACCCTTCTAAGTGATTAATACTTCAATTCTATTACGTGATATACTTCTAAGTATTTATACTTATTCTTATACTATAACAATGAAGTATTCTCTAATTCAAAGAGGGTTAGGATTATTACCTCTGTAAGCCCAATAATATCCTAGAAAAAGTCGCGCCTGAGCAAGGTTTTGCTCCTAAGTTGTATGCTCCAAGAACCTTAGAAGTTCTTCACAACTTCTACTAAGTACTAAGGTATTTGGGCTAGGGTATTTTGGGCATTATAACAATACAAGAAGATAACTCTTCTACCAAGGGAGGGGGGTAGATTTTTGGCTAGGCTAGGGGGGTATTCTGCCAGGTCCACTGAGGCTAGAGGGGGAAGAGGGCTTTGGACGAATTGGCTAACAAGGGAGAAGGGAGGATTTTCAAGACTTGGAAAGTAATTTGTGGATGAAGAACTCTTCATCTTAAGGGGGTATTTATAGGTCAAGAAGTGGCCAACCAATGGCCAAGATTTAGACAAGTGCAAGGCAAGTGTAGGGTGAGGATTAACTATACACAAATATCCTACCAACTCCTTGACTTTGAACAAGGCACCAAAAACGTGCCACACTTCTTCAAATCGTCCAAATGGACGATTTCAAGTCCACAAATTGGAGGTGCCAAGTGTCGCCTCCGTTGGTCCAAAATGTTTCGTCTCTCGGAAAAATCCGCAAAAATTAGAAATGGCATAGCGGAATTTACCCTACGAAGTGTGGAAACGTTTCGTCGGAAAACTATTCGTTTTGTGAGTTGTGCCTAAAAAAAAACGTTCAAGGCTTATCTTTAAGGCAAGACTTTCGTACGTATTCCCTTACGTACATACTCTGGAAATACGGGGTATAACAATATCAAGCATACCAAAACTCTAGAGGGTTAAGGATATACCTGTATCTACCGCTTTACTCTAATCATAGGCCTGTCCTGCAGGGCGCATAACTGTAGAAGGTGATGAACCAGCCATAGATCCTGAAGCCGAGTCTCTACATCCGCTACCACCGGCCTGACAATTTCGCAAAATGGCCCTGCTGGCCGCATGTAAAACAAATTCCCAAATTAGCACGACACTCCCCAAAATGGAGCCTACCACAACGGTCACAACGAGGTAGGGGTGGCTTCACCGCTAACACCCCGCTTCTCCCGAAATCTGAACCTCGAGCCACGACCGCTCTCGAAGACGGTGGAGGACCACTCTGTACTGGCGGGGGTACATAACTAGCTTCCACGAGGCGGTCCGCCTCGAAAGTCACCAAAAAACCCTGCTGTCCTGGCCCTCTTCTGCTGATCCCGGTCATTCCGTCGACCTCTCCGTGCCTCACATCCTAGTGCATGAGCCTGCATGCGGGCAATGTCCATGCCCGGCTGAAGAGCTACACCCGAACAAGCCTCTGTCAAGTAATTATCTAGCCCGGTGACGTAGCGGTGCACTCTATCCTCCATGGTTGCCACCAAAGCGGGGACATACCGAGCCAACGAGTCAAACTCCACGTTGTACTCACGAACCGTACGCCCTCTCTCTCTCAGCATCATAAATCTGTCGGCCCGTGCCCTCCTCATCTGCGGAGGCAAGAAGTGTGTCACGACCCGAACCCGGGCCCGTGACTGGTGCCTTACCCCGGGCACCCTAGTGATACAACATCAGAGAAAACCAGTGGAAATAAAAACTTAAACATGCAAATAGACATGGATCAAGATGAAAGAAAACAGGCCAACCAAAATGGTTGCCTTTCAACATAAATATATATATAAACATTTGAACAGTTACAATTCTTACAACCCTGCCCATAACAGTGCTACAGACCTCTAAGAGTTTTACAACAACTATGGAGGGACAGGGCCCCGCCATACCACAGATGTACAAGAACCTGCTGCACTCGGGTAACATACCAAAGATAAGCCTCCGAAGGAACGGAGCTTACCACTACTCTGAAAGGTGAGGCTATAAGCGGGGATCGACAACCGATGTACTTACTGCTGGCATGAACGGCCCCGAAGGAGGTCAGTACAACAGGTACCAAGTATGTGAAACTGTAAAGTACTATAAATGAAATCATAGCAGTCTATATAAAGCAGTAGACATGTATGATAACCAAACTACTGACTCCAATATAAACAATATGTCAAGTCGTGGACTCACGCCTCCAAATCATCACCGTGCGTGGAATTCCTTCCTCACCGGCGATCTATGATATAACAACACCGCGAGTACACCGAACACCAAGTCCTACCGATGCCAAAGCCGTACCACGAGACCTCGTCACTATACCGACTCGCGGTCGACACGCGGCAAGTGCAATAACCTATACCCGATCCACCGCGCCACGTGTCGACGGGGCAAGTAACGGCCACGCACCGATCACAACCGTAAGTCACGATATTCGCGCGAAGGTGACACGTAGTAAGTGCGCAGATCCACCTGCGCCACGTAGCTGACGGGGGCAAGTAAACAGGCTACGCACCCAATCACAACCGTAAGTCACGATACTTCGCCATAACAAAAAATGGTCACATGTCCACAGAATCCATCAACGGTGTAGACATGCCCATGTACCAATGCTAATGGAAGCATACCCGTGGAATCTTCCGTCACTGCCGGTACGTCCAAGTAAGTTCTCAACAAGTCAACCGGCCCTCCATCGAGAAATGCGGTAGAATAGAAACACAATTCTCGCACAACAAAGACTATCTCAATAAGCATAGGCAAGTTACACAACAACAAGCATAGGCTAGTTACACAACAACAAGCATAGGCAAGTTACACAACAACAAGCATAGGCAAGTTATACCTAACTCAAGGTACTTTCATTTTATATCAAAGTCCGGGTTTTAACCCTAAAGTACTACGTACGTTAAATTCCTTTTAAAGAGATCCATTCCCTTTATAAAAGTCACCCGATACCCGTAGTATAAAAATAGAGTGACTTACATCTTTTAAATAAACCAAAACAACTTCTCTTTTTAAAGTCAAGTTTCCATATTAAAACTGTTATACCCCGTAGTTCCAGGGTATGTATGTGAGGACGTACGTACGAGAATACGACAGAAATATTGGAAAGAAAGGAAGATGCGATTTTTCGACGGAAAAGTTTCCGGTTTTTGTAAAAGAAAAAGGTTCGTTAATGGGAATTGGATTCCCAGATTTAGTATTCGGACTTCTTAGAATATTTGAGAATTATGGAATTTTATTTCCGGAAATGGTCACGTGGGGCCCACGGGAGAAATTTACGGTCTTGTGGGGCCCGCTTTGTTTTTGAGATTTTGGCCATTATGGATATTTTCGGAAGATGAATTATTTTGGGCGTGTAGGAGGGCGACACGTGTCACCTCCCCCTAAGTGGGCTTGGCCGATTTTCACTTTGTGCACAACACCCGGTTAGAGTCGTTTTTCGACGAAACGTTTTACCTAACTTGCGGAGGGTAAATTACGGCTATGTCATTTAGTATTTTTGCGGATTTTTCCGAGAGACGAAATGTTTTGGACCAACGAGAGGGCAACACTTGGCACCCTCTCATTGGTGGACTTGAGGGCGGCTTAGGGCCGATTGAATGGGCAAGTTGATGGTAGATATTTGTGAGGGTTTTAAGGAGTAGGGTCTAGGGGGCACTTGGGCATATCTTGGCCCTCCACTTGCCCCCCACTTGGCTAGATCTTGGCCCTTGGTTTCCCTATAAATACCCCTCCCTTTGATGAGTTTTCTTCATCCACTCCTCACTCCCTCAAGTCTTGAAAGCCCCTCCCCTTTTCGTGAGGCCCCCCTTGGCCGAGAGTAGCACCCCCCCTCCTTGTGGTGTGGCCGAGACCCACCCCCCCTTCCTTTAGGGTTAAGCCGTGGGGGTACCCCCCCTTGCCTTGTTGTTCTCGTAGAATACACCCCCCCTCTTGGTAGAAATACTCTCCAAGTATTGTTACTATACCCAAAATTACCTTAGCCGTATACCTTGTAGTATTCCAAAGATATCTCTATACGTAGAGCCCGGAAATACTACCTTATGTCCTTTTTGTCTCAAACCGAAACCCTAAGGAAAATCTCCATAGTTGGTTGGAGTATTAAGAAGAAGTTGTGTAGAACTTCTAAGGGTTGTTTGGAGCGGGTTGGAGCGCACGGAGTAGGAGCTAAAACTTGCTCAGGATCGACATTATAACTTGGATAATTTTGGGCTTATCGAGGTAAATATTCTTGTCCCCTTGTTGTAATTGGAATTACATGTTGTAGGATTATATAGTTGAAGTATACTATATATAGATCTGAACATAGCTTTGCGGCAATGTCTTTGGACTTAAGCCTGAATAAAGAAGAGAACTGAACTGTAATTACATAGGATTGTATTACAGTAGACTTGTGTGGTATTACTGTGTTGTAGAATTGTATACGTCCGGTTAGACGTATAAACCCCCCCTGGTTGGCTTGGTAGCCGGCCTCGATAGAGGAGGAGATTCACGCTGTTGCGGGGGAAAATCTTGCCGAATTTTCTGTAGAATATGGGACCGAGTGTTAATAGACGTTTGTGGCCTATAGGTGGAAGTACTACGAGTAGCGTATTCTACTTGAAGATTGGAAAAGGCTAGCAGGGGTACAGTACTGTGGAGCGTATTGCTTATTGTCGATAATCGTCGCGAGGTATGTGAACCTCTTCCTATCCTTTCTAGCATGATGTTTTGTAAACTATGTAGTACGGTAGACGTACATGTGCTAAATGAGTTTGGTTGGTTCAAAACATAGGGTGTTATAATAGCTTTATGGGAAGTTAGTTATAACGACTCTATGTAGGTAACAGAACGGTTTATTTATTGTAGAAGTTAAGAGACTTGATCTTGAAAGATAAGAGACTTAACCTAATTGACTTGATGTGTAACATTTTGTTAAAAATGTTGTAAAACCTCATTCGCGAGTAATGAGTATTTGATTTTAAAGAATAGTGTTTTACTGATTTCGGAAATGAGAATAAGTATCGAACAAACCACAACAGCGCTAATAAAGGAAATGTATTGACTAATCAAGTATTATTAAAACCGTAGAAACTTCCATCCGCATAGAAGCTAAGATGAGACAAAATGATATTACATTTCCTAGATCATGGTCATTATAAGATTGTTATAAACAAGAATAACCTACTCACACGTAAGGTATATGTTTCTCAAATTGTTATTAAGTGATTAATACTATGAACTACAAACCTTTCGAAAATGAGAAACTTGAGTAATTGAAATTAGGCAAACTTGAACGTTTGGAAAAGAATGTTGTTACTTGATTTTACAAAGAGAAGTGTTTTGATTTACTTCAAAAGATAATCAATCTATTTTCATATACTACGAGTATTGTGTGACTATTTGTGAAAGAACATATCTCTTAAAGAGTTAATGTATGAAGTACTTTGGGGATAAAAACCCGATCTTGTTAATCATATAGTAGAAAGTACCTTGTGTGAATAATTTGATTGTGTTGGTTTGTGATAGCCTTGTAAATACTTTCTTGTTTGATTTGATAAATAAACATGATTAGGATGCTACGTGTGTTAGTATCTTGTGATGTTTGTGTAAAGGGTTTCCCTTGATTGTGCTTATGTTGTTTAAACGATAAACTGTTATGTTGGTATTATACCACTCACCTTGATTCCGGGGGTTAAGCTGCCCTCCGATGCGGGGTAGACTCAGGCGGTCTGGGACCATGATTCGAGAATACCTCATGCGGGTCCTGGGGGCCTATGCGGAGCTACGAGAGTTCCAGGTTAGTGTGCGGCCTTTATGGTCATGCGGTCTATGTGGCCATGCGGACTGCGAGTCCAGGACGATGCCGGGGAGTAGCTACCCTCGATGCGGGGAATACCTCATGCGGGCCATCGGAATGGCCTACGCGAGTCGCGGAAGTTCGGGGCTAGACGCGCATTTGATATCGCAGGCGAGTGACCGGCTTTGATCATGTGACGGCTAGACAGATATCATGATACGCTTTATAACCTTGTTAATCGTAGGTGTTAGTAGTCGGCTATGCCTTCGTACTTACCTGCATCGCTTTATTTGGACACAGTGGGACACGTGTTCATGTGTATTCCTTGGTACTTTTTCTATCATAGACTGCCGGCAGTGAGGAAGGTATTCCACGGGCATGACTGATGTTGTGGGCGTGAGACCCATGGTTATATTTGAGTGATGACTTTGAGGGCATGAGTCCCTGACTTGACATGACTGCTTATTTATTGTGAACTGTAGTTTGGTAATCATACATGTCTCCTGTTTTATTTAGACTGCTATGATTTCATTTACAGTATTTTCAGTTTCACATACTTGGTACTGTTATCGACCTCCATCGGGCTGCGTTCATGCCGCAGTTGAGGTACACGATCATTGATCCTAGCCATCGAGTCACGATTCACGTTGGGAAGCTCCGTTTCTCCGGAGGCTTATCAGTGGTATAGTCCCCTGTCGTAGTAGGTGCTTACATTCAGGGGTATGGCGGGGCCCTGTCCCGCCATTGTTGTCATGTCACTCTTAGAGGTCTGTAGTACTGTTGTGGGCAGAGTTGTATATGGGATTTAACTGTTCGGTTTTAAATTGATTTATATATGCCGAAAGGCAAGCTTTCTCAGATTACTGTTCTTACTTCATAATATTTTTCATGTCTTGTTTTATATTCCGCTGATTACTCTGATGTTGTATCACTAGGGTGCCCGTGGTAAGGCACCAGTCACGGGCCCGGGATCGGGTCGTGACAAAAACCAATGATAAAAACCCTTCTTTTGTTTTCATAAAGTCGTTATAACCAACTTCCCATAAAGCTGTTATAACACTTTAAGTTTTAAACCATTTTAAGACAACACAATACCTTTCTTTTCCCTAAAGTTCCAGTTTGCCTAATTTCAATTACTCAAGTCTCTTTTTAGAAAAGTTTCACAGTTCAATGTCTTAATCTCTGTTTTAAAACAATTGAGTAACATATGCCATAGGCGAGTAGGTTATTCTTATTCATAATCAATCTTATTAAGCAGCCATGATCTAGGAAATGTAATATCATTTTGTCTCATCTTATCTTCTATGCAGATGGAGGTTTTTACTGGTTTTAATAATACTTCATTATTCAATACATTTTCCTTTATTAACGCTGCAGTGGTTTGTCGATACACATTCTGATTTCCGAAATCAGTAAAACATTATTCCTTTTAAAAACCACGTACTCATTACTCACGAATGAGGTTTCACACAAAACTCATATTAATTCAATTAAGTTAAGTCTCTTATCTTATAAGATCAAGTCTCTTAACTTCTAAAAATCAGTAAACCATTCTTTTTATCTTTCTTAAGACGTTATACCTAACTTCCCATAAAGCTAGTATAACTCTTATGTTTTCAAAACCAAGTATTACTCTTCTTTCAAAAAGGTTTCTTATTTCTTTGAAATACTTCAAGATTCTTCTTATTCAGGCTTAAGTCAAAAGACATTGCCGTAACACTACATTCAGTTAACACACGTACGTCTACCGTACTATATCTATATTCCTTTTAAAATATTCCAAGGTTCTTATTATTCAGGCTTAAGTCAAAAGACATTGTCGTACAACTATATTCAGTTAGCACACGTACATCTACCATATCATATATGTCACGACCCGATCCCGGGCCCGTGACTGGTGCCTTACCCCGGGCACCCTAGTGATACAACATCAGAGAAAACCAGCGGAAAATAAAACATAAACATGAAACAAGATATATGATCATAAAACAGGCCAACCAAAAAGCGATTTGCCTTACGTATATACATAAAACCCGAACAGTTTAATCCTTTTTACAACCCTGCCCACAACAGTATTACAGACCTCTAAGATTTACAACAACCATGACGGGACAGGGCCCCGCCATACCCCTGAATGTACAAGAACCTACAACTCAGGGAACACATACCAAAGAATAAGCCTCCGGAGAAACGGAGCTTCCCAATCTGTTGACGTGATCACATGGCGAGGATCCACTACCGATGTACTCTACTGCGGCGTAACGCAGCCCGAAGGAGGTCGGTACAACAGGTACCAAGTATGTGAAACTGTAAAATACTGTAAATGAAATCATACTAGTCTAAATAAAGCAGGAGACATGTATGATAACCAAACTACAGTTCACCACATAAAAGCAGTCATGTCCAGTCAGGGACTCACGCCCTCAAGTCAGTACTAAAATATAACTATGGGTCTCACGCCCACAACATCAATCATGTTCGCATCATGGCCGCATGCCCCCGGAATTCTGCATCGGTGTAGGCATGTCCATGATGCAACAATAATAACAATTCCCCATGGCCACATGCCGGATGCGCATCGGTGTAGACATCCACGTGACATTAACAATAATATCTTGGGTGATCAACCCCGCCGCACGGCCACACACCCCGGAGTGCGACGGTGTAGACATGTTAATGTAACCACAATAACAATATATCAGGAAATCAACCCTGCCGCATGGCCACATGCCCCCGGAATTCTGCATCGGTGTAGACATGTCCATGTGACATCAACAACAATATATCGCACAACCAGGCTATCACAAACAAGCTCAAGCAAATTACCATACTTCTAGACTTTTATAACAAGATCCTATTCTTGACAAGAAGTCACCTTATATCAACACTTGCACAACAAATGCTATCACAACAAGCATAGGCGAGTTACACAACAACAAGCATAGGCAAGTTACACACAACTCAAGGTACTTCCATTTCAGTATCAAAGTCCGGGTTTTAACCTAAAGTACTACGTACATTAACTCTTTTTAAAGGATCCGTTTCTTTCACAAAAGTCACATAATACCCGTAGCATAAAATAGAGTGACTATCTTTTTAAGTAAACCAAAATACTTCCCTTTGTAAAATCAAGTAACAACATTATTTTCCAAACGTTCAAGTTTGCCTAATTTCAAATGCTCAAGTTTCTCATTTTAGAAAGGTTTCATAACTCATAGTCTTAATCTCTTTTAAAACAATTGAGTAACATATGTCTTGACGTGAGCCGCTTATTCTTGTTTACAACAATCTTGTTACTGACCATGATCTAGGAAATGTAATACAATTTATCTTATCTTAGCTTCTGCGGATGGAGGTTTCTCGGTTTTAATAACAATTTGTTATTTGTCAATACACTTTCCTTTATTAGCGCCTTGTGGTTTGTTCGACACTTATTCTCATTTCCGAAATCAATAAAACATTATTCTTTTTAAAACCAAGTACTCATTACTCGCGAATGAGGTTTGACAACACTTTTAACAAAATGTTAATTACCAAGTAAAACAAGTTAAGTCTCTTATCTTTCAAGATCAAGTCTCTTAACTTCTACAATCAATAAACCAATCTTTTACCTACATAGAGTCGTTATAACTAACTTCCCATAAAGCTATTATAACACCCTTTGTTTTAAAACAACCAACTCATTTAGCACATGACGTCACCGTACTACATAGTTTACAAAGCATCATGCTAGAAGGATAGGAAGAGGTTCACATACCTCGCGACGATTATCGATAATAAGCAAAACGCCCACAAGATCAGTAACGGCTAGCCTTTTCCACTCTTCAAGTAGAATACGCCACTCGTAGTACTTCCACCTATAAGGCCACAAACGCCTATTAACTTCTAACCGCACGGTTCCATATTCTACTAAAAATTGGCGACTCTCCCGCAAACCGCAGAAATCTCCTCTCTATCGAGGCGGCTACCAAGCCAACGAGGGTTATACGCCTAACCGGACGTATACAATTCTACTATACTGATAATACCACAAGTCTCATCAGAATACGTATGTAATTACAGTTCAGTTCTCTTCTTTAAATTCAGGCTTAAGTCAAAAGACATTGCCGCAAAGCTATGCTTAGTTCTATATATAGTATACTTCAACTATATAATCCTACAACATGTAATTTCCAATTACAATAAGGGGACAAGCATATTTACCTCGATAAGCCCAAAATTATCCAAGTTATAATGTCGATCCTGAGCAAGGTTTAGCTCCTACTCCGCGCGCTCCAATCCGCTCCAAACAACCCTTAGAAGTTCTAACCAACTTCTACTTAAATACTTCAACTCGCTATGAAGATTTCCTTAGGGTTTTGGTTTGAGACTAAAAGGACAAAAGGTAGTATTTCCGGGCTCTACGTATAGAGGTAACTTTTGGAATACTACAAGGTAAAGGCTAAGGTATTTTGGGTATTATAACAATACTTGAAGAAGTATTTCAATACCACAAGGGAGGGGGGTATATTTCGAAACAACTAGGCTAGGGGTACCCTCGGCTACAACACTCCCACCGGGGGAGGGTACCCCTCTCGGCCACAAGGCCACTCAAAGGGGAAGGGGGAGAGGCTTGGACGAGAACAACCCAAACGGGGGGGAGAGTTTTCAAGGCTTAGACAAAGTGAGGAATGGATGAATAAGTTCATCACAAGGGGGGGTCTTTATAGGGACACCAACGACAAGATCAAGCCATGTGGGGGCAAGTGGATGGCCAAGATTGGCACAAGTGCACCTAACCTACTCCTTAAATCCTCACAAAACAAAGACCCATGAAAAGGCCTCAAAACCCTCCTAGCCGTGGCCTCTCAAACAAACGATGAGGGTGACAAGTGTCACCCTCCCGTTGGTCCAAAAATGTTCCGTCGCTCGGAAAAATCCGCAAAAATACTAAACGACATAGCCGGAATTTTCCCTTCGCAAACTTAGTAAAACGTTTCGTCGAAAAACGACTCTAACCGGGTGTTGTGCACAAAATTTCGAAACATGCCTAACTTTAAGGCTTCAACTTCTCTACGTACGCCCACACGTACATACTCTGGAAATACGGGGTATAACATTCTCCCCTCCTTAGAAACATTCATCCCGAATGTTCCTTCTCAAGACGGATAACGATAAAGTTCTTCTAACAAGTTGCCAACGCCACAGCTTGGCCACGAAATAACACACGTTCTCTTCCTTCCTTACTCGTTGTGCGATACCACTTTTGTCACTTTGCCGCGAGGTTCTAGTGTCACTCCGGCGACCCAACAAATGGTACAGAACTGCATGCGATCCCTGAGGTTCTAGTGTCTCTCAGGACGTGCCATACTTCAGTCATCGCTTCAGTTCTCAAAACTGTGGAGTCACTACCTCCAAACTTGGTCATCTTACTAGCTTCACTTTTCCGCCAAGGCCATTCCCGGCCTTCACGAACCGATTCTGGTCGAACGCATCCACGAACTCATATGATGGTTAACTAAACTCGGGCCTAGCATCCTCGTGACTACCACCGGCGACCACCTCGAACCGACCCCACCACAAACCGGCGGGTTGACCCGCGAACGGTCCTCAACCCGACCCCACCATCGCCACACTCTTGTTCCCGATCCGAACAATCTTACCTATTCTAGTCATGAAAGCTACCACTTCCATTTTACACAACCCAAGGAATTCACAATAACTCCACGTAAACTACGACTCGATAAAGGTCAAACATAGAATAAATCTTTTACACAAGACGACCTTACCTCTAAGGTCTCAATCGTGAAATAGTCTAAGGTTCACACTTACCATGCCCCCAGGCTTACCCTTCTACACTAACCAGTTTTCTAAATCACATTTTAGCACAAAGCTATCCGAACATAACACTAAACACATCATCATAACAAGCATACAAAACTCTAGAGGGTTAAGGATATACCTGTCTCTACCGCTTTTCTAATCACAGTCCTGCCCTGCAGGGCGCATAGCTAGTGAAGGTGATGAACCAGCCACTGATCCTGAAGGCTGAGTCGTAACATCCGTGCTACCCTTGCCTGACAGCTCGCAAAATGGCCCCGCTGGCCGCAAAATAACAAGCTCCCTTGGCACCACGACATTCTCCGAAATGCGGTCTACCACATCGACCACACCGAGGTAGGGGTGATCGATCCGCCAACACCCCTACTCCTCGAAACTCGAACCCTGAGCCACGACCGCCCCGACTACTCTGGATGCCCTGAAGGTGGTGGAGGACCACTCTGCACTGGTGGAGGTATAAAACTAGTTTCTTCTTTGAGACGGTCCGCCTCGAAAGTCACCAAAGGACCTCGTTGCTCGCCTCTTCTGCGATCTTGGTCATTCCGTCGACCTCTCCGCTTCTTCACCCCAAGCGCATAAGTTCGCACGGGCAATGTCCATGCCGGTGAAGAGCTACACCCGAGCAAGCCTCGCCAAGTAATCATCTAACCCAGAACGTAACCCGTGTACTCGCCCTCCATATCGCCTACTACACTGGGGCATAACGAGCCAAGGAGTCGAACTCACATTGTACTCCCAATCAGACGCCTGCTCGCCTCAACATCAAAAATCCGGTCCGAGCCTCCTCATCCGCGAGGCAAGAAATGTGCAAGAAATGCCCCGAGAACTCGTCCCCAAACTACTGGAAGTGCATTCTCTCCCGACAGCCTCCCACGAATCAAACCACGATCGCGGTATCACGCGGCCGATGCGAACCTAAGACCACCGACTCGGTCTCGAAGCCTTGATCACTTATGATCCGTCAGAATCGCTTGATGAACTCCTGCGGATCATCCTCGTGCCTCGACCCGTAGAACTCTGGCGCTACATCTCGAAAGTCCGTAGCCTCAAACTATCCGATCTAGGTGAACCATGGCAGATGCGAACCGGCGCGCCCACTTATCCTCATGTTCGCCACGACTCGCCAATAATCGCCAACTCTTGTAACCCATCTCTCCGCCTGCATCGTGGACCTGAGGCTCGTGCTTGTGGTCTCAGCAGCCACTGCTGCGGCTCTAAACTCTGTTGGGGCTGGCGGCGTCGCTGTTATACCCCGTATTTCCAGTGTATGTACGTAAGGACGTACGTAGAAAATTTTGAAGCTTAAGTAGGCTTGGCCTATTTTCACTTTGTTCACAACACCCGGTTAGAGTCGTTTTTCGACGAAACGTTTTCACAGCTTTCGTAGGGGAATTTCCGGCTATGTCATTTTTAATTTTTGCGGATTTTTCCGAGAGACGAAACATTTTGGACCAACAAGAGGGCGCCACTTGGCACCCTCTCATTGGTGGGCTTTGGGGCGGCAAGTTGGATGAATTGCTTGACATTTTTGTCAAGTAGTAGGTAGGATATTTTTGTGGTAGATGGATAAGGTGCACTTGGCATGATCTTGGCCCTACACTTGCACCACACTTGGCTTGATCTTGGCCATTGGTTGGCCTTTGCTAGACCTATAAATACCCCTCCCCTTTGATGAACTTCTTCATCCAAAAATCTCTAAGTCTTGAAAGCTTCTTCCTCCCCCCTTAGTGTAGTGTCTTGGCCGAGAGCCCCTCTCCCCCTTGGCCGAGTTCCCCTAGTGGCAGGCCGAGGGTATACACCCCTCCTTGGGGTGCTAGCCGTGGGGTACCCCCCCTAGCCTAGTTGTTTTCGTATAATACCCCCCCTCTTGGTAGAAATACTCTCAAAAGTATTGTTATAATGCCCAAATTACCTTAGCCATATACCTTGTAGTATTCTAAGGTTATACTTATCTGAAAAGCCTGAAATACTATTATACTTCCTTCCACACAAAACCGAAACCCTAAGGAAATCTCCATGGTTAGTTGGAGTAATAAGTAGAAGTGGGTTAGAACTTCTAAGGGTTGTTTGGAGGCGGGCCTGAGCGCACGAGTAGAGAGCTAAACCTTGCTCAGGATCGACATTTAAACTCGGATAATTATGGGCTTATCGAGGTAAATATCTTGTCCCTCTATTGTAATTGGAAATTACATGTTGTATGATTATATAGTTGAAGTATACTATATATAGAACTGAACGTTGTTATCGACAATGTCTTTTGACTTAAGCCTGAATAATAAGAAACCTTTTCGAAAAAAGAGTATTGAACTGTAATTACATAGATTTGACATACAAGAGACTTGTGTAGCTTTCTTGTGTAGTAGAATCGCATACGCCCGCTAGACGTGCAAACCCCCTGGTTGGCTTGGTAGCCGGCCTCGATAAAGGAGGAGATTTACGTTGTTGCGGGGGGTGGGGGGGGGAGGTGCTGCCGAATTTTCTGTAGAATGTTCTACGATAAGATCTAAATATTAATAAGCACCTTGTGGACTTATCGGTTGAGTACTACATATGGCGCGATCTACTTGGCTTAAGTAGCCAGCGGTTGGAAGTACTGAGCGCTTTTGCTATTAGTCGATACTGCCGCGAGGTATGTGAACCTCTTCCTATCTCTTCTAGCATGATATGTGTGAACTATGTAGTAATGCAGACGCATACGTGCTAAATGTATTTGATTGGTTTAAAACATAAAGTGTTATAACGGCTTTATGGGAAGTTGGTTATAACAGCTTTATGTTGGTAAGAAAATACTTGTGGTTTTTAAAAGGTAACTGGTTGGAACTATAACTGGCTTGTTATGTGTTAATAAAGAACTTGTAGTATTTCAAAAGATTTTTGAATCATTTCGAAAGAAGAAGTAATATTTGGTTTTTGAAAACTTAAGAGTTATACTAGCTTTATGGGAAGTTAGATAATAACGGCTTAAGAATGTTTTACTGATTTCGGAAATCAGAATGTGTATTGACAAACCACTGCAGCGTAATAAAAGGAAATGTTTTGACAGATTAAGTATTATTAAAACCAGTAGAAACTTCCATCTGCATAGAAGCTAAGATGAGACAAAATGATATTTCCTAGATCATGGCTGCTGTGATAAGATTGTTATAAACAAGAATATCCTACTCACATATAAGGCTTATGTTTCTCAGATAGTTTAAAAGAGAATTATATTCTTAAATGAATAAGACTATGAAATACGAAACCTTTCTAAAATAAGAACCGTGAACATTTGAAATTAGGCAAACTTGGACGTTTGGAAAATAATGTTGTTACTTGATTTTACAAAGGTAAGTGTTTTGATTTACTTCAAAAGATAATCACTCTATTTTCATATACTACGGGTATTGTGGTTTTGTGAAGTAACATATCTTTAAAGAGTTATTGTATAAAGTACTTTGGGGATAAAAACCCGATCTCGTTAATCATATAGTAGGAAGTACCTTATGTGTGAATAACTTGATTGTATTGGTTTGTGATAGCCTTGTAATACCTTCGTGTTTGATTTGATAAGTAATCATATTAGGATGCTTCGTGTGTTAGTATTCTGTGATGTTTGTGTCAAGGGATTTTCCCTTGATTGTGCTTATGTTGTCTAAACGATAAACTGTTATGTTGGTATTTATACCACTCACCGTGTTTCCGGGTTAAGCCGCCTCCGACGCGGGTAGACTCGGTGATGCAGGACCATGATTCGAGAATACCTCATGCGGGTCCTCGGGCCTATGCGAGCTACGAGAGTTCCGTGTTAGCGCGCCTTTACGGTCATGCGGTCTATGTGGCCATGCGATCGCGAGTCGGGGCGACGCCGGAGTAGCTACCCTCGATGCGGTTGTACCTCACGCGCCTATGAGATTGGCCTATGCGGAGCTGCGGGAGTTCGTGGCTGACGCGCACATTTGATATTGCGGGCGGCGACGGCTTTGATCATGCGACGGCCTACACAGATATCATGATACGCTTTATGACCTTGTTAGTACTGGTGTTAGTAGTCGGCTATGCCTTCGCATTTACCCTGCATCGCTTTATTTGGACACAGCGGACTGCTTTGTTCACGTGGTATTCCTTGGTGCTTTATATATCATAGATCGCCGGCAGTGGAAGGTATTCCACGCATGATTGATGTTGTGGGCGTGAGACCCATTGCTATATTGGAGTGATGACTTTGAGGCGTGAGTCACGACTTGATATGACCGCTATTTATTGTGAATCGTAGTTTGGTTATCATACATGTCTCCCGCTTTATATAGACTACTATGATTTCATTTACAATATTTTTCGCCACATACTCTGCACTGTTGCAGATCGACCTCTTCGGGCCGCGTTCATGCCGCAGTAAAGGTACACCGCCGTTGATCCTCGCTCTTAGGGTCACAGTTCAGCGTTGGGAAGCTCCGTTCCTCCGGAGGCTTATCTTGGTATAGTCCCCTGTTGTTGTAGGTGCTTACATTCAGGGGTATGACGGGGCCCTGTCCCGTCGTTGTTATCATATCATTCGTAGAGGTCTGTAGTAATCCGCCAGGCGTAAATTGTAAGAGGTTTGTAAAAAGGATTAATCTGCTCAAATTGTTATTTATATGTACCGACGTAACCGCTTTTGGTTAGCCTGCTTTTCTTATTTCACCGTCTTATTACATTGGTTTCATGTATTGTCTTTATGTTCCGTGATTACTGATGTTGTATCACTAGGGTGCCCGGTAAGGCACGACCACGCCCCGAACGGTCGTGACAAAAGTGGTATCGTGAGCGCTTAATCCTCGGAAAGTGTCTACGCACGTATCCAAGAGTCTTGATTATCGGTGTGTTGTGCACCACACCAATAATCGTGAGGCTATAGGATATTTAGGATTGGTTTCTATTTCTTCTCACTCGAGATCGTGCCTTAGAGTCGTGTTGTAAGTTGGACCTCTAACGATTTCTTTCCTTACCGCTATGCCTCCGCGTAGGCAACCCGCCAGAGGGCAAGGCACCGAGGAGCTGCGAGCAGAGTACAGAGGTTACGTGGGCACAGCCCAATCATCACCGAGGTGGTGCTTCATTCGGGAGTTTTGGCGACGTCACTAGCCCGAAGCCAGGATTAGCACGGCGGCAGCAGTTCCTACTGCGCCATGATATTTGAACCTTCAGTTCCACGACCGGGAACAGAGAATATAGATTTCAAGGAGGCGACCCTGTATTTGACTACCAGAGAGTATACCGATGTGCCGCGAGTCTTGATGAATATCAACGAGAAGGTTGTGCAAAAGTAAGTTCTTCAGTTAGGCTCGAGCATGGCACGTATGCGGGCTTATGCGCGCAGCAGCCGAGAAACGTAGATCGACGGGTTAACGGGCGACATCGAAGAGGCCAGAGCAAGGTCCTTTGGTAACTTTCGAGGCGAGTCACCTCACCAGCGGATTAGATTATGCGCATCCACCAGTGCAGAAAGGTCCTCCACAGGGTTCAGGACGTTCGGGGTATGCAGGAGTTGGTCAGAGCTCCAGAGCTTCCGCTCACGCCACACGGGCGTTCCAATCCGATTCAGTTTTTCTCGTGTTCACAGTGGCGCACGCCATCTCGTGGAATGTCGTCTTTTAGTTGGTACTTGTTGTACCTATGACCGTCAGGGTCTGATGTCGAAAGAGTGTCCTTGCGGGAGGACTTAGCCTTCAAGATCGGTGGGTAGTTGTCATCTTACTTAGCTATGCGCCCTACGGGGCATGTTTGATTAGAACGACTAAGGGGAGTGAAGCAGTAGATATAGATATATCCTTAACCCTCTAGAGATCTGTATGTGTGATAAGGTGAGTATACCTCAAGTGCTATGTTCTGATAGCAGTGTGTTAGTTGTTGTTATACCCCGTATTTCCGGAGTATGTACGTATGGACGTACGTAGAAAATTTGAACTTGAGAATTAGGCTTGGCCGAAATTTATTTGTTCACAACACCCGGTTAGAGTCGTTTTTAGTAAACGTTTTCACAAATTTTCGTAGGGAATTTCCGGCTATGTCATTTTTAATTTTTGCGGATTTTTCCGAGACACGAAACATTTTGGACCAACAAGAGGGCGCCACTTGGCACCCTCTCATTGGTGGAGTGGGGCGTAAAGGTGGCGAAAGTTGGCCTTGTTTGGTCGGCGGTTGGTAGGATATTTTTGTGTTAGATGGATAAGGTGCACTTGGCAAGATTCGCCCTACACTTGCTATGCACTTGGCAAGATCTTGGCCATTGGTTGCCTTGGCTTGTGCTATAAATACCCCCTTAGGATGACTTCTTCATCCATTCCAAATATTTCCTAAGTGTTAAAATCCTCCCTCTCCTCTTGTTGACTCTCGCCCAAGAGCCCCTCTCCCCTTTGAAAGGCCCCCTCGCCGAGAGCCCTTCCCTCCTTGTAGTGTGGCCGTGGGTACCCCTAGCCTAGTTGTCTCGTATAATACACCCCTCTTGGTAGAAATACTCTCAAAAGTATTGTTATAATGCCCAAATTACCTTAGCCGTATACCTTGTAGTATTCTAAGGTTATACCTATATGAAAAGCCCGTAAATACTATTATACTTCCCGGTACACAAACCGAAACCCTAGGAAAATCTCCATAGTCCGTTGGAGTATTGTGTAGATGTTGGTTAGAACTTCTAAGGGTGGTTTAGAGCGGGTTGAGCGCCTGAGTCGAGCTAAACGATTGCCCAGATCGACTTTATACTTGGATAATTATGGGCTTATCGAGGTAAATATCTTGTCCTCTATTGTAATTGAAAATTACATGTTGTATGATTATATAGTTGAAGTATACTATATATAGAATCGAACGTAGTTATCGGCAATGTCTTTGGACTTAAGCTCAATAATAAGAAACCTTTTCGAAAGAAGAGTACGAATCGTATTTACATAGTGCCATTACAAGAGACTTGTGTAGCTTTCGCGAGGTAGAATTGTGCACGTCCGGTTTAGACTTATAACCCCCTGGTTGGCTTGGTAGCCGCCCCGATAGAGGAGAGATTTACGCGCCATGGGAGGTGCCTTCAATTTTCTCAGAATGTTCTACGGCGGATCTAAATGTTAATAAGCGCCTTGTGGCCTTATAGGTCAAGTACTACGTGTGGCGCGATCTACTTGGCTCAAGGAGTAGCCGGTTGGAAGTACTTGGAGCGTTTTGCTATTAGTCGATAATCGTCGCGAGGTATGTGGACCTCTTCCTATCTCTTCTAGCATGATATGTGTGAACTATGTAGTACCAGAGACGCATACGTGCTAAATGTATTTGATTGGTTTAAAACATAAAGTGTTATAACGACTTTATGGGAAGTTGGTTATAACAACTTTATGTTGGTAAGAAAATACTTGTGGTTTTTAAAAGGTAACTGATCTGAACTATAACTGACTTGTTATGTGTTAATAAAGAACTTGAAGTATTTCAAAAGATTTTTGAATCATTTCGAAAGAAGAAGTAATACTTGGTTTTTGAAAACTTAAGAGTTATACTAGCTTTATGGGAAGTTAGGTAATAACGGCTTAAGAATGTTTTACTGATTTCGGAAATCAGAGTGGCGCAGCGGAAGCGTGGTGGGCCCATAACCCACAGGTCCCAGGTTATTCCTCGGAAAGTGTCTACAGACCGTATCCAGTAGAGTCTTGATTATCGGTGTGTTGTGCACCACACCAATAATCAGGAGGCTATAGGGTATTTAGGATTGGTTTCTATTCTTCTCACTCTGAGATCGTGCCTTAGAGCTGTGTTGTTAGTTGGACCCTCTGACGAAATTATTTCCCTTATCGTTATGCCTTCGCGTAGGGCAACCCGGGCCCAGGAGGGCAAGGCAGCCGAGGGAGCTGCGAGTTGAGTTCGAGGTGGCGAGGCACAGCCAAATCATTACCTAGATAGTGCTTCATTCGGGAGTTCTGCGGCGTCACTAGCCCAAAGCAGAGTTTTAGCACGGCGGCGGCAGATTCCTACCGCGCCACGATGTTCGACCTTCGGGCCCGCTGACCGGGAACAGTGAGTATAGAGTATAGCGATGTAAGGAGAGTATTGATGACTATCTAAGATATTTTTGTGCAAGAGTAATTCTTGATTAGGCTTGAGCATGGCACGTATGCGCTTTGCGCAGTGGCCGAGACGTGAAGAGATCGACGTTAACGGGCGATGAAGAGAAGAGGCGAGCAGAAGGTCCTTTGGTAACTTTCGAGGCGAGTCGCCTCACCGCAGATTAGATTATGCACATCCACGGCGGCGAGGTCCTCCACAAATTTCGGGGACGTTCGAGCACGCAGAGTTGGTCGAGCTCCGATCTTCCGGTTCACGCGATGCACGCCATCCCGGAATGTCGTCTTTTAGTTGGTACTTGTTGTACCTATGACCGCCGTGGTGCATTGTCGAAAGAGTGTCCTTGTAGGAGGACTTAGCCTTCAGGATCGATGGGTAGTCGTCACCTTCCTTAGCTATGCGCCCTACGGGGCAGGTTTGATTAGAACGATTAAGGGGAGTGAAGCAGTAGATATAGATATATCCTTAACCCTCTAGAGATCTGTATGTGTGATAAGGTGAGTATACCTTAAGTGCTATGTTCTGATAGCAGTGTGTTAGTTGTGATTAGAAATCATGGTGGGTTAACCGAGTAAGATTTTGGGGATAGAGAAGCGTGAGCCTTAGAGTTTTATACGCAGAGACCTTAGAGGTAAGGCCATCTCGAGTAAAAGATGTATTGTTTATGTTTGACTTTATAGGAGTGCTTAATGACGTGAGTTATGTTGGTGGGATTAGTCACGAGTAGTGTGGAATGAAAGAGGGTAGTTGAGCTAAGAAGACCGCCAGGTTTTCGTAACGCGTGATTAGTGAGATTGTTCCGCCGGGAGCTAGTATGACGCGGCGTTGCAGGGTCGGGTTGAGGCCACGATGCGGGTCAACCCGCGGCAGTTTGGGTGCGGGTCGGTTGTGGTGGTCCCGCTGGGTTGGGGTTACGAGGTGTTAGGCCCGAGTTTAGTTAACCAACGTTTAATTCGTGGACGATTCGACCAAAGAGTCGCCGGCGAGGTCACCGCCTTGTCTTCTAGCAAAGACCGTTTACTCGGCAGAGGTTACGCGAGATGATGTATCGTAAAAGTTGTAAGGTCGCACGGGTGCCTACCTTCACCTTATGGCGCATGGAGCCCGTGGTACTACTGCTTTTTGTTTCGAAGTTTTACCAAGCGGGTTAAGAACTCGGTGAGTCTCAGACCACATTCGCCTCGCCGATGGTTGGATTTCGGGATAGTTGCGAATTGTTATCTCTGTTGGGAAGTGTTTTATAGATACAATTTCGTGTTCGATATCGCCTTGTGACGCCTTGTAGGGCGGAAGTGTAAGTCACGTTGATTGGTTCGACGTTGGCAAGATTCAGATAGTTGGTTCAGTGCTTGTTCCACAGATCGTGGATAGAGTAAAGCTTGTCTAGAAGAGGTTCTGGCAAACGGAGAAATCGTGCGGATAATCGGCGACGACGCCAGAGTTCAGTCGACGGTCGGTCTTCTTGAAAGTACCACCCCGTGGGTGTGACGAGTTTTGGAATACAGAGGAACTTAGCCCGAGTTACTTTGGGCCTTTGAGTCCATGTGAAGAATAGGCGGGTTGCCTATATGTTAGTTTTGCCGTCCGACTTAGGAAGCGGTATGTCGATCTTCGTATTGTTATGATCGGAAAGTATCGAGATCCATCCAGAGTGTTCCCGCTTAATGATGACCACGTTAGAGATAGTAACCCCGAGTTTTGGAAATCGGGCGACGTAAATGTGGTAAGAGTTCGAGTGTACGGCGACCTGGGATCGCATGTAGTCCGGTACCATTTGTTGGGTCGCCGAGTGACACTAGAACCTCGCGCAAAGTGACAAAAGTGGTATGCTTTATGATGTTAGAGGTGTTTCCTCGTGGACTTGGATATAAGTATTTTGGCGCTTGTGTATGTGGCCATCAGGCGTGATTGTTTCGTAAGTATGGTAGTGAAGACTATCTTGGGCGCACGCTTGTTTGAGACTTAGAAGGAACATTCGACGAATGTTTCTGGCGAGGAGAATGTTATACCGTATTTCAGTATGCACGTATGGACGCACGTGAAAATTTGAACTTGAGAATTAGGCTTGGCCGAAATTTATTTGTTCACAACACCCTGCTAGAGTCGTTTTAGTGAAACGTTTTCACGCCTTTCGTAGGGAATTTCCGCTATGTCATTTTTAATTTTTGCGGATTTTTCCGAGACACGAAACATTTTGGACCAACAAGAGGCGCCACTGGCACCCTCTCATTGGTGGAGTGGGGCGTAAAGGTGGCGAAAGTTGGCCTTGTTTGGTCAAGGGTTGGTAGGATATTTTTGTGTTAGATGGATAAGGTGCACTTGGCAAGATCTCGCCCTACACTTGCTATGCACTTGGCAAGATCTTGCCATTGGTTGGCCTTGGCTTGTGCTATAAATACCCCCCTTAGGATGACTTCTTCATCCATTCCAAATATTTCCTAAGTGTTGAGATCCCTCGCTCTCCCCGCTTGTTGACTCTGGTCCTAGAGCCCTCTCCCCTTTGAAAGGCCCCTCGCCGAGAGCCCTTCCCCTCCTTGTAGTGGTCGTGGGTACCCCCTAGCCTAGTTGTCTCGTATAATACACCCTCTTGGTAGAAATACTCTCAAAAGTATTGTTATAATGCCCAAATTACCTTAGCCGTATACCTTGTAGTATTCTAAGGTTATACCTATATGAAAAGCCCAGAAATACTATTATACTTCCCGTCAGTCACAAAACCGAAACCCTAGGAAAATCTCCATAGTCCGTTGGAGTATTGTGTAGAAGTTGGTTAGAACTTCTAAGGGTGGTTTAGAGCGGGTTGGAGCGCTGAGTCGAGCTAAACGATTGCCCAGATCGACTTTATACTTGGATAATTATGGGCTTATCGAGGTAAATATCTTGTCCCTCTATTGTAATTGAAAATTACATGTTGTATGATTATATAGTTGAAGTATACTATATATAGAACTGAACGTAGTTATCGGCAATGTCTTTGGACTTAAGCTGAATAATAAGAAACCTTTTCGAAGAAGATCGAATCAGTATTTACATAGGCCGTCAGACATGCGAGACTTGTGTAGCTTTCGTGAGGTAGAATTGTGCACGTCCGGTTTAGACTTATAACCCCGGTTGGCTTGGTAGCCGCCCCGATAGAGAGGAGATTTACGCGGTTGCGGGAGAGTCGCCGAATTTTACGTAGAATGTTCTACGGCGGATCTAAATGTTAATAGCGCCACTGTGGCCTTATAGGTTGAAGTACTACGTGTGGCGCGATCTACTTGGCTTGAAGGAGTAGCCGGTTGGAAGTACTGAGCGTTTTGCTATTAGTCGATAATCGTCGCGAGGTATGTGGACCTCTTCCTATCTCTTCTAGCATGATATGTGAACTATGTAGTACGCAGACGCATACGTGCTAAATGTATTTGATTGGTTAAAAACATAAAGTGTTATAACGGCTTTATGGGAAGTTAGTTATAACAGCTTTATGTTGGTAAGAAAATACTTGTGGTTTTTAAAAGGTAACCGATCTGAACTATAAGCGGCTTGTTATGTGTTAATAAAGAACTTGAAGTATTTCAAAAGATTTTTGAATCATTTGAAGAAGAAGTAATACTTGGTTTTTGAAAACTTAAGAGTTATACTAGCTTTATGGGAAGTTAGGTAATAACGCTTAAGAATGTTTTATCGATTTGAAATCGAGTGTGTATCGACAAACCACCGCAAATGCGTTAATAAAAGGAAATGTTTTGTGATTTAGTATTATTAAAATCGAGAAACTTCCATCCGCATGAAGCTAAGATGAGACAAAATGATGTTTCCTAGATCATGGTCTGTAATAAGATTGCTATAAACAAGAATATCCTACTCACATATAAGACTTATGTTTCTCAGATAGTTTAAAGAAGAATTGTATTCTTAAATGAATAAGACTATGAACTACTAAACCTTTCTAAAATAAGAAACGTGAACATTTGAAATTAGGCAAACTTGACGCGTTTGAATAATAATGTTGTTACTTGATTTTACAAAGATAAGTGTTTTGATTCACTTCAAAAGATAATCCTCTATTTTCATATACTACGTATTGTGTGACTTTTGTGAAAGTAACGTATCTTTTAAAAAAAGGTTAATGTATGAAGTACTTTGGGATAGAAACCCAACATGTGACATATAGTAGAAAGTACCGCGTGTGTATAACTTGATTGTGTTGGTTTGTGATAGCCTTGTAATACCTTCGTGATGCTTTGATAAGTAATCATATTAGGACGCTACGTGTGTTATTATTCGTGACGTTGGTGTAAAGGGGTTTTCCTCGATTGTGCTTATGTTGTTTAAACGATAAACCGTTATGTTGGTATTATACCACTCACCGTGTTTCCGGGTTAAGCCGCTCCGACGCGGGTAGACTCAGCGATGCAGGACCATGATTCGAGAATACCTACGCGGGTCCCGGGGCCTACGCGAGCTACGAGAGTTCCGAGTTAGTGTGCGCCTTTATGGTCACGCGGTGCATGTGGCTACGCGATCGCGAGTCCGGGACGATGCCGGAGTAGCTACCCTCGATGCGGGTTATACCTCATGCGGGCCTATGAGGTTGGCCTATGCGAGTCGCGGAAAGTTCGTGGCTAGACGCGCACATTTGATCTCGCGCGAGTGACCGCCTTTGATCATGTGACGATGCAGACAGATATCTTGATACGCTTTATGACCTTGTTAGTACCGGTGGGTGTTAGTAGTCGGCTATGCCTTCGCATTTACCCCGCATCGCTTTATTTAGACACGTGGACTCGTTGTTCATGTGTATTCCGGTGCTTTTCTATCATCGATGGCAGCTGGAGAAGGTATTCCGCGCATGATTGATGTTGTGGCGTGAGACCCATTGTTATATCGAGTGACGACTTCGAGGCGTGAGTCCCGACTTGATATGATCGCTTATTTGTCAGGAATCGTAGTTGGTTATCATACATGTCTCCCGCTTTATATAGACTACTATAATTTCATTTACAGATTTTCGCCACATACCTGCACTGTTATCGACCTCCTTCGGGCCGCGTTCACGCCGCAGTAAAGGTACGCCGCCGTTGATCCTCGCTCTTAGGTCACAGTCATTGTTGGGAAAGCTCCGTTTCTCGAGGCTTATTCGTATAGTCCTCGTCGCCAGAGGTATTACATTCGTGGTATGGCGGGCCCCGTCCCGCCATCATGTCATATCATTTCTTGAGGTCCGTAGTAATCTTGCAAGGTGGTTTGTAAAAAGGATGAAACTGTTCATGTGTAAGAGTTGTTATTTATATAGGCCGAAAGGCAAGTTTTTCCTCAGACATCGCTTTGTACTTCATTTGTTTCATGTATGTGTTTATGTTCCTGACACTGGATGTTGTATCACTAGGGTGCCCGGTAGGCACCACCACGCCCAGTTCGGTCGTGTGATTGTGATTAGAAATCATGGTGGGTTAACCGAGTAAGATTTTGGGGGATAGAGAAGGTGTGAGCCTTAGAGTTTTATACGTAGAGACCTTAGAGGTAAGGCCATCTCGAGTATAGACGTATAGTTATGTTTGACCCTTATAGGAGTGCATAGTGCACGTGAGCTATGTTTACGGGATAAGTCCCTGAGTAGTGTGGCATGAAAGAGGGTAGTTGAGCTAAGAAGACCGCTAGGTTTTCGTAACGTGATTAGTGAGAGTTTTCCTTCGGAGAGCTAGCGTTTAGCGCGTTGCCGGGTCGGGTTGAGGCCACGTTGCGGGTCAACCCGCGGCATGTTTGGTGGGGTCAGGTTGTGGCGGTCCCGCCGTGGTAGGGTCACGAGGGTGTTAGGCCCAGGTTTAGTTAACCAAACAGACGAGTTCGTGGACGATTCGACCGATGGTCGCCGAGGAGGTCAGCCGTCTTGTCTTCTAGCAAAGACCGTTTACTCGGCAGTGTTGATTAATCAGAAAGGTTGTAAGGCTGCACGGGGTGCCTACCTTCACCTTAGGACAGACAGTGGAGCCCAGGGTACGGCTGTTTTTGTTTCTGGAAGTTTTACCAAGCAGGGTTAAGAACTCAGGTGAGTCTCAGAATCGCATTCGCCCTCGGGCCAGTGTGTGGATTTCGAGGGTAGTTGTGGAGATTGTTGTCTCCCGTGGAGGAGAGTTTAAGTTACCATTTCGGTGTTCGGATGTCGCCATGAAGCCTCATGAGGCGGATGTAAGTCGTCGCCGATTGGTTCGATGTTGGCAAGATTCGATAGTTGGTTCAGCTTGTTCCAGCAGATCGTGGATAGGGTAAAACTTGTCTAGAAGAGGTTCCGCACCGGAGAAATCGTGGCGCATAATCGGCGACGACGCTAGAGTTCAGCCGATCGGTCTTCTTGAAAGTACCACCCGGTCATGTGACGAGTTTTGGAAAACAGAGGAACTTAGCCCGAGTTACTTGGGCCCTTTGGGTTCAGTGAAGAATAGGCCGGTTGCCTATAGGTTAGCATTTGCCGTCCGACTTAGGAGGCCGACGTCCGTCCTTTCGCTTTTTATGATCGGGAAAGTATCGGAGATCCATCCAGAGTGTTCCCAGTTAATGATGATCACGTTAGAGATAGTGACCCCGAGTTTTGGAAACTGAAGCAGTTTCAGAAATATGGTAAGAGTTCGAGTGTACGATACCTCGTGGATCGCACGCAGCCGGTACCAATTGTTGGGTCGGAGGACACTAGAACCTCGCGGCAAAGTGACAAAAGTGGTATCATCACGACGAGTAAAGGGAGAAGCGAGCATGTATGGCGAGCATAGATGTGATCATTTCTTTTGTAAGGAGAAGGTGCGAAGGAAGTATATTTTAGACCCCGGAGAGAGGTGTTTCCTCGTGGACTTGGATGGAGGTATTTGCGCGGGTGTTTCTGTGGCCATGTGTGGCAGGATTGTTCTCGTAAGTATAGTAGTGAAGACTATACTGGCGCGCGTTGTTTTGAGACTTAGAAGGAACATTCGGGACGAATGTTTCTAAGGAGGGGAGAATGTTATACCCCGTATTTCCAGTGTATGTACGTAAGGACGTACGTAGAAAATTTTAAAGCTTAAGTAGGCTTGGCCGATTTTCACTTTGTTCACAACACCCGGTTAGAGTCGTTTTTCGACGAAACGTTTTCACAGCTTTCGTAGGGGAATTTCCGGCTATGTCATTTTTAATTTTTGCGGATTTTTCCGAGAGACGAAACATTTTGGACCAACAAGAGGGCACCACTTGGCACCCTCTCATTGGTGGGCTTTGGGGCGGCAAGTTGGACGAATTGCTTGACATTTTTGTCAAGTAGTAGGTAGGATATTTTTGTGGTAGATAGATAAGGTGCACTTGGCATGATCTTGGCCCTACACTTGCACCACACTTGGCTTGATCTTGGCCATTGGTTGGCCTTTTCTAGACCTATAAATACCCCTCCCCTTTGATGAACTTCTTCATCCAAAAATCTCTAAGTCTTGAAAGCTTCTTCCTCCCCCCTTAGTGTAGTGTCTCGCCGAGAGCCCTCTCCCCTGGCGAGAGTTCCCCAGTGGTAGGCCGAGGTATACACCCCCTCTCAGGGTGCTAGCCGGGTACCCCTAGCCTAGATGTTTTCGTATAATACCCCCTCTTGGTAGAAATACTCAAAAGTATTGTTATAATGCCCAAATTACCTTAGTCGATACCTTGTAGTATTCTAAGGTTATACTTATACGAAAAGCCCAGAAATACTATTATACTTCCCTTCCGACACAAAACCGAAACCCTAAGGAAATCTCCATGGTTAGTTGGAGTAATAAGTAGAAGTGGGTTAGAACTTCTAAGGGTTGTTTGAGCTGGTCTGAGCCACTGAGTAGAGCTAAACCTTGCTCAGGATCGACATTTAAACTCGGATAATTATGGGCTTATCGAGGTAAATATCTTGTCCTCTATTGTAATTGGAAATTACATGTTGTATGATTATATAGTTGAAGTATACTATATATAGAATCGAACGTTGTTATCGCAATGTCTTTTGACTTAAGCTGAATAATAAGAAACCTTTTCGAAAGAAGAGTCTTGAATCGTAATTACATAGGACCAGACATAAGAGACTTGTGTAGCTTTGTGTAGTAGAATCGCACACGCCCGGTTAGGCGTGAACCCCCTCGGTTGGCTTGGTAGCCGCCTCGATAAAGGAGGAGATTTACGCCATGCGGGGGTGTCGCGAATTTTCTGTAGAATGTTCTACGATAAGATCTAAATATTAATAAGCGCCTTGTGGCCTTATAGGTTGAGTACTACGTATGGCGCGATCTACTTGGCTTAAGGAGTAGCCGACGGTTGGAAGTACTTGGAGCGTTTTGCTATTAGTCGATACTCGTCGCGAGGTATGTGAACCTCTTCCTATCTCTTCTAGCATGATATGTGTGAACTATGTAGTACGGTAGACGTACATGTGCTAAATGTATTTGATTGGTTTAAAACATAAAGTGTTATAACGGCTTTATGGGAAGTTGGTTATAACAACTTTATGTTGGTAAGAAAATACTTGTGGTTTTTAAAAGGTAACTGGTTGGAACTATAACTGGCTTGTTATGTGTTAATAAAGAACTTGTAGTATTTCAAAAGATTTTTGAATCATTTCGAAAGAAGAAGTAATATTTGGTTTTTGAAAACTTAAGAGTTATATACTAGCTTTATGGGAAGTTAGATAATAACGGCTTAAGAATGTTTTACTGATTTCGGAAATCAGAATGTGTATCGACAAACCACTGCAGCGTAATAAAAGGAAATGTTTTGACAGATTAAGTATTATTAAAACCAGTAGAAACTTCCATCTGCATAGAAGCTAAGATGAGACAAAATGATATTTCCTAGATCACGGTCATTGTGATAAGATTGTTATAAACAAGAATATCCTACTCACATATAAGGCTTATGTTTCTCAGATAGTTTAAAAGAGAATTATATTCTTAAATGAATAAGACTATGAAATACGAAACCTTTCTAAAATAAGAACCGTGAACATTTGAAATTAGGCAAACTTGACGCTTGGAAAATAATGTTGTTACTTGATTTTACAAAGGTAAGTGTTTTGATTTACTTCAAAAGATAATCACTCTATTTTCATATACTACTGGTATTGTGTGGTTTTGTGAAGTAACATATCTTTAAAGAGTTATTGTATAAAGTACTTTGGGGATAAAACCCGATCTCGTTAATCATATAGTAAGTACCTTATGTGTGAATAACTTGATTGTATTGGTTTGTGATAGCCTTGTAATACCTTCGTGTTTGATTTGATAAGTAATCATATTAGGTGCTTCGTGTGTTAGTATTCTCGTGATGTTTGTGTCGGGATTTTCCTTGATTGTGCTTATGTTGTCTAAACGATAAACCGTTATGTTGGTATTTATACCACTCACCGTGTTTCCGGGTTAAGCCGCCTCCGACGCGGGGTAGACTCGATGCAGGACCATGATTCGAGAATACCTCATGCGGGTCCCGGGGCCTATGCGAGCTACGAGTTCCGTGTTAGTGGCGCCTTTATGGTCATGCGATGCATACGCGCATGCGATCGCGAGTCCGTGACGACGCCGGAGTAGCTACTCGATGCGGGGTTATACCTCATGCGGCCTATGAGATTGGCCTATGCGAGTCTGCGGAGTTCGAGGCTAGACGCGCACATTTGATATTGCGGCGGCGACCAACTTTGATCATGTGACGCCTAGACAGATATCATGATACGCTTTATGACCTTGTTAGTATCGCTGGTGTTAGTAGTCGGCTATGCCTTCGCATTACCCTCGCACTATTTTATTTGGACACAGTGGGACTGCTGTTCATGTGTATTCCTTGGTGCTTTATATATCGTGATCGGCGGTGAGGAAGGTATTCCACGGGCATGATTGATGTTGTGGGCGTGAGACCCATTGCTATATCGAGTGATGACTTTGAGGCGTGAGTCACGACTTGATATGATCGCTATTTATTGTGAATCGTAGTTTGGTTATCATATATGTCTCTGCTTTATATAGACTACTATGATTTCATTTACGATTTTTCGCCACATACGCACTGCCAGATCGACCTTCGGGCCGCGTTCATGCCGCAGTAAAGGTACACCGCCGTTGATCCTCGCCTTAGATCACGTCAGCGTTGGGAAGCTCCGTTCCTCCGAGGCTTATCTTGGTGTAGTCCTCGTTGTTGTAGGTGCTTACATTCGTGGGTATGACGGCCCTGTCCGTCGTTGTTATCATATCATTCGTAGAGGTTCAGTAATCTTGTTGTGGCGTAAATTGTAAGAGGTTTGTAAAAAGGATTAACTGCTCAAATTGTTATTTATATGTACCGACGGTAACCGCTTTTGGTTAGCTTGTCTTCTTATTTCACCGTCTTATTACATTGGTTTCATGTATTGTCTTTATGTTCACTGATTACTCGATGTTGTATCACTAGGGTGCGGGGTAAGGCACGATCCACGCCCCGAACGTCGTGATACCGCAAACCTCGCCGTCAAGCATAATCTCAGTCTCGACCGCTCGCGCTGCGTCTCTCAGTATCTCACTAGCAAGACCTCGGTTGTCTTGCCCTTCCGGCTCGTTGCCTTGCGCGAGGCATAATCGTAAAAACGAGATACGCCGAGGGGTCCAACTTACAACATGCCTCTAAGGCACGATCTCGTAATGAGAAGAATGGAAACCAATCCTAAATGTCTCAGCCTCCCGATTATAGATGTGGTGCACAACACATCGATAATCAAGACTTACTAGACACGGTTCAGACACTTTCCGAGGATTAATCGCTCGATACCACTTTTGTCACGACCCGATCCGGCCCGTGGATCGTGCCTTACCGGGCACCCTAGTGATACAACATCGAGAAAACCTGGAAAATAAAACATAAACATGAAACAAGATATATGATCATAAACAAAGCAACCAAAAATTGCCTTCAGATATATACATAAAACCCAACAGCTTTAATCCTTTTACAACCCCGCCCACAACAAGATTACTGCACTTCTAAGATTTACAACAACCATGACGGTCGTGGCCCCGCCATACCCCTGAATGTACAAGAACCTACAGACTCAGGGTAACATACCAAAGAATAAGCCTCCGGAGAAACGGAGCTTCCCAATACGCTGAACTGTGATCCTATGAGCGAGGATCCACTACCGATGTACTCCTACTGCAGATGAACGCAGCCCGGCGAGGTCGATAACAGTACCAAGTATGTGAAATCAGAAATATCAGAAATGAAATCATACTAGTCTAAATAAAGCAGGAGACATGTATGATAACCAAACTACAGTTCACCACATAAAAGCAGTCATGTCCAGTCAGGGACTCACGCCCTCAAGTCATCACTCAAATATAACTATGGGTCTCACGCCCACAACATCAATCATGTTCGCATCATGGCCGCATGCCGGACTGCAGACGGTGTAGACATGTCCATGATGCAACAATAATGCCCCATGGCCACATGCCCCCGGAATTCTGCATCGGTGTAGACACGTCCATGTGACATTAACAACAATAATACTGGGTGATCAACCCCGCCGCATGGCCACACGCCCCCGGAATTCTGCATCGGTGTAGACATGTCCATGTAACCACAATAACAATATATCAGGTAATCAACCCTGCCGCATGGCCACATGCCCCCGGAATCAGATCGGTGTAGACATGTCCATGTGACATCAACAACAATATACCGCACAACCAGGCTATCACAAACAAGCTCAAGCAAATTACCATACTTCTAGACTTTTATAAAAAGATCCACTCCTTCCCAAGAAGTCACCTGATATCAACACTTGCACAACAAAGGCTATCACAACAAGCATAGGCGAGTTACACAACAACAAGCATAGGCAAGTTACACACAACTCAAGGTACTTCCATTTCGTATCAAAGTCTGGGTTTTAACCCTAAAGTACTACGTACATTAACTCTTTTTAAAGGATCCGTTTCTTTCACAAAAGTCACATAATACCCGTAGCATAAAATAGAGTGACTATCTTTTTAAGTAAACCAAAATACTTCCCTTTGTAAAATCAAGTAACAACATTATTTTCCAAACGTTCAAGTTTGCCTAATTTCAAATGCTCAAGTTTCTCCTTTTAGAAAGGTTTCATAACTCATAGTCTTAATCTCTTTTAAAACAATTGAGTAACATATGTCTTGTACGTGAGCCGTTTATTCTTGTTTACAACAATCTTGTTACAGCAGCCATGATCTAGGAAATGTAATACAATTTGTCTTATCTTAGCTTCTATGCAGATGGAGGTTTCTACTAGTTTTAATAACAATTTGTTATTTGTCAATACACTTTCCTTTATTAGCGCTGCTGTGGTTTGTTCGACACTTATTCTCATTTCCGAAATCAATAAAACATTATTCTTTTTTAAAACCAAGTACTCATTACTCGCGAATGAGGTTTCACAACACTTTTAACAAAATGTTAATTACCAAGTAAAACAAGTTAAGTCTCTTATCTTTCAAGATCAAGTCTCTTAACTTCTACAATCAATAAACCAATCTTTTACCTACATAGAGTCGTTATAACTAACTTCCCATAAAGCTATTATAACACCCTATGTTTTAAACCAACCAACTCATTTAGCACATGACGTCTCACCGCACTACATAGTTTACAAAGCATCATGCTAGAAGGATAGGAAGAGGTTCACATACCGCGACGATTATCGACAATAAGCAAAACGCCCACGATCAGAATCTGACTAGCCTTTTCCACTCTTCAAGTAGAATACGCCACTCGTAGTACTTCCACCTATAAGGCCACAAACGCCTATTAACTTCTAAACGCACGGTTCCATATTCTACGTAAAATTCGGCAAAGACCTCCCTTCCTCCCGCAAATCGCAGAAATCTCCTCCTCTATCGAGGCCGCCACCAAGCCAACCGTGGGGGGTTATACGCCTAACCGGACGTATACAATTCTACTATACAAGAATACCACAAGTCTCTCAGAATACAAATGTATGTAATTACGATCGATTCTCTCTTTAAATTCGGCTTAAGTCAAAAGACATTGCCGCAAAGCTATGCTTAGTTCTATATATAGTATACTTCAACTATATAATCCTACAACATGTAATTTCCAATTACAATAAGGACAAGCATATTTACCTCGATAAGCCCAAAATTATCCAAGTTATAATGTCGATCTGAGCAAGGTTTAGCTCCTACTCCGCTCCAATCCGCTCCAAACAACCCTTAGAAGTTCTAACCAACTTCTACTTAAATACTTCAACTCGCATGAAGATTTACTTAGGGTTTTGGTTTGAGACTAAAGGACAAAAGGTAGTATTTCCTGGCTCTACGATAGAGGTAACTTTTGGAATACTACAAGGTAAAGGCTAAGGTATTTTGGGCATTATAACAATACTTGAAGAAGTATTTCAATACCATGAGGGGTATATTTCAAACAACTAGGCTAGTGGGGTACCTGGCTAGAACACTACCAAGGGGGGAGGGTACCCCTCTCGGCCACAAGGCCACTCAAAGGGGAAGGGGGAGAGGCTTGGACGAGAACAACACAAAGGGGGGGAGAGTTTTCAAGGCTTAGACAAAGTGAGGAATGGATGAATAAGTTCATCACAAGGGGGGGTATTTATAGGGACACCAACGGACAAGATCAAGCCATGTGGGGGGCAAGTGGATGGCCAAGATTGGCACAAGTGCACCCTAACCTACTCCTTAAATCCCTCACAAAACAAAGACCCATGAAAAGGGCCTCAAAACCCTCCTAGCTGTGGCCTCTCAAACCGTCCAATGAGGGTGACAAGTGTCACCCTCCCGTTGGTCCAAAAATGTTCCGTCTCTCGGAAAAATCCGCAAAAATACTAAACGACATAGCCGGAATTTTCCCTTCGCAAACTTAGTAAAACGTTTCGTCGAAAAATGACTCTAACCGGGTGTTGTGCACAAAATTTCGAAACATGCCTAACTTTAAGGCTTCAACTTCTCTACGTACGCCCACACGTACATACTCTGGAAATACGGGGTATGACATTCTCCCCTCCTTAGAAACATTCATCCCGAATGTTCCTTCTCAAGACGGATAACGATAAAGTTCTTCTAACAAGTTGCCAACGCCACAGCTTGGCCACGAAATAACACACGTTCTCTTCCTTCCTTACTCGTCGTGCGATACCACTTTTGTCACTTTTCCGCGAGGTTCTAGTGTCACTCCGGCGACCCAACAAATGGTACCGAACTGCATGCAATCCCTGAGGTTCTAGTGTCTCTCAGGACGTGCCATACTTCAGTCATCGCTTCAGTTCTCAAAACTGTGGCAAGTTCGAAATTTGGGCACAAGTGCCAAATAGAATCGTTTTTCGACGAAACGTTTTACTAAACTTGCGAAGGGAAAATTCCGGCTATGTCATTTATAATTTTTGCGGATTTTTCCGAGAGACGAAACATTTTGGACCAACGGGAGGGTGACATGTGTCACCCTCACATTGGAAGCAAGTGGACGGCAAAGGCAAGTCAAGGGCACGTTTTTTGTGCCTTGGGTTAGGTAGGATATTTGTGCAAGTTGGTGTGGTAGATGGATAAGGTGTCACGACTGCCTGGTTCGGATCGTGCCTTACCGGGCACCCAAGTAGTCATATATCGAGTAACCAAATGGAAATATAAAATAAGACAGAAACATAGTAAAATGTAAAGCAGCTTTATCGATGAAAAGCTTGCCTTTCGGATAATATATATAACTCAAGTTTTGCTACATCCCAACTGCATAATAGTACTACAGACCTCTAAGGAAGTAAACAACTATGGCGACAGGCCCCGCCATACCGATCAGCATAAAACTACCTACAATACAGGAGATCATACCAAAAGTAGAGCCTCGGAGAAGATGGAGCTCGACACCAATGCAAAGAGATCCTAAGGATGTGGATCTAGCACTGCTTGCCCTTACCGCGCATGAACGCAACCCCCGGAGGTCAAGATAACAGTACTAAGTATGCGAAATCGTAAGGTACTTAAATGAAAACATATCATTTTTAAAACCACATAAATATGTGAAACAACCATGAAACCGCATAGTGCCACATCACAAACAAGAGCAACAATAGGTAAATCGTAATAGGTCTTGTCTAGGCCGTGTGAATGATCGAAACAGGCCACTCGCCACATCATCATTCTCGCTAGCCTAATCTCGACTCCGTAGTCCGCATAGGCCACTCACGGGCCCGCATGAGGTATGACCCCGCATCGAGGGTAGCTACTCCCAAGATCGCCCCGACTCGTTGTCGCATGGCCACATAGACCGCATGAGGCATAACCCCGCATACTAACTCGAACTCTCGTAGCTCGCAGGCCCTCGGACCCGCATGAGGTATTCTCGAATCACGGTCCTGCATCACCGAGTCTACCCCGCATCGAGGCGACTTAACCCCGTGATCATCTCAAGAGGTGAGTGATATAGTACTAACACAACAACTTATAGTTCAAACAACATAAGCATAAGTAAGATCGACCTCTTTACACAAGCGTTACAAGATACTAACACATAGGTCACAATATGTCTACTCACCAAAACTATCTTATTATACCTTTCAGAGATCAATACAAGTCTTTTATCAAACACATAAGTAAATCCTTTTTATAAAGCTTAAGCCGTTATACTTAACTTCCCATAAAGCTAGTATAACCCTTAAGCTTCTTGTTAAAAACAAACAACTATTCTTCTTCTTTCAAAGCGTGTTATAATTCTTTTGAAAGACTTTTTAAGATCTTTATTATTCAGCTTAAGTCGCAAAGACATTGCCGTAAGTATTATTCAGCTTAAGTCGAAAGACATTCGTAGTTTATTATTCGATTAACACATGTACGTCTACCGTACTATATATATTTAAAATATCATGCTTTAGCAAGAATCACATACCTTCTACAAAACCTTCACCAAGTTGAATATGTCGCATACAGAATCGACCTATAATAGTCACGCATATCTATCAAAATCTAGACTACTCAAGGTCATTCTAAATAGAGGGTTCACAATTCTACGGAAAGTCAAAGACAACCCTACAGTGAGTTATATGAGTTCACTGTAAACAAATTCTATGTGAGTCTGATCAATTATTCTTCTTTAAACCCTTCTATCGTGATAAGTTCAATTCTATTCTGTAATATTCGCCTAAGTATTTATACTTATTCTTATACTTCTACAAGATATATTCTCTAAAAAGAAGGGTAAGTTTATTTACCTCGGTAAGCCCAATAATATCCAAGATAAAAGTCGCTGAGCAAGGTTTAGCTCCTAAGTTGAACGCCCGATAGTTCCAGAAACCTTAGAAGTTCTTCACAACTTCTACTAAGGACTAAGGGATTTGGGCTAGGTATTTTGGGCATTATAACAATACTAGAAGGCAACTTTTCTACCAATGGGGGGTAGATTTCGGCTAGGCTAGGGGGAGTAAGCCTCGCCAAGGGTCACTTAGGCTAGAGGGAAGAGGGCTTGACGAAATGGCTAACAAGTGGAGAAGGGAGGATTTTCAAGACTTGAAAGTAATTTGTGGATGAAGAACTCTTCATCTTAAGGGGTATTTATAGGTCAAGGGATGGCCAACCAATGGCCAAGATTTAGCCAAGTGCTAGGCAAGTGTAAGGTCAAGATTAGGGCAAGTGTACCAAGCCAACGTGCACACAAAATATCTTACCAACAACTTGACCAAGGTGGCAACTCCAATCGGCCGTATGAACGCCTCACATCCATCAATAGAAGGGTGACAAGTGTTCCCCTCCAGTTGTTCCAAAATGTTTCGCCTCTGAAAAATCCGCAAAAATTAGAAATGGCATAGCCGAATTTACCCTACGAAAGTCGTGGAAACGCTTCGTCGGAAACTATTCGCTGTGAGTTGTGCCCAAAAACGCCCAAGGCCTAACTTTAAGACCAAACTTTTGACGTATTCCTTTACGCACATACTCCGGAAATACGGGTTATAACATTCTCCCCTCCTTAGAAACATTCGTACCGAATGTTCCTTCCCAAGACCTATCACGATAATGCTCTTCAAATCTTAAACAGTTTACAAAAGCCACACACGGCCATAAAACAACACTTAGGTATAAACGATAATGAAGATTTACAAGTAGGAAAGTGAATTACCTGGAGTTGTGGGGAATAGGTGATGATACTTCTGCCTAATGTCCTCCTCTGCTTCCCACGCCATCTCTCCTCGAGCTCGCTCCGCCACAAGACTTTGACTGAAGCCACGTCCTTCGTCCGCAGACGCCTAACCTGACGATCGATTATCGCTATAGGAATCTCCTCATACAATAACCCCTCGGTCACCTGGCCATCGTCAATCGGATGTACCCTAGATGGATCCCCGATACATCTCTCAAAGATAGAAACGTGAAACACCGGATGCATCGCCTTCCAGATCGGACGCAGATTCAACTCATAGGCAACCTTGCCTACCTCGCGACAATCAAACGCCCAATGTACCTTGGCCGAAGTTTCCTTCTTCCGAATCTCATCACACCCTTCATGGGTGACACCTTCAGAAAACCCAATCATCAATCGCGAACTCGGATGTCGACGACGATGATCTCGCATACGACTTGCCGACTCGAGTGTCAATAGCCGCTCTCGGATAAGCCTCACCTTATCCATCGTCACGCACCAAATCTGGTCCCACTAGCCGCACTCGCCCACCTCGAACCAACCTATAGGCGATCTGCACTTCCTCCCATACAAGGCCTCATAAGGCGCCATCCGAATACCGGAGTGGTAGCTATTATTATACGCGAACTCAACTAGAGGCAAATGATCCTCCCAACTACCATCAAGTCAATAACACAGGCTCGCAAAGATATCCTCAAGAGTGCGGATAGTGCGCTCGCTCGTCCGTGCTCGTGGATGAAATGCGATTGTGCTCACTGCGCCCCTAAACCCTCGGAAGGACCTCGGAAGTTGGCCAGAACCGGGCTCCTCATGCGATATGATCGAAGTAGGGACTCATGCATCGACGATCTCTGATGTAAAGTCCGCATAATCCTCACCAAAAAGTCGCCCCGACGGGAAGAAAGTGGGCTGATTTCACACCGTCGACGCGATAACCCATATAGAATCATGTCTCCTCCGAGTGCGAGGTAATCCCGTGATGAAGTCCATGTTGATTACCTCCCACTTCCGTGTCGGGATCTCTATCGCTGCAACAAACCACCGGTCTCTCGTGCTCTACCTTCACCCGACAACACGGCACCGAGCTACGAACTCGCAACGCCCTCTTCAAGCCATCCCACCAATACACGGATCTAAGGTCGTGGTACATCTTGGTCGACCACGGATGGATAGAGTAACGCGCTACGTGTGCTTCCCCAAGAACTCGCCAAGTCCTCAAACATCCGGAACACACAACGCCTCAAACCTTAGCACCCCATCGTGCTACCTCAAGGACCCTTGCCCTCACGAAGAGTCAGTATCACGATATCGAATCAAAGCCGATCCTCGAATCGTTGCCTCTTCACCTCCTCGACGATGGAAGACTCGGCAACCTCACGAACTCTAACCCCATCGCTATCGTAATCAATCAAACGGACACCAAGGCTCGCTAATCGGTGCAAATCACGAACCATGTCCCTTCTCTCTAGTCGCACATCCGATAGGCTCCCATCGACCTACGACTAAGAGCATACGCCACAACATTGGCCTTCCCGTGGTACAGGATATCAACATCGTAATCCTTAAGCAATTCTAACCACCGTCTCGCCGTGAAGTTCACTCTCCTGGTGAAGATATACCGGAGGCTCTTGTGGTGCGTATAAATATCCACGTGAACCCCATATACAAATAGTGCCTCCAGATCTTGGCGTGAATCATCACCGCCAATTCCAAATCATGGGTGGGGTAGTTCCTCTCGTGTTTCTTAAGCTATCGGGATGCGTACGCTATAACTCTACCATGCTGCATCAACACACATCCCAGCCCGATGCCTGACGCATCACAATACACAACATAACCGGCTGGACCCTCTGGAAGAGTAAGAACGGGGCGTCGTCGATCTTCTTCAAAGAATCGAAACCCCGCCACAAGCATCACCATCAAACTTGGCCGCTCGAGTCACCGTCAATGGTGCAGAGATAGAAGCAAACTTCTCCACGAACCGATAATATCTGCAAGGCCCGTAAAACTACGAACCTCGCCGGAGTAAGAGGTCTAGGCCAAGTCTCGATCGCCTCGATCTTGGTCGTATCCACTGAATGCCATCAGCCTGCATAATATGCACGAAACGCCATCAAGTCAACCAAAACTCACATTTGGAAAACTTGGCGATAATCTGCTGATCCCGAGAATCACAAGATCGCCTCAAATGCTCGCATGCTCGCTCTGGCGAGAATAAACCAAGATATCATCAATGAACACTATTACAAATGTGTCCAAAATGGTTTGAACACTCGGTTCATCAAATCCATGAATACCACGAGCATTGGTCAACCCAAAAGACATGACCTGAACTCATAATGCCCGCATCGTCCCGAATGCGATCCTGGGACATCCACCTCTCTCGACTGCACTTTGATGATAGCCCGACCGTAGATCAATCTTGGAAAAACATCTCGCGCCTCGCAATGGTCGAACAAATCATCAATCACGGAAGGGTATTCGTTTAATGGTCACCTTGTTCACCGTCAGAAGTCAACACACATGCGCAGCGTCCCGCCCTTCTTCTTCTTCACGAACAATACCGCGCTTCCCGTGGTGAAACACTAGGCTCGATGAAGCCCTTTCTCCAAAGAAATCCCTAAGCTGATCCTTCAACTCTCTCAACTCGGCAGTGCCATTACGTATGGCGGAATGGAAATAGCCGAGTGTCCGCAATGTGTCTATACAAAACTCAATCTCCTCTCGTGAGGATACCCGAGGTCGCCCGAAACACGCCTGGGAACTCTCTCGACTCACTGGACCGATTTGAAAATCTGCATCGCAGCCTCGTTATCAAACACCCGAACGAGATGGTAGATATACCCTTCTCGCACCATCTTCCTAGCCTTGAGGTAGGAAAAAAACCTTCACCTCGGCGAAACCGTGCACCAATCCAACTCAACAACCCGCTCCTCAGAAACCGGAACCGCACTACTTCTCTCTGCCTACATTGGCGTAGCAAGAAGCTAGCCAATCCATCCCCATAATCACGTCGGTCAATCATTTCCAACTCTATCAAGTCGGCTAGGTCCGACGATCAGAATGGTCACAGACAAGCTCTATATACCCGCCGAGCTACCACCGAATCACCACCGGCGTAGCTACCTCGAAAGGGTCTATGGACTCGTGCTCACCCTATCCTACTAGCAACAAGGGGAGATATATAGGACAGAGTAGAACCCGGATCTATCAAAGCATAAACATCAAACCCAGAAACTGATAAGGTACCTGTGACAACATCAGGTGAGTCCTCCTGATCCTGTCGGCTGGACAAAGCATAAATGCGGTTCTGAGGACCGCTAGAATCGACCCGAGCCACGACCGCCGCGACCTGGCCGTGTACGCTGACCGCCCGGCGAGTAATCGTAGGAGATGATGAAGCGCAATGTAACCTCGGCCGAGCCCTACCACGCTTCGGCCGCCGCACTTCGCTACTCGACGCCCAAGCCACAGGGCCCAGTGCGCCTCGAATACTCGCTGGCTGCGAGGACGGTGCAGAGTGCTCGAGCCGTGGTGCAAATCTAGGCCGCCGAGGCCGCCACCACGATAGCCACCGGAAGACCCTCCCGCCCCGCCTTCTTCGCCGCTGCTCGCCCACTCGCCGACCTGCGCTCTCGCATCCAGGCGTGAGCTGCATACGTAATGTCCATACGGCCGAGCGAAACACCCGCACACGACTCGCCATATAATCATCTAGCGGTGACGTGGCGGTGCACCCTATCCTCCATATTCGCTACAATGCCGGGACATATCGAGCCAATGAATCAAACTCGACATTGTACTTCGACGGTCCCTCTCGCCAAGAAGAAAATCTATCACCGCGCCTCTCATCCGTGGAGGCAAGAAGTGAGTGAGAAAGCCTCGAGAACTCATCCCAGTAGGCGGGACGCGTGCTCTCCCGATAACTCCCATGAATCAAACCAATCGATTGCGTATCACGCAACGATGCGAACCGGCGTCACGCACTGTCTCGAGGCCTTGATCACCCGCATGATCCTCTTCAAGCCGACGGATGAACTCCTGCGATCATCCTCCGCCACCCGTAAAACTCGCGGGCTACAACTCAAGAAATCTCGTAGTCTCAAACTATCTCGCCTCGTGTACCACGGTGCGACCGAGCCGAGCTGAATCGCCAGATCCAAATCTCTCCGTATCGACACAACTCTAGCCAATAGTGTCACGACCCGTTCCGGGGCCCGTGACCGGTGCCTTACCCCGGGCACCCAAGTAGACATACATCAGAGTAATCAGCGGAACATAAAGACAATACATGAAACCAGTGTAATAAGGCGTTGAAATAAGAAGACAAAGCAACCAAAAGCGGTTACCTTCAAAGATATATATAAATAGCAACTTTTTCAACATGAGCGGTTTAATCCTTTTTACAAACCCGACCCACAACAAGATTACATGCACTTCTAAGAATGATACGACAACAATGGCGGACAGGGGCCCCGCCAAACCCCGAATGTAAACACTTACGACGACGGGACTATACCATCGATAAGCCTCCGAGAAACGGAGCTTCCCAAATGGCAAATCGTGACCGAGAGCTAGGATCAACGATCGTGTACCTCAACTGCGGCATGAACGCACTTCGGCGAGGTCGATAACAAAACGAGTATGTGAAATCAAAATACATATCGTAAATGAAATCATAGCGATCATATAAAGCAGAGACATGTATGATAACCAAACTACGCTTTACAACAAAGCGCCATGTCGTTAGGGACTCACGCCTCAAGTCATCACTCAAGTATAACAATGGGTCTCGTGCCCACAACATCAATCGTGCCGTGGAATACCTTCCTCACCGCCAGCCTATGATATAAAAGCACCAAGGAACACACATGAACACCGTGTCCCACCTGTCATAATAAACCGTGACGGTAAGTACGAAGGCATAGCCGACTACTAAAAACCCACGCATCAACAAGGTCATGAATCGTATCATAAGATCTGTCTAGACCGTCACATGATCAAAGCCGCCACTTGCCCGCAGATCAATGTACGCCTAACCCCGAACTCCCGCAGCCCGCATAGGCCAATCTCATCGCCCGCATGAGGTATTCCCGCATCGAGGGTAGCTACTCCGGCATCGCCCCGACTTCGCACCGCACGGCCACATGGACCGCATGCCCATAAAGGACGACACTAACTCGAACTCTCGTAGCTCGCGATAGGCCCCCGACTGCATGAGGTATTCTCGAATCATAGGTCCATCGACCGCCGAGTCTACCCCCGCATCGGAGGGCGCTTAACCCGGAATCATCTCAAGAGATGAATGCCACAATACTATCATAACGATCGATAGTTAATAAGCACAATCAAGGGAACCCTTCACACAAACATCACAAGATACTAACACACGTAGATCCCAACACGTTTACTTATCAACGCAATCAAGAAAGTATTACAAGGCTATCACAAACCAATACAATCAAGTTGTTCACACAAGGTACCTTCTACTATATGATTAACAAAATCGGGTTTTTATCCCCAAAGTACTTCATACATTAACTCTTTAAAAGATCGTTACTTTCACAATGTCACACAATACGTAGTATAAAATAGAGTGACTATCCTTTAAAGTAAATCAATTACTTCTCTTTGTAAAATCAAGTAGCAACATTCTTTCCAATGATCAAGTTTGCCTAATTTCCAATGTTCAAGTTTCTCATTTTAGAAAGGTTTAGTAGTTCATAGTCTTATTCATTTGAGAATATAATTCTCCTTAAAACTATCTCGAGAAACATAAGTCTTATATGTGAGTAGGATATTCTTGTTTATAACAATCTTATTACAAAGAACATGATCTAGGAAATATCATTTTGTCTCATCTTAGCTTCTATGCAGATGGAAGTTTCTAATGGTTTTAATAATACTTAATTAGTCAAAACATTTCCTTTATTAACGCCGCAGTTGGTTTGTCGATACACATTCGATTTCCAAAATCAAGAAACATTCTTAAGCCGTTATACCTAACTTCCCATAAAGCTAGTATAACTCTTAAGTTTTTCAAAACCAAGTATTACTTCTTCTTTCAAAATGATTCAAAAATCTTTTGAAATACTTCAAGTTCTTTATTAACACATAACAAGCCGCTTATAGTTCAAATCAAGACTTTTAAAACCACATGTATTTTCTTACCAACATAAAGTCGTTATAACCAACTTCCCATAAAGTCGTTATAACACTTTATGTTTTAAACCAATCACATACCTTTAGCACATGTACGCCTACCGTACTACATAGTTCACACATATCATGCTAGAAGAGATAGGAAGAGGTTCACATACCTCGCGACGATTATCGACTAATAGCAAACGCCCAAGTACCTCAAACCGCGGCTACTCCCTAAGCCAAGTAGATCGCGCCACGCATAGTACTTCCACCTATAAGGCCACAAGGCGCTTTATTAACATAAGGTCTCTTCAGAGAACATTCTACGTAAAATTCGGCAAAGACCTCCCCGCAACAACGTAAATCTCCTCCTCTATCGAGGCCGCTACCAAGCCAACCGGGGGTTATACATCTAACCCTAATCTGCACAATTCTACTCCACTGCACTACTTCACAAGTCTCGTAATACAGCCCTAAGTAATTACAGTTCAGTAATCTTCTTTAAATACAGGCTTAAGTCGCAAGACATTGCCGTAAGTATTATTCATGCTTAAGTCAAAAGACATTGCCAATAACTACGTTCAGTTCTATATATAGTATACTTCAACTATATATTCAAACAATATGTAATTTCCAATTACAATAGAGGGACAAGATATTTACCTCAATAAGCCCATAATTATCCAAGTAAAAAGTCGATCCCGGCAATCGCTTAGCTCCAACTCCGTGCGCTCCAACCCGCTCCAAACTACCTTTAGAAGTTCTAACCAACTTCTACAAACTACTCCAACTAACCATGGAGATTTTCCTTAGGGTTTCGTTTAGAGGCTAAAGGGACGTATAATAGTATTTTCCGGGCTTTTCGTATAGAGGGTACTTTGGAAATACTACAAGGTATTTGGGCTAAAGTATTTGGGTATTATAACAATACTTGAAGAGTATTTCTCTACCAAGGGGGGTAGTATTTCGACTAGCACAACTAGGCTAGGGGGGGTTGCTCTCGGCCAAAAGGCCACTCAAAGGGGGAGGGGGAGTTGGACGAGACAACTACAAGGGAGGGAGTGTTTTGAGTCTTGGAATTTGCTCAAGTGTGGATGAAATAACTCATCAACTAAGGGGGTATTTATAGGGCACTCAAAGGCCAAGATTGAGCCAAGTGGTAGGCAAGTGTAAGGTGAAGATTAAGCCATGTGTTGTGTGGGTCCCACTTGGTCATCCACTCCACAAAATATCTCACAAACATTGACCAAACATTTTAGGCACAAAAGATGAAAAAAACGTGCAAGCCTAGAAGCTTCCACCAAGGAAATTTCGTCCAACCTTGGACACCTAAGGGTGACACATGTCGCCCTCCAATTGGTCCAAAATGTTTCGTCTCTCGGAAAAATCCGTAAAAATAATAAATGACATAGCCGGAATTTTCCCTACAAAAGTGTGGGAAACGCTTTCACGAAAATGACTCTTTCGACTTGTGCACAAAAATAATTTCGCCAAGCACTTTATCTCAAGTTCGAATTTTCTACGCACGTCCATACGCATACTGCAAAATACGGTATAACATTCTCCTCCTTAGAAACATTCGTCCCGAATGTTCCTTCTAAGTCTCAAACAAACGTGCGCCAAGATAGTCTTCACTACTATACTTACGAGAATCAATCTCGCCACATCCGCCACGTAAACAATGCGAAATACTTACATCAAAGTCCACGAGGAAACACTGTAATCATCATCGCAACACACTTCTCACCGGGTCTAAAATATACTTCCTTCGCAGACCTTCTCTTTATAAAAGAAATGATCGATCTATGCTCGCCATACATGCTCGCTTCTCTTTACTCGTCGTAGATACCACTTTGTCACTTTGTCGTGAGCCTTGCTCCGACGCACCCAACAAATGGTACCGATCGCACGCGATCCCCGAGGATGTCGATACCGAACTCTTTCCACATTTCGACATCGCTCAGCTTCAAAACTCGGGCTACTATCTCTAACGTGGTCATCATTAAGTGGGAACACTGGATGGATCTCGATACTTTCCCCGATCATAACAATACGAAAGATCGGCTGCATCGCCTCCTAAGTCGGACGGCAAAGCTAACATATAGGCAACCCGCCTATTCTTCACATGAACTCGTAAAGGCCCAAAGTAACTCGCTAAGTTCCCTCAGTATTCCAAACTCGTCACACCCAACCCGGTGGTACTTTCAAGAAGACCGACCGCCAACTCCGAACTCTAAGCATCGCCGATTATCCGCACAACTCCTCCGAGCCGCCGTAACTTCTTCTAGACAAGCCAGACTATCCACACCGGAACAAGCTCGAACCAACTAATCAACCTTGCCAACATCGAACCAATCGACCGGCAATTTACACTTCCGCCCCTACAAGGCTTCACAAAGCGATATCCGAACACTGAAATGGTAGCTTAAACACTTCCTCCACAGGAGACAAAAATCCCCCACGACTACCTCTGAAATCCACGCACTGGCCCGAGGGCGAATGCGATTCTGAGACTCACCTGAGTTCTTAACCCTGCCTGGTAAACTTTTAGAAGACGAAAAATAGCCACAACCTGGGCTTCACTGTCTGACATAAGGTGAAGGTAGGCACCCCGTGCAGCCTTACAACCTTTCTGATAAAACAATACTGCCGAGTAAACGGTCTTTGCTAGAAGACAAGACGGCTGACCTCCTCGGTCCGACTACTGGTCGAATGCATCCACGAGTTCGTACGCTGGTTAACTAAACTTGGGCCTAACACCCTCGTGACCCTACCACAAGGCGGGACCACCACAAACTGACCCCACCACCAAACATGCCGCGGGTTGACCCGCAACGTGGACTCAACCCGACCCGGCAACGCGCATAATACTAGCTCCCCGATCCAGAACAATCTCACTAATCACGTTTCGAAAACCTAGCGGTCTTCTTAGCTCAACTACCCCCTTTCATTCCACACTACTGGACCTATCCCAAACATAACTCACGTGCACTATGCACTTCCATAAGGATCAAACATAATACTACACCTTTATCTGAGATGGCCTTACCTCTAAGGTCTTTACGTAAACATTCTAAGGCTCACACCTTTTCTATCCCCCAAAATCTTACTCGGTTAACCCACCATGATTCTAAACACAACTAACACACCGCTATCAGAACAAAGCACTTAAGGTATACTCACCTTATCACACATACTGACCTCTAGAGGGTTAAAGATATATCTATATCTACTGCTTCACTCCCCTTAGTCGTTCTAATCAAACCTGCCTGTAGGCGATAGCTAAGGAAAATGACGAACTACCCACCAATCACGAAGGCTAAGTCCTCCTACAAGGACACTCTCTCGACACATGGCCTGTGACGGCCGCAGTACAACAAGTACCAACTAAAAGACGACATTCCCGGATGACGTCGCACATCATGAACGGAAGCCCCGGAGTTCGACCAACTCCTACACACCCCGAACGCCCCGAAATCGCGGAAGACCACTGCATCAAGTGAGGTGCATATCTAATCGGCTGAGGCGACTCGCCTCGAAAGTTACTAAAGGACCTTGCCGCTCGCCCTCTTCTCGTGTCCTTCGTTAACTCGCCGATCTCTACATCGCCTCGCTGCTGCGCATAAGCCCGCATACGTGCCATGCTCGCTTCAATCAAGAATTACTCTTGCACAACCTCTTTAGATAGTCCTCAAGACTCGCGGTACATCGGTATACTCTATGGTAGCCAAATCTATAGCTAGTACAGGTCGCTTTTGCAATCTAAATTCTCTGCTCTGGCCGTGGAACCGGTTCATATATCATGGCCGCAGAGGCACCGCTGCCGCCAACTAAACTCCTGGGCTAGTGACGCCGCAGAACTCCCGAATGAAGCACTACCCTAGGTAATGATTGGGCCTGCGCCTCGCCACCTTCAACTCTACTGCAGCCTCCTCCGCTTTGCCCTCCGGCCCGGTTGCCCACGCGAGGCATAACGATAAGGGAAATAATTTCGTCGAGGGTCCAACTTACAACACGCCTCTAAGGCACGATCTCAGAGTGAGAAGAATAGAAACCAATCCTAAATATCCTATAGCCTCACGATTATTGGCGTGGTGCACAACACACCGATAATCAAGACTTCATCGATACGGTCCGTAGACACTTTCCGAGGATTAATCGCTTCGATACCACTTTTGTCACGACCTGCCCGGCCCGTGACCGTGCCTTACCCCGCACCCAAGTAGACATACATCGAGTAATCACGAACATAAAGACAATACATGAAACCAGTGTAATAAGACAAAGGAAATAAGAAGACAAAGCAACTAAAACGGTTACCTTCGATATATATAAATAACAACTTTTTCAACATGAGCAGCTTAATCCTTTTACAAACCCGACCCACAACAAGATTACTGCACTTCTAAGAATGATACGACAACAATGGCGGACGGGGCCCCGCCAAACCCCGAATGTAAACACTTACGACGACAGGACTATACCACCGATAAGCCTCCGAGAAACGGAGCTTCCCAAACGCTAAATCGTGACTCGAGAGCTAGGATCAACGATCGTGTACCTCAACTCGCGGCATGAACGCAGCTTCAAGGAGGTCGCACAACAAAAATTTAGTATGTGAAATCAAAATACATATCGTAAATGAAATCATAGCGCCATATAAAGCAGAGACATGTATGATAACCAAACTACGCTTACAACAAAGCAAATATGTCAAGTTAGGGACTCACGCCTCAAGTCATCACTCAAGTATAACAATGGGTCTCGTGCCCACAACATCAATCGTGCGTGGAATACCTTCCTCACCGCCAGCCTATGATATAAAAGCACCAAGGAACACATGAACACCGTGTCCCACGTGTCATAATAAAACTGTACGGGGTAAGTCCGAAGGCCTAGCCGACTACTAAAAACCCACAATACCAACAAGGTCATGAATCAGATCATAAGATCTGTCTGGGCCGTCACATGATCAAAGCCGCCACTTGCCCGCAGATCGATGTACGCGTCTAACCTCGGAACTCCGCACTCGCATAGGCCAATCTCATCGGCCCGCATGAGGTATTCCCGCATCGAGGTAGCTACTCCCGGCATCGCCCCGGACTTCGCGATCCGCAGGCCACATGGACGCATGCCCATAAAGGACGACACTAACTCGGAACTCTCGTAGCTCGCATAGGCCGGGACTGCATGAGGTATTCTCGAATCATAGGTCCATCGACCGCTGAGTCTACCCGCGACGGAGGCGGCTTAACCCGGAATCATCTCAAGAGATGAATGCCACAATACTATCATAACGATCGATAGTTAATAAGCACAATCAAGGAACCCCTTCACACAAACATCACAAGATACTAACACACGTAGATCCCAACACGTTTACTTATCAACGCAATCAAGAAAGTATTACCAGGCTAACACAAATCAATACAATCAAGTTGTTCACACAGGTACCTTCTACTATATGATTAACAAAATCGGGTTTTATCCCCAAAGTACTTCATACATTAACTCTTTAAAAGATACGTTACTTTCACAATGTCACACAATACCCGTAGTATAAAATAGAGTGACTATCCTTTTAAAGTAAATCAATTACTTCTCTTTGTAAAATCAAGTAGCAACATTCTTTTCCAATGATCAAGTTTGCCTAATTTCCAATGTTCAAGTTTCTCATTTTAGAAAGGTTTCGTAGTTCATAGTCTTATTCATTTGAGAATATAATTCTCCTTAAAACTATCCGAAAAACATAAGTCTTATATGTGAGTAGGATATTCTTGTTTATAACAATCTTATTACAGCCGCCATGATCTAGAAAATCTCATTTTGTCTCAGCTTCGCTGCTATGCAGATGGAAGTTTCTCGTTTTAATAATACTTAATTAGTCAAAACATTTCCTTTTATTAACGCTGCAGTGGTTTGTCGATACACATTCTGATTTCCAAAATCAGTAAAACATTCTTAAGCCGTTATACCTAACTTCCCATAAAGCTAGTATAACTCTTAAGTTTTTCAAAAACCAAGTATTACTTCTTCTTTCAAAATGATTCAAAAATCTTTTGAAATACTTCAAGTTCTTTATTAACACATAACAAGCCAGTTATAGTTCAAATCAGTACCTTTAAAAACCACAAGTATTTTCTTACCAACATAAAGTCGTTATAACCAACTTCCCATAAAGTCGTTATAACACTTTATGTTTTAAACCAATCACATACATTTAGCACGTATGCGTCTACCGTACTACATAGTTCACACATATCATGCTAGAAGAGATAGGAAGAGGTTCACATACCTCGCGACGATTATCGACTAATAGCAAAACGCCCAAGTACCTCAAACCGCCGCTACTCCTAAGCCAAGTAGATCGCGCCACGCATAGTACTTCCACCTATAAGGCCACAAGGCGCTTATTAACATAAGGTCTCTTCGTAGAACATTCTCAGAAAATTGGCGGCACCTCCGCAACAACGTAAATCTCCTCTCTATCGAGGTGGCTACCAAGCCAACCGGGGGTTATACATCTAACCTAACTGCACAATTCTACTCCACGGTACTACTTCACAAGTCTCTTGTAATACAGCCTAAGTAATTACAACAAGAATCTTCTTTAAATACAAAGCTTAAGTCGCAAGACATTGCAGTAAGTATTATTCGTGCTTAAGTCAAAAGACATTGCCAATAACTACGTTGATTCTATATATAGTATACTTCAACTATATATTCAAACAATATGTAATTTCCAATTACAATAGAGGACAAGATATTTACCTCAATAAGCCCATAATTATCCAAGTAAAAGTCGATCCTGGGCAATCGTTTAGCTCCACTCCGAGCGCCCAACCCGCTCCAAACTACCCTTAGAAGTTCTAACCAACTTCTACATACTACTCCAACTAACCATGGAGCTTTTGGTTAGGGTGGCGTGTAGAGGCTAAAGGGACGTATAAGAGTATTTTACGGGGTTTTCGTATAGAGGGTACTTTGGCCATACTACAAGGTATTTGGGGTAACGTATTTGGGGATTATAACAATACTTGAAGAGTATTTCTACCAAGGGGGTAGTATTTCGACTAGCACAACTAGGCTGGGGTTGCTCTCGGCCAAAAGGCCACTCAAAGGGGAGGGAGTTGGGCGAGACAACTACAAGGAGGAGTGTTTTGAGTCTAGGAATTTGCTCAAGTGTGGATGAAATAACTCATCAACTAAGGGGGTATTTATAGGGCACTCAAAGGCCAAGATTGAGCCAAGTGGTAGGCAAGTGTAAGGTGAAGATTAAGCCATGTGTTGTGTGGGTCCCACTTGGTCATCCACTCCACAAAATATCTCACAAACATTGACCAAACATTTTAGGCACAAAAGATGAAAAACGTGCAAGCCTAGAAGCTTCCACCAAGGAAATTTCGTCAACCTTGGACACCTAAGGGTGACACATGTCGCCCTCCAATTGGTCCAAAATGTTTCGCCTCTCGGAAAAATCCGTAAAAATAATAAATGACATAGCCGGAATTTTCCCTACAAAAGCTGTGGAAACGTTTCGCCGGAAAATGACTCTTTTCGGCACTTGTGCACAAAAATAATTTCGGCAAGCACTTTATCTCAAGTTCGAATTTTCTACGTCCATACGCATATACTGAAAATACCGGGTATAACAAATAGTTGGGCCATCTCTCAGTACCCTAACTCCTCTCCGCCGTGTGGGGCGGGAGTGTGGGTACTGTGGTCTCGCTTTGGGGCGGCGCCATAGAACTCGCCGTCTGGTATAGACGGGCTCGAGCCCTCGTGACTGGGTGTCTGCTAGCGCTCCACATTGCGCTTCTCGGCCCGGGTTGCCTTACGTGGAGGCATAATCACATAGAAAGGAATACGTTAGAGGTCCAACCTATAACACACTCTAAAGCACGATCTCGAATGAGAAGAATGGAAACCAATCCTAAATATCCTATAGCCTCACGATTATTAGTGTGGTGCAACACACCGATAATCAAGACTTACTAGATACGATGCAGTAGACACTTTCCGAGGATTAATCGCTCGATACCACTTTTGTCACGACCCGTTCGGGGCCGTGGATCGTGCCTTCCGGGCACCCAAGTAGTCATATATCAGGTAACGGCGGAAATATAAAACAAGACAGAAACATAGTAAAAGCAAACAGTTTATCGATGAAAAGCTTGCCTTTGGCATAATATATATAACTCAAGTTTTGCGATTACATCCCAATGCATAATAGTACTACTGACCTCTAAGGAAGTAAACAACTATGGCGGACAGGGCCCGCCATACCACGATCAGACAAAACTACCTACAATACAGGAGATCATACCAAAAGTAGAGCCTCGGAGAAGATGGAGCTCCCGACACCAATGCAAAGAGATCCTAAGGATGTGGATCTAGCACTGCTTGCCACTGCGGCATGAACGCAGCCCCGAAGGAGGTCAAGACAACAGTACTAAGTATGCGAAATAAGGTACTTAAATGAAAACATATCATTTTTAAAACCGGTTTACAAATATGTGGAAACAACCAGAAACCGCATAGTGCCACATCACAAACAAGAGCAACAATAGGTAAATCGTAATAGGTCTTGTCTAGGCTGCGAATGATCGAAACAGGCCACTCGCCCACATCATCATTCGCTAGCCTAATCCTCGACTCCGAGTCGCATAGGCCACTCACGTGGGCCGCATGAGGTATGACCCGCATCGAGGGTAGCTACCATCGGCATCGCCCCGACTCGTTGTCGCGTGGCCACATAGACGCATGAGGAATAACCCGCATACTAACTCGGAACTCTCGTAGCTCCGCATAGGCCCCCGACCCGCATGAGGTATTCTCGAATCATGGTCCTGCATCACCGAGTCTACCGCGTCGGAGGCGCTTAACCCCCGGTATCATCTCAAGAGGTGAGTGATATAGTACTAACACAACAGCTTATAGTTCAAACAACATAAGCATAAGTAAGACTGACCTCTTTACACAAGCGTTACAAGATACTAACACATAGGGTCACAATATGTCTACTCACCAAAACTATCTTATTATACCTTTCAGAAATCAATACAAGTCTTTTATCAAACACATAAGTAAACTGTTCCTTTTTATAAAGCTTAAGCCGTTATACTTAACTTCCCATAAAGCTAGTATAACCCTTAAGCTTCTTGTTAAAAACAAACAACTATTCTTCTTCTTTCAAAACTGTGTTATAATTCTTTTGAAAGACTTTTTAAGATCTTTATTATTCAGGCTTAAGTCGCAAGACATTGCCGTAAGTATTATTCAGGCTTAAGTCGAAAGACATTGCCGTAGTTATTATTCAGTTAACACATGTACGTCTACCGTACTATATATATTTAAAATATCATGCTTTAGGAAGAATCACATACCTTCTCGGCGAAAACCTTCTGCCAAGTTGAATATGTCGCGCACAGAGAATCAGCCTATAATAGTCACAGACATCTATCAAAGTCTAGACTACTCTGAAGGTCATTCTAAACAGAGGGTTCACAATTCTACGGAAAGTCGGGCAGCACAACCCTACCTGGTGAGTTATATGAGTCTACTGTGTAAACAGTCCTATGTGAGTACAGTTCAATTATTCTTCTTTTAAACCCTTCTACTGTGATAACAGTTCAATTCTATTCTGTAATATTCGTCTAAGTATTTATACTTATTCTTATACTTCTACAGTATATATTCTCTAAAAAGAAGGGTAAGTTTATTTACCTCGGTAAGCCCAATAATATCCAAGATAAAAGTCGCGCCTGAGCAAGGTTTAGCTCCTAAGTTGAACGCTCCGATAGTTCCAAGGAAACCTTAGAAGTTCTTCACAACTTCTACTAAGGACTAAGGGATTTGGGCTAGGGTATTTTGGGCATTATAACAATACTAGAAGGCAACTTTTCTACCAAGGGAGGGGGGGTAGATTTCGGCTAGGCTAGGGGGGAGTAAGCCTCGGCCAAGGGTCACTTAGGCTAGAGGGGGAAGAGGGCTTGGACGAAATGGCTAACAAGGGAGAAGGGAGGATTTTCAAGACTTGGAAAGTAATTTGTGGATGAAGAACTCTTCATCTTAAGGGGGGTATTTATAGGTCAAGGGATGGCCAACCAATGGCCAAGATTTAGCCAAGTGCTAGGCAAGTGTAAGGTCAAGATTAGGGCAAGTGTACCTAGCCAACTTGCACACAAAATATCTTACCAACAACTTGACCAAGTTGGCAACTCCAATCGGCCTTATGAACGCCTCACATCCATCAATTGGAGGGTGACAAGTGTTGCCCTCCCGTTGGTCCAAAATGTTTCGTCTCTCGGAAAAATCCGCAAAAATTAGAAATGGCATAGCCGGAATTTACCCTACGAAAGCTGTGGAAACGTTTAGTCGGAAAACTATTCGCTTTGTGAGTTGTGCCCAAAAAAACGTCCAAGGCCTAACTTTAAGACCAAACTTTTTGTACGTATTCCTTTACGTACATACTCTGGAAATACGGGGTATAACATAAGGTGCACATGGTTGAAATCTAGCCCTACACTTGCCTTACACTTGGATGGATCTTGGCCATTGGTTGGCGTTTGCTTGACCTATAAATACCCCTCTAAGTTGAAGACTTTCTTCATCCAAAACTTGAGCAATCTTTCTAAGTCTCAAAATACTCCCGCCCTCTCAAAGCTCTCGTCCAAATCACCCCTCCCCCCCCCCCCCCTCTTTTGAAGCCTTGGCCGAGAGCCCCCCCTCCCTGTGGTGCCTACCAGTGGGTACCCCTAGCCTAGTTGTTTTCGTATAATACCCCTTGTTGTGGTATAGAAATACTCTCCTAGTATTGTTGTTATGCCCAAATACTTTAGCCCTATACCTTGTAGTACTTTCCAAAGTTACCTCTATACGTAGAGTCCGGAAATACTATTATACTTTCCCTCAGTCACAAAAACAAAACCCTAAGGAAAACCTTCATAGTCGGTTGAAGTGTTAAGTAGAAGTTGGTTAGAACTTCTAAGGGTTGGTTGGAGCGGATTGGAGCACTCGGAGTAGGAGCTAAGCGTTGCTCAGGAGCGACTTTAAACTCGGATAATTTTGGGCTCATCGAGGTAAATACTACTGTCCTTCTATTGTAATTGGAAATTACATACTGTCGTAGTAGAAATGAATATAAGATTCATAGAAGAGAATTGAACTGTAATAGAAGGATATTACAGAATAGACTTGAACTGAATCACATCAGAAGAATATAAGTAGAAGTTTAACTGTACTTACATAGGACTGTATTACAGTAGACTGATAACCTTTATTGGTTGAATGTTTTGCAAGTAGCATGTGCTACTTAGAAGGTGGACAAGGCTAGCCGGGTTATAGCCGTGGAGCGTTTTGCTTATAGTCGATAATCGTCGCGAGGTATGTGATTCTTCCTATACTCTTGAGCATGAAGTATTTTAAAAGAATACATATAGTACGGTAGACGTACGTGTGCTAACTGAATATAGTTGTACGGCAATGTCTTTTGACTTAAGCCTGAATAATAAGAAACTTGAAGTATGTCACAAGAGTTAAGAAACCATTTTTGAAAGAAGAGTAACACTTGGGTTTAAAGGTTTTAAAAAGAGTTATACTAGCTTTATGGGGAGTTAGGTATAACGTCTCAAGAGGGGTAAAGAAAATGGTTTACTGATTTTAGAAGTTAAGAGACTTGATCTTATAAGATAAGAGACTTAACTTAAATGAATTAATATGAGTTTTGTGTGAAACCTCATTCGTGAGTAATGAGTACGTGGTTTTTAAAAGGAATAATGTTTTACTGATTTCGAAAATCAGAATGTGTATCGACAAACCACTGCAGCGTTAATAAAGGAATATGTATTGAATAATGAAGTATTATTAAAACCAGTAGAAACCTCCATCTGCATAGAAGCTAAGATGAGACAAAATGATATTACATTTTCTAGATCATGGCTGCTTAATAAGATTGATTATAAACAAGAATAACCTACTCGCCTATGGCATATGTTACTCAATTATTTTAAAAAGAGATTAAGACATTGAACTATGAAACTTTTCTAAAATAAAGAGACTTGAGTAATTGAAATTAGGCAAACTGGAACTCTAGGGAAAAGGAGGCATTCTTTTGTCTTAAATTGGTTTAAAACATAAAGTGTTATATGACTTTATGGGAAGTTAGTTATAACGACTTTATGAAAACAAAAGAAGGGTTTCATCATTGGTTTAAATGTGGTAACTTGACTTTTTAAAAGAGAAGTGTTTTGGTCCAAAAAGAAGGCATGGTATTGCCTTAACTTGGTTTTAAAAAGGAAAGTATGAAAGTTGTTTTGATTTACTTAAAAGATATAAGTCACTCATTTTTTTATACTACGGGTATCGGGTGACTTTTATAAAAGGAATGGATCTTTTAAAAGGAATTTAACGTACGTAGTACTTTAGGGTTAAAACCCGGACTTTGTCATAAAATGAAAGTACTTTAAGTTGTGTGTAACTTGTCTATGTTTGCGTGTGATAGACTTGTTGTGCAAGGAATGTATTTCACCCGACTACCGTGTTCATGGGATGAACCGGAATGTATTTCACCCGACTACCGTGTTCATGGGATGAACCGGGAATGTATTTCACTCGACTACCGTGTTCATGGGATGAACCGGGAATGTATTTCACTCGACTACCGTGTTCATGGGATGAACCGGGAATGTATTTCACTCGACTACCGTGTCCACGGGATGGACCGGGAATGTATTCTATCCGACTACCGAGTTCATGAGATGAACCGGTAATGTATTCCACACGTTTCTATCGGGTCCATGAGATGGGCGAGACATGTTATACGTATCACATGATTTGTACCTAGACTGCCGGCAGTGAGGAAGGATTTCCACGGGCATGAGGGATGACTTGAGGGCGTGAGTCCCTGACTTGACATGACTGCATTTATGTTGTGAACTGTAGTTTGGTTATCATACATGTCTCGCTTTATATAGATTATGATTTCATTTACTGATATTTTCTGATTTCACATACTTGGTACTGTTATCGACCTCCTTGGGGCTGCGTTCATGCCGCAGGTAGAAGTACATCGGATGTCGATCCACGCGTTTAGGATCACATTTCAGCGTGTTGGGAAGCTCCGTTCCTTCGGAGGCTTATCTTTTGGTATGTTACCACAGTGCAGTAGGTTCTTGTACATTCGGGGTATGGCGGGAGCCTGTCCGTCATAATTGTTGTAAAATCTTAGAGTGCATGCTTGTTGTGGCGGGGTTGTAAGGATTATGCTTCAAATGTTATATATATATATCTTTGAAAAGGCAACCGTTTTGGTTGGCTGTTTTCTTTCATCTTGATCCATGTCTATTTATATGTTTAAAGTTTTTATTTCATTGGTTTTCTCGATGTTGTATCACCAGGGTGCGGGTAAGGCACGATCACGGGCCCGGTTGGTCGTGACAAAAGTGGTATCGAAGCGATTAGTCCTCGAAAAGTGTCTACAGACCGTGTCTAGTAAGTCTTGATTATCGGTGTGTTGTGCACCACATCTATAATCGTGAGGCTATAGGACATTTAGGATTAGTTTCCATTCTTCTCATTACGAGATCGTGCCTTAGAGTGTGTGATATGTTGGACCCCTCGACGTATTCCTTTCCTTTACCGATTATGCCTCGCGTAAGGCAACCCAGCCCAGATGGGCAAGCGATCGAGAGAGCATTAGTGAGATACTGAGAGAGTGCGAGCGCGAGCGGCCAAGACACGAGACAGTGCTTCCGACGGCGGGTTCGCGACGCCCGGCACCAGCAGAGTTTAGAGCGCAGCATGGCTGCGAGACTCTGATACTGAGCCTCGGTCCACGATGCAGGCGAGAGAGATGGGTTCTTGGCGGTCGTGGCGAGATATGAGGATAGGCCGGATGCAGCAGTTCGATCCAGTAGCACCGTAGTTCACCCCGAGCGCATTTGAGACTATGGGATTTTACGTGTCACGACCGAACTCGGGCGTGGCAGTGCCTTACCGGGCACCCTAGTGATACAACATCAGAGAAAAACCAGCGGAAATAAAAACTTAAACATTTAAATAGACATGGATCAAGATAAAAGAAAATAGGCCAACCAAAACGGTTGCCTTTCAACATATATATATATATATAGACATTTGAACAGTTACAATCTTTACAACCCTGCCCACAACAGTGCTACAGACCTCTAGGATTTCTTTTACAACAACTATGACGGGACAGGGCCCCGCCATACCCCTGAATGTACAAGAACCTACAGATTCAGGGTAACATACCAAAGATAAGCCTCCGAAGGGACGGGGCTTCCCAATACGCTGAAAGGTGATCCTAAAAGCGGGGATCGACGATGCCGTCTTACTACTGCATGAACGTAGCCCCGAAGGAGGTCGATAACAGTACCAAGTATGTGGCAGTAAACACTCTAAATGAAATCATAATAGTCTATATAAAGCGAGAGACATGTATGATAACCAAACTACGATTCCACAACATATAACGATCATATCAAGTCGTGGACTCACGCCTCAAATCATCACTCGTGCCCGTGGAATCCCTTCCTCACTGCCGGCAGTCTATGATATAACAACACCAAGAAGTACACCTGAACACCAAGTCCTACCTGATGCCAAAGCCGTACCACGAGACCTCGTCACTATACTGACTCGCGAAGCTGACACGTGGCAAGTGCACCTATACCCGATCCACCTGCGCGCGTGGCGGCGGGGGCAAGTGCGACTACGCGCAATCACAACCGTAAGTCACGATACTTCGCCGCCATAACCAAAATGGTCACATGTCCACATAATCCATCAACGGTGTAGACATGCCCATGTATCGATGCTAATGGAAGCATACGTGGAATCTCCGTTCTAGCAGATGCGTCCAAGTAAGTTCTCAACAAGTCAACCGGCCCTCTATCGAGAAACGCGGTAGAATAGAAACACAATTCTTGCACAACAAAGACTATCTCAATAAGCATGGGAAAGTTACACAACAACAAGCATAGGCAAGTTACACAACAACAAGCATAGGCAAGTTACACAACAACAAGCATAGGCAAGTTATACATAACTCTAAGTACTTTCATTTTATGTCAAAGTCCGGGTTTTAACCCTAAAGTACTACGTACGTTAAATTCCTTTTAAAGAGATCCATTCCTTTTATAAAAGTCACCCGATATTCGTAGTATAAAAATAGAGTGACTTACATCTTTTAAGTAAACCAAAACAACTTCTCTTTTTAAAGTCAAGTTTCCATATTAAAACCAATGATAAAAACCCTTCTTTTGTTTTCATAAAGTCGTTATAACCAACTTCCCATAAAGCTGTTATAACACTTTAAGTTTTAAACCATTTTAAGACAACACAATACCTTTCTTTTCCCTAAAGTTCCAGTTTGCCTAATTTCAATTACTCAAGTCTCTTTTTAGAAAAGTTTCATAGTTCAATGTCTTAATCTCTTTAAAACAATTGAGTAACATATGCCATAGGCGAGTAGGTTATTCTTGTTCATAATCAATCTTATTAAGCAGCCATGATCTAGAAAATGTAATATCATTTTGTCTCATCTTAGCTTCTATGCAGATGGAGGTTTCTACTGGTTTTAATAATACTTCATTATTCAATACATTTTCCTTTATTAACGCTGTAGTGGTTTGTCGATACACATTCTGATTTTCGAAATCAGTAAAACATTATTCCTTTAAAAAAAAAACCACGTACTCATTACTCACGAATGAGGTTTCACATTGTTAACAAACTTCCTATCAAAACAATTAAGTCAAGTCTCTTATCTTTTCAGATTAAGTCTCTTAACTTCTAAAAATCAGTAAACCATTCTTTTTATCTCTCTTAAGACGTTATACCTAACCTCCCATAAAGCTAGTATAACTCTTTATGTTTTCAAAACCAAGTATTACTCTTCTTTCAAAAAGGTTCCTTAATTCTTTTGAAATACTTTAAGACTCTTTATTATTCAGGCTTAAGTCAAAAGACATTGCCGTAACGCTACATTCAGTTAATACACGTACGTCTACCGTATTGTATCTATATTCCTTTTAAAATATTTCAAGGTTCTTATTATTCAGGCTTAAGTCAAAAGACATTGCCACACAACTATATTCAGTTAGCACACGTACATCTACCATATAATATATACATATTATTCAGGCTTAAGTCAAAAGACATTGCCACGCGTCGTCTACATACTATATGTATTCTTTTAAAATACTTCATGCTCAAGAGTATAGGAAGAATCACATACCTCGCGACGATTATCGACTATAAGCAAAACGCTCCACGGCTATAACCCGGCTAGCCTTGTCCACCTTCTAAGTAGCACATGTTACTTGCAAAACATTCAACCAATAAAGGTTATCGACCATCTGAATACCCTATGTAAGTACAGTTTAACTTCTACTTATATTCTTCTGAAGTGATTTCAGTTCAATCCTTTTTCTGTAATATCCTTCTATTGCAGTTCAAGTCTCTTCTTATGAATCTTATATTCATTTATATACTACTACAGTATGTAATTTCCAATTACAATAGAAGGACAGTAGTATTTACCTCGATGAGCCCATAAATTATCAAAGTATAAAGTCGCTCCTGAGCAACGTTAAGCTCCTACTCTGAGTGCTCCAATCTGCTCCAAACAACCCTTAGAAGTTCTAACCAACCTCTACTTAAATACTTCAACTATCAATGAAGATTTTCCTTAGGGTTTCGTTTAGTGGCTAAAGAAAGTATAATAGTATTTTCTGGGCTTTGTATAAGTGTAACCTTGGGAATACTACAAGGTATTTGGGCCAAGGTATTTGGGCATTATAACAATACTAGAAGAGTATTTCTATACCACAAAGGGTATTATACGAAAACAACTAAATTTGGGGTACCCATGGCCAAGGCTTCACAAGGGGAAGGGTGTGGTGGCTCTCGGCCAAGCACAACTAGGAGGGGGGGAGAGGGACGAAAAGCTCACACTAAGAGGGGGGGAAGGATTTTTAACACTTAGAACAATTTTGGATGAAGAAGTTCATCAACTTAGAGGGGTATTTATAGGTCAAGAAATGGCCAACCAATGGCCAAGATTCATCCAAGTGTTAGGCAAGTGTAGGGCTAGGATCAAGCCATGTGCACCTTATCCATCTACCACACCAACTTGCACAAAATATCCTACCAACTACAAGCCACCTATTTCGTCCATATTGCCGCCCAAGCCTTCCAATGTGAGGGTGACACTTGTCACCCTCCCGTTGGTCCAAAATGTTTCGTCTCTCGGAAAAATCCGCAAAAATTAGAAATGACATAGCCGGAATTTTCCCTTCGCAAGTTTAGTGCACCGTGTCGGCGAAAAACGACTCTATTCGGCACTTGTGCACAAAATTCGCCACTTGCCTACTTTAAGGCTCAAACTCTTCTACGTATGCCCACACGTACATACTCTGGAAATACGGGGTATAACATTCTCCCCTCCTTAGAAACATTCGTCCCGAATGTTCCTTCTCAAGACGGATTACGATGAAGATCTTCTAACATGTTGCCAACGCCACGCCTGGCCACGAAATAACACTCGTTCTCGTCCTTCCTTACTCGTTGTGCCCTTCGTGAACACTTGAACTCTTCTAGTATACGTACCATACTTCAGTCATCACTTCAGTTCCCAAAACTTTGGATTCACCACCTCCAAACTTGGTCATCAACTAGCCTCAACCTCCCTTAAGGCCATTCCCGGCCTTCACGATCCGCTTCTGGTCGAACATATCCACGAACTCATACGATGGTTGTATAAACTTGGGCCTAGCACCCTCGTGACCCTACCACCTGGCGGGACCACCTGAGTGACCCCACCGAAGCGAGCGCGGGTTGGCCCTCAACATGGCCCCAACCCGACCTACTTAACGCATCACGCTCTTGTTCCCCGATCCGGAACAATCTTACCTCTACAGGTTATGAAAGCTACCACTTCCATTTCACACTACCCAGGGACTTATTACACAATACATTTCAGGCATAAAATGCACTCCGTCAAGGATCACTTGCAAAGTCTGGTACTCAAGACGGCCTTACATCTAAGGTCTCAACTGTAATATTCTAAGTGTTATACCCCGTATTTCCAGAGTATGTACGTGAGGGCGTACGTATAAAAATTGAAGCCTTAAAGTTGGCAAGGTTCGAAAATTTGGGCACAAGTGCCGAAAGGAGTCGTTTTTCGACGAAACGTTTTACTAAACTTACGAAGGGAAAAATACGGCTATGTCATTTTTAATTTTTGCGGATTTTTCCGAGAGACGAAACATTTTGGACCAACGGGAGGGTGACATGTGTCACCCTCACATTGGAAGCTTTTGGGGCGGCATTTTGGACGATTGGGTGGCATGGGAGTTGGTAGGATATTTTGTGCAAGTTGGTGTGGTAGATGGATAAGGTGCACATGGCTTAATCCTAGCCCTACACTTGCCTAACACTTGGATGAATCTTGGCCATTGGTTGGCCATTGCTTGACCTATAAATACCCCTCTAAGTTGAAGACTTTCTTCATCCAAACTTGAGCAATCTTTCTAAGTCTCAAACTACTCCCTCCCTCTTGAGTTTCGTTCACCACACCCCCTCCCCCTTTGAGAGGCCCCTTGGCCGAAACCTACCCCCCCTAGCCTAGTTGTTTTTGTATAAATACCCCCTTTGTGGTATAGAAATACTTCTCCAAGTATTGTTGTAATGCCCAAATACTTTAGCCCTTATACCTTGTAGTACTTTCCAAAGTTACCTCTATACGAAAAGCCCGGAAAATACTATTATACTTTCCCTCAGTCACAAAAACGAAACCCTAAGGAAAATCTCCATAATTGGTTGGAGTACTAAGTACAAGTTGTGTAGAACTTCTAAGGGTTGTTTGGAGCGGATTGGAGCACTCGGAGTAGGAGCTTAACATTGCTCAGGATCGACTTTTAACTTGGATAATTTTGGGCTCATCGAGGTAAATACTACTGTCCTTCTATTGTAATTGGGAATTACATACTGTAGTTGAATTGTAATGAATATAAGATTCATAGAAAAGAATTGAACTGTAATAGAAGGATATTACAGAATAGACTTGAATTGAAATCACATCAGAAGAATATAAGTAGAAGATTGAATTGTACTTACATAGGACTGTATTTACAATAGACTGATAACCTTTATTGGTTGAATGTTCTGCAAGTAGCATGTGCTACTTAAAAGGTGGACAAGGCTAGCCGAGTTATAGCCGTGGAGCGTTTTGCTTATAGTCGATAATCGTCGCGAGGTATGTGATTCTTCCTATACTCTTGAGCATGAAGTATTTTAAAAGAATACATATAGTACGTAGATGTACGTGTGGAAATGTCTTTTGACTTAAGCCTGAATAATATGTATATATTATATGGTAGATGTACGTGTGCTAACTGAATATAGTTGTACGGCAATGTCTTTTGACTTAAGCCTGAATAATAAAGAGTCTTAAAGTATTTCAAAAGAATTAAGGAACCTTTTTGAAAGAAGAGTAATACTTGGTTTTGAAAACATAAGAGTTATACTAGCTTTATGGGAAGTTAGGTATAACGTCTTAAGAGAGATAAAAAGAATGGTTTACTGATTTTTAGAAGTTAAGAGACTTAATCTTAAAAGATAAGAGATTTGACTTAATTGTATTGATATGAAGTTTGTTAACAATGTGAAACCTCATTCGTGAGTAATGGGTACTTGGTTTTAAAAGGAATAATGTTTTACTGATTTCGGAAATCAGAATGAGTATCGACAAACCACGGCAGCGTTAATAAAGGAAAATGTAATGAATAATGAAGTATTATTAAAACCAGTAGAAACCTCCATCTGCATAGAAACTAAGATGAGACAAAATGATATTACATTTCCTAGATCATGGCTGTTTAATAAGATTGATTATGAATAAGAATAACCTACACTCATATAAGGCATATGTTACTCAAATGTTTTAAAAGAGATTAAGACATTGAACTATGAAACTTTTCTAAAAATAAAGAGCCTTGAGTAATTGAAATTAGGCAAACTGAAACCTTAGGGAAAAGAATGTGGTTGAAAAGGAAAGTGTTTTGGTTTACCTAAAAATGTGAGTCACTCTATTTTATACTACGGGTATCGGGTGACTTTTATAAAAGGAATGGATCTCTTTAAAAAGGAATTTAACGTACGTAGTACTTTAGGGTCAACACTCGGATTTTTGACTTAAAATGAAAGTACTTTGAGTTGTGTATAACTTGCCTATGCTTGTTGTTGTGTAACTTGCCTATGCTTGTTGTTGTGTAACTTGCCTATGCTTGTTGTTGTGTAACTTGCCTATGCTTGTTGTTGGGTAACTTGCCTATGCTTATTGAGATAGTCTTTGTTGTGCAAGAATTGTGTTTCTATTCTACCGCGTCTCTCGATGGAGGGCCGGTTGACTTGTTGAGAACTTACTTGGGCGTCGCGATGTGGAAGAATTCCGCAGTGCGCTTCCATTATTATTATTACATGGGCATGTCTACACCGATGATGTGGACATGTGACCATTATGGTTATTTATGGCGAAGTATCGTGACTTACGGTTGTGATCGGGTGCGTAGCCTGTTTACTTGCCCCCGTCAGCTACGTGACGCAGGTGGATCTGGTATAGGTTATTTCACGCCCGCGTGTCGACTTCGCGAAGTATCGTGACTTACGGTTGTGATCGGGTGCGTAGCCTGTTTACTTGCCCCGTCATTCGTGGCGCGGTGGATCTGGTATAGGTTATTTCACGCCCACGTGTCGACCGCGAGTCAAGATTTGGATGGAGCCGTGACTTACGGTTGTGATGCAGTGCGTGGCGATTCACTTGCCCCGTCGCCTACGTGGCGCAGTGGAGCCGGTGGAGGCTATTGCACTTGCCACGTGTCGACGCATGATATGGTTATGCGATATTATTGGTACGGTCGGATCTGGTAGTTATACTTGCCCCGTACGGTTTCATTGACACAGGTAGGACCTGGTGTTCACATATACTCCTTGGTGTTGTTATATTATAGACTGCCGGCAGTGAGGAAGGAATTCCACGCACAGTGATGATTTGGAGGCGTGAGTCACGACTTGATATATTTGTTTATATGTGGTGTCTTGTAGTTTGGTTATCATACATGTCTCTGCTTTATATAGATGCTATGATTTCATTCTGATATTTCTGATTTCACATACTTGGTACTGTTATCGACCTCCTTGGGTGCGTTCATGCCGCAGTAAGTACATCGGTATCGATCCGCTTTTAGGATCACCTTTGGCGTCTTGGGAAGCTCCGTTCCTTGGAGGCTTATCTTTGGTATGTTACCACGATGTGCAGCAGGTTCTTGTACATTCAGGGGTATGGCGGGGCCCTGTCCCATCATAGTTATTGTATAAATCTTATAGGTCAGTAGCACTGTTGTGGGCAGGGTTGTAAGGATTGTAACTGTTCAAATGTCTATACATATATATATGTTGAAAGGCAACCGTTTTGGTTGGCCTATTTTCTTTATCTTGATCCATGTCTAGTTAAATGCTTAAGTTTTTATTTCCATTGGTTTTTCTCGATGTTGTATCACTAGGGTGCGGGGTAAGGCACGATCCACGGGCCGGGCAGTCGTGACAAAAGTTGTATCGAAGCGATTAGTCCTCGGAAAGTGTCTGACCGTGTCTAGTAGAGTCTTGATTATCGATGTGTTGTGCACCACATCTATAATCGAGGAGGTGCAGGCGTTTAGGATTGGTTTCTATTCTTCTCATTACGAGATCGTGCCTTAGAGTTGTGTGATAAGTTGGACCCTCAGCGTGCCGTTTTCACGATTATGCCTCGCAAGGCAACGGGCCCGAAGGGCAAAGCGGCGAAGGAGGCTGCGAGTAAAGCGTGGCAGTCTACGAGACCACGATGCACGAGCCTCGATCCGCTGATGCAGGCGAGAGAGATGAGTTACAAAGTAGGCGATTAATGGCGGGGTTGTGGCAGAACTTGAGGATAGGCCGACGGCGATTCAGCGGCGCGATGGTTCACCCGGTCGAGATAGTTTGAGGCTACGGGATTTTACGAGATGTAACCGCGAGTTTTATGGGTCGAGGCACGAGGATGATCCGCAGGAGTTCATTCGGCGATTCTGACGGATCATGAGTAATCAAGGCATCGGAGACCGAGTCGGTGGTCCTAGGTTACGCATCGGTGCGTGATACCGCAATGATCGTGGTTTGATCGTGGGAGTTGTCGGGAGGGCATGCACTTCCGGTGTATGGGGCGAGTTCTCGTGAGGCATTTCTTGCACACTTCTTGCCTCGCGGATGAGGAGGCTCGGGCCAGATTTTTGGTGTTGCGGCGAAGCAGGCGTGCGGTTCGGGAGTACAATGTGAGTTCGACTCATTGGCGTGCGTCCCGCGTTAGTAGCTAGTATGGAGGATCGAGTGCACCGATATGTTCTGAGGGCTCGATGATTACCTAGCGAGAGAGTTGTTGGTGTAGCTCTTCACCGGGCATGGACATTGCCCGTGCGAGCTTATGCACTTGGAAGTGAGGCGGAGAAATCGGCGGAATGATCAAGATCGCGAAGAGGGCGAGCACGAGGTCCTTTGGTGACTTTCGAGGCGGACCGCCTCGGCAGAACAAGTTATGTACCTCGCCCGATCTGAGTGGTCCTCCACGCCGGGACGCCGGGATATTCGGGAGGCGGTCGGGGCTCCTGTGTTTCAGATTTTCGGGAGTAGGAGTGCTCGCGGATGAGGCCACCGTATCTCGGTGTGACCATTGTGGTAAAGCCCACGAGAGGAATGTCGTCTTGGTTTGGGAGATTGCTATACTTGCGGCCAGCAGGGGCCATTTGTGAGGCTGTCCGGCTGGGTAGCTTGGTGGGATAGCACAGACTACTAGAGCAGTTGCGGGTTCTTCACCTTCCATAGCTAGGCAGGATGTTCATACACCGGCGGGCCACGGTAGAGGTCGCGGTGGAAGTTCCCAGTTTTAGCGGTCCTTTGAACCGCCTATTTTCAGGTATATCCTTAACCCTCTAGAGTTTTGTATGTATTGATGTATTGATGATGTGTTTAGTGTTATGTTCGGATAGCTTTGGGCTAAAATGTGATTTAGAAACCTGGTTAGTGAGAAAGGGTAAGCCTGTGGGGTGAGAAAATGATGAACCTTAGAATATTACAGTTGAGACCTTAGATGTAAGGCCGTCTTGAGTACAAGATTTTGCAAGTGATCCTTGTCAGAGTGCATTTTTATGCCTAGAATGTATTGTGTGATAAGTCCCTGGGTAGTGTGAAATGGAAGTGGTAGCTTTCATGACCTGTATAGGTAAGATTGTTCCGGATCGGGGAACAAGAGCTTGAGGCGTTAAGTGGGTCGGGTTGGGGCCATGTTGCGGGCCAACCCGCGGCCTGTTTCGAGGTGGGGTCAGCTCTGGGTGGTCCCGCCAGGTGGTAGGGTCACGAGGGTGCTAGGCCCAAGTTTAGATGACCATCGTATGAGTTCGTGGATATGTTCGACCAAAAGCGGATCGTGAAGGCCGGGAATGGCCTTAAGGAAGATTGAGACTAGTAAGATGACCAAGTTTGGAAGTGGTGACTCCAAAGCTTTGGGAACTAAAGCGATGGCTAAAGTGTGGTACGTATACTAAAAGAGTTCAAGTGTTCGGAAAGTGCGACGAGTAAGGAAGGAAGAGAACGTGTGTTATTTTGTGGCCAGGTGTGGCATTGGCAACTTGTTAAGAAGAACTTCATCGTTGTCCGTCTTGAGAAGGAACATTCGGGACGAATGTTTCTAAGGAGGGGAGAATGTTATACCCCGTATTTCCAGAGTATGTACGTGAGGGCGTACGTATAAAAATTGAAGCCTTAAAGTTGGCAAGGTTCGAAAATTTGGGCACAAGTGCCGAAAAGAGTCGTTTTTCGACGAAACGTTTTACTAAACTTACGAAGGGAAAAATACGGCTATGTCATTTTTAATTTTTGCGGATTTTTCCGAGAGACGAAACATTTGGGACCAACGGGAGGGTGACATGTGTCACCCTCACATTGGAAGCTTTTGGGGCGGCATTTTGGACGATTGGGTGGCATGGGAGTTGGTAGGATATTTTGTGCAAGTTGGTGTGGTAGATGGATAAGGTGCACATGGCTTAATCCTAGCCCTACACTTGCCTAACACTTGGATGAATCTTGGCCATTGGTTGGCCATTTCTTGACCTATAAATACCCCTCTAAGTTGAAGACTTTCTTCATCCAAACTTGAGCAATCTTTCTAAGTCTCAAACTACTCCCTCCCTCTTGAGTTTCGTCCACCACACCCCCTCCCCCTTTGAGAGGCCCCTTGGCCGAAACCTACCCCCCTAGCCTAGTTTTTTTCGTATAAATACCCCCTTTGTGGTATAGAAATACTTCTCCAAGTATTGTTATAATGCCCAAATACTTTAGCCCTTATACCTTGTAGTACTTTCCAAAGTTACCTCTATACGAAAAGCCCGGAAAATACTATTATACTTTCCCTCGATCCACAAAACGAAACCTTAAGGAAAATCTCCATAATTGGTTGGAGTACTAAGTAGAAGTTGTGTAGAACTTCTAAGGGTTGTTTGGAGCGGATTGGAGCACTCGGAGTAGGAGCTTAACGTTGCTCAGGATCGACTTTTAACTTGGATAATTTTGGGCTCATCGAGGTAAATACTACTGTCCTTCTATTGTAATTGGGAATTACATACTGTAGTTGAATTGTAATGAATATAAGATTCATAGAAAAGAATTGAACTGTAATAGAAGGATATTACAGAATAGACTTGAATTGAAATCACATCAGAAGAATATAAGTAGAAGATTGAACTGTACTTACATAGGACTGTATTTACAGTAGACTGATAACCTTTATTGGTTGAATGTTCTGCAAGTAGCATGTGCTACTTAAAAGGTGGACAAGGCTAGCCGGGTTATAGCCGTGGAGCGTTTTGCTTATAGTCGATAATCGTCGCGAGGTATGTGATTCTTCCTATACTCTTGAGCATGAAGTATTTTAAAAGAATACATATAGTACGATAGACGTACGTGTGGCAATGTCTTTTGACTTAAGCCTGAATAATATGTATATATTATATGGTAGATGTACGTGTGCTAACTGAATATAGTTGTACATCAATGTCTTTTGACTTAAGCCTGAATAATAAAGAGTCTTAAAGTATTTCAAAAGAATTAAGGAACCTTTTTGAAAGAAGAGTAATACTTGGTTTTGAAAACATAAGAGTTATACTAGCTTTATGGGAAGTTAGGTATAACGTCTTAAGAGAGATAAAAAGAATGGTTTACTGATTTTTAGAAGTTAAGAGACTTAATCTTAAAAGATAAGAGATTTGACTTAATTGTATTGATATGAAGTTTGTTAACAATGTGAAACCTCATTCGTGAGTAATGGGTCCTTGGTTTTAAAAGGAATAATGTTTTACTGATTTCGGAAATCAGAATGAGTATCGACAAACCACGGCAGCGTTAATAAAGGAAAATGTAATAAATAATGAAGTATTATTAAAACCAGTAGAAACCTCCATCTGCATAGAAACTAAGATGAGACAAAATGATATTACATTTCCTAGATCATGGCTGTTTAATAAGATTGATTATGAATAAGAATAACCTACACTCATATAAGGCATATGTTACTCAAATGTTTTAAAAGAGATTAAGACATTGAACTATGAAACTTTTCTAAAAATAAAGAGCCTTGAGTAATTGAAATTAGGCAAACTGAAACCTTAGGGAAAAGAATGTGGTTGAAAAGGAAAGTGTTTTGGTTTACCTAAAAATGTGAGTCACTCTATTTTATACTACGGGTATCGGGTGACTTTTATAAAAGGAATGGATCTCTTTAAAAAGGAATTTAACGTACGTAGTACTTTAGGGTCAACACTCGGATTTTTGACTTAAAATGAAAGTACTTTGAGTTGTGTATAACTTGCCTATGCTTGTTGTTGTGTAACTTGCCTATGCTTGTTGTTGTGTAACTTGCCTATGCTTGTTGTTGTGTAACTTGCCTATGCTTGTTGTTGGGTAACTTGCCTATGCTTATTGAGATAGTCTTTGTTGTGCAAGAATTGTGTTTCTATTCTACCGCGTCTCACGAGGGCGGTTGACTTGTTGAGAACTTACTTGGACGTACCGGCAGTGACGGAAGAATTCCACGGGTACGCTTCCATTATTATTATTACATGGGCATGTCTACACCGATGATGTGGACATGTGACCATTATGGTTATTTATGGCGAAGTATCGTGACTTACGGTTGTGATCGGGTGCGTAGCTTACTTGCCCCGTCGACTACGTGGACGCAGTGGATCTGGTATAGGTTATTGCACCGCCACGCGTCGCCTTCGCGCAAAGTATCGTGACTTACGGTTGTGATCGGCGCGCTGCTTACTTGCCCCGCCACCACGTGGCGCAGTGGATCTGGTATAGGTTATTGCACCGCCACGTGTCGACTTCGCGAGTCAAGATTTGGATGGAGCCGTGTGACTTACGGTTGTGATCGCGCGTGGCCGATTCACTTGCCCCGTCGCCTACATGGCGCAGTGGAGCCGGTGGAGGCTATTGCACTTGCCACGTGTCGCCTTCGTGATATGGTTGTACAAGATATTGGTACGGTCGGATCGGTAGTTATACTTGCCCAGACGGTTTCATTGACACGTAGGACACGTGTTCACATATACTTGGTGTTGTTATATCATGATCGCCGGTGAGGAAGAATTCCACGCACGAGTGATGATTTGGAGGCGTGAGTCACGACTTGATATGATTGTTTATATGTGGTGTCTTGTAGTTTGGTTATCATACATGTCTCCCGCTTTATATAGATCGCTATGATTTCATTTACTGATTTACGCCACATACTTGGTACTGTATCTTGACCTCCCGGGTGCGTTCACGCCGCAGTAAGTACATCGGCCGCCGATCCCCGCTTAGGATCACCTTTCGTCTTGGGAAGCTCCGTTCCTTGAGGCTTATCTTTGTATGTTACCACGATGTCGTAGGTTCTTGTACATTCGGGGTATGGCGGCCCCGCCCCGTCATAGTTGTTGTATAAATCTTAGAGTGCATGCTTGTTGTGGGCGGGGTTGTAAGGATTATGCTTTCAAATGTCTATACATATATATATGTTGAAAGGCAACCGTTTTGGTTGGCCTATTTTCTTTATCTTGATCCATGTCTATTTAAATGCTTAAGTTTTTATTTCCGCTGGTTTATCTCTGATGTTGTATCACTAGGGTGCCCGGGGTAAGGCACCAGTCACGGGCCCCGGAACGGGTCGTTACACTAAGGTTCATCATTTTCTCACCCCCAGGCTTACCCTTTTCACTAACCAAGCTTCTAAATCACATTTTAGCACAAAGCTATCTGAACATAACACTTAACACATTATCATAACATCAATATATACAAGTCTCTAGAGGGTTAAGGATATACCTGAAAATAGGCGGTTCAAAGGACCGCTAAAACTGGGAACTTCCACCGCGACCTCTACCGTGGCCCGCCGGTGTATGAACATCCTGCCTAGCTATGGAAGGTGAAGAACCCGCAATCGATCTAGTAGTCATGCTATCCCACGAGGCTACCCCTGGTCGGACGATCTCACAAATGGCCACCGCTTACCGTAAGTATAGCAATCTCCCAAACCAAGCATTTACATTTCTCTATGGGCTTTACCACAATGGTCACACTGAGATACGGGTGGCCTCACCCAGCGAGCACTCCTATTCCCCTGAAAATCTGAAACACAGGAGCCCGACCGCTTCCCGAATATCCCGAAGGTCCCGGGCCGTGGAGGACCACTCAGACCGCGGAAGTACATAACTAGTCTGGCCGAGGTGGTCCGCCTCGAAAGTCATCAAAGGACCTGCTGTTCGCCTCTCCCGCGATCTCGCCTTCCGTCGATTTCTCCGCCTCACATCCAAGTGCATAAGCTGCGTGCGGGCAATGTCCATGCCCTACCAAGAGCTACACCGAACAACTCGCCAGGTAATCATCGAGCCTCGTAACATATCGGTGCACTCGATCCTCCATACTAGCTACTAACGCGGGACGTCGCCAATGAGTCGAACTCCACATTGTACTCCCGAGCCAGACGCCTGCTTCGCCGCAACACCAAAAATCGGGCCCGAGCCCTCCTCATCCGCGAGGCAAGAAGTGTGCAAGAAATGCCTTTGAGAACTCATCCCATATACCGGAAGTGCATTCTCTCCCGACAGCTCCCACGAATCAAACCCGATCATTGCGGTATCACGCACCGATGCGAACCTAGACCACCGACTCGGTCTCCGATGCCTTGATCACTCACGATCCGTCAGAATCGCCGGATGAACTCCCGCGGATCATCCTCGTGCCTCGACCCATAAAACTACGCGGTTACATCTCGTAAAAATCCCGTAGCCTCCAACTATCCGATCTAGGGTGAACCATGGTGCTATCGGAATCGCCGCTGGCCCACTTATCCTCAAGTCCGCCACAACTCGCCATTAATCGGGCCCACTCTTGTAACCCATCTCTTCTCGCTCCGCATGCGGATCGAGGCTCGTGCATCGTGGTCTCAGAGACCGCCACGCTTTACTCGCAGACTCCTCGCCGCTTTGCCCTTCCGGGCGGGTTGCCTTTTACGCGAGGCATAAGCGTAAAAATGAAATACGTCAGAGGGGTCCAACTTATCTCACATCTCTAAGGCACGATCTCAGAATGAGAAGAATGGAAACCAATCCTAGATGTCCTATAGCCTCCTGATTATAGATGTGGTGCACAACACATCGATAATCAAGACTCTACTAGACACGGCCGTAGACACTACGAGGACTAATCGCTCGATACCACTTTTGTCACGACCGAACTCGCCCGTGGATCGTGCCTTACCGGGCACCCTAGTGATACAACATCGAGAAAAACCAATAAATAAAAACTTAAACATTTAAATAGACATGGATCAAGATAAAAGAAAATAGGCCAACCAAAACGGTTGCCTTTCAACATATATATATATATAGACATTTGAACAAGCATAATCTTTACAACTCGCCACAACAAGCATGCACCTATAAGATTTCTTTTACAACAACTATGACGGGACAGGGCCCCGCCATACCCCTGAATGTACAAGAACCTACAGATTCAGGGTAACATACCAAAGATAAGCCTCCGAAGGGACGGGGCTTCCCATTACGCTGAAAGGTGATCCTAAAAGCGGGGATCGACAGCCGATGTACCTCTACCTGCGGCATGAACGTAGCCAAGGAGGTCGATAACAGTACCAAGTATGTGAAACTGTAAACACTGTAAATAAAATCATAATAGTCTATATAAAGCAGGAGACATGTATGATAACCAAACTATAGTTCACAACATATAACCAGTCATATCAAGTCAGGGACTCACGCCCTCCAAATCATCACTCGTGCCCGTGGAATCCCTTCCTCACTGCCGGCAGTCTATGATATAACAACACCAAAGAGTACACCTGAACACCAAGTCCTACCTGATGCCAAAGCGAGACCTCGTCACTATCTTCGACTCGCTGTCGACACGTGGCAACCGCAATAACCTATACCCGATCCACCGCGCCACGTAATGGCGGGGCAAGTAACGGCTACGCACCCGATCACAACCGTAAGTCACGATACTTCGCCGCGAAGCTGACACGTGGTAAGTGCAACAACCTGTACCAGATCCACCTGCGCCACGTAGCTGACGGGGGCAAGTAAACAGGCTACGCACCCAATCACAACCGTAAGTCACGATACTTCGCCATAACCAAAAATGGTCACATGTCCACAGAATCCATCAACGGTGTAGACATGCCCATGTACTGATGCTAATGGAAGCATACGTGGAATCTCCCACATCGCGCAGACGTCCAAGTAAGTTCTCAAGTCAACCGCCCTCCATCGAAACGCCGGTAGAATAGAAACACAATTCTTGCACAACAAAGACTATCTCAATAAGCATAGGCAAGTTACACAACAACAAGCATAGGCAAGTTACACAACAACAAGCATAGGCAAGTTACACAACAACAAGCATAGGCAAGTTATACATAACTCTAAGTACTTTCATTTTATGTCAAAGTCCGGGTTTTAACCCTAAAGTACTACGTACGTTAAATTCCTTTTAAAGAGATCCATTCCTTTTATAAAAGTCACCCGATATCCGTAGTATAAAAATAGAGTGACTTACATCTTTTAAGTAAACCAAAACAACTTCTCTTTTTAAAGTCAAGTTTCCATATTAAAACCAATGATAAAAACCCTTCTTTTGTTTTCATAAAGTCGTTATAACCAACTTCCCATAAAGCTGTTATAACACTTTAAGTTTTAAACCATTTTAAGACAACACAATACCTTTCTTTTCCCTAAAGTTCCAGTTTGCCTAATTTCAATTACTCAAGTCTCTTTTTAGAAAAGTTTCATAGTTCAATGTCTTAATCTCTTTAAAACAATTGAGTAACATATGCCATAAAGTAGCAGTTATTCTTGTTCATAATCAATCTTATTAAGCAGCCATGATCTAGAAAATGTAATATCATTTTGTCTCATCTTAGCTTCATGCAGATGGAGGTTTCATGGCTTTAATAATACTTCATTATTCAATACATTTTCCTTTATTAATCTTTGTAGTGGTTTGTCGATACACATTCGATTTTCAAATCAAGAAAACATTATTCCTTTAAAAAAACCACGTACTCATTACTCACGAATGAGGTTTCACATTGTTAACAAACTTCCTATCAAAACAATTAAGTCAAGTCTCTTATCTTTTCAGATTAAGTCTCTTAACTTCTAAAAATCAGTAAACCATTCTTTTTATCTCTCTTAAGACGTTATACCTAACCTCCCATAAAGCTAGTATAACTCTTTATGTTTTCAAAACCAAGTATTACTCTTCTTTCAAAAAGGTTCCTTAATTCTTTTGTAATTCTTTAAGACTCTTTATTATTCAGTGTTAAGTCAAAAGACATTTCCGTAACGCTACATTCAGTTAATACACGTACGTCTACCGTATTGTATCTATATTCCTTTTAAAATATTTCAAGGTTCTTATTATTCAGGCTTAAGTCAAAATACATTGCCACACAACTATATTCAGTTAGCACACGTACATCTACCATATAATATATACATATTATTCAGGCTTAAGTCAAAAGACATTGCCACACGTACGTCTACCGTACTATATGTATTCTTTTAAAATACTTCATGCTCAAGAGTATAGGAAGAATCACATACCTCGCGACGATTATCGACTATAAGCAAAACGCTCCACGGCTATAACCCGGCTAGCCTTGTCCACCTTCTAAGTAGCACATGCTACTTGCAAAACATTCAACCAATAAAGGTTATCACCATCAGAATACTCCTATGTAAGTACGCTTTAACTTCTACTTATATTCTTACAAGTGATTTGATTCAATCATTTTTCTGTAATATCCTTCTATTACAGTTCAAGTCTCTTCTTATGAATCTTATATTCATTTATATACTACTACAGTATGTAATTTCCAATTACAATAGAAGGACAATAGTATTTACCTCGATGAGCCCATAAATTATCCAAGTATAAAGTCGCTCCTGAGCAACGTTAAGCTCCTACTCTGAGTGTTCCAATCCGCTCCAAACAACCCTTAGAAGTTCTAACCAACCTCTACTTAAATACTTCAACTATCAATGAAGATTTTCCTTAGGGTTTCGTTTAGTGGCTAAAGAAAGTATAATAGTATTTTCTGGGCTTTGTATAAGTGTAACCTTGGGAATACTACAAGGTATTTGGGCCAAGGTATTTGGGCATTATAACAATACTAGAAGAGTATTTCTATACCACAACAAGGGGTATTATACGAAAACAACTAGGCTAGGGGGGGTACCCCACGGCCAAGGCTTCACAAGGGGAAGGGTGTGGTGGCACTCGGCCAAGCACAACTAGGCGGGGGGGATCGGGACGAAAACCTCACACTAAGAGGGGGGGAAGGATTTTTAACACTTAGAACAATTTTGGATGAAGAAGTTCATCAACTTAGAGGGGTATTTATAGGTCAAGAAATGGCCAACCAATGGCCAAGATTCATCCAAGTGTTAGGCAAGTGTAGGGCTAGGATCAAGCCATGTGCACCTTATCTATCTACCACACCAACTTGCACAAAATATCCTACCAACTACAAGCCACCTATTTCGTCCATATTGCCGCCCAAGCCTTCCAATGTGAGGGTGACACTTGTCACCCTCCCGTTGGTCCAAAATATTTCGTCTCTCGGAAAAATCCGCAAAAATTAGAAATGACATAGACGGAATTTTCCCTTCGCAAGTTTAGTAAAACGTTTCGTCGAAAAACGACTCTATTCGGCACTTGTGCACAAAATTCGCCACTTGCCTACTTTAAGGCTCAAACTCTTCTACGTATGCCCACACGTACATACTCTGGAAATACGGGGTATAATATTCTGAGATGTAACCCGCCAGAGTTTTATGGGTCGAGGCCTGAAGATGATCCGCAGGAGTTCATCCGGCAGTTACAGCGGGTCATGAGAGTGATCAATGCATCGGAGACCGAGTCAGTGGTCCTAGGTTCGCATCGGCTGCGTGATACCGCATGATCGTGGTTTGATTCGTGAGCTGTCGGGAGAGAATGCACTTCGGTATATGGGACGAGTTCTCAAAGGCATTTCTTGCACACTTCTTGCCTCCACAGATGAGGAGGGCTCGGGCCGACAAATTTCTGACGTTGAGGCAGGACGGGCGGACGGTTAGAGAGTACAATGTGGAGTTCGACTAATTAGCTCGGTATGTCCTTGTAGTAGGCGACAGAGGACAGTACACCGCTACGTCACCGGGCTAGATGATTACTTAGCAGAGGCTTGTACGGGTGTAGCTCTTCAGCCGGGCATGGACATTGCCCGCATGCAAGCTCATGCACTAGGATGTGAGGCACGGAGAGGTCAACGAAATGACCGAGATCGTGAGAAGAGGCCGTGACAGCAGGTCCTTTGGTAACTTTTCGAGGCGACCGCCCAGGCAGCCTAGTTATGTACCTCCGCCAGTACAGAGTGGTCCTCCGCGCCTTCGTGACGTTCGGTATTCGAGCTGGTCGAGCTCGTGGCTTAGTTCACGGTATACGTGAGTTCTAGCCGCCAGGATTCATGTCCCCGCATGTACGATGTGGCGTGCGCGTCATCCCGGGGAATGTCGTCTTTTTACTGGTGCTTGTTTCACCTGCGGCCGTCAGGGCCATGTGACAAGAGACTGTGCTTATAGGAGGGGTACCGGCAGCTTGGCGCAGCCTACCGGATCAGTGGCAGGTTCATCGCCTTCTACAGCTATGCGCCCTGCAGGGCAGGCCTATGATTAGAGTGGAGCGGTAGATTCAGGTATATCCTTAACCCTCTAGAGTTTTGCATGCTTGATATGATGATCTTTTGTTGTGTGCTATGAACGGATAGCGTTGTGTTAGTTATGAGTTAGAAATCATGGTTAGTTGAAAGGGTAAGCCTGGGGGTGAGAAAATGATGAACCTTAGAATATTACAGTTGAGACCTTAGATGTAAGGCCGTCTTGAGTACCAGATTTTGCAAGTGATCCTTGTCGGAGTGCATTGTATGCCTAGAATGTATGGTGTAATAAGTCCCTGGGTAGTGTGAAATGGAAGTGGTAGCTTTCATGACCTGTATAGGTAAGATTGTTCCGGATCGGGGAACAAGCGCTTGATGCGTTAAGTGGGTCGGGTTGGGGCCATGTTGAGGGCCAACCCGCGGCCTGTTTCGAGCTGGGGTCAGCTCTGGGTGGTCCCGCCAGGTGGTAGGGTCACGAGGGTGCTAGGCCCAAGTTTAGATGACCATCGTATGAGTTCGTGGATGTGTTCGACCGTAAGGCATCGTGAAGGCCGGGAATGGTCTTAAGGGAGATTGCGGCTGGTAAGATGACCAAGTTTGGAGGTGGTGACTCCAAAGTTTTGGGAACTGAAGTGATGACTGAAGTGTGGTACGTATACTAGAAGAGTTCAAGTGTTCGAGAAGGGCACGACGAGTAAGGAAGGAAGAAAACGTGTGTTATTTCGTGGCCATGCATGGCATTGACAACTTGTTAGAAGAACTTCATCGTTATCCGTCTTGAGAATGAACATTCGGGATGAATGTTTCTAAGGAGGGGAGAATGTTATACCCCGTATTTCCAGAGTATGTACGTGAGGGCGTACGTATAAAATTTGAGCCTTAAAGATTTGGCAAGTTCGAAATTTGGGCACAAGTGCAGAATAGAATCGTTTTTCGACGAAACGTTTTACTAAACTTGCGAAGGGAAAATTCCGGCTATGTCATTTATAATTTTTGCGGATTTTTCCGAGAGACGAAACATTTTGGACCAACGGGAGAGTGACATGTGTCACCCTCACATTGGAAGCAAGTGGACGGCAAATGCAAGTCAAGGGCACGTTTTTTGTGCCTTGGGTTAGGTAGGATATTTGTGCAAGTTGGTGTGGTAGATGGATAAGGTCCACATGGTTGAAATCTAGCCCTACACTTGCCTTTACACTGATGGATCTTGGCCATTGGTTGGCCTTTGCTTGACCTATAAATACCCCTCTAAGTTGAAGACTTTCTTCATCCAAAACATGAGCAATCTTTCTAAGTCTCAAAATACTCCCTCCCTCTCAAAGCTCTCGTCCAAATCACCCCTCCCCCCCTCTTTTGAAGCCTTGGCCGAGAGCCTCTCCCCCTCCCCCTTTGTGGTGCCCTAGCCGAGGGGTACCCCCCCTAGCCTAGTTGTTTTCGTATAATACCCCTTGTTGTGGTATAGAAATACTCTCCTAGTATTGTTGTTATGCCCAAATACTTTAGCCCTATACCTTGTAGTACTTTCCAAAGTTACCTCTATACGTAGAGTCCGGAAATACTATTATACTTTCCCTCAGTCACAAAAACAAAACCCTAAGGAAAACCTTCATAGTCGGTTGAAGTGTTAAGTAGAAGTTGGTTAGAACTTCTAAGGGTTGTTTGGAGCGGATTGGAGCACTCGGAGTAGGAGCTAAGCGTTGCTCAGGAGCGACTTTAAACTCGGATAATTTTGGGCTCATCGAGGTAAATACTACTGTCCTTCTATTGTAATTGGAAATTACATACTGTCGTAGTAGAAATGAATATAAGATTCATAGAAGAGAATTGAACTGTAATAGAAGGATATTACAGAATAGACTTGAACTGAATCACATCAGAAGAATATAAGTAGAAGTTTAACTGTACATACATAGGACTGTATTACAGTAGACTAATAACCTTTATTGGTTGAATGTTTTGCAAGTAGCATGTGATACTTAGAAGGTGGACAAGGCTAGCCGGGTTATAGCCGTGGAGCGTTTTGCTTATAGTCGATAATCGTCGCGAGGTATGTGATTCTTCCTATACTCTTGAGCATGAAGTATTTTAAAAGAATACATATAGTACGGTAGACGTACGTGTGCTAACTGAATATAGTTGTACGACAATGTCTTTTGACTTAAGCCTGAATAATAAGAAACTTGAAGTATGTCACAAGAGTTAAGAAACCATTTTTGAAAGAAGAGTAACACTTGGGTTTAAAGGTTTTAAAAAGAGTTATACTAGCTTTATGGGGAGTTAGGTATAACGTCTCAAGAGGGGTAAAGAAAATGGTTTACCGATTTTAGAAGTTAAGAGACTTGATCTTATAAGATAAGAGACTTAACTTAAATGAATTAATATGAGTTTTGAGTGAAACCTCATTCGTGAGTAATGAGTACGTGGTTTTTAAAAGGAATAATGTTTTACTGATTTCGAAAATCAGAATGTGTATCGACAAACCACTGCAGCGTTAATAAAGGAATAGGTATTGAATAATGAAGTATTATTAAACCAGTAGAAACCTCCATCTGCATAGAAGCTAAGATGAGACAAAATGATATTACATTTTCTAGATCATGGCTGCTTAATAAGATTGATTATAAACAAGAATAACCTACTCGCCTATGGCATATGTTACTCAATTATTTTAAAAAGAGATTAAGACATTGAACTATGAAACTTTTCTAAAATAAAGAGACTTGAGTAATTGAAATTAGGCAAACTGGAACTCTAGGGAAAAGGAGGCATTCTTTTGTCTTAAATTGGTTTAAAACATAAAGTGTTATAACAGCTTTATGGGAAGTTAGTTATAACGACTTTATGAAAACAAAAGAAGGGTTTCATTATTGGTTTAAATGTGGTAACTTGACTTTTTAAAAGAGAAGTGTTTTGGTCCAAAAAGAAGGCATGGTATTGCCTTAACTTGGTTTTAAAAAGGAAAGTATGAAAGTTGTTTTGATTTACTTAAAAGATATAAGTCACTCATTTTTTTATACTACGGGTATCGGGTGACTTTTATAAAAGGAATGGATCTCTTAAAAGGAATTTAACGTACGTAGTACTTTAGGGTTAAAACCCGGACTTTGTCATAAAATGAAAGTACTTTAAGTTGTGTGTAACTTGCCTATGTTTGCGTGTGATAGACTTGTTGTGCAAGGAATGTATTTCACCCGACTACCGTGTTCATGGGATGAACCGGGAATGTATTTCACTCGACTACCGTGTTCATGGGATGAACCGGGAATGTATTTCACTCGACTACCGTGTCCACGGGATGGACCGGGAATGTATTCTATCCGACTACCGAGTTCATGAGATGAACCGGGAATGTATTCCACACGTTTCTATACTGGGTCCATGAGATGGGCCGAGACATGTTATACGTATCACATGATTTGTACCTAGACTGCCGGCAGTGAGGAAGGAGTTCCACGTACGGAGGATGACTTGAGGCGTGAGTCCCGACTTGACACGATCGCATTTATGTTGTGAATCGTAGTTTGGTTATCATACATGTCTCCCGCTTTATATAGATATTATGATTTCATTTACTGATTTTTCTGATTTCACATACTTGGTACTGTTATCGACCTCCTTCGGGCCGCGTTCATGCCGCAGTAAGTACATCTACCGTCGATCCGCGTTTAGGATCACATTTCAGCGTGTTGGGAAGCTCCGTTCCTTCGGAGGCTTATCTTTTGGTATGTTACCCTGAGTCTGTAGGTTCTTGTACATTCAGGGGTATGGCGGGGCCCTGTCCCGTCATAGTTGTTGTAAAATCTTAGAGGTGCAGAGTAATTGTAAGGCGGGGTTGTAAGGATTGTAATCGCTCAAATGTTATATATATATATCGAAAGGCAACCGTTTTGGTTGGCCTGTTTTCTTTCATCTTGATCCATGTCTATTTATATGTTTAAAGTTTTTATTTCCGCTGGTTTTCTCTGATGTTGTATCACTAGGGTGCCCGGGGTAAGGCACCAGTCACGGGCCCGGGTTCGGGTCGTGACAATAACAATATATTATTCAGGCTTAAGTCAAAAGACATTGTCGTACTATATATATATCTTCCTTTAAAATATCATGCTCAAGAGTATAGGAAGAATCACATACATCGCGACGATTATCGACTATAAGCAAAACGCTCCACGGCTATAACCCGGCTAGCCTTGTCCACCTTCCAAGTAGCACATGCTACTTGCAAAACATTCAACCAATAAAGGTTATCAGTCTACTGTAATACAGTCCTATGTAAGTACAATTTAACTTCCACTTATATTCTTCTGAAGGGATTTCAGTTCAATCCTTATCTGTAATATCCTTCTATTACAGTTCAAAACTCTTCTATGAATCTTATATTCATTTCTATACTACTACAGTATGTAATTTCCAATTACAATAGAAGGACAGTAGTATTTACCTCGATGAGCCCAAAAATTATCCAAGTATAATGTCGCTCCTGAGCAACGTTAAGCTCCTACTCCGAGTGCTCCAATCCACTCCAAACAACCCTTAGAAGTTCTAACCAACTTCTACTTAAATACTTCAACTATTAATGAAGATTTTCCTTCGGGTTTCGTTTAGTGGCTAAAGAAAGTATAATAGTATTTTCTGGGCTTTTGTATAAGTGTAACCTTGGGAATACTACAAGGTATTTGGGCCAAGGTATTTGGGCATTATAACAATACTAGGAGAGTATTTCTATACCACAACAAGGGTATTATCAAAACAACTAGGCAGGGGTACCACAACTAGACACCACAAAGGGGGGGGGAGAGACTCTTTGGACGAACTACAAACAAGAGGGAGGGAGTATTTGAGACTTAGAAAGATTGCTCAAGTTTTGGATGAAGAAAGTCTTCAACTTAGAGGGGTATTTATAGGTCAAGTAAAGGCCAACCAATGGCCAAGATTCTTCCAAGTGTTAGGCAAGTGTAGGGCTAGGATAAAGCCATGTGCCCCTTATCCATCTACCACACCAACTTGCACAAAATATCCTACCTAACCATGACACCTATTTCGTCCAAACCGCCCAAAGTCACGGCCAATGTGAGGGTGACACTTGTCACCCTCCCGTTGGTCCAAAATGTTTTGTCTCTCGGAAAAATCCGCAAAAATTATAAATGACATAGCCGGAATTTTCCCTTCGTAAGTTTAGTAAAACGTTTCGTCGAAAAACGATTCTATTCGGCACTTGTGCCCAAAATTTTCGAACTTGTCAAATATTAAGGCTCAAATTTAAATACGTACGCCCTCACGTACATACTCTGGAAATACGGGGTATAACATTCTCCCCTCCTTAGAAACATTCGTCCCGAATGTTCCTTCTCAAGACGGATAACGATGAAGTTCTTCTAACAAGTTGCCAACGCCACACCTGGCCATGAAATAACACACGTTTTCTTCCTTCCTTACTCGTCGTGCCCTTCTCGAACACTTGAACTCTTCTAGAATACGTACCACACTTCAGTCATTGCTTCAGTTCCCAAACTTGGTCATCTTACTAGCCTCAATCTTCCTTAAGGCCATTCCCGGCCTTCACGATCTCCTTCTGGTCGAACATATCCACGAACTCATACGATGGTCATCTAAACTTGGGCCTAGCACCCTCGTGACCCTACCACCTGGCGGGACCACCCAGAGCTGACCCCACCTGAACAGCCGCGGTTGGCCCGCAACATTGCCCCAACCCGACCTACTTAACGCATCACGCTCTTGTTCCCCGATCCGGAACAATCTTACCTATACAGGTCATGGAAGCTACCACTTCCATTTCACACTACCCAGGGACTTATCACACAATACATTCTAGGCATAAAATGCCCTCTAACAAGGATCACTTGCAAAATCTGGTACTCAAGACGGCCTTACATCTAAGGTCTCAAATGTAATATTCTAAGGTTCATCATTTTCTCACCCCCAAGCTTACCCTTTTCACTAACCAGTCTTCTAAATCACATTTTAGCACAACGTTATCCAAACATAACACTAAACACATCATCATAACATCAATACATACAAAACTCTAGAGGGTTAAGGTATACCTGAAAATAGGCGGTTCAAAGGACCGCTAAAACTGGGAACTTCCACCGCGACCTCTACCGTGGCCTGCCGGTGTGTGTACATCCTGCCTAGCTATGGAAGGTGAAGAACCCGCAACTGATCTAGTAGTCTGTGCTATCCTACCAGTGCTACCTCGGCCTGACAGTCTCGATCAAATGGCCCTGTCGGCCGCAAGTATAGCAATCTCCCAAACCAGTACGACATTCCCCTCTATGGGCTTTACCACAATGGTCACACTGAGATACGGGTGGCCTCACCCGGCGAGCACTCCTATTCCCCTGAAAATCTGAAACCTGGGAGCCCTGACCTGCTCCTGAATATTCCAAACGTCCTGACGACGGTGGGGGACCACTTGCATCGGGCGAGGCGCATAATCGCTTTCTTCGAGGCGGTCCGTCTCGAAAGTCATCAAAGGACCCTGCTGTTCTGGCCCTCTTCGCGATCTCGGTCATTCCGTCGATTCCTCCGCTCTCACATCCAAGTGCATAAGCTGCATGCGGCAATGTCCATGCCCGGTGAAGAGCTACACTAACAACTCTGCTAGGTAATCATCGAGCCCTGTAACATATCGGTGCACTCGATCCTCCATACTAGCTACTAACGCGGGGACGTACCGGGCCAATGAGTCGAACTCCACATTGTACTCCCGAACCGTACGCCCGTTCTGCCGCAACACCAAAAATCTGTCTGCCCGAGCCCTCCTCATCCGGGAGGCAAGAAATGTGCAAGAAATGCCTCGAGAACTCATCCCATATAGCCGAAGTGCATTCTCTCCCGACAGCTCCCACGAATCAAACCCGATCATGCGGTATCACGCAATGACGCGAACCTAGGACCACCGACTCGGTCTCCGATGCCTTGATCACTCACGATCCGATGTAATCGCCGGATGAACTCTGCGGATCATCCTCGTGCCTTGACCCACGTAACTCTGGCGCCTACAACTCGTAAAAATCCGTAGCCTCCAACTATCTCGATCGGGTGAACCACTGTGCATCGAACCGCCAAGGCCCAGCCTATCCTCAAGTCTGGCCACAACTCTGGCCATTAACTGGGCCCACTCCTTGTAACCCATCTTTTCTCGCTTGCATCATGGATCGAGGCTCAGTCTTGTGGTCTCAGAGATCGCCGCCGCTTCTACTCGCAGACTCCTCTCGCCGCTTTGCCTTTCAGGCGGGTTGCCTTGCGCGGAGGTATAACTGGTAAAAAGGAAGTACGTCAGAGGGGTCCAACTTACAACACAGCTCTAAGGCACGATCTTAGAATGAGAAGAATGGAAACCTGTTATACCCCGTATTTCCAGAGTATGTACGTAAGGGAATACGTACAAAAGTCTAGCCTTAAAGTTTAGGCACAAGACGTTTTTTTGGGCACAACTCCTTAAAAGAATCGTTTTCCGACGAAACGTTTTACAAGACTCGCGTAGGATAAATTCCGGCTATGCCATTTCTAATTTTTGTGGATTTTTCCGAGAGACGTAACACGTTGGACCAACGAGAGGGCGACACTTGTCACCCTCTCATTGATGGATGTGTACACGGCAATAGGGCCGAATGGATGGCCATCTTTGTCATGTAGTTGGTAGGATATTTTGTGTGCAAGTTGGCCAAGGACACTTGCCCTAATCTTGACCTTACACTTGCCTAGCACTTGGCTAAATCTTGGCCATTGGTTGGCCATGTCTTGACCTATAAATACCCCCTTAAGATGAAGAGTTCTTCATCCACAAATTCCTTTCCAAGTCTTGAAAATCCTTCCCTCTCCCTTGTAGCCTTTTTCGTCCAACACACCCCCCCCCCTTTGAGTAAAGTTTGGCCGAGGGCCCCCCCCCCTAGCCTAGCCGAAATCTACCCCCCCTCCCTTGGTAGAAAAGTTGCCTTCTAGTATTGTTATAATGCCCAAAATACCTTAGCCCAAATCCCTTAGTACTTAGTAGAAGTTGTGAAGAACTTCTAAGGTTTCCTTGGAGCTATCGGAGCGTACAACTTAGGAGCTAAGCTGTTATACCCCGTAGTTCCAGGGTATATAGGTGAGGATGTACGTGCGAGAATACGACAGAAATTTTGGAAAGATAGAAAGATGTGATTTTTCGACGGAAAAGTTTCCGGGTTTTGTGAAGGAAAAAGGTTCGTTGATGGGAATTGGATTCCCAGATTTGGTATTTGGGCTTCTTGAATTATATTAGAATTATGGAATTTTATTTAGGAATTGGTCACGTGGGGCCACGGAGAAATTTACAGTTTTGTGGGCCCACTTTGTTTTCGAGATTTTTGCCTTTATGGATATTTTCGGAAGATGAAATATTTTGGACGAGTAGGAGGGAGACACGTGTCACCCCCCTAGGTGGCCTCATGGCCGAAATTTGCTAACAAGTGGCAAGACAAGTGGCCTTGTCTTGCTAGATATTTTGTGTGGACAAGTGGCCAAGTCTTGCTAGATATTTTGTGTGGACAAGTGGCTTGTGGGACCCACACACACTTGTCCCCAATCTCAACCACACACTTGCCTTCATCCTAACCCTTGGTTGCCCTATATATGCACCCTTAGTTGATGAAAACTTCCACACTTAACCATTTCAAGACAAGAAATTCCCTCCCTTCTCCCTTGACCTTGCTCTCGTTTTTGAGCCCATTTCTTGACCTAAATTTGTCCAACAATTATTAAACTCTCAAGTGTTCTTCCCTAAGGTGTTAGGAAGATTGTGTACCAAGAGTTGGAAAAGATTTCACCCCCCTAACCTATTGTTCATGCCTTGGTCGAAACTTACTAGTTGGAAACCCTAAGTGTTCTTCACTTTTTGGACTTGGTTCTTGAAGAGAAGTTGGTTAGGAGCTTCTATGGGTTGCTTGTAGCGGATTGGAACGGAAAGATTTGGAGCTAAGACTTGCTTGGAGCGACATTAAGTTCTTGGATAATTTTGGGCTATTTGAGGTAGTAAACCTTAACCTCTTTGTGAATTGGTCATTATACATATATTATAAGTATATTATGGAGTATATAAAATATGGAGTAAAGTTTGGAAAAGTTGGATCTTGTTAACTTGTTAAAAGAAATGATTGGTTGTTTGCCAATAAAATGGTAAAAACGTATCTTACTTGTGAAGAAGTAATTAACAAAGTAACTATAACTTATATTAAGATGGAATATAAGTTGGATGACTAATGAAGTAATTGGATAAGTAAAATGGACAAAGTTGGCCAAGGACCCAAACTTAAGGACTGTATTTACTTTGGACTGTATTTACTTTGGACAGTATTTACTTTGGACTGTATTTACTTTGGACAGTATTTACTTTGGATTGTATTTACTTTGGACTGTATTTACATTTCTGTTAAGGGGAAGATTGTTCAATCGCGTTCCGTTTGGGCGTGTGATCCCCTTTTTAATTATTGTATTGTTATGGAGGCGTGATAGTAAACCGCGTTACCGTTTGGGCGTGTAATCCCCTTCTTTATGTTGTTTAATTATTACGCCTTATATATATGGTATATATATTACGGTTATTCGGGCCTTGGAGAAAGATGGAAAAGTGAGTAAAACGGGGAAGTCTCGAATTTTCCGTAGAATTAGAGAGCTTTTTACTGGTATAAGTCTTCAATGGTAAGAAAGGTTTGATAGAAGTACTATGACCATTTTAGGAGTGGAGTACTACGTGTGGCGTGATCTACTTGGCTTAAGGAGTAGCCGACGTGAAGTACTTGAGCGTTTTGCTATTTGTCGATAATCGTCGCGAGGTATGTGAACCTCTTCCTATCTTTTCTAGCATGATTGTTGTGAACTATGTAGTACGGTAGACGCATACGTGCTAAGTGATTTGGTTGGTTTAAAACACGGTGTTATAATAGCTTTATGGGAAGTTAGTTATAACGACTTTATGTAGTAAAAGAATGGTTTATTGATTGTAGCAAGATAACAGACGTGACTGATACACGACTTGATTTTTAAAGTTAAGAGACTTGATCTGGAAAGATAAGAGAATTGACTTATACACGACTTGATTTTGAAAGTTAAGAGACTTGATCTTGAAAGATAAGAGACTTGACTTAGTTTGACTTGTTATGAATTTTGTTAAAATGTTGTAAAACCTCATTCGCGAGTAATGAGTAGTTGGTTTTAAAAGAATAATGTTTCTTGATTTGGAAATGAGATTAAGTATCGAACAAACCATTGCAGCGTTAATAAAGGAAATGTATTGACTAATTGTTATTAAAACCAGAGAAACCTCCATCTGCATAAGCTAAGATGAGACAAAATGATATTACATTTCCTAGATCATGGTCGCTTTTATAAGATTGTAATGGACAAGAACAACCTACTCACACATAAGGCATATGTTTCTCAAATTTGTTTTAAAGGAGAATTATATTCTTAAGTGATTAAAACTATGAACTACGAAACCTTTCAAAATGAGAAACTTGAGCATTTAAAATTAGGCAAACTTGAGCGTTTGGAAAATAATGTGTTACTTGATTTTACAAGGAAGTGTTTTGGTTTACTTAAAAGATAGTCACTCTATTTTATACTACGAACATTGTGTGACTTTTGTGAAAGAAACGTATCTTTTAAAAGAGTTAATGTATGTAATACTTTAGGTCGTAACCGGATTTTGGCATAAAATGATAGTACCTTAAGTTGTGTGTAACTTGCCTATGTTTGCGTGTGATAGCCTTGTTGTGCAAGTCAGTATTTTACTGACTACGGTTCATGGGATGAACCGAATGTATTTCACTGACTACCGCGTTCATGGGATGAACCGAATGTATTTCACTCGACTACCGCGTTCACGGGATGAACCGAATGCATTTCACTCGACTACGCGTCCCACGTGGATGGACCGGGAATGTATTCCATCCGACTAACGAGTTAATGAGATGAACCGGGAATGTATTTCACACGTTTCTATACTGGGTCCATGATATGGGCCGAGACATGTTATACGTATCACATGGTTTGTACCTAGATCACGGCGGTGAGGAAGGAGTTCCACGGGCATGAGGGATGACTTTGAGGGCGTGAGTCCCTGACTTGACAAGACTGCTTTTATGTTATGAGTTGTAGTTTGGTTATCATACATGCCTCCTGTTTTATATAGACTGTTATGATTTCATTTACTGATTTTTCGCCACATACTTGGTACTGTTGTGCGACCTCCTTCGGGGCTGCGTTCATGCCGCAGTGAGGTACATCGGTTGTGGATCCTCGCTCATAGGATCACGTCAACAGATTGGGAAGCCCCATTTCTCCGGAGGCTTATCTTTTGGTATGTTACCCTGAGTCTGTAGGTTCTTGTACATTCAGGGGTATGGCGGGGCCCTGTCCCTTCATAGTTATTGTCACTTCTTAGAGGTCTGTAGTACTGTTGTGGGCAGAGTTTGTAAAAAGGATAACTGTTCGGGTTTTATGAATATATCCAGAAGGCAACTGTTTTGGTTGGCCTGTTTATTTATCATGTCTCTTGTTTCATGTTTATGTTTTTATTTCCGCTGATTCTCTCTGATGTTGTATCACGAGGGTGCCCGGGGTAAGGCACTAGTCACGGGCCCCGGTTCGGGTCGTGACATAAGCCTTGCTCCGAATCGACTTTTATCTAGGATATTATTGGGCTTACCGAGGTAAATAATCCTAACCCTCTTTTGAATTAGAGAATACATACTGTAGTAGTATAAGAATAAGTATTAAATACTTAGAAGAATATTACAGAATAGAATTGAACTGTTATCACAGTAGAAGGGTTTAAAAGAAGAATAATTGAACTATACTTACTTAGGATTGTTTTCACAGTAGACTTGAGTAGCTCACCGGGTAGGGAAGTGCTGCCCGATTTTCCGTAGAATAAAGGACCCTCTGCTTAGAATTGTTTATAGAGTAGTCTAGACGTTGATAGACGTGTCTGACTATTATAGGTTGATTCTCTGCGCGCGACATATTCAACTTGGCAGGTGGTTTTCGCCGAGAAGGTATGTGATTCTTCCTAAAGCATGATATTTTTTAAATATATAGTACGGTAGACGTACATGTGTTAACTGAATAATAACTACGGCAATGTCTTTCGACTTAAGCCTGAATAATACTTACGGCAATGTCTCGCGACTTAAGCCTGAATAATAAGGATCTGAAAGCATTTCAAAAGATTACTGAATATTTTTTAACAGAAGAGAACTAATTGGTTTTTAAAACAGAAGCTTAAGAGTTATACTAGCTTTATGGGAAGTTAGGTATAACCACTTAAGCATGATAAAAGAAACAGTTTGCCTATGTGTTTATAACAGACTTATATTGATTTGTGAAAAGAATAAAAGATGGTTTGATAAGTAGACATGATATGATGCTATGTGTGTTAGTGTCTTGTAACGTTTGTATAAGAGAGTATTCTTGTTGTGCTTATGTTGTTTAACGATAAGCTGTTATGTTAGTGTAATATCACTCACCTCTTGACATATTACCGGGGTTGTCGCCTCCGACGCGGGTAGACTCAGCGATGCGGGACCATGATTCGAGAATACCTCATGCGGGTCCAGGGACCCATGCGCGAGCTACGGAGTTCCGTGTTAGTGATGCGGGTTATACCTCACGCGTCTACATGTGGCCACGCGACTACGAGTCGGGGCGACGCCGAGGAGTAGCTACCCTCGACGCGGGTTATATACCCTATGCGGGCCTATGTGAGTGGCCGCTGCGGACTACGGGAGTCCGGATTAGGCTTGCATAGTGATACTACGCAATGGCCCCGCTCGATCATTCGCGACCTAGAAAAGACCTTACAGTTTACCTATTGTTGCTCTTGTTTATGATGTGGCACTATGCGGTTACTCGTTGTTTCATACATACTTGCAAAACTGATTTTAAAAGGATATGTTTTCATTTAAGTACTTTACGATTTCACATACTTAGTAATTGCAGATCACCTCCTTCGGGCCGAGCGTATAAAGAGGCCGAGCATCTCACGCGGAACAGACCCAACCGTGGCTCTCCGTATGGCACGCCCCGAGAAGGTCCAAACCTCGTGGATCGCATGCAGTCGGTACCATTTGTTGGTCGCCGAGTGACACTGTAACCTCGCGCAAAGTGACAAAAGTGGTATCGAGCGATTAATCCTCGGAAAGTGTCTACGCACCGTATCTAGTAGTCTTGATTATCGGTGTGTTGTGCACCACACCAATAATCGTGAGGCTATAGGATATTTAGGATTGGTTTCCATTCTTTTCATTCTGAGATCGTGCCTTAGAGCTGTGTTATAAGTCGGACCCTTCTAACGTATCCCTTTTTCTCAGAATGCTTATGCCACCACGCAGGCAACCCGCCCGTATGGCAAGGCACCGAGGAGCCGCTAGTGGGACACCTAGAGTCACGAGGGCTCGGCCCGATCTATACGAGACGGCGAGTTCTACGACGCCGCCGACTGCGTGAGGTTTAGGGCGCAACAATGGTGATGAGACCACAGTACCTACACCTCCAGTCCCACAGCCTGGAGCAGATGAGATGGGTTACAGAGATGGCCCGCCATCGCCGGGATCGTGGCGATATGAGGACAGCCGGATGCGCAGATTCCAGCCCCCAGTGCGTGCGTGGTTCACCCGAGGGCAGAGAGTTTGAGGCTACGAGACTTCCTGAGTTGTATCCCGCCAGAGTTTTACGGGTCGAGGCCGGAGGATGATCCGCAGGAGTTCATCCGTCAGCTACAGAGGATTTTGAGAGTGATCAGGGCGTCGGAGACCGAGTTCGTGATCTTTGGTTCACATAGGCTGCGTGATACCGCAGTCGATTGGTTTGATTCGTGGGAGTTATCCCGGGGAGAGCACGCGTCCCCAACTACTTGGGATGAGTTCTCAGAGGCTTTCCTCACTCACTTCTTGCCTCCACAGATGAGGAGGGCGCGGGCTGATAGATTTTTACTGCTGAGGCAGAGAGGACGACCGTCGTGAGTACAATGTCGAGTTTGATTCATTGGCTCGATATGTCCCAGCGTTGGTAGCATATATGAAGGATAGGGTGCACCGCTACGTCACTGGGCTAGATGATTATATGGACGAGTCATGTGCGGGTGTTTCTCTTCAGCCGGGTATGGACATTACCCGCATGCAGGCTCATGCTCTTGGATGCGAGGAGCGTAGAGACCGACGGCCGACAGCAGCAGTAAGACCAGACGGCAGGTCTTTTGGTGGCTATCGTGGTGCGGCAAAGCAGCAGCCTAGATTTGCACCACGCCGGCTCGAGCACTCTGCACCGCCCTCAAGGCCCAGATATTCGAGGGCACCGTGGCCCCGTGACTTGACGCGTCGAGCAGCAGAGGTATCGCCGACGGGACCACCTCGGTGTGGCCGATGCGGTAGATCCCACTTCGGAGTTGTGGTGCCGCTACGGAGCTTGTTTGCCAGTGGCGGCAGGTCACTATGCGAGGAACTGTCACCAAGGCGGCGCGGCTGATGGTAGGGTCACCTACGTTCTTTCACGTCTTCTTCATCCCCGACACTACTCGCCCGAGGGAAAGGTACTCATGGACCAGCAGGTCGCGGCAGGTCGTGGGCGCTGGTCCCGATTCTAGCGGTCCTCGAACCGCATTTATGCTTTGTCCACCGACAGATCGTGAGGCCTCACCGATGTCGCCACGTACCTTATCGCTGGGTTTGATCGTATGCTTTGATAGATCCGGTTCTACTCGTCCTATATATCTCCCTTGTTGCTAGTAGGATAGGGATAGAGCACGAGTCCATAGACCCTTTCGAGGTAGCTACGCGAAATGGGTGATTCGGTGGTAGCTCGGCGGGTATATGAGCTTGTCTGTGACCATTTACGTCGACCCTAGCCGACTTGATAGAGTTGAGATGATTGACTTCGACGTGATCATGGGAATGGATTGGCTAGCTTCTGCTACGCCAATGTAGACCGCAGAGAGAGAGTAGTACGGTTCCAGCTTCCCGGCGAGGTTGTTGAGTGGGAGGGGAGCACGTGACGCCGGTGGTAGGTTTATTTCCTACCTCAAGGCTAGGAAGATGGTGCGAAAGGGTATATCTACCATCTCGTTCGGGTGTTTGATACCGAGGTCGCAGCGCAGATTTTCGGCCCGAAGAGTCGAGAGTTCCCGCACGTATTTCCGCACGACCTCCCGTATCCTCCCGAGAGGGAGATTGAGTTTTGTATAGACATATTGCTGCACACTCGCCTATTTCCATTCCGCCATACGTAATGGCACCGCCGAGTTGAGAGAGTCAAGGATCGGCTTAGGGATTTCTTTGGAGAAGCGGCTTCATCGGGCCTAGTGTTTCTCCCCGGGAGCGCCCGATATTGTTCGTGAAGAAGAAGGGCGACGCCGCGCATGTGTGTTGATTACAGTGCGGTGAACAAGGTGACCATTAAGAATGTATACCCTTCCTGTGATTGATGATTTGTTCGACGATTGCGTGGTGCGAGATGTTTCTCCAAGATTGATCTGCGATCGCTATCATCAGTGCGAGTCGAGAGGTGGATGTCCCTAGGATCGCATTCGGACCCAGACGCATTATGAGTTCGTGGTCATGTCTGGGTTGACCAATGCTCAAGCGGTATTCATGGATTTGATGAACCGAGTGTTCAAACCATTTTGGACACGCTTATGATAGTGTTCATTGATGATATCTTGGTTTATTCTCGCCAGAGCGAGTACGCGAGCATTTTGGCGATCAGGCCGACAGCTTCTCCAGACCAGCAGATTGTACGCCAAGTTTTCCAAATGTGAGTTTAGGTTGACTTCGGTCGCTTTTCTTGGTCATATTGTCGTGGCTGATGGCATTCGAGTGGATACTGCCAAGATCGAGAGCCAGACTTGCCTAGACCTACTACTCCGGCAGAGGTTCGCAGCTTTACGGGCCTTGCAGGATATTATCTACGTTCGTGGAGAAGTTTGCTTCTATCTCTCGCACCATTGACAAGGCCGACTCGTAAGCGCAAGTTTGATGGTGATGCTTGGAGCGTGGTTTCGATTCTTTGAAAGAGAGATCGACGACCGCCCCGTTCTTACTATTCCGCAGGTCCAGACGGTTATGTTGTGTATTGCGACGCGCCGGGCATCGGTTGGGATGTGTGTTGATGCAGCATGGCAAGGTTATAGCGTATGCATCCCGACACCAAGAAACACGAGAGGAACTACCCCACCCACGATTTGGAGTCGCGTGATTCACGCCAAGATCTGAGGCACTATTTGTAATGGGTTCATGTGGATATTTATACGCACCACAAGAGCCTCCAAGATATCTTCACGAGGGATGCGAACTTACGCAGAGATGGTTAGAGTTGCTTAAGGATTACGATGTTGATATCCCGTACCACCCGGGAAAGCCAATGTTGTGGCGGATGCCTAGTCGTAGGTCGATGGGGAGCCTATCGGATGTACGCTAGAGGAGGGACATGGTTCGTGATTTCCATCGCTTAGCGAGCCTTGGTGTCCGCTTGATTGATTACGATAGCGATGGGGTTCGAGTTCGTGAGGTTGCCGAGTCTTCCATCGTCGAGGAGGTGAAGAGGCAACAACTCGAGATCGAGCTTGACACGTTATCGTGATACGACTCTTCGTGAGGGCAAGGGTCCTGAGGTAGCACGATGGGGTGCTAAGGTTTGAGGGCGTGTGTGTTCCGATGTTTCGTGACTTGGCAGAGTTCTTGGGAAGCACACGCTGCGTTACTCTATCCATGCAGTGGTCGACCAAAATGTACCACGACCTTAAACGTGTATTGGTGGGATGGCTTGAAGAGGACGTTGCGAGTTCGTAGCTCGGCCCATGTTGTCGCAGTGAAGGTAGAGCACCGAGGCCCGTGGTTTGTTGCGCACGATTGAGATCCCGACCGAAGTGGGAGGTAATCAACATGGATTTTATCACGATTACCTCGCACTCGGAGACATGATTCTATATGGGTTATCGCCGACAGTCGACGAAATCAGCCCACTTTCTTCCCGTCAGACGACTTTTTCTACCGAGGATTATGCCGACTTTACATCCGAGAGATCGCCGATCGCATGGAGTCCCTATTTCGATCATATCGCATGCAGGAGCCCGGGCCACGCTAACTTCCTGAGGTCTTTCCAGAGGTTTAGGACGCAGTGAGCTCGAGCATCGCATTCCATCCACAGACGGACGGACAGCAGAGCGCACTATCCGCACTTCGAGGATATGTCATGAGCCCGCGTGTTATCGACTTCATGGGTAGCCGGGAGGATCATTTGCCTCTAGTTGAGTTTGCATGACAATAATAGCTACCACTCCAGATTCGATGGCGCCTTATGAGGCTTTGTATGGGATGAAGTGCAGATCGCCGAGAGGCTGGTTCGATGTGGGCGAGGTGCAGTTAGTGGGACCAGATTTGGTGCAGCAGGCAGTGGATAAGGTGAAGCTTATCGAGGAGAGGTTGCTGACAGCTCAGAGTCGACAGAAGTCATATGCAGATCATCGTCGTCGGCATCTGGAGTTCGAGGTTCATGATTGGGTTTTCCTAAAGGTGTCACCCATGGCGGTGTGATGAGATTCGGAAGAAGGGGAAACTCACCAAGGTACATCGGGCGCTTCGCATTGTCCGCAGGTAGGCAAGGTTGCTCATGAGTTGGATCTGCCGTCCGATCTGGAGGCAGTGCATCCGGTTTTTCACGTATCTATGCTGAGGAGATGTATCGGGGATCCATCTAGGGTACACCCGATTGACGATGTCCAGGTGACCGAGGGGTTATCGTGTGAGGAGATTCCCATAGCGATAATCGATCGTCAGGTTAGGCGTCTGCGGACGAAGGACGTGGCTTCCGTCAAAGTCTTGTGGCGGAACGAGCTCAGGGAGGAGATGACGTGGGAAGCTGAGGAGGACATGAGGCAGAAGTATCCTCACCTATTCCCCACGCCTCCAGGTAATTCACTTTCCTACTTGTAAATTTTCATTATCGTTTATGCCTAAGTGTTGTTTTGTGGCCGTGTGTGGCATTTGCAAACTGTTTAAGTTATGAGGAATCTTATCGTTAACTGTCTTGGGAAGGAACATTTGGGATGAATGTTTCTAAGGAGGGGAGAATGTTATACCCCGTATTTCCAGAGTATGTACGTAAGGGAATACGTACAAAAGTCTAGCCTTAAAGTTTAGGCACAAGACGTTTTTTTGGGCACAACTCCTTAAAAGAATCGTTTTCCGATGAAACGTTTTACAAGACTCGCGTAGGATAAATTCCGGCTATGCCATTTCTAATTTTTGCGGATTTTTCCGAGAGACGTAACACGTTGGACCAACGAGAGGGCGACACTTGTCACCCTCTCATTGATGGATGTGTACACGGCAATAGGGCCGAATGGATGGCCATCTTTGTCATGTAGTTGGTAGGATATGTTATACCCCGTATTTCCAGAGTATGTACGTAAGTACGTACGTAGAAAAATTTGAACTTTTTAAATAAGGCTTGGCCGAATTATTTTGTGCACAACACCCGGTTAGAGTCGTTTTTCGACGAAACGTTTCCACAGCTTTCGTAGGAAAAATTCCGGCTATGTCATTTTTAATTTTTGCGGATTTTTCCGAGAGACGAAACATTTTGGACCAACAAGAGGGCGACACTTGTCACCCTCTCATTGGAAGGACTTGGGCGGTCAAGGGTGGACGAAATGGGTTGGCTTTTGTCAAGTAGTAGGTAGGATATTTTGGTGGTAGATGGATAAGGTGCACTTGGCATGATCTTGGCCCTACACTTGCCTTGCACTTGGCATGATCTTGGCCATTGGTTAGCCATGGCTTGACCTATAAATACCCCCCTCTTTGATGACTTCTTCATCCATTCCACAAAGTTTCTAAGTCTTGAAAGCCTTCCCCTCTCCTTGTAGTGTTTCGTCCAAACACCCTCCCCTTTGAGAAGGCCCTTTGGCCGAGAGCCCTTCCCCTCGTCGAGAGTACCCCTCAGTGGTAGGCCGAGGGGTATACACCCTCTTGTGGTGTTGTCTCGTATAAATACCCCTCTTGGTAGAAATACTCTCAAAAGTATTGTTATAATGCCCAAATTACCTTAGCCAAATACCTTGTAGTATTCTAAGGTTATACCTTTACGAAAAGCCCAGTAATACTCTTATACTTCTCGCTACCACCAAACCGAAACCCTAAGGAAAATCTCCATGGTTAGTTGGAGTAGTATGTAGAAGTTGGTTAGAACTTCTAAGGGTAGTTTGGAGCGTGGAGCGCACGAGTTGAGCTAAACGTTGCCCAGATCGACTTTATACTTGGATAATTATGGGCTTATCGAGGTAAATATCTTGTCCTCTATTGTAATTGGAAATTACATGATTGTTAGACTATATAGTTGAAGTATACTATATATAGAATCGAACGTTGTTATCGCAATGTCTTTGGACTTAAGCACAATAATAAGAAACATTTTCGAAAGAAGAGTCCGAATCAGAATTACATAGGATCAGACATGAGACTTGTGTAGCTTTTCTATGAGGTAGAATTGTGCACGTCCGATTAGACGATAACCCGGTTGGCTTGGTAGCCTACCGATAGAGAGGAGATTTACGCTGTCATGGGGGAGGTGCTGCCGAATTTTATTTAGAATTTTATACGAAGATATATAAATGTCAATAAGCGCCTTGTGGCCTTATAGGTTTAATTAATACGTGTGGCGCGAAAAAATTGGCTTAAGGAGTACCCAACGGTTGGAAGTAGTTGAGCGTTTTGCTATTAGTCGATACTGCCGCGAGGTATGTGAACCTCTTCCTATCTCTTCTAGCATGATATGTGTGTAACTATGTAGTACGATAGACGTACATGTGTTAAATGTATTTGATTGGTCTAAAACATAAAGTGTTATAACGACTTTATGGGAAGTTGGTTATAACAGCTTTATGTAGGTAAGAAAATACTTGTGGTTTTTAAAAGGGTAACTGATTTGAACTATAACTGGCTGGTTATGTGATAATAAAGAACTTGAAGTATTTCAAAAGATTTTTGAATCATTTTGAAAGAAGAAGTAATACTTGGTTTTTGAAAACTTAAGAGTTATACTAGCTTTATGGGAAGTTAGGTATAACGGCTTAAGAATGTTTTACTGATTTCGGAAATCAGAATGTGTATCGACAAACCACTGCAGCGTTAATAAAAGGAAATATTTTGACAGATTAAGTATTATTAAAACCAGTAGAAACTTCCATCTGCATAGAAGCTAAGATGAGACAAAATGATATTTCCTAGATCATGGCTGCTGTAATAAGATTGTTATAAACAAGAATATCCTACTCACATATAAGGCTTATGTTTCTCAGATGGTTTAAAAGAGAATTATATTCTTAAATGAATAAGACTATGAACTACGAAACCTTTCTAAAATAAGAAACGTGAACATTTGAAATTAGGCAAACTTGGACGTTTGGAAAATAATGTTGTTACTTGATTTTACAAGGGTAAGTGTTTTGATTTACTTCAAAAGATAATCACTCTATTTTCATATACTACGGGTATTGTGTGGTTTTTGTGAAAGTAATGTATCTTTTAAAGAGTTAATGTATGAAGTACTTTGGGGATAACAACCCGATCTTGTTAATCATATAGTAGAAAGTACCTTGTGTATATAACTTGATTATGTTGGTTTGTGATTGCCTTGTAATACTTTCTTGTTGATTTGTTAAGTAAACATGCTAGGATGCTACGTGATAGTATCTTGTGATGTTAGTGTAAAGGGGTTTCCCCTCGACTGCGCTTAAAGTTGTTTGACTCTCACCGTTATGTTGGTATTGTACCACTCACCTTGACTTGTTTAGGAGGTTGTCGCCTCCGACGCGGGTAGACTCAGTGATCCGGGACCATGATTCGAGAATACCTCACGCGGGTCCAGGGATCCATGCGAACTACGGAGTTCCGTGTTAGTTTGCGGCCCTTGTGGTCATGCGGTTCGTGGCTACGCGGATCGCGAGTCCAGACGACGCCGGGAGTAGCTACCGACGCGAGGAATACCTCACGCGGGCCTATGAGGTTGGCCTACGCGAGTCGCGAGAGTTCCAGTGGCTAGACGCGCACATCCGAGCATCGCGAGAGTGACCAACTTTGATCATGTGACGCAGACAGATATCATGATACGCTTTATGACCGTTAGTATGCGGGTGTTAGTAGTCGGTTATGCCTTCGTACTTACCTGCATCGTTTTATTAGGACACAAGTGGACCCAGTGTTCATGTGTATTTCTTGGTGCTTTTATATCATAAACCGCCAGCGGTGAGGAAGGTATTCCACGCATGATTGATGTTATGGGCTTGAGACCCATAGTTATATTTGAGTGATGACTTGAGGCGTGAGTCCCCGACTTGACATGATCGCTATTTAATTGTAAATCGTAGTTTGGTTATCATACATGTCTCCCGCTTTATAGACTATTATGATTTCATTTACGATTTTTAGTTTCACATACTGCAATTGTTGCATCGACTCCTCGGGCCGCTGCGTTCATGCCGCAGTAAAGGTACACCGCCGTTGATCCTCGCTCTAGGGTCAGTTCAGCGTTTGGGAAGCTCCGTTCCTCCGAGGCTTATTCGTATAGTCCTGTTGTTGTAGGTGCTACATTCGGGTATGACGGCCCCGTCCCGTCGTTGTTGTCATATCATTCTTAGAGGTGCAGAGTAATCGTTATGGGTAGAGTGGTAGAAAGGGATGTAATCGCTCAAATTGTTATTTATATATACCGACAGAACTGCTTTTGGTTAGCCTGCCTTTCTTATTTCACCGTCTTATTACATTGGTTTCATGTATTGTCTTTATGTTCCGTGATTACTGATGTTGTATCACTAGGGTGCCCGGTAAGGCACGACCACGCCCGAACGGGTCGTGACAGTGGTATCGAGCGCTTAATCCTGAAAGTGTCTATAGACCGTATCCAGTAGAGTCTTGATTATCGGTGTGTTGTGCACCACGCCAATAATCAGGAGGCTATAGGATATTTAGGATTGGTTTCTATTCTTCTCACTGAGATCGTGCCTTAGAGTTGTGTTGTAAGTTGGACCTCTCACGTATTTCTTTCCTTACCGCTATGCCTCCGCGTAGGCAAACCCGCCCAGGAGGGCAAGGCGCAAGGAGCCGCGAGTAGAGTTCAGAGGTTACGAGGGCACAGCCCAATCATCACCCGGGTGGTATTTCATTCGGGAGTTATGCTACGTCACCACTTCAAAGAGAGTTTAGCACGGCGCAGCAGCTCCATCGCGCCATGATATTTGAACCTTCGCCCACGATCGAACAGTGAATTTAGATTGCAAGAAGGCGACCACATTAGTTATGGATTTGGCTACGAGAGTATACCGATGTACCGCGAGTCTTGATGACTATCTAAGAGAGGTTGTACAAGAGTAATTCTTGATTAGGCTTGAGCATGGCACGGTATGCGGCTTATGCGCAATGTGCCAAGAAACGTAGAGATCAACAGTTAACGGCGACGCAGGTAAGAGGCCAGAAAGCAAGGTCCTTTGGTAACTTTCGAGGCGAGTCACCTCACCAATGGATTAGATTTGCACATCCACCAGCTGCAGAGGTCCTCCACGGGTTCGTGGACGTTCGGTACGCAGGAGTTGGTCGAGCTCCGAGCTTCCGTTCACGCCTACACGTAAGTTCCAAACAACCGATTGATGTTCCCAGATTCATTCGCGATGCACGCCATCCCGGGAATGTCGTCTTTTAGTCGGTACTTGTTGCACTACGACCGCCGTGGTCCGATGTCGAAAAGTTTCCTTGTAGGAGGACTTAGCCTTCGTGATCGGTGGGTAGTTCATCATCTTCCTTAGCTATGCGCCTACGGGCAGTTTGATTAGAACGACTAAGCGGAGTGAAGCAGTAGATATAGATATATCCTTAACCTCTAGAGAAAACGTAAGCCTTAGAGCATTATACGTGAAGACCTTAGAGGTAAGGCCATCTCGAGTAAAAGACGTATGTTTATGTTTGACTTATAGGAGTGCATAGTGCACGTGAGCTATGTTTGTGGGATAAGTCCCCGAGTAGTGTGGAATGAAATAGGTAGTTGAGCTAAGAAGACCGCTAGGTTTTCGTAACGTGATTAGTGAGAGTTTTCCGGTTCGGGAGCTAATGCTCAAGGCGCCGGTCGGGTTGAGGCCACGTTGCGGGTCAACCCGCGCCCGCACGCGCGGGTCAGTTTGTGGTGGTCCCGCTGGGTTAGGGTTATGAGGGTGTTAGGCCCAAGTTTAGTTAACCAAACAGACGAGTTCGTGGACGATTCGACCAAGAGTCGCCGAGGAGGTCACCGCCTTGTCTTCTAGCAAAGACCGTTTACTCGACAAAGGTTGATTTATCGTAAAGGTTGTAAGGCTGCACGGTGCCTACCTTCACCTTATGACGCATGGAGCCTGTGGTACTACTGTTTTTGTTTCTCGAAGTTTTACCAAGCAGGTTAAGAACTCAAAGTGAGTCTCAGACCGCATTCGCCTCGCCGGTGTGGATTTCGCGGGTAGTTGTGGGATTGTTGTCTCCTGTGGAGGGAGTGTTTAAGCTACCATTTCAGTATTTGGATGTCGCCTTATGAAGCCTTGTAGGGGCGGATGTGTAAGTCGTCGGTCGATTGGTTCGATGTTGGCAAGATTCAGATAGTTGGTTCAGGCTTGTTCCAGCAGATGGATAGGTAAAGCTTTTCTAAGAGTGTCACGACCCAACCCGCCCGTGGATCGTGCCTTACCCCGCACCCTAGTGATACAACATCGAGAAAATCAGCGAAATAAAAACATGAACATGAATTGAGAGACAAGATAAATAAACAAAGCCAACCAAAATAGCTTGTCTTCGATATATACATAAATACGAACGCTTATCCTTTTTACGCATCGCCACAACAAGACTACTGCACCTCTAAGAAGTGACAACAACTATGACGGACAGTGGCCCCGCCATACCCCGAATGTACAAGAACCTGCACTGTGGTAACATACCAAAGATAAGCCTCCAAGGAACGGAGCTTCCCAACACGTGAAATGTGATCCTATAAGCGGATCGACAATGATGTACTCTACCGCGGCATGAACGCAGCCCCCAAGGAGGTCAAGACAATGTTGTTATACCGTATTTGCAGTATGTACGTAAAGGGATACGTACAAAAAGTTTGGTCTTAAAGTTAGGCCTTGGACGTTTTTTTGGGCACAACTCACAAAGCGAATAGTTTTCCGACGAAACGTTTCCACAGCTTTCGTAGGGTAAATTCCGGCTATGCCATTTCTAATTTTTGCGGATTTTTCCGAGAGACGAAACATTTTGGACCAACGGGAGGGCAACACTTGTCACCCTCCAATTGATGGATGTGAGGCGTTCATAAGGCCGATTGGAGTTGCCAACTTGGTCAAGTTGTTGGTAAGATATTTTGTGTGCAAGTTGGCTAGGTACACTTGCCCTAATCTTGACCTTACACTTGCCTAGCACTTGGCTAAATCTTGGCCATTGGTTGGCCATCCCTTGACCTATAAATACCCCCCTTAAGATGAAGAGTTCTTCATCCACAAATTACTTTCCAAGTCTTGAAAATCCTCCCTTCTCCCTTGTTAGCCATTTCGTCCAAGCCCTCTTCCCCCTCTAGCCTAAGTGACCCTTGACCGAGGCTTACTCCCCCCCCCCTAGCCTAGCCGAAATCTACCCCCCCTCCCTTGGTAGAAGAGTTGCCTTCTAGTATTGTTATAATGCCCAAAATACCCTAGCCCAAATCCCTTAGTCCTTAGTAGAAGTTGTGAAGAACTTCTAAAGTTTCTCTGAACTATCTGAGCTCAACTTAGAGCTAAACCTGCTCAAAGCGCGACTTTTATCTTGGATATTATTGGGCTTACCGAGGTAAATAAACTTACCCTTCTTTTATGATTAGAGAATATATACTGTAGAAGTATAAGAATAAGTATAAATACTTAGACGAATATTACAGAATAGAATTGAACTGTTATCACAGTAGAAGGGTTTAAAAGAAGAATAATTGAATCAGTACTCATATAGACTGTTTACACAAAGAGACTCATATAACTCACCGTAGGGTTGTGCTGCCCGACTTTCCGTAGAATTGTGAACCCTCTGCTTAGAATGACCTTGAGTAGTCTAGACTTTGATAGATGTCGTGACTATTATAGGTCGATTCTCTGCGCGACATATTCAACTCGCGTAAGGTTTTCAGAAGGTATGTGATTCTTCCTAAAGCATGATATTTTAAATATATATAGTACGGTAGATGTACATGTGTTAACTGAATAATAACTACGGCAATGTCTTTCGACTTAAGCCTGAATAATACTTACGGCAATGTCTTGACTTAAGCTGAATAATAAAGATCTTAAAAAGTCTTTCAAAAGAATTATAACACGCTTTGAAAGAAGAAGAATAGTTGTTTGTTTTAACAAGAAGCTTAAGGGTTATACTAGCTTTATGGGAAGTTAAGTATAACGGCTTAAGCTTTATAAAAGGAACAACATTTATGTGTTTGATAAAAGACTTGTATTGATTTACGAAAGGTATAATAAGATAGTTTTGGTGAGTAGACATATTGTGACCCTATGTGTTAGTATCTTGTAACGCTTGTGTAAAGAGGTCGGTCTTACTTATGCTTATGTTGTTTGAACTATGTTCGTTGTGTTAGTACTATATCACTCACCTCTTGAGATGATACCGGGGTTAAGCCGCCTCCGACGCGGGTAGACTCAGCGGTCCGGGACCATGATTCGAGAATACCTACGCGGGTCCAGGGCCTATGCGAGCTACGAGAGTTCCGTGTTAGTATGCGGGTTATGCCTCACGCGGTCTATGTGGCCATGCGACAACGAGTCCAGACGACGCCGAGGAGTAGCTACCCTCGACGCGGTCATACCTCACGCGCCCACGTGAGTGGCCTATGCGACTCAGAGTCCAGGATTAGGCTAGCGTATGATGATGTGGGCGAGTGGCCTGCTTTCGATCATTCGCAGCCTAGACAAGACCTATTACGCTTACCTATTGTTGCTCTTGTTTGATGTGGCACTATGTGCTTTCTCGTTGTTTCACACATATTTGTAAACCGTTTTAAAAATGATATGTTTTCATTTAAGTACCTTACGCTTTCAAATACTTAGTACTGTTATCGACCTCCTTCGGGCCGCGTTCATGCCGCAGGTGGCAAGCAGGTGCTAGATCCACATCCTTAGGATCTCTTTGCATTGGTGTCAGGAGCTCCATCTTCTCCGGAGGCTCTACTTTTGGTATGATCTCCCTGTATTGTAGGTAGTTTTGTACAGTCAGGGTATGGCGGGGCCCTGTCCCGCCATAGTTGTTTACTTCCTTAGAGGTCTGTAGTACTATTGTACAGTTGGGATGTAACTGCAAAACTTGAGTTATATATATTATGCCGAAAGGCAAGCTTTTCTTCAGATAAACTGTTTCTGTTTTTACTATGTTTCCTGTCTTGTTTTATATTTCCGCTGGTTACTCTGATATATGACTACTTGGGTGCCCCGGTAAGGCACCAGTCACGGGCCCCGGAACGGGTCGTGACAAACAGGTACCAAGTATGTGAAACTGTGAAATACTGTAAATGAAATCATAATAGTCTATATAAAGCAGGAGACATGTATGATAACCAAACTACAGTTCACAACATAAAAGCAGTCATGTCAAGTCAGGGACTCACGCCCTCAAAGTCATCCCTCATGCCCGTGGAACTCCTTCCTCACTGCCGGCAGTCTAGGTACAAATCATGTGATACGTATCGTATCGCCCATCTTATGGACCCAAAGATAGAAACGTGGAATACATTCTGCTCATCCCATGAACCAGAGTCGAGTGGAATACATTCCTGATGAACCTAGTCGAGTGAAATACATTCCCTGATAAACCGTAGTCGAGTGAAATACATTCGGATGATCCTAGTCGAGTGAAATACATTCCTGGATGAACCTGAGTCGAGTGAAATACATTCGGATGAACCAGAGTCGAGTGAAATACATTCTGATGAACCAGAGTCGAGTGAAATACATTCGGATGAACCTGTAGTCGAGTGAAATACATTCGGATGAACCTAGTCGAGTGAAATACATTCCTGATGAACCCAGAGTCGAGTGAAATACATTCCTGATGAACCGTAGTCGAGTAGAACACAATACTTGCACAACAAGGCTATCACACGTAACATGGTCAAGTTTCATAACAACAAGCATAGGCAAGTTATACACAACTCAAGGTACTTTCATTTTATGTCAAAGTCCGATTTTAACCCTAAAGTACTACGACGTTAAATTCCTTTTAAGAGATTCATTCCTTTTCTAAAAGTCACCCGATACCCGTAGTAAATAAAAATGTGTGACTTATATCTTTTAAGTAAACCAAAACAACTTTCATACTTTCCTTTTAAGACCAAATTAAGGCAATACCATGCCTTCCTTTTGGACCAAAATACTTCTCTTTAAAAGTCAAGTTACCACATTAAAACAAATGATAAAACCCTTCTTTTGTTTTCATAAAGTCGTTATAACCAACTTCCCATAAAGTCATTATAACACTTTATGTTTTAAACCATTTTAAGACAACACAATGCCTTTCTTTCCTAAAAGTTCCAGCTTGCCTAATTTCAATTACGCAAGTCTCTTTTTAGAAAAGTTTCATAGTTCAATGTCTTAACCTCTTTTTAAAACAATAGAGTAACATATGCCATAGCCGAGTAGGTTAATCTTGTTCATAATCAATCTTATTAAGCACATGATCTAGAAAATGTAATATCATTTTGTCTCATCTTAGCTTCTATGCAGATGGAGGTTTCTACCGGTTTTAATAATACTTAATTATTCAATACATTTTCCTTTATTAACGCCGCATGGTTTATTGATACACATTCGATTTCCAAATCAAGAAAACATTATTCCTTTTAAAACCAAGTACTCATTACTCACGAATGAGGTTTCACACAAAATCCATATTAATTCATTTAAGTTAAGTCTCTTATCTTATAAGATCCAGCTTCTTAACTTTTGAAATTAATAAACCATTCATTTTACCACTTAAGACGTTATACCTAACTTCCCATAAAGCTAGTATAACACTTAAGTTTTAAAACAACCAAATACGGTTAACACATGACGTCACCGTACTACATAGCTCACACATATCATGCTAGAAAAGATAGGAAGAGGTTCACATACCTCGCGACGATTATCGATTAATAGCAAAACGCCCAAGTAACTCCGAACCGCGGCTACTCCTGCCAAGTAGATCACGCCATACGTAGTACTTCAACCTATAGAGGCCACAAGGCGCCTATTAACATCTAGATCTCAATGTAGAATATCCTACGTAAAATTCGCAAAGACCTCTCCCGCAACAACAGAAATCTCCTCCTCTATCGAGGCCTACTAAGCCAACCGTGGGGTTTGCACGCCTAACCGACGTGTACAATTCTACTCACAAGAATACTACACAAGCTCATCAGAATACACCCTATGTAATTACTGATTCTTCTCTTAAATTCAGGCTTAAGTCAAAAGACATTGTCGCACAACTATGTTCAATTCTATATATAGTATACTTAACTATATACTCCTACAACATGTAATTTCCAATTACAACAGAAGGTCAAGAATGTTTACCTCGATAAGCCCAAAATTATCCGAGTTTATATGTCGATCCTGAGCAAGGTTTAGCTCCTACTCCGTGCGCTCCAACCCGCTCCAACCAACCCTTAGAAGTTCTAACCAACTTCTACTTAACACTTCAACCGACTATGAAGGTTTTTCCTTAGGGTTTTGTTTTTGTGACTGAGGGAAGTATAATAGTATTTTCTGGGCTTTTGTATAAGTGTAACTTTGCGAATACAACAAGGTAAAGGCTAAGGTATTTTGGGCATTATAACAATACTTGGAAGACAACTTTATACCAAGGGGTACCTCGCCACACCACTGTGAGAGGAGGAACCTCTCGCCACAAGGCCACTCAAAGGGGGAGGGGGGGAAGGCTTAGGACGAGAACAACAAGAGGAGAGGGGAAGGATTGCAAGACTTAGAACACATTTGGATGATGAAGTCTTCAACAAAGGGAGGGGTATTTATAGGGAAGCCAAGGGCCAACCAATGGACAAGATCAAGCCATGTGCAAGGCAAGTGTAAGGCCTTGATCAAGCCAAGTGCACCCTAACCCCTACTCCACAAAACATGGCACAAAACAAGGCACAAAACAAGGCCAAAACAAGGCACAAAACAAGGGGCCAATCGGCCAAGGAGACGTGACCCAAATGGTTAACCAACGCCCACTGAGGTGACAAGTGTCACCCTCTCGTTGCCCAAAAGTTCGTCGCCGAAAAATCCGCAAAAATACAAAACGACATAGCCGGAATTTTCCCTTCGCAAGTTCTGTAAAACGTTTCGTCGAAAAACGACTCTTTTCGGCACTTGTGCCCAAATTTCGAATTTGCCAAATCTTTAAGGCTCAAATTTTATACGTACGCCCTCACGTACATACTCTGGAAATACGGGGTATAACATTCTCCCTTCCTTAGAAACATTCGTCCCGAATGTTCCTTCTCAAGACGGATAACGATAAAGTTCTTCTAATAAGTTGCCAACTCCACAACTGGCCACGAAACACCCACACAAATACTTACATCCAAGTCCACGAGGAAACACCTCTAACATCACAAACTTTTGTCACTTTGCCGCGAGGTTCTAGTGTCACTCCGGCGACCCAACAAATGGTACCGATCGCACGCGATCCCTGAGGTCTAAAATATACATCCTTCGCACCTTCTCCCTTCACAAGAAATGGTCATATCTATGCTCGCAATACATGCTCGCCTCTACCCTTACTCGTCGTACTCTTCTCGAACACTTGAACTCTTCTAGTATACGTACCACACTTTAGTTTCCAAAACTTTGGAGTCACTACCTCCAAACTTGGTCATCTTACTAGCCTCGATCTTCCTTAAGGCCATTCCCGGCCTTCACGATCCGCTCGGTCGAACATAACCACGAACTCATACGATGGTCATCTAAACTTGGGCCTAGCACCCTCGTGACCCTACCATCTGGCGGGACCACCCAGAACTGACCCCACCTTAAAACAGGCCGCGGGTTGGCCCGCAACATGGCCCCAACCAGACCCACTTAACGCATCAAACTCTTGTTCGCGATCCGAACAATCTTACCTATACAAAGTTATGAAAGCTACCACTTCCATTTCACACTACCCATGGACTTATCCCACAACACATTTTACGCATACCAAGTATTTCAACAAAGACTAACCGTAAGAATCTCTCCTTTAAGACGACCTTACCTCTAAGGTCTCAACATGAAATATTCTAAGGTTCACACTTCCCATGCCCCATACTTATCCTTCCAACTAACCATGTTTTCTAACTCACAAATAACACAACGCTATTCGTACATAGCACATAAATATAAGGTCATCATATCACGCATACCAATCTCTAGAGGGTTAAGGATATACCTGAAGCTACCGCTCCACTCTAATCATAGGCACGCCTGCAGGCGCATAATCGTAGGCGCGATGAACTCGCCATCGATCCGTAGAGTCGCGCTACGCCGGCATTCTCCTATAAGCACGCCTCTCGTCACATGGCCCGACGGCCGCAGTGAAACAAGAACCGCAAAAAGACGACATTCCCGATGATGTTTGCCACATCGTACACCGGCGGGACATGAATCCCGCCGCTAGCACTCACGCATACCGTGGAACCGAAGCCTGAAGCTCGACCAACTCCGAATACCTCAACGCCCCGACGATCGCGGGGACCACTCTGCATCGTGGAGGTACATAACTAGATCGGCCGAGGCGGTCCGCCTCGAAAGTTACCAAAGGACCGCTGCTCGCCCTTCTCGCGATCTCGGCCATTCCGTCGACCTCTTCGTGCCTCACATCCTAGTGCATGAGCCAGATGCGGCAATGTCCATGCCGGTGAAGAGCTACACCCGTACAAGCCTCGCCAAGTAATCATCTAGCCGGTGGCGTAGCGTTGTACTCATCCTCCATGGTCGCCACTAAAGCGGGACATATCGAGCCAATGAGTCGAACTCACATTATACTCTCTAACCGTCCGCCCGCCCCGCTTCAACGTCAAAAATTGCACCCGAGCCCTCCTCATCTGGGGGCAAGAAATGTGCAAGAAAAGCCCTTGAGAACTCGTCCCATACGGTGAAGTGCATGCTCTTCCCGACAACTCCCACGAATCAAACCACCAATCTGCAGATCACGCGGTGATGCGAACTCAATACCACCGATCGCTCGAGACTCGATCACTCATGATCCGTAGTCGTCGGATAAACTCTGAGGGCATCCTCACTCTCGATCCATAGAACATCCGGGCTACAACTCGTAAAGTCTCGTAGCCTCAAACCGCTCGCCGGTGAACTACGGTGCTACTGGGCCGGAATCGCAGATTCAAATTATCTCATATCTGCCACGACTCGCCAAGAATCGCCATCTCCTTGTACCCCATCTCATTCGCTTCCAGCCGCGAGACCGAGGCTCGTATCAGAGTCTCGGCAGCCATCGCTGCGCTCTAAACTCGCTGGCCGTGGCGCCGCGAACTCGGGCCGGAAGCACTGCTCTCATCGACCGCTCGCGCCGTACTTATGTATCTCACCAGCAGCCTCTCACCGCTTGCCCATCTGGGCTCAGGTTGTCTTACGCGAGGCATAATCGTAAAGGAAAGTAATACGTCGGAGGGCCCAACTTATCACACGACTTCAGGGCACGATCTCGTAATGAGAAGAATGGAAACCAATCCTAAATGTCCTATAGCCTCCGATTATAGATGTGGTGCACAACACACCGATAATCAAGACTCTACTAGACACGGTCAGACACTTTCCGAGACTAATCGCTCGATACCACTTTTGTCACGACCGAACCCGGCCCGTGATCGTGCCTTACCGGGCACCCTAGTGATACAACATCGAGAAAATCAGCGAAATAAAAACATGAACATGAATTGAGAGACAAGATAAATAAACAAAGCCAACCAAAACAGCTTGCCTTCAGATATATACATAAATACCGAACGCTTATCCTTTTTGCACTCGCCCACAACAAGATTACATGCACTTCTAAGAAGTGACAACAACTATGACGACAGGGCCCCGCGCCATACCACGAATGTACAAGAACCCTGCACTCGTGGTAACATACCAAAGATAAGCCTCCGAAGGAACGAGCTTCCCAACACGCTGAAATGTGATCCTATAAGCGGGGATCGGCGGTCGATGTACCTCTACTGCGGCATGAACGCAGCCTTCCAAGGAGGTCGATAACAGTACCAAGTATGTGAAAGCGTGAAATATCAGAAATGAAATCATAATAGTCTATATAAAGCAGAGACATGTATGATAACCAAACTACGATCACAACATAAAAGCAAATATGTCAAGTCGTGACTCACGCCTCAAAGTCATCCTCATGCCCGTGGAACTCCTTCCTCACCGCCAGCCTAGGTACAAATCATGTGATACGTATAATGTGTCTCGACATCTTATGGACCCAAAGATAGAAACGTGTGGAATACCTTCCTGTTCATCCTACGAACCCAGAGTCGAGTGGAATACATTCCGGATGAACCTAGTCGAGTGAAATACATTCCGGATGAACCGGTAGTCGAGTGAAATACATTCGGATGACCGTAGTCGAGTGAAATACATTCCGGATGAACGGTGAGTCGAGTGAAATATATTCGGATGAACCTAGTCGAATGAAATACATTCGGATGAACCGTGAGTCGAGTGAAATACATTCCTGATGAACCTAGAGTCGAGTGAAATACATTCGGATGAACCGGTAGTCGAGTAGAACACAAGATTTGCACAACAAGGCTATCACACGTAACATGATCAAGTTTCATAACAACAAGCATAGGCAAGTTATACACAACTCAAGGTACTTTCATTTTATGTCAAAGTCCTGATTTTAACCCTAAAGTACTACGACGTTAAATTCCTTTAAGAGATTCATTCCTTTTCTAAAAGTCACCCGATACCCGTAGTATATAAAAATGTGTGACTTATATCTTTTAAGTAAACCAAAACAACTTTCATACTTTCCTTTTAAGACCAAATTAAGGCAATACCATGCCTTCCTTTTGGACCAAAATACTTCTCTTTTAAAAGTCAAGTTACCACATTAAAACAAATGATAAAACCCTTCTTTGTTTTCATAAAGTCGTTATAACCAACTTCCCATAAAGTCGTTATAACACTTTATGTTTTAAACCATTTTAAGACAACACAATGCCTTTCTTTTCCCTAAAGTTCCAGCTTGCCTAATTTCAATTACGCAAGTCTCTTTTTAGAAAAGTTTCATAGTTCAATGTCTTAACCTCTTTTTAAAACAATAGAGTAACATATGCCATATTGAGTAGGTTAATCTTGTTCATAATCAATCTTATTAAGACCATGATCTAGAAAATGTAATATCATTTTGTCTCATCTTAGCTTCATGCAGATGGAGGTTTCTACTGGTTTTAATAATACTTAATTATTCAATACATTTTCCTTTATTAACGCCGCAAAGGGTTTATTGATACACATTCTGATTTCAAATCAAGAAAACATTATTCCTTTTAAAACCAAGTACTCATTACTCACGAATGAGGTTTCACACAAAATCCATATTAATTCATTTAAGTTAAGTCTCTTATCTTATAAGATCCAGTCTCTTAACTTTTGAAATTAATAAACCATTCATTTTACCACCCTTAAGACGTTATACCTAACTTCCCATAAAGCTAGTATAACACTTAAGTTTTAAAACAACCAAATACAGTTAACACATGTACGTCTACCGTACTACATAGCTCACACATATCATGCTAGAAAAGATAGGAAGAGGTTCACATACCGCGACGATTATCGACTAATAGCAAAACGCTCCAAGTAACTTTCGAACCGTCGGCTACTCCTAAGCCAAGTAGATCACGCCATACGAGTACTTCAACCTATAGAGGCCACAAGGCGCCTATTAACATCTAGATCTCAATGTAGAATATCCTACGTAAAATTCGCAAGAACTCCCCGCAACAGCAGAAATCTCTCCTCTATCGAGGCCGCTACCAAGCCAACCAGTGGGGTTTGCACGTCTAACCGGACGTGTACAATTCTACTCACGCATACTACACAAGTCTCATCAGAATACACCCTATGTAATTACTGATTCGATTCTCTTCTTTAAATTCAGGCTTAAGTCAAAAGACATTGCCGCACAACTATGTTCAATTCTATACATAGTATACTTAACTATATACTCCTACAACATGTAATTTCCAATTACAACAGAAGGTCAAGAATGTTTACCTAGATAAGCCCAAAATTATCCGAGTTTATATGTCGATCCTGAGCAAGGTTTAGCTCCTACTCCGTGCGCTCCAACCCGCTCCAACCAACCCTTAGAAGTTCTAACCAACTTCTACTTAACACTTCAACCGACTATGAAGGTTTTTCCTTAGGGTTTCGTTTTTGTGACTGAGGGAAGTATAATAGTATTTTCTGGGCTTTTGTATAAGTGTAACTTTGGGAATACAACAAGGTAAAGGCTAAGGTATTTTGGGAATTATAACAATACTTGGAAGACAACTTTCTACCAAGGGGGGAGGGGGGTACCTCTCGGCCACACCACTAGGAGGGGGAGGGGAACCTCTCGGCCACAAGGCCACTCAAAGGGGGAGGGGGGGAAGGCTTAGGACGAGAACAACAAGAGGAGAGGGGAAGGATTGCAAGACTTAGAACACATTTGGATGATGAAGTCTTCAACAAAGGGAGGGGTATTTATAGGGAAGCCAAGGGCCAACCAATGGACAAGATCAAGTCATGTGCAAGGCAAGTGTAAGGCCTTGATCAAGCCAAGTGCACCCTAACCCCTACTCCACAAAACATGGCACAAAACAAGGCACAAAACAAGGCCAAAACAAGGCACAAAATAAGGGGCCAATCGGCCAAGGAGACGTGACCCAAATGGCCAACCCAACGTCCACTTGAGGGTGACAAGTGTCACCCTCTCGTTGGCCCAAAAAAGTTCCGTCGCTCGGAAAAATCCGCAAAAATACAAAACGACATAGCCGGAATTTTCCCTTCGCAAGTTCTGTAAAACGTTTCGTCGAAAAACGACTCTTTTTGGCACTTGTGCCCAAATTTCGAATTTGCCAAATCTTTAAGGCTTAAATTTTATACGTACGGCCTCACGTACATACTCTGGAAATACGGGGTATAACAAAGAGGTTCTGGCAGCTCAGAGAAATCATGCGGATAATCGGCGACGACGCTTAGAGTTCAGGTTGACGGTCGGTCTTCTTGAAAGTACCACCCCGGGTTGGGTGTGACGAGTTTTGGAAACAGAGGGAACTTAGCCCGAGTTACTTTGGGCCCTTTTGAGTTCTTGTGAAGAATAGGCCAGGTTGCCTATATGTTATCATTTGCCGTCCGACTTAGGAGGCAGTATGTCCGGTCTTTCGTATTGTTATGATCGGGAAAGTATCGGTGATCCATCCAGAGTGTTCCCAGTTAATGATGACCACGTTAGAGATAGTAACCCCGAGTTTTGGAAATCAAGCGATTTCGAAATGTGGTAAGAGTTCGAGTGTACGACTGCCTCAGGGATCGCATGCAGCCCGGTACCATTTGTTAGGTCGCCGGAGTGACACTAGAACCTCGCGGCAAAGTGACAAAAGTGGTATCACGACGAGTAAAGGGAGAAGCAAGCATGTATTGCGAGCAGAGATGTGACCATTTCTTTTGTATGGAGAAAGTGCGAAGGAATTATATTTTAGACCCTTGGATGGGAGCGTTTGTGATGTTAGAGGTGTTTCCTCGTGGACTTGGATGTAAGTATTTTGGCGCAGTGTTGTTGTGGCGATTGTGGCAGGATTGTTCAGGTAAGTATAGTAGTGAAGACTATACTGGCGCACGTTTGGTTTGAGACTTAGAAGGAACATTGGGACGAATGTTTCTAAAGAGGGGAGAATGTTATACCCCGTATATCCAGAGTATGTACGTAAGGACGTACGTAGAAAAATTTGAACTTTTTAAATAAGGCTTGGCCGAATTATTTTGTGCACAACACCCGGTTAGAGTCGTTTTTGGACGAAAAGTTTACACACCTTTAGTAGGGAAAAATACGGCGATGTGATTTTTAATTTTTTCGGATTTTTACGAGAGACGAAACATTTTGGACCAACAAGAGGGCGACACTTGTCACCCTCTCATTGGAAGGACTTGGGCGGTCAAGGGTGGACGAAATGGGTTGGCTTTTGTCAAGTAGTAGGTAGGATATTTTGGTGGTAGATGGATAAGGTGCACTTGGCATGATCTTGGCCCTACACTTGCCTTGCACTTGGCATGATCTTGGCCATTGGTTGGCCATGGCTTAACCTATAAATACCCCCCTCTTTGATGACTTCTTCATCCATTCCACAAAGTTTCTAAGTCTTGAAAGCCTTCTGTTATACCCCGTAGTTGCAGGGTATGTATGTGAGGACGTACGTACGAGAGTACGGCAGAAATTTTGAAAAGAAAGAAAGATGTGAGTTTTCGGCGGAAAAGTTTCCGGTTATTTGTGAAGAAAAAGGTTCGTTAATGGGAATTGGATTCCCAGATTTGGTATTTGGACTTCATAGATTATATTAGAATTTTGAGATTTTATTTTGGAAATGGTCACGTGGGCCCACGAGAAATTTACTGTTTTGTGGGGCCCACTTTGTTTTGAGATTTTGGCCATTGTGGATATTTTTGGAAGACGCTTTTTGAGGGCCAATAGGAGGGTGACACGTGTCACCCCGCCAGTGGCTTGGCCGAATGACATTTGTGCACAACACCCTGTTAGAGTCGTTTGACGTAAACGTTTTCGTAACTTCGAGGAAAATTCGCTATGTCGTTTTGTATTTTTGCGGATTTTTCCGAGCGACGAAACATTTTGGACCAACGAGAGGGTGACACTTGTCACCCTCAAGTGGACGGTAAAGTGAAGCTCAAGTGGGACGAATTCATGCCTTGTTTTGGCCATGTTTTGTGCAATGTTTTGTGGCTTGTTTTGTGGAGTAGGGTCTAGGGTGCACTTGGCTTGATCTTGGCATTACACTTGCCTTGCACATGGCTTGATCTTGGCCATTGGTTGGCTTTTGGTTTTGCTATAAATACCCCCCCCCCCCTTATGTTGATGAACTCTTCATCCACAAATGAAACCTTCCAAGCCTAAAATCCCTCCCTCCTCTAGTGTTGAGTTCGCCCAACTCATCCCCTCTGAGAGTCTTGGCCGAGGCCTCCTCCTCCCCTGTGGTGCTCGCCGTGGGTACCCCTCAGCCTAGTTGTTTTCGTATAATACCCCTTGTTGTGGTATATAAATAAACCCCAAGTATTGTTATAATACCCAAAATACATTAGCCTTGTACCTTTTAGTATTCCAAAGATACCTCTACGTAGAGCCCTAAATACTACCTTTGTCCTTTTAGTCTCAAACCGAAACCCTAAGGAAATCTTCATAGTTGGTCAAGTATTTGAGTAGAAGTTGGGTAGAACTTCTAAGGGTTGTTTGGAGTGGTTTGGAGCGCACGGAGTAGGAGCTAAACCTTGCTCAGGATCGACATTATAACTTGGATAATTTTGGGCTTGTCGAGGTAATATTCTTGTCCCCTTATTGTAATTGGAAATTACATGTTTGTTAGAATATATAGTTGAAGTATACTATATATGGAACTATACTTAGTATTCGGCAATGTCTTTTGACTTAAGCCTGAAGAACTGAACTGAACTGTATTTACATAGGACGGTATTGCAGTAGACTTGTGTAGTATTGCTGAGTAGAATTGTACACGTCCCTAGGCGTAAACCCCCTGGTTGGCTTAGTAGCCTCGATAGAGAGAGATTTACGCTGCATGGGGGAGGTGCCGAATTTTCTCAGTAGAAAGATAGAAACTTGTGTTTTGGGGTTAATAGACGTTTGTGACCTTTATAGTGAAAGTACAAGAGTAGCGTATTCTACTCGAGGAGTGGAAAGGGCTAGCAAGTTGTAGTACTTGGAGCATTTTGCTTATTGTCGATAAATCGTCGCGAGGTATGTGAACCTCTTCCTATCTTTTCTAGCATGATTGTTGTGAACTATGTAGTACGTAGACGCATACGTGCTAAGTGATTTGGTTGGTTTAAAACATAGGGTGTTATAATAGCTTTATGGGAAGTTAGTTATAACGACCTTATGTAGGTGAAAATGGTTTACTGATGTTAGAAGTTAAGAGACTTGATCTTATAAGATAAGAGACTTAACTTATTTGTTTTAATGTGGATGTTGTGTGAAACCTCATTCGTGAGTAATGAGTACTTGGTTTTAAAGGATAATGTTTTATCGATTTGGAATCGAATGTGTATCGACGCACCATTGCGGCGTTAATAAAGGAAAATGTATTGAATAATGATGTGTTGTATTAAAAACCGGTAGAAACCTCCATCTGCATAAGCTAAGATAAGACAAAATGATATTACATTTTCTAGATCATGGCTGCTGTAATAAGATCGTTATAAACAAGAATAAACTACTCACATATATGACATATGTTACTCAATTGTTTTAAAAGAGACTAAGACTATGAGTTATGAAACCTTTCTAAAATGAGAAGCTTGAGTAATTGAAACTAGGCAAACCGAACTTAGGAAAAGAATGTTGTTACTTGATTTTGAAAAGGAATGTGGGTTGGTCATTCTAATACTACGGTATAGGGTGACTTTTATAAAAGTAATGGATCTCTTTAAAAGAACTTAACGATGTAGTACTTTGGGGTTAAAAACCCGAACTTTGGCATAAAATGAAAGTACTTTGAGTTGTGTGAAACTTGCCTATGCTTGTTGTTGTGAAACTTGCCTATGCTTGTTGTTGTGAAACTTGCCTATGCTTGTGATGATAGCCTTTGTTGTGCAAATGTGGTATTTCTGTGTTACCGCGTCTCTCGATAGAGGGCCGGTCGACTTACTGAGAACTTACTTGGACGTCCGGCGGTGATGGAGAATTCCACGGTATGTTTCCATTTTGATTACTGTCTTGTTGTTGATGTCACATGGACATGTCTACACCGATGCAGTATTCCGGGGGCATGCGGCCATGCGGCCGGGTTGATTACCCGATATATTGTTATTGTGGTTACATGGACATGTCTACACCGAGGTAGAATTTCGGGGGCATGTGGCCATGCGGCAGGGTTGATCACCCAAGATATTATTGTTGTTGTCACATGGGCGTGTCACACCGAGGTAGAATTCCGGTACGCGCCATGGGCATTGGTATTATTGTTGCATCATGGACATGTCTACACCGATGCACTCCGGCACGCGCCATGATGCGAACATGATTGATGTTGTGGGCGAGACCCATAGTTATATTTGAGTGATGACTTGAGGCGTGAGTCCCCGATCGACATGATCGCTTATGTTGTGAATCGTAGTTTGGTTATCATACATGTCTCCCGCTTTATATAGACTAGTATGATTTCATTCTGATTTTTTCTGATTTCACATACTTGGTAATTGTCAGATCGACCTCTTCGGGCTGCGTTCATGCCGCAGTAGAGGTACATCGGCCGTGGATCCTCGCTCTTAGGATCTCGCCAGCTTTGGGAAGCTCCGTTTCTCGGAGGCTTATCTTTCGTATGTGTTCTCGAGTTGTAGGTTCTTGTACATTCGTGGTATGGCGGCCCCGTCCCGTCATAGTTGTTGTAAATCTTAGAGTGCATGTAATCGTTGTTGTGTGGTTGTAAAAAGGATTAAACTGTTCGTTTTGAAAGAGTTGTATTTATTTATGTTATTGGAAGGTAACCGTTGGGTTGGCCTGTTTTATGTTCATATATCTTGTTTCTTGTTAAAGTTTTATTTTCCGCTGGTTTTCTCTGATGATTGTATCACTAGGGTGCCCGGGATAAGGCACCAGTAACGGGCCCCGGAACGGGTCGTTACAAAAGTGGTATCAGAGCAGTTAATCCTCGGAAAGTGTCTACAGACCGTGTCTAGTAGAGTCTTGATTATCGGTGTGTTGTGCACCACATCTATAATCAGGAGGCTATAGGACATTTAGGATTGGTTTCCATTCTTCTCATTCCGAGATCGTGCCTTAGCCGTGTTGTAAGTTGGACCCTCTGACGTATCTCGTTTTTACCAGTTATTCCTCCGCGCAAGGCAAGCAGTGCCCAGACGGGCAAGTCAGACGAGGGTGCTGCGCGTGAGATACAGAGGAGTACGAGGCGCAGCCCGTGCAAGACTGAGGTTGTGCTTGGACGGCGGTTTTGTGGACGCCGCCCCAAAGAGTTTAGAGCCGCAGCGGTGGGTCGCTGAGACCACACACGAGCCTCCAGTCCCACAGTCTGGGGCAGAGGAAATGGGTTACAAGGAGATGGCCCAGTTGCTGGCCAGGGTCGTGGCCAGATATGAGGATAGGCTGGATGCAGCAGTTCCAGTTCCAGCAGCACCTGTGGTGCACCCGAGAGCAGATAGTTTGAGGCTACGGGACTTTCTGAGTTGTAGCCCGCCAGAGTTTTATGGGTCGAGGCCTGAGGATGATCCGCAGGAGTTCATTCGGCAGTTACAGCGGATCATGCGGGTGATCAAGGCTTCAGAGACCGAGTCTGTGACCTTTGGTTCGCATCGGCTGCGTGATACCGCAGTCGATTGGTTTGATTCATGGGAGCTTTCCCGGGGAGAGCATGCACCTCCAGCAGTATGGGATGAGTTTTCGGGGGCTTTCCTCACGCACTTCTTGCCTCCGCAGATGAGGAGGGCACGGGCCGACAGATTTTTGATGCTTAGACAGAGCGGGCGTACGGTTCGGGAGTACAATGTGGAGTTCGACTCATTGGCGTGACGTCCCAAATACAGTAGCTAGTATGGAGGATCGAGTGCACCGATATGTTACAGTGGCTCGATGATTACATGTCGAGGCATGTTCGGAGTAGCTCTTCACCGCATGGACATTGCCCGCATGCAGCTCACGACCGGGATGTGAGGCACGAGAGGTCGACGGAATGACCAAGATCGCGAAGAGGCCGAACAACAGTGGTCCTTTGGTGACTTTCGAGGCGGACCGCCAAGAAGATACTAGTTTTGTACCTCCGCCCGGGCAGAGTGGTCCTCCACAACCTTGAGTATTCGGAGCGTCGGGGCTCGAGGTTCGAGTTTCTGGAAGTAGGGTGTTGGCGGATGCGGTCACCCCTAGCTCGGTGTGGTCGATGTGGTAGAACGCATTTCGGGAGTGTCGTGGTGCCAGGAGCTTGTTATTTTGCGGCGAGGCCATTTTGCGAGGAATCCGACCAAGGGTAGCACGGATGTTACGACTCGACCACGGATCGATGGTCGGTTCATCGCCTTCATGCATACTGGCAGTATGTGCCTATGATTAGAGTGAGCGGTAGCTTCGTGTTTATCTTTAACCTCTAGAGTTTTGGTATGCTTGTTATGATGGTCTCATTATTATGTGCTATATACGAATAGCGTTGTGTTAATTGTGAGTTAGAAAACATGCTTAGTTGGGAGGATACGTATGGGGGCATGGTAAGTGTGAACCTTAGACTATGTCACGACTGAGACCTTAGGGGTAAGGTCGTCTTGAGTTAAAGATTTATTTTATGTTTGACCCTTATCAGAGTAGTGGTATACGTGGGATTTATTTGTGTGATAAGTCCGTGGGTAGTGTGAGATGGAAGTGGTAGCTTTCATGATGTGAATTAGTAAGATTGTTCCGGATCGGGGAACAAGAGTTTGGCGCGTTGGGGGTCGGGTTGAGGACCATTTGCGGGTCAACCCGTAACCCGGTTTGGGGTGGGGTCGTTCTGGGTGGTCCCGCGGTGGTAGGTCACGAGGATGCTAGGCCCAAGTTTGTATGATCATCGTATGAGTTCGTGGACGCGTTCGACCGCAGCGGTTCGTAAAGGCCGGAATGGCCTTAAGGAAGTTTGAGGTTAGTAAGATGACCAAGTTTGGAGGTAGTGACTCGGAGATTTTCGAACGGAAGTAATGGTGAAGTATGGTACGTCTTCGAGAGTTCGAGTGTTCGAGAAGGGTACAACGAGTAAGGAAGGAAGATAACGTGTGTTATTTCGTGGCCAAGCTGTGGCGTTGACAACTTGTTAGAGGAACTTCATCGTTATCCGACTTGAGAAGGAATGTTTCTAAGGAGGGGAAAATGTTATACCCCGTAGTTGCAGGGTATGTATGTGAGGACGTACGTACGAGAGTACGGCAGAAATTTTGAAAAGAAAGAAAGATGTGAGTTTTCGACGGAAAAGTTTCCGGTTATTTGTGAAGAAAAAGGTTCGTTAATGGGAATTGGATTCCCAGATTTGGTATTTGGACTTCATAGATTATATTAGAATTTTGAGATTTTATTTTCGGAAATGGTCACGTGGGGCCCACGGGAGAAATTTACGGTTTTGTGGGGCCCACTTTGTTTTCGAGATTTTGGCCATTGTGGATATTTTTCGGAAGACGTTTTTTTGAGGGCCAATAGGAGGGTGACACGTGTCACCCCCGCCTAGGTGGCTTGGCCGAATGACATTTGTGCACAACACCCGGTTAGAGTCGTTTTTCGACGAAACGTTTTACATAACTTGCGAGGGGAAAATTCCGGCTATGTCGTTTTGTATTTTTGCGGATTTTTCCGAGCGACGAAACATTTTGGACCAACGAGAGGGTGACACTTGTCACCCTCAAGTGGACGGTAAAGTGAAGCTCAAGTGGGACGAATTCATGCCTTGTTTTGGCCTTGTTTTGTGCAATGTTTTGTGGCTTGTTTTGTGGAGTAGGGTCTAGGGTGCACTTGGCTTGATCTTGGCCTTACACTTGCCTTGCACATGGCTTGATCTTGGCCATTGGTTGGCTTTTGGTTTTGCTATAAATACCCCCCTTATGTTGATGAACTCTTCATCCACAAATGAAACCTTCCAAGCCTAAAATCCCTCCCTCCTCTAGTGTTGAGTTCGGCCCAACTCATCCCCTCTTTGAGAGTCTTGCCGAGGCCTCCTCCTCCCCTGTGGTGCCTTGCCGTGGGTACCCCAGCCTAGTTGTTTTCGTATAATACCCCTTGTTGTGGTATAGAAATACTCCCCTAGTATTGTTATAATACCCAAAATACCTTAGCCTTGTACCTTGTAGTATTCCAAAGATACCTCTATACGTAGAGCCCGAAAATACTGCCTTTTGTCCTTTTTAGTCTCAAACCGAAACCCTAAGGAAATCTTCATAGTTGGTTGAAGTATTTGAGTAGAAGTTGGGTAGAACTTCTAAGGGTTGTTTGGAGTGGTTTGGAGCGCACGGAGTAGGAGCTAAACCTTGCTCAGGATCGACATTATAACTTGGATAATTTTGGGCTTGTCGAGGTAATATTCTTGTCCCCTTATTGTAATTGGAAATTACATGTTTGTTAGAATATATAGTTGAAGTATACTATATATGGAACTATACTTAGTATTCGGCAATGTCTTTTGACTTAAGCCTGAAGAACTGAACTGAACTGTATTTACATAGGACTGTATTGCAGTAGACTTGTGTAGTATTACTGAGTAGAATTGTACACGTCCGGTTAGACGTGTAAACCCCCCCCCCCTGGTTGGCTTGGTAGCCGGCCTCGATAGAGGAGGAGATTTACGCTGTTGCGGGAGGTCTTCGAATTTTCTGTAGAAAGATAGAAACTTGTGTTTTGGGGTTAATAGACGTTTGTGACCTTTATAGGTGAAAGTACTAAGAGTAGCGTATTCTACTCGAGGAGTGGAAAGGGCTAGCAAGGTTGTAGTACTTGGAGCATTTTGCTTATTGTCGATAAATCGTCGCGAGGTATGTGAACCTCTTCCTATCTTTTCTAGCATGATTGTTGTGAACTATGTAGTACGCAGACGCATACGTGCTAAGTGATTTGGTTGGTTTAAAACATAGGGTGTTATAATAGCTTTATGGGAAGTTAGTTATAACGACCTTATGTAGTGAAAATGGTTTCTTGATGTTAGAAGTTAAGAGACTTGATCTTATAAGATAAGAGACTTAACTTATTTGTTTTAATGTGGATGTTGTGTGAAACCTCATTCGTGAGTAATGAGTACTTGGTTTTTAAAGGGATAATGTTTCCGATTTCGGGAATCGTAATGTATCGACAGCACCATTGCGGCGTTAATAAAGGAAAATGTATTGAATAATGATGTGTTGTATTAAAAACCGGAGAAACCTCCATCTGCATAGAAGCTAAGATAAGACAAAATGATATTACATTTTCTAGATCATGGTCTTTGTAATAAGATCGTTATAAACAAGAATAAACTACTCACATATATGACATATGTTACTCAATTGTTTTAAAAGAGACTAAGACTATGAGTTATGAAACCTTTCTAAAATGAGAAGCGTGAGTAATTGAAACTAGGCAAACCGAACTTAGGAAAAGAATGTTGTTACTTGATTTTGAAAAGGAATGTGGGTTGGTCATTCTAATACTACGGGTATAGGGTGACTTTTATAAAAGTAATGGATCTCTTTAAAAGAACTTAACGTATGTAGTACTTTGGGGTTAAAACCCGAACTTTGGCATAAAATGAAAGTACTTTGAGTTGTGTGAAACTTGCCTATGCTTGTTGTTGTGAAACTTGCCTATGCTTGTTGTTGTGAAACTTGCCTATGCTTGTGATGATAGCCTTTGTTGTGCAAATGTGGTATTTACGTTACCGCGTCTCGATAGAGGCGGTCGACTTATCGAGAACTTACTTGACGTCTTTGGCGGTGATGGAGAATTCCACGGTATGTTTCCATTTTGATTACTGTCTTGTTGTTGATGTCACATGGACATGTCTACACCGATGCAGTATTCCGGGGGCATGCGGCCATGCGGCCGGGTTGATTACCCGATATATTGTTATTGTGGTTACATGGACATGTCTACACCGAGGTAGAATTTCGGGGGCATGTGGCCATGCGGCAGTGTTGATCACACAGGATATTATTGTTGATGTCACATGGACGTGTATACACATAGGTAGAATTCCGGCATGTGGCCGGGCATTGGTATTATTGTTGCATCATGGACATGTCTACACCGATGCACTCCGGCACGCGGCCATGATGCGAACATGATTGATGTTGTGGGCGTGAGACCCATAGTTATATTTGAGTGATGACTTGAGGGCGTGAGTCCCTGACTGGACATGACTGCTTTTATGTTGTGAACTGTAGTTTGGTTATCATACATGTCTCCTGCTTTATATAGACTAGTATGATTTCATTCTGATTTTTACTGATTTCACATACTTGGTACTGTTATCGACCTCCTTCGGGGCTGCGTTCATGCCGCAGTAGAGGTACATCGGCCGTGGATCCTCGCTCTAGGATCTCGATCAGCATATTGGGAAGCTCCGTTTCTCCGGAGGCTTATCTTTCGGTATGTGTTCCCTGAGTTGTAGGTTCTTGTACATTCAGGGGTATGGCGGGGCCCTGTCCCGTCATAGTTGTTGTAAATCTTAGAGGTCTGTAGTACTGTTGTGGGCAGGGTTGTAAAAAAGATTAAACTGTTCGTTTTGAAAGAGTTGTATTTATTTATGTTATTGGAAGGTAACCGTTGGGTTGGCCTGTTTTATGTTCATATATCTTGTTTCTTGTTAAAGTTTTATTTTCCGCTGGTTTTCTCTGATGATTGTATCACTAGGGTGCCCGGGATAAGGCACCAGTAACGGGCCCCGGAACGGGTCGTTACACCTTCCCCTCTCCTTGTAGTGTTTCGTCCAAACACCCCCCCTCCCCCTTTGAGAAGGCCCTTTGGCCGAGAGCCCTTCCCTCGTCGACAAGACTTCCCTAGTGGGGTAGGCCGAGGGTTATACACCCCCCCTTGTGGTGTTGTCTCGTATCAATACCCCCCCTCTTGGTAGAAATACTCTCAAAAGTATTGTTATAATGCCCAAATTACCTTAGCCGTATACCTTGTAGTATTCTAAGGTTATACCTATCTGAAAAGCCCCGTAATACTTTTATACTTCCGTCACCACCAAACCGAAACCCTAAGGAAAATCTCCATGGTTAGTTGGAGTAGTATGTAGAAGTTGGTTAGAACTTCAAGGGTAGTTTGGAGCGGGTTGAGCGCACGAGTTGAGCTAAACGTTGCCCGGATCGACTTTATACTTGGATAATTATGGGCTTATCGAGGTAAATATCTTGTCCTCTATTGTAATTGGAAATTACATGATTGTTAGACTATATAGTTGAAGTATACTATATATAGAATCGAACGTTGTTATCGGCAATGTCTTTGGACTTAAGCCCAATAATAAGAAACATTTTGAAAGAAGAGTCCGAATCTGTAATTACATAGGTATCAGACATGAGACTTGTGTAGCTTTTACGTGAGGTAGAATTGTGCACGTCCGATTAGGCGTATAACCCCCGGTTGGCTTGCAGTACCCGATAGAGAGAGGAGATTTCTGCCATGTGGGGAGTCTTCACGAATTTTACGTAGAATGTTCTACGAAGAGATCTAAATGTTAATAAGCGCTTGTGGCCTTATAGGTTGAAGTACTACGTGTGGCGCGATCTACTTGGCTTAAGGAGTAGCCGACGGTTGGAAGTAGTTGGGCGTTTTGCTATTAGTCGATACTGCCGCGAGGTATGTGAACCTCTTCCTATCTCTTCTAGCATGATATGTGTGTAACTATGTAGTGCGATAGACGCATACGTGTTAAATGTATTTGATTGGTCTAAAACATAAAGTGTTATAACGACTTTATGGGAAGTTGGTTATATGACTTTATGTAGGTAAGAAAATACTTGTGGTTTTTAAAAGTGGTAATCGATTTGAACTATAACCGTTTGGTTATGTGATAATAAAGAACTTGAAGTATTTCAAAAGATTTTGAATCATTTTGAAAGAAGAAGTAATACTTGGTTTTTGAAAACTTAAGAGTTATACTAGCTTTATGGGAAGTTAGGTATAACGGCTTAAGAATGTTTCTTGATTTGGAAATCGAATGTGTATCGACAAACCACTGCAGCGTTAATAAAAGGAAATATTTTGACAGATTAAGTATTATTAAAACCAGTAGAAACTTCCATCTGCATAGAATCTAAGATGAGATAAAATGATATTTCCTAGATCATGGCTGCTGTAATAAGATTGTTATAAACAAGAATATCCTACTCACATATAAGGCTTATGTTTCTCAGATGGTTTAAAAGAGAATTATATTCTTAAATGAATAAGACTATAAACTACGAAACCTTTCTAAAATAAGAAACGTGAACATTTGAAATTAGGCAAACTTGGACGTTTGGAAAATAATGTTGTTACTTGATTTTACAAGGGTAAGTGTTTTGATTTACTTCAAAAGATAATCACTCTATTTTCATATACTACGGGTATTGTGTGGTTTTTGTGAAAGTAACGTATCTTTTAAAGAGTTAATGTATGAAGTACTTTGGGGATAAAAACCCGATCTTGTTAATCATGTAGTAGAAAGTACCTTGTGTATATAACTTGATTATGTTGGTTTGTGATTGCCTTGTAATACTTTCTTGTTGATTTGTTAAGTAAACATGCTAGGATGCTACGTGTGATAGTATCTTGTGATGTTAGTGTAAAGGGTTTCTCGATCGCGCTTAAAGTTGTTTGACTCTCACCGTTATGTTGGTATTGTACCACTCACCTTGACTTGTTTCGGAGGTTAAGCGCCTCCGACGCGGGGTAGACTCGGTGATGCAGGACCATGATTCGAGAATACCTCATGCGGTCCGGGGATCCATGCGAACTACGGAGTTCCGGTTAGTTTGCGCCCTTGTGGTCACGCGGTCTTCGTGGCCATGCGGATCGCGAGTCTAGGGCGATGTCGGGAGTAGCTACCGACGCGAGGAATACCTCACGCGGCCTATGAGGTTGGCCTATGCGAGTGCGAGAGTTCGAGGGCTAGACGCGCACATCCGAGCATCGCGCAGTGACCGGCCTTTGATCATGTGACGCCAGACAGATATCATGATCTGATTTATGACCGTTAGATCGCTGGTGTTAGTAGTCGGTTATGCCTTCGTACTTACCCCGCATCGTTTTATTAGGACACAGTGGGACACGTGTTCATGTGTATTTCTTGGTGCTTTTATATCATAAACCGCTAAGCGAGAAAGGTATTCCACGCATGATTGATGTTATGGGCTTGAGACCCATAGTTATATTTGAGTGATGACTTTGAGGCGTGAGTCACGACTTGACATGACTGCTTATTTAATTGTAAACTGTAGTTTGGTTATCATACATGTCTCCTGCTTTATAGACTATTATGATTTCATTTACAGTATTTTCAGTTTCACATACTTGGTACCTGTTGTACTGACCTCCTTCGGGGGGCTGTGTTCATGCCGCAGGTAAAGGTACACCAGTCGTTGATCCTCGCTCTTAGGGTCACAGTTCAGCGTTTGGGAAGCTCCGTTCCTCCGGAGGCTTATCTTGGTATAGTCCCATGTTGTTGTAGGTGCTTACATTCAGGGGTATGACGGGGCCCTATCCCGTCGTTGTTGTCATATCATTCTTAGAGGTCTATAGTACTGTTATGGGCAGAGTGGTAGAAAGGGATGTAACTGTTCAAATTGTTATTTATATATACTGACGGTAACCGTTTTTGGATAGCCTGTCTTCTTATTTCACTGTCTTATTACATTGGTTTCATGTATTGTCTTTATGTTCCGCTGATTACTCTGATGTTGTATCACTAGGGTGCCCGGGGTAAGGCACCAGTCACGGGCCCCGGAACGAGTCGTGACAGGATATTTTGTGTGCAAGTTGGCCAAGGACACTTGCCCTAATCTTTACCTTACACTTGCCTAGCACTTGGCTAAATCTTGGCCATTGGTTGGCCATGTCTTGACCTATAAATACCCCCTTAAGATGAAGAGTTCTTCATCCACAAATTCCTTTCCAAGTCTTGAAAATCCTTCCCTCCACTTGTAGCCTTTTTAGTCCAACACCCCTTTGAGTAAAGTTTGGCGAGGCCCCTAGCCTAGCCGAAATCTACCCCCTCCCTTGGTAGAAAAGTTGCCTTAGTATTGTTATAATGCCCAAAATACCACTAGCCCAAATCCTTAGTACTTAGTAGAAGTTGTGAAGAACTTCTAAGGTTTCCTTGGAGCTATCAGAGCGTACAACTTAGGAGCTAAGCCTTGCTCCGGATCGACTTTTATCTAGGATATTATTGGGCTTACCGAGGTAAATAATCCTAACCCTCTTTTGAATTAGAGAATACATATTGTAGTAGTATAAGAATAAGTATTAAATACTTAGAAGAATTTTCTGAGAATAGAATTGAAGCTGTTATCACGATAGAAGGGTTTAAAGAAGAATAATTGAACTATACTTACTTAGGACTATTTTCACGATGACTTGAGTAGCTCAGGGTAGGAAGTGTTGCCCGATTTTCCGTAGAATAAAGGACCCTCTGCTAGAATTTGTTTCTGAGTAGTCTAGACGTTGATAGACGTGTCTGACTATTATATGTTGATTCTCTGCGCGCGACATATTCAACTTGGCAGGTGGTTTTCGCCGAGAAGGTATGTGATTCTTCCTAAAGCTAGATATTTTTTAAATATATAGTACGGTGAGCGTCATGTGTTAAGCGAATAATAACTACGGCAATGTCTTTCGACTTAAGCCTGAATAATACTTACGGCAATGTCTCGCGACTTAAGCCTGAATAATAAGGATCTGAAAGCATTTCAAAAGATTACTGAATCATTTTTAACAGAAGAGAACTAATTGGTCTTTAAAACAAAAGCTTAAGAGTTATACTAGCTTTATGGGAAGTTAGGTATAACCACTTAAGCATGATAAAAGAAACAGTTTGCCTATGTGTTTATAACAGACTTATATTGATTTGTGAAAAGAATAATAAGATGGTTTGATAAGTAGACATGATATGATGCTATGTGTGTTAGTGTCTTGTAACGTTTGTATAAGAGAGTATTCTTGTTGTGCTTATGTTGTTTAACGATAAGCTGTTATGTTAGTGTAATATCACTCACCTCTTGACATATTCAGGGGTTGTGCCCTCCGATGCGGGTAGACTCGGTGATGCAGGACCATGATTCGAGAATACCTCATGCGGGTCCAGGGGACCTATGCGGAGCTACGGGAGTTCCAGGTTAGTTATGCGGGGTTATACCTCATGCGGTCTATGTGGCCATGCGGACTACGAGTCCAGGACGATGCCGAGGAGTAGCTACCCTCGATGCGGGGTTATATACCCTATGCGGGCCTATGTGAGTGGCCTATGCGGACTCGGAGTCGAGATTAGGCTTGCATAGTGATACTACGGGCAATTGGCCTGCCGATCATTCGCGACCTAGAAAAGACACATTCTGATTTACCTATTGTTGCTCTTGTTTATGATGTGGCACTATGTGCGGTTACCTTGGTTGTTTCATACATACTTGCAAACTGATTTTAAAAGGATATGTTTTCATTTAAGTACTTCTGATTTCACATACTTAGTACTGTTGTATTGACCTCCTTGGGGCTGCGTTCATCCGCGAGTAAAGGCAAGCAGTGCTAGATCCACATCCTTAGGATCTTTGCGTTGGTGTCGTGAGCTCCATCTTCTAGGAGGCTCTACTTTTGGGTATGATCTCCTGTATTGTAGATAGTTTTGTACATTCGGGGTATGGCGGGGCCTGTCCGCCATAGTTGTTACTTCCAGAGGTGCGTAGTCCTATTATGCAGTTGGGATGTAGCGCAAAACTTGGGTTATATATGCGAAAGCAAGCTTTTCATCGGATAAGCGTGTCTCATTTTACAACTGTTTCATGTCTTGTTTTATATTTCCGTGATTTTCTCGATGTATGATCGCTTGGGTGCGGGTAAGGCACGATCCGGGCCGGGCGGGTCGTGACAAAACCAATCCTAAATGTCCTGCTGACCTCACGATTATAGATGTGGTGCACAACACGCGATAATCAAGACTCTACTAGACACGATGCGTAGACACTTTCCGAGGACTAGCGCTCTGATACCACTTTTGTCACGACCGAACCGGGCCGTGGTCGTGCCTACCGGGCACCCTAGTGATACAACATCGGAGAAAACCGTGAAATAAAAACTTAAACATGCAAATAGACATGGATCAAGATGAAAGAAAACAGGCCAACCAAAATAGGTGCCTTTCAACATAAATATATATATAAACATTTGAACAGTTACAATTCTTACAACCCTGCCCATAACAGTGCTACATACCTCTAAGATTTTTACAACAACTATGGCGGGACAGGGCCCTGCCATACCCCTGAATGTACAAGAACCTCTGACTCGGGGGTAACATCTATTATACCGTATTTCCAGTATATGCGTGGGGCGTGCGTGAAAAATTTGAACTTGTGATTTAGGCTTGGCGAATTCTTTTTGTTCACAACACCCGATTAGAGTCGTTTTAAATGAAACATTTCCACGACTTCGTAGGGAATTTCGGCTATGTCATTTTTAATTTTTGCGGATTTTTCCGAGAGGCGAAACATTTTGGACCAACAAGAGGCGACACTTGTCACCCTCTCATTGGAACCTTAGGCGGTAAAGGGGTTGGCGAATGGCCATTGTTTGGTCAAGGGGTTGGTAGGATATTTTGGTGGTAGATGGATAAGGTGCACGGCAATATCTTGGCCTACACTTGCCTTGCACTTGGCAAGATCTTGGCCATTGGTTGGCTTCACTTGACCTATAAATACCCACCCTTTGAAGACTAATTCATCCACAAAATTGCCTAAGTCTTGAAAGCTCTCCTTCTCCCTCCCTTGTGTTGAGTTCGGCCAGGGCCTCCCATGTGGCGAGAGCATCCCCTCTAGGGGTGCTAGCCGAAGTGTAACCCCACTAGCCTAGTTGTCTTCGTATAATACCCCCACTTGTTAGAAATACTCTCAAAGTATTGTTATAATGCCCAATTACCTTAGCCATATACCTTGTAGTATTCTAAGGTTATACCTTTACAAAAAGCCAGAAATACTATTATACTTCCCTTGATCACAAAACCGAAACCTAAGGAAAATCTCCATAGTTAGTTGGAGTATTAAGTAGAAGTTGGTTAGAACTTCTAAGGGTTGTTTGGAGGCGGAGTCGGGCCTTGCGGAGTAGGAGCTAAACCTTGCTCGGGATCGACATTTAAACTCGGATAATTATGGGCTTATCGAGGTAAATATCTTGTCCCCTATTGTAATTGGAAATTACATGTTGTTAGATTATATAGTTGAAGTATACTATATATAGTCTTGAACGTTGTTATCGTGATGTCTTTTGACTTAAGCTGAATAATAAGAAACCTTTTCGAAAAAATCTTGTTGTATTTACATGGGTGTATTACTGATGAGACTTGTGTAGCTTTTACGTGAGGTAAAATTGTACGTCCGGATTAAGCGTATAACCCCGGTTGGCTTGGTAGCCGGCCCGATAGAGGAGGAGATTTCTGTTGTTGCGGGCGGGGAAGTCTTGCCGAATTTTACGTAGAATGTTCTCTGAAGGGATCTAAATGTTAATAAGCGCCTTGTGGCCTTATAGGTTGAAGTACTACGTGTGGCGCGATCTACTTGGCTTAAAGGAGTAGCAGCGATTGGAAGTACTTGAGCGTTTGCTATTAGTCGATAATCGTCGCGAGGTATGTGAACCTCTTCCTATCTCTTCTAGCATGATATGTGTGAACTATGTAATGCGGTAGGCGTACATGTGCTAAATGTATTTGATTGGTTTAAAACATAAAGTGTTATAACGGCTTTATGGGAAGTTGGTTATAATGACTTTATGTTGGTAAGAAAATACTTGTGGTTTTAAAAGGTAGCGATTTGAACTATAAGCGGCTTGTTATGTGTTAATAAAGAACTTGAAGTATTTCAAAGATTTTGAATCATTTGAAAGAAGAAGTAATACTTGGTTTTGAAAACTTAAGAGTTATACTAGCTTTATGGGAAGTTAGGTAATAACGGCTTAAGAATGTTTTACCGATTTGAATCGAGAATGTGTATCGACAAACCACCTGCGGCGTTAATAAAAGGAAATGTTTTGTGATTAAGTATTATTAAAACCAGAGAAACTTCCATCTGCATAGAAGCTAAGATGAGACAAAATGATATTTCTAGATCATGGTCTTTGTAATAAGATTGTTATAAACAAGAATATCCTACTCACATATAAGACTTATGTTTCTCGGATAGTTTAAAGGAGAATTATATTCTTAAATGAATAAGACTATGAACTACTGAAACCTTTCTAAAAAGGCAAACTTGAACATTGGAAACTAGGCAAACTTGAACATTGGAAATTAGGCAAACTTGAACATTGGAAAAGAATGTGGCTACTTGATTTTACAAAGAGAAGTAATTGAGTTACTCTAAAAAGATAATCACTCTATTTTCATATACTACGGTGTGTGTGGTTTTGTGAAGTAACGATCTTTTAAAGATTTAATGTATGAAGTACTTTGGGGATAGGTACCCGAACTTGTTAGTAGAAAGTACCTTGTGTGAATAACTTGATTGTATTGGTTTGTGATAACCTTGTAATACTTTCTTGTTGATTTGATAAGTAAGCATGTTAGGATGCTACGTGTGTTAGTATCTTGTGATTATTGTGTAAGGGGGTCACTCTTGTTGTGCTTACGTTGTCACACGTTAAGCCCGTTGTACTGTTATTGTATCACATACCCCCTTGACTTATTATACAGGGCTTGCCACCCTTGATGCGGTCTATCGGCTATGCGATCCTTGTGACTATGCGAGTCGCGGTAGCTCGGGATTGATCATTCGGGTGTTTAGCGACGCGGGGATTCCCATGCGGTCTGTTGAGACTATGCGGTCTTTGAGACTATGCGAGTGCGGGAGCCTAGGCGGATACCGAGGTTAGCGCGCCGACGCGGGGTATACCTCGGTGATGCAGGACCATGATTCGAGAATACCTCATGCGGGTGCTGGGTGACCTATGCGAGCTGCGAGAGTTCGAGGATAGACGCGCGACATTGATATTGCGGGCGAGTGGCGGCCGATCATGTGGTGCGGTCTAGAAAGACCTCGGGATACGATTTGTGGTATTTTTGGTGTGGGTCTTAGTAGTCGGCTATGCCTTCGCACTTGCCCGTCACGGTTTTATTGTGATAACTTTGAGGCGTGAGTCACGACTTGACATATTCGCTTATTTATTGTGAGCGTAGTTTGGTTATCATACATGTCTCTGCTTTATATAGACTACTATGATTTCATTTCTGATTTATTTTTGATTTCACATACTTGGTACTGTTGCATCGACCTCGCCCGAAGTGCGTTATCTGCGCGAGTAAAGGTACACGATCGTTGATCCTCGCTCTTAGGAGTCGCGATTCGGCGTTTGGGAAAGCTCCGTTTCTCGGAGGCTTATCTTAGTATAGTCCACTGTCGTTGTAGGTATTTATATTCGTGGTATGGCGGGGCCTGTCCGCCATTGTTGTCGTATCATTTCGTAGAGTGCGTAATCTTGTTGTGGCGGGGTTGTAAAAGGATTAAACTGTTCATTTGTAGGAGTTGTTATTTTTATATATGCGAAAGGCAAGTTTTCCTCAATTCTTGTTTTGTACTTCATTTGTTTCATGTATGTGTTTTATGTTCACGATTACTCGATGTTGTATCACTAGGGTGCGGGGTAAGACACGATCACGGGCCCATTCGGTCGTGACAAAGTGGTATCGAGCGATTAATCCTCGGAAAGTGTCTGAGGCCGTATCGATGAAGTCTTGATTATCGGTGTGTTGTGCACCACACCGATAATCGAGGAGGCTATAGGATATTTAGGATTGGTTTCTATTCTTCTCACTCTGAGATCGTGCCTTAGAAGTGTGTTGTAAGTTGGACCTCTAACGTATTTCTTTCCCTTACCGCTATGCCTCGCGTAGGCAACCGGGCGGGAGGGCAAGGCGGCGAGGCTGCGAGTAAGTCTGAGAGGGTTCGTGAGCACAGCCCAATTTTCACCTTGGGTGGTGCTTCATTCGGGAGTTCTGCGGCGTCACTAGCCCCAACAGAGTTTAGCACGGGCGGCAGCGATTCCTCTGCGGCCATGATATTTGAACCTTGGTTCCACGGCCGGAGCAGAGAATATAGATTTCAAGGCGACCACATTACTAACTATGGATTTGACTACGGAGAGTATACCGATGTCTGCGAGTCTTGATGAATATCAACGAGAAGGTTGTGCAAAAGTAAGTTCTTGATTAGGCTTGAGCATGGCCTATGCGGGCTTATGCGCGGCCGAGCGTAGAGATCGGCGGGTTAACGAAGGGCGACGAAGAGGCGAGCGGCAAGGCCGCTGGTAACTTTCGGCGAGTCGCCTCGCGATGGATCAGTTATGCGCATCCACGGTGCGAAAGGTCCTCCACAGGGTTCGGGGCGTTCGGTATGCAGGAGTTGGTCGAGCTCGAGCTTGGTTCCGCGATCCGCGAAAGGTTCGGCCATGCAGATTCAGTTTTCTCGGTGTTGCGGTGTGGCGGCGTCATCTCGGGAATGTCGTCTTTTAGTTGGTACTTGTTGTACCTATGACCGTCGAGTGCGATGTCGAAAGAGTGTCCTTGCGGGAGGACTTAGCCTTCAGGATCGGTGGGTAGTTCGTCATCTTCCTTAGCTATGCGCCCTACGGGACAGGTTTGATTAGAACGACTAAGGGGAGTGAAGCAGTAGATTCAGGTATATCTTTAACCCTCTAGGGTTTAGTATGTGTGATAAGGTGAGTATACCTTAAGTGTTATATTCGATAGCATTGTGTAAATGGTGATTAGAAATCTTGGTTAGTTAACCAAGTAAGATTTGGGGATAGAAAGTGTGAGCCTTAGAGTGTTATACGTAGAGACCTTAGAGGTAAGGCCATCTCGAGTAAAAGATGTATTGTTTATGTTTGACCCTTATAGGAGTGCATAGTGCGTGAGTTATGTTTGTGGGATTAGTCCACGAGTAGTGTGGAATGAAAGAGGGTAGTTGAGCTAAGAAGACCGCTAGGTTTTCGTAACGTGATTAGTGAGAGTTTTCCTTGGGGAGCTAGCGTTTTCGCGGCGTTCTTGGGTCGGGTTGAGGCCGCGTTGCGGGTCAACCCGCGGCATGTTTGGTGGTGGGGTCGGTTGTGGTGGTCCCGCCTTGTGGTAGGTCACGAGGTGTTAGGCGAGTTTAGTTAACCAACGTCACGATTTCATGGACGTTCGACCGATGGTTGGGCGAGGAGGTCGGCCGTGTTGTCTTAGCAAAGACCGGTTACTCGGCAGAGGGTTTTGCGAGATTTTATATGAGAAAGGGTGTAAGGCTGCACGAGGTGCCTACCTTCACCTTATGTGAGAGTGTGGAGCCCAGGTTGCGGATGTTTCTTTTCTGGAGGTTTTATCAAGCAAGGTTAGGAACTCAAGTAAGTCTCAGAATCACATTCGCCCTCGGGCCAGTGTTTGGATTTGAGGATAGTTGCGAGAATTGTTGTCTCTGTTGAAGGAGTGTTTAAGCTACCATTTCGGTGTTCGGATGTCGCCTTATGAAGCCTTGTAGGGCGGATGTGTAGTCGCCGGTCGATTGGTTCGATGTTGGCGAGATTGAGATAGTTGGTTGAGCTTGTTCCAGATTTGTGGATAGAGTAAAGCTTGTCTAGAAGAGGTTACGGCGGCTCGGAGAAATCGTGCGGATAATCGGCGCACGCAGAGTTGAGTTGACGGTCGGTCTTCTTGAAAGTACCACCGGGTTGGGTGTGGCGAGTTTTGGAATCTGAGAGGAACTTAGCCCGAGTTACTTTGGGCCTTTGAGTTCAATGCGAAGAATAGGTCGAGTTGCCTATATGTTAGCATTTGCCGTCCGACTTAGGAAGCGGTCGTCGATCTTTCGTGTTATGTTCGAAGGAAATCGGAGATCCATCGAGTATTCGGCTAATGATGACCAAGTTGAAGATGATAACCCCGAGTTTTGGATACTGAAGCAGTATCAGAAATGTGGTAAGAGTTCGAATGTACGACATCTTCAGTGATCGCATGCAGCCCGGTACCATTTGTTGGGTCGCCGGAGTGACACTAGAACCTCGCGGCAAAGTGACAAAAGTGGTATGCTTTATGATGTTAGAGGTGCTTCCCCGTGGACTTGGATGTAAGCATTTTGCGCAGTTGTTTCGGTGGCCATGTGTGACAGGTTTGTCCTCGTAAGTATAGTAGTGAAGACTATACTGGCGCGCGTTTGTTTTGAGACTTAGAAGGAACATTCGGGACGAATGTTTCTAAGGAGGGGAGAATGTTATACCCCGTATTTCCAGAGTATGTACGTAGAAAAATTTGAACTTGTGATTTAGGCTTGGCCGAATTCTTTTTGTTCACAACACCCGATTAGAGTCGTTTTTTAAAGCGTTTCCACAACTTTCGTAGGGAATTTGGCTATGTCATTTTTAATTTTTGCGGATTTTTAGAGGCGAAACATTTTGGACCAACAAGAGGCGACACTTGTCACCTCTCATTGGAACACCTTAGGCGGTAAAGGGGTTGGCGAATGGCCATTGTTTGGTCAAGGGGTTGGTAGGATATTTTGGTGGTAGATGGATAAGGTGCACTTGGCAAGATCTTGGCCCTACACTTGCCTTGCACTTGGCAAGATCTTGGCCATTGGTTGGCCTTCACTTGACCTATAAATACCCACCCCTTTGAAGACTAATTCATCCACAAAATTGCCTAAGTCTTGAAAGCTCTCCTTCTCCCTCCCTTGTGTTGAGTTCGGAGGGCCTCCCCTTGTGGCGAGAGCACCCCACTCTAGGGGTGCTAGCGAGAGTGTACCCCACTAGCCTAGTTGTCTTCGTATAATACCCCCCTCTTGTTAGAAATACTCTCAAAAGTATTGTTATAATGCCCAAATTACCTTAGCCATATACCTTGTAGTATTCTAAGGTTATACCTTTACAAAAAAACCCAGAAATACTATTATACTTCCCTTCAGTCACAAAACCGAAACCACAGGAAAATCTCCATAGTTAGTTGGAGTATTAAGTAGAAGTTGGTTAGAACTTCTAAGGGTTGTTTGGAGGCGGTCGAGCGCACGGAGTAGGAGCTAAACCTTGCTCAGGATCGACATTTAAACTCGGATAATTATGGGCTTATCGAGGTAAATATCTTGTCCCCCTATTGTAATTGGAAATTACATGTTGTTAGATTATATAGTTGAAGTATACTATATATAGTACTGAACGTTGTTATCGGCAATGTCTTTTGACTTAAGCTGAATAATAAGAAACCTTTTGAAAGAAGAATCTTGTTGTATTTACATAGGATTGTATTCTGATGAGACTTGTGTAGCTTTTACGTGAGGTAAAATTGTGCACGTCGGATTAAACGTATAACCCCACTGGTTGGCTTGGTAGCGGCCAGATAGAGGAGGAGATTTACGCTGTTGCGGGAGAAGTCTTCAATTTTACGTAGAATGTTCTACGAAGGGATCTAAATGTTAATAAGCGCTTGTGGCCTTATAGGTTGAAGTACTACGTGTGGCGCGATCTACTTGGCTTAAAGGAGTAGCCGACAGTTGGAAGTACTTGGAGCGTTTTGCTATTAGTCGATAATCGTCGCGAGGTATGTGAACCTCTTCCTATCTCTTCTAGCATGATATGTGTGAACTATGTAGTACGGGAGACGTACATGTGCTAAATGTATTTGATTGGTTTAAAACATAAAGTGTGATACGGCTTTATGGGAAGTTGGTTATAACGACTTTATGTTGGTAAGAAAATACTTGTGGTTTTAAAAGGTAATCGATTTGAACTATAAGCGGCTTGTTATGTGTTAATAAAGAACTTGAAGTATTTCAAAAGATTTTTGAATCATTTGAAAGAAGAAGTAATACTTGGTTTTGAAAACTTAAGAGTTATACTAGCTTTATGGGAAGTTAGGTAATAACGGCTTAAGAATGTTTCTTGATTTGGAAATCAGAATGTGTATCGACAAACCAACTGCAGCGTTAATAAAAGAAATGTTTTGTGATTAAGTATTATTAAAACCAGTAGAAACTTCCATCTGCATAGAAGCTAAGATGAGACAAAATGATATTTTCTAGATCATGGCTGCTGTAATAAGATTGTTATAAACAAGAATATCCTACTCACATATAAGACTTATGTTTCTCAGATAGTTTAAAGGAGAATTATATTCTTAAATGAATAAGACTATGAACTACGAAACCTTTCTAAAAAAGGCAAACTTGAACATTGGAAACTAAGCAAATTTGAACATTGGAAATTAGGCAAACTTGAACATTGGAAAAGAATATGGCTACTTGATTTTACAAAGAGAAGTAATTGAGTTACTCTAAAAAGATAATCACTCTATTTTCATATACTACAGGTATTGTGTGGTTTTTGTGAAGTAACGTATCTTTTAAAGATTTAATGTATGAAGTACTTTGGGGATAGGTACCCGAACTTGTTAGTAGAAAGTACCTTGTGTGAATAACTTGATTGTATTGGTTTGTGATAACCTTGTAATACTTTCTTGTTGATTTGATAAGTAAGCATGTTAGGATGCTACGTGTGTTAGTATCTTGTGATTATTGTGTAAGGGGGTCACTCTTGTTGTGCTTACGTTGTCACACGTTAAGCCCGTTGTACTGTTATTGTATCACATACCCCCTTGACTTATTATACCGAGGGCTTGCCACCCGATCTTGGTCTATACGGCTATGCGATCCTTGTGACTATGCGGAGCGGTAGCTCGGGATTGATCATTCGGGTGTTTAGCCCGACGCGGGGATTCCTATGCGGTCCGTTGAGACTATGCGGTCTTTGAGACTATGCGGGCTGCGGGAGCCTAGGCGGATACCGAGGTTAGCCGCTTCGATGCGGGGTATACCTCGGTGATGCAGGACCATGATTCGAGGAATACCTCATGCGGGTGCTGGGTGACCTATGCGAGCTGCGAGAGTTCGAGGATAGACGCACATTGATATTGCGGGCGAGTGGCGGCCGATCATGTGGTGCGGTCTAGAAAGACCTCGGGATACGATTTGTGGTATTTTTGGTGCGTGGGTCTTAGTAGTCGGCTATGCCTTCGCATTTGCCCGTGCGGTTTTATTGTGATAACTTTGAGGCGTGAGTCACGACTTGACATGATCGCTTATTTAATGTGAACTGTAGTTTGGTTATCAAACATGTCTCCTGCTTTATATAGACTACTATGATTTCATTTCTGATTTATTTTGATTTCACATACTTGGTACTGTTATCGACCTCGCCCGGCTGCGTTCATGCCGCAGGTAAAGGTACACCAGTCGTTGATCCTCGCTCTTAGGGTCACAGTTCAGCGTTGGGAAAACTCCGTTTCTCCGGAGGCTTATCAGTGGTATAGTCCCCTGTCGTTGTAGGTATTTACATTCAGGGGTATGGCGGGGCCCTGTCCCGCCATTGTTGTCGTATCATTTCTTAGAGGTTTGTAGTACTGTTGTGGGCAGGGTTGTAAAAAGGATTAAACTGTTCATTTGTATGAGTTGTTATTTATATATATGCCGAAAGGCAAGTTTTCTCGACATCGCTTGTACTTCATTTGTTTCATGTATGTGTTTTATGTTCCGCTGATTACTCTGATGTTGTATCACTAGGGTGCCCGGGGTAAGGCACCAGTCACGGGCCCAGATTCGGGTCGTGACACATACCAAAGATAAGCCTCCGAAGGAACGGAGCTTCCCAATACGCTGAAAGGTGATCCTATAAGCGGGGATCGACAACCGATGTACTTCTACCTGCGGCATGAACGCAACCCCCCGAAGGAGGTCAGTACAACAGGTACTAAGTATGTGAAACTGTAAAGTACTATAAATGAAATCATAGCAGTCTATATAAAGCAGGAGACATGTATGATAACCAAACTACAGTACCCAACATATAAACAAATATGTCAAGTCGTGACTCACGCCCTCGAAATCATCACTAGTGCCCGTGGAATTCCTTCCTCACTGCCGGCAGTCTATGATATAACAACACCAAGGAGTACACCTGAACACCAAGTCCTACCTGATGCCAAAGCCGTACCACGAGACCGCCACTATCTCGACTCGCGAAGCTGACACGTGGCAAGTGCAATAACCTATACCCGATCCACCTGCGCCACGTAGCTGACGGGGGCAAGTAACGGCTACGCACCCGATCACAACCGTAATGTCACGACCCGTTCCGGGGCCCGTGTCTGGTGCCTTACCCGGGCACCCCAGTAGTCATACATCAGAGAAATCAGCGGAACATAAAATAACCAAGATATGAAACAGTATAAATTGAGACACAGATATCTGAAGAAAGTTGCCTTTTGGCATATATATATATACAACAACTCTTTCAACATGAACAGATTAATCCTTTTTACAAACCCTCTTACAATTTCTGCCCACAACAAGATTACATGCACTCTACGAATGATATGACAACAACGACGGGACAGGGCCCCGTCATACCCCTGAATGTAAGCACCTACAACACCAGGGGACTATCCCACGATAAGCCTCCGGCCAAAAAGACCTTTCCCAAACGCTGAACTGGGACCCTAAGAGCGAGGATCAACGACTGGTGTACCTTTACTGCGGCATGAACGCAGCCCCAAGGAGGTCGATAACAAAATGCAGTATGTGAAATCAAAATAAATCAGAAATGAAATCATAGCGATCATATAAAGCAGAGACATGTATGATAACCAAACTACGATTTACAACAAAGCGACATGTCAAGTCGTGACTCACGCCTCAAGTCATCACTCGAAGTATAACAATGGGTCTCGGACCACAACATCAATCATGCCCGTGGAATACCTTCCTCACCGCCGGCCTATGATATAAAAGCACCAAGGAACACACATGAACACCGTGTCCCACTCGTGTCATAATAAAATCAGACGGTAAGTGCGAAGGCATAGCCGACTACTAAAAACCTACGCACCAACCAGCCGCGAATCAGATCATAAGATCTGTCTAGACCGTCACATGATCAAAGCCGCCACTTGCCCGCAGATCAATGTACGCTGCCTAACCTCGAACTCCCGCAGCCCGCATAGGCCAAACTCATAGGCCCGCATGAGGTATAACCCCGCATCGAGGGTAGCTATTCTCGGCGGCCCCGACTCGCCGTCCGCGTGGCCACAAGGACCGCATGACCACAAGCGGCCGCACACTAACTCGGAACTCCCGCAGCCCGCATAGGCCCTATGCACCGCATAAGGTATTCTCGAATCATAGTCCATCGACCACCGAGTCTACCCCGCATCGGAGGCGACTTAACCTCCGAATATGTCACGATGAGTGGCACAATACTATCATAACGACCGATAGTTAAGAAGCACAATCAAGGGAAAACCCTTTACACAAACATCACAAGATACTATCACACGTAGCATCCTAACATGATTACTTATCAAAGCAACGAAAGTATTACTGTGCTATCACAATTCAATACAATCAAGTTATTCACACAAGGTACTTTCTACTTTAAGTTAACAAGTTCGAATTAATCCCCAAAGTACTTTATACAATAACTCTTTAAAAGGTACGTCAAAAGTCACACAATACGTAGTATATAAAAATAGAGTGACTATCTTTTAAGTAAACCAAAATACTTACCTTTGTAAAATCAAGTAACAACATTATTTTCCAAACGCCCAAGTTTGCCTAATTTCAAAAGTTCACGCTTTCTTATTTTAGAAAGGTTTCGTAGTTCATAGTCTTATTCATTTAAGAATATAATTCTCTTTTAAACAACTGAGAAACATAAGTCTTATGTGAGTAGGATATTCTTGTTTATAACAATCTTATTACAAAGAACCATGATCTAGGAAATATCATTTTGTCTCATCTTAGCTTCTATGCAGATGGAAGTTTCTACCGGTTTTAATAATACTTAATTATTCAAAACATTTCTTTATTAACGCCGCAATGGTTTGTCGATACACATCCCGATTTCCAAAATCAAGAAACATTCTTAAGCCGTTATACCTAACTTCCCATAAAGCTAGTATAACTCTTAAGTTTTCAAAAGAAACCAAGTATCACTCTTCTTTCAAAACGATTTAGAAATCTTTTGAAATACTTCAAGTTCTTTATTATCACACATCAAGCCGCTTATAAACAAATCATTTACCTTTTAAAACCACAAAGTATTTTCGACCTACATAAAGTCGTTATAACCAACTTCCCATAAAGCCGTTATAACACTTTATGTTTCAAACCAATCAAATACATTTAACACATGTACGTCACCGCACTACATAGTTCTCACATATCATGCTAGAAGAGATAGGAAGAGGTTCACATACCTCGCGACGAGTATCGACTAATAGCAAAACGCCCAAGTACTTCCAACCGTCGCTACTCCTTAAGCCAAGTAGATCGCGCCACACGTAGTACTTCAACCTATAAGGCCACAAGGCGCTTATTAACATTTAGACCTCATCGCAGAACATTCTACGAAAATTCAAGAAGACTCTCCCGCAAGCGTAAATCTCCTCCTTTATCGAGGCCGCTACCAAGCCAACCAGTGGGTTACACATCTAACCCGAACGGGTACAATTCTACTCCACGTAAAAGCTACACAAGTTCATCAATACACCCTATGTAAATACAGCCAAGATTTTCTTCGAAAAGGTTTCTTATTATTCAGCTTAAGTCAAAAGACATTGCCGATAACAACGCTCAGTTCTAAATATAGTATACTTCAACTATATAGTCTAACAATCATGTAATTTCCAATTACAATAGAGGACAAGATATTTACCTCGATAAGCCCATAATTATCCAAGTTTAAATGTCGATCCCGAGCAAGGTTTAGCTCCTACTCCGCGCCCGACCCGCCTCCAAACAACCCTTAGAAGTTCTAACCAACTTCTACTTATTACTCCAACTAACTATGGAGATTTTCCTTAGGGTTTCGGTTTTGTAGGATCAAGGGAAGTATAATAGTATTTCGGCTTTTCAGATAAGTATAACCTTAGGATACTACAAGGTATACGGCTAAGGTAATTTGGGCATTATAACAATACTTTGAGAGTATTTCTACCAAGAGGGGTATTATACGAAAACAACTAGGCTAAGTGGGTACCCCACTACTAGCACCCCAATGAGGGTGATACCTCTACTACCCCACTGTGGGGTACTCTCGCCAAGGGGAAGGGTGCTCTCGCTAAGCCTCACAAAGGGGGACGAAACACAACAAGGGAGGGGAGAGTTTTAACACTTAGAGATTTGTGGAAAGGATGAAGAATTCATCAAAGGGAGAGGGTATTTATAGGTCAAGTGAAGGCCAATCAATGGCCAAGATCTTGCCAAGTGCAAGGCAAGTGTAGGCCAAGATTCAACCAAGTGTCCTTGACCAACTAACACACAATATTTCCTACCAACTCCCCTTGACCAACAAGGCCAAATAGTCCATCACATTACCGCCCACTCCCACCAATTAGAGTGTGACAAGTGTCGCCCTATTGTTGGTCCAAAATGTTTCGCCTCTAAAAATCCGCAAAAATTAGAAATGACATAGCCGGAATTTTCCTACGAAAGTTGTGGAAAACGCTTTACTAAAAACGACTCTAACCGTGTTGTGAACAAAAATAATTCGCCAAGCCTATTTGAAGTTCGAAATTTCTACGCACGCCCCTACGCACATACTCCGAAAAATACGGTATAACATTCTCCTTCCTTAGAAACATTCGTCCCGAATGTTCCTTCTAAGTCTCAAACAAACGCGGCGCCAAGATAGTCTTCACTACTATACTTACGAATCAATCCCGCCATATCCGGTCACGTAAACATCCACGTAAAAATACTTATATCCAAGTCCACGAGGAAACACCTCTAACATCATAAAGCATACCACTTTTGTCACTTTGCGCGAGGTTCTAGTGTCACTCGGCGACCAACAAATGGTACCGGATGCATGCGATCCTCGAGGTCGTCAGATACTTCTTGTACACTCGAACTCTTACCACATTTCGACATCGCGCTTGCCAAAACTCGGGTTACTATCTCTAACGTGGTCATCATTAATCGGGAACACTGATGGATCTCCGATTTCCTTCTCGAACATAATACGAAAAGATCGACGACCGCCTCCTAAGTCGGACGCAAGAATGCTAACATATAGGCAACCCGCCTATCCTCACATGAACTCAAAAGGCCCAAAGTAACTCGCTAAGTTTCTCTTACACCCTATCCGGTGGTTCTTTAAGACCGACCGTCAACTCGAACTCTAAGCCGCCGCCGATAATCCGCACGATTCCTCCGAGCTACAAAAACCTCTCGGATAAGCTTCACCCTATTCACATCCTCGCCAACACGTATGAACCAACTATCCAACCTTGCCAACGCCGAACCAATCAACCTAAGAACTTACACTTCCGCCCCTACAAGGCGTCACAAGGCGATATCCGAACACTGAAATGGTAGCTATAAAACACTTCCCCAACAGGAGATAACAATCCTTACAACTACCCCTGAATCCAAACACTGGCCCGAGGGCGAATGCGATACGGAGACTCACCTGGGTTCCTAACCCCGCTCGTAAAACTTCCGAAAGAAACACCGTGAACTGGCTCCATCGTCTGCTCATAAGGTGAAAGCAGCACCCTGCAGCCTTACCACCTTTACGATATAACGCCACCGCCAAGCAACGGCCCCGATCAAAAACACGATGGTGACCCCATCGCCCGACATCGTCGAACGCATCCACTAACTCGCACTTGGTTAACTAAACTTGGGCCTAACACCTCGTGACCTACCACCCGGCGGGACCACCACAAACTGACCCCACCACCAAACAGGCCGCGGGTTGACCCGCAACATGGCCTCAACCCGACCCGGAAATGCGCAAAACATTAGCTCCCCGATCCGGAACAATCTCTCAAATCACGTTACGAAATCCTAGCGGTCTTCTTAGTTCGACTACCCTCTTTCATTTCACACTACTTAGGGACCTATCCCATACATAGCTCAGGTGCACTATGCACTCCTATAAGGGTCAAACATCAACATATGTCTTTTACTCAAGATGGCCTTACCTCTAAGGTCTCTACGTATAAAACTCTAAGGCTCCCACCTTCTCTATCCTCCAAATCTTCCTTGGTTAACTAACCAAGATTTCTAATCACAAAAAACACTCATGGTATCTGAACATAACACTTAAGGTATACTCACCTTATCACGTATACAACGCTCTAGGGGGTTAAAGATATACCTGACCCATCGCTTCACTCCCCTTAGTCGTTCTAATCAAACATGCCCCGTAGGGCGCATAGCTAAGGAAGATGACAACTACCCACCGATCCTGAAGGCTAAGTCCTCCCGCAAGGACACTCTTTCGACATCAGACCCTGACGGTCATAGGTACAACAAGTACCAACTAAAAGACGACATTCCCTGAGATGACGCCTGCCACACTGTGAACACTGAGAAAAACTGAATCCAGATGGCTGGAACCTTCGTGTGACTGTGAACCGGAAGCTCTGGAGCTCTGACCAACTCCTGCATACCGAACGCCCCGAACCCCGGAGGACCTCTCGCACCGTGGATGCGCATAATCTAATCCACGCGAGGTGACTCGCCGAAAGTTACCAAAGGACCTTGCCGCTCGCCCTCTTCTCGCCCTTCGTTAACCCGTCGATCTCTACGCTTTCGCCGCGATAAGCTCGCATACGTGCCATGCTCAAGCCTAACTGAAGAACTTACTTTTGCACCACCTTCTCGTTGATATTCATCAAGACTCGCGGTACATCGGTATACGCCCTGGTAGTCAAATACAGGGTCGCCTCCTTGAAATCTATATTCTGCTCTGGCCGCGAATCGGGCGTTCAAATATCATGGCGCAGCAGAATCGCCGCCGCCGTGATAATCTCTGGGCTAGTGACGCCGCAAAACTCCCCAAATGAAGCACCACCTCAGTGATGATTGGGCTGTGCCCACGTAACCCTCTCAGATTTACTCGCAGCCTCCTGGCCGCTTGCCTCCCGGGCCGGTTGCCTACGCGAGGCATAGCGGTAAGGAAAGAAATACGTTAGAGGTCCAACTTACAACACGACTCTAAGGCACGATCTCGAGTAAGAAGAAATAGAAACCAATCCTAAATATCCTATAGCCTCACGATTATTGGTGTGGTGCACAACACACCGATAATCAAAACTCTATCGGATACGGCCTCAGAGACACTTTCCGAGGATTAATCGCTCGATACCACTTTTGTCACGACTGCTCGGTTCGGATCGTGCCTTACCCGCACCCCAAAGAGTCATACATCGAGAAATCGTTTAACATAAAATAACCAAGATATGAAACAAGATAAATTGAGACACGGATATACGAAGAAAGTTGCCTTTCGACATATATATATATACAACAACTCTTTCAACATGAACAGATTAATCCTTTTTACAAACCCTCTTACAATTTCTGCCCACAACAGTACTACAGACCTCTACGAATGATATGACAACAACGACGGGACAGGGCCCCGTCATACCCCTGAATGTAAGCACCTAAAACAACAGGGGACTATACCACGATAAGCCTCCGGAGAAACGGAGCTTTCCCAAACGCTGAACTGTGACCCTAAGAGCGAGGATCAACGATCGGTGTACCTTTACTGCGGCATGAACGCACTTCGGGCGAGGTCGCATAACAGTGCAGAGTATGTGAAATCAAAATAAATCAGAAATGAAATCATAATAGTCTATATAAAGCAGGAGACATGTATGATAACCAAACTACAGTTTACAACAAAGCAGTCATGTCAAGTCAGGGACTCACGCCCTCAAGTCATCACTCAAGTATAACAATGGGTCTCAGGCCCACAACATCAATCATGCCCGTGGAATACCTTCCTCACTGCCGGCAGTCTATGATATAAAAGCACCAAGGAACACACATGAACACCGTGTCCCACTGTGTCATAATAAAATCAGACGGTAAATAAGGCATAGCCGACTACTAAAAACCCACGCACCAACCAGCCGCGAATCAGATTATAAGATCTGTCTAGACCGTCACATGATCAAAGCCGCCACTTGCCCGCAGATCGATGTACGCTGCCTAACCTCGAACTCCCGCAGCCCGCATAGGCCAAACTCATAGGCCCGCATGAGGTATAACCCCGCATCGAGGGTAGCTACTCCGGCAGCCGCCTCGACTCGCCGTCCGCACGGCCACAAGGATCGATGACCACAAGGGCCGCACACTAACTCGAACTCCCGCAGCCGCATAGGCCCTCTGCACCGCATAAGGTATTCTCGAATCATAGTCCATCGACCCGCTGAGTCTACCGTGTCACGACCCGACTGCCCGTGATCGTGCCTTACCCCGCACCCTAGCGATACAACATCGAGAAAACCAGCGGAAATAAAAACTTTAAACATGAAATGAGACATGATAAATAAACAAAGCAACCAAAACGCTTTTCGATATATACATAAAAACCCGAACAGCTTATCCTTTTTACAAACCCCGCCACAACAGATTATGCACTTAAGATATACAACAACTATGACGGACAGGGCCCCGCCATACCCCGAATGTACAAGAACCTACAACTCAGTGGAAACACATACTAAAAGATAAGCCTCCGAGAAACGGAGCTTCCCAAAACGCAATCGAGATCCTAAGAGCGAGGATCCACGACCGATGTACCTCTACTGCGGATGAACGCGGCCTCAAGGAGGTCGATAACAGTACCAAGTATGTGAAATCACAACATCAGAATGAAATCATAATAGCCTAAAAGCGGGAGACATGTATGATAACCAAAATACAAGACGCAACATAAAAGCGATCAAGTCGTGGACTCACGCCTCAAAGTCACCACTAAATATAACTACGGTCTCACGCCCACAACATCCATCATGTTCGCATCATGGCGCGTGCCGGAATCTTGCGACGGTGTAGACATGTCCATGATGCAACACAATAACAAGGCCGCGTGGCCACATGCCGGAATCGCCGTGTAGACATGCCCATGTAACCTCAATAACAATATATGGGTGGTCAACCCGCCGCGTGGCCACATGCCCCGGAATATCGCTTCTGCAGACACGCCCATGTTGCGGTAATAACCATATACCGGTAATCAACCCGCCGCATGGCCACATGCCCCGAATCTTGCGTCGGTGTAGACATGTCCATGTGACATCAACAACAAGACAAGAATCAAAATGGAAACATACCCGTGGAATTCTCCATCACCGCCAAAGACGCCCAAGTAAGTTCTCAACAAGTCAACCGCCTCTATCGAGAGACGCCAGAATACGTAAATACCACACTTGCACAACAAAGGCTATCATCACAAGCATAGGCAAGTTTCACAACAACAAGCATAGTAAGTTTCACAACAACAAGCATAGGCAAGTTTCACAACAACAAGCATAGGCAAGTTTCACACAACTCAAAGTACTTTCATTTTATGCCAAAGTCCGGTTTTTAACCCCAAAGTACTACATACGTTAAGTTCTTTTAAAAGAGATCCATTACTTTTATAAAAGTCACCCGATACCGTAGTATTAGAATGACCAACCCACATTCCTTTTCAAAATCAAGTAACAACATTCTTTTCCTAAGTTCCGGTTTGCCTAGTTTCAATTACTCAAGCTCCTTTTTCAAATGGTTTCATAGTTCCCAAACTTAATCACTTGATTCCTTTTAGAACAATTGAGTAATATATGTCTCACGCGAGAGTAGGTTATTCTTGTTTACAACATTCTTATTACAATGACCATGATCTAGAAAATGTAATATCATTTTGTCTCATCTTAGTTTCTATGCGGATGGAGGTTTCTACTGGTTTTAATACGATACATCATTATTCAATACATTTTCCTTTATTAACGCCGCAGTGGTCCGTCGATACACATTACGATTTCCAAATCAAGAAACATTATCCCTTTAAATAAAACCAAGTACTCATTACTCACGAATGAGGTTTCACACAAACATTCACATTAAACAAATAAGTTAAGTCTCTTATCTTATAAGATCAAGTCTCTTAACTTCTAACATCAGTAAACCATTTTATTTACCACTCTTAAGACATTATACCTAACTCCCCATAAAGCTAGTATAACTCTTTTTTTTTTAAAACCTTTAAAACCAAGTGTTACTCTCCCTTCAAAACGATTTATAAATCTTTTGAAATACATCAAGTTCTTTATTATAACTTAGCCAGTTATAATTCACATCAGTTTAAAACCACAAAGTATTTTCTTACCTACATAAAGCTGTTATAACCGACTCCCATAAAACCGTTATAACACTTTATGTTTTAAGAACAATCAAACACGCTTAACACGTACGCTCACCGCACTACATAGTTCACACATATCATGCTAGAAGAGATAGGAAGAGGTTCACATACCTCGCGACGATTTATCGACAATAAGCAAAATGCTCCAAGTACTACAACCTTGCTAGCCCTTTCCACTCCTCGAGTAGAATACGCTACTCTTAGTACTTTCACCTATAAAGGTCACAAACGTCTATTAACCCCAAAACACAAGTTTCTATCTTCTACAGAAAATTCGGCAGCACCTCCCCCCCCCCCCCCCCCGCAACAGCGTAAATCTCCTCCTCTAACGAGGCCGGCTACCAAGCCAACCAGGGGGGGGGGGGTTTACACGTCTAACCGGACGTGTACAATTCTACTCAGTAATACTACACAAGTCTACTGCAATACAGTCCTATGTAAATCTGATTCGATTCTTTATTCTTCAGGCTTAAGTCAAAAGACATTGCCGAATACTAAGTATAGTTCCATATATAGTATACTTCAACTATATATTCTAACAAACATGTAATTTCCAATTACAATAGAGGGACAAGATAATTACCTCGATAAGCCCAAAATTATCCAAGTTATAATGTCGATCCTGAGCAAGGTTTAGCTCCTACTCCGTGCGCTCCAATCCGCTCCAAACAACCCTTAGAAGTTCTAACCAACTTCTACTCAAATACTTCAACCAACTATGAAGATTTCCTGTGGTTTCGGTTTGAGACTAAAAGGACAAAAGGTAGTATTTCCTGACTCTACGTATAGAGGTATCTTTGGAATACTACAAGGTACAAGGCTAAGGTATTTTGGGCATTATAACAATACTAGAGAAGTATTTCAATACCACGAGGAGGGTATTATACGAAAACAACTAGGCAGTGGGGTACCCCAGCTAGCACCACAAAGTGGGGAAGGGAACCCTCGCCAAAGGCCACACGGTGGGGAGGGGTAAGGCTCTCGGCTAAGAGCTCACCACGGGGGAGGAGAGGGTTTCAAGACTTGGAAGTTTTTTGGAATGGATGAAGTCTTCACACTTAGGGGGGTATTTATAGCAAAACCAAAGGCCAACCAAGGGCCAAGATCCTTCCAAGTGTATAGCAAGTGTAAGGGCAAGATTAAGCCAAGTGCACCCTAAACCCTACTCCACAAAACACTCCACAAAACAAGCCACAAAGCAAGGCATACTTCAGGGCGATCGGCCAGTGCCAACCCACTCGACCGCCTCCAAACCGTCCAATGAGGGTGACACGTGTCACCCCCCGGTGGCTCAAAAAGGTTTCGTCACTCGGAAAAATCCCCAAAAATACAAACCGCAATCCCGGTATTTTTCCCTTCGCAAGTTATTTAAAACGTTTCGTCCAAAAACGACTCTAACCGGGTGTTGTGCACAAATGTCATTCGGCTTGCCATTAGGCGGGGTGACACGTGTCACCCTCCTATTGGCCCTCAAAAACGTCTTCCAAAAATATCCACAATGGCCAAAATCTCAAAACAAAGTGGGCCCACAAAATCGTAAATTTCTCCGTGGGCCCACGTGACCATTTCCAAAAATAAAATTCCATAATTCTAATATAATCTAAGAAGCCCAAATTCCAAATCTGGGAACCCAATTCCCTTCAACGAACATTTTTCCTTACAAAAACCGGAAACTTTTTCCGTGGAAGAATCACCTCTTTCTTCTTTTCCAATTTTTTTCTGTCGTGCTCTCGCACGTACGTCCTCGCATACATACCCTGAGAATACGGGGTATAACATTATCCCCTCCTTAGAAACATTCGTCCCGAATGTTCCTTCTCAAGACGGATATCGATGAAGTTCCTCTAACAAGTTGTCAACGCCACAGCTTGGCCACGAAATAACACACGTTCTCTTCCTTCCTTACTCGTCGTGCCCCTCTCGAACACTTGAACTCTCCCAGTACGTACCATACTTCAGTCATTACTTCCTTTCCCAAAAATCTCTGGAGTCACTACCTCCAAACTTGGTCATCTTACTAACCTCAAACTTCCTTAAGGCCATTCCCGGCCTTTACGAACCGCTTCTGGTCGAACGCGTCCACGAACTCATACGATGATCATACAAACTTGGGCCTAGCATCCTCGTGACCCTACCTGGCGGACCACCCAGAACTGACCACCTTAATTCAAGACACGGGTTGACCCGTATCACGTCCTCAACCCGACCCACAATCGCGTCACGCCCTTGTTCCCTGACACGGAACAATCCTGCTAAAACACATCATGAAAGCTACCACTTCCATCTCACACTACCCATGGACTTATCACACAAATAAAACCCACGTATACTACGCACTCTGATAAAGGTCAAACATAAAACGAATCTTTTACTCAAGACGACCTTACCTCTAAGGTCTCAATCGCGACAGTCTAGGGTTCACACTTACCATGCCCCCATACTTACCCTTCTACAATAACCAGGTGTCTAAATCACATTTAGCACAAAGCTATCCGAACATAACACTAAAACACATCAGTATACAAAACTCTAGAGGGTTAAGGATATACTGCCTCTTCCGCTTCCTAATCACACCCCACTGCAGGCGATAGCTAGTGAAGGTGATGAACCACCATCGATCCTCGGCGTCGAGTCAGAGCATCCGTGCTACCCTTGGTCGGACAGGCCTCGCAAAATGGCCCCGCTGGCCGCAAAAAATAACAAGCTCCTTGGCACCACGACACTCCCGAAATGCGGTCTACCACATCGCCACCCGAGGTAGGGTGACCGTGATCCGCCAACACCCTTACTTCCTCGAAACTGAACCTCGAGCTCACGACTGCCTCAAGACGGAGGACCACTGCATGCGGGGTACAAAACTAGTTCCGGCCGAGGCGGTCCGCCTCGAAAGTCGCCAAAAGACTCGATGTCCCGACTCTTCTCGCTGATCCGTGTCATTCCGCCGACCTCTCCGCACCTCACATCCTGCGCACGAGCTCAGTATGCGGCAATGTCCATGCCCGGTGAAGAGCTACACCAACAAGCCTCTGTCAAGTAATCATCTAGCCCGTGACATATCGGTGCACTCGATCCTCCATACTAGCTACCAACGCTGGACGCACGCCAATGAGTCGAACTCACATTGTACTCCAACCGCACGCCCGCCTGTCTAAGCATCAAAAATTACCCGCGCCTCCTCATCCGCGGAGGCAAGAAGTGCGAGGAAAGCCCCAAAACTCATCCCATCTGCTGGAGGTGCATGCTCTCCCGAAAGCTCCTATGAATCAAACCAATCGATTGCGGTATCACGCACCGATGCGCGAACCAAAGGTCACAGACTCGGTCTCAAGCCTTGATCACCCGTGACGATCCGGTCAGAATCGCCGGATGAACTCCTGCGGATCATCCTCATGCCTCGACCCATAAAACTCGGGCGCTACAACTCGTAAAGTCCCGTAGCCTCAAACTATTCGCTCCGGGTGCACCACAAGTCGCTGAACCGAATCGCCAGATCCACTGCCTCATATCCGCCACAACTCCGCCAATAATCGGGCCATCTCTCGCGACCCATCTCCCGCTCCGCATCGTGGGACCGAGGCTCGTATCAGAGTCTCATCGCCACGGCCGCGACTCTAAACCTCGCTTTGGCGGCGTCGCGAAACTCGCCGCCTAAGCACTGCCTCAGTATCGACCGCTCGCGCCATTTCTCTCAGATCTCACTAGCGCACTCTCGCCGCTTTGCCTCCTGGGCTCTGGTTGCTGCGCGAGGCATAATCGTAAAACGAGATACGTCGAGGGTCCAACTTACAACACGCCTAAGGCACGATCTCGTAATGAGAAGAATGGAAACCAATCCTAAATGTCCTATAGCCTCACGATTATAGATGTGGTGCACAACACACCGATAATCAAGACTTACTAGACACGGCTCAGACACTTTCCGAGGACTAATCGCTCGATACCACTTTTGTCACGACCCGACGGCCCGTGGATCGTGCCTTACCGGGCACCCTAGAGATACAACATCGAGAAAACCAAATGGAAATAAAAACTTTAAACATGAAATGAGAGACATGATAAATAAACAAAGCAACCAAAACAGCTTGCGCAAGATATATACATAAAAACCCAACAGCTTATCCTTTTTACAAACCCCGCCACAACAAGATTACATGCACTTAAGATATATTAACAACTATGACGGACAGGGCCCCGCCATACCCCGAATGTACAAGAACCTACAACTCGTGGAAACACATACCAAAAGATAAGCCTCCTGAGAAACGGAGCTTCCAAAACGCTGAATCGAGATCCTAAGGCGAGGATCCACGCATCGATGTACCTACTGCGGCATGAACGCAGCCTCAAGGAGGTCGACAACAGTACCAAGTATGTGAAATCACAACATCAGAAATGAAATCATAATAGCCTAAAAAGCGGGAGACATGTATGATAACCAAAATACAAGACGCAACATAAAAGATCCAAGTCGTGGACTCACGCCCTCAAAGTCACCACTCAAATATAACTATGGGTCTCACGCCCACAACATCCATCATGTTCGCATCATGGCCGCATGCCCCTAATATCGTGACGGTAGACATGTCCATGATGCAACAATAATAACAAGGCCGCGTGGCCACATGCCGGAATCGCTTCGGTGTAGACATGCCCATGTAACCTCAATAACAATATACTGGGTGGTCAACCCTGCCGCATGGCCACATGCCCCGGAATACTGCATCGGTGTAGACACGTCCATGTTGCAGTAATAACCATATATCGGGTAATCAACCCGGCCGCATGGCCGCATGCCCCGAATCGTGACGGTGTAGACAAGTCCATGTGACATCAACAACAAGACACTAAACAAAAAGGAAACATACGTGGAATTCTCCATCACCGCCAAAGACGTCCAAGTAAGTTCTCAACAAGTCAACCGCCTCTATCGAGACGCCAGAATACGTAAATACCACACTTGCACAACAAAGGCTATCATCACAAGCATAGGCAAGTTTCACAACAACAAGCATAGGCAAGTTTCACAACAACAAGCATAGGCAAGTTTCACACAACTCAAAGTACTTTCATTTTATGCCAAAGTCCGGGGTTTTAACCCCAAAGTACTACATACGTTAAGTTCTTTTAAAAGAGATCCATTACTTTTATAAAAGTCACCCGATACCCGTAGTATTAGAATGACCAACCCACATTCCTTTTCAAAATCAAGTAACAACATTCTTTTCCTAAGTTCCAGTTTGCCTAGTTTGTATTACTCAAGCTTCTCATTTTCAAATGGTTTCATAGTTCCCAAACTTAATCACTGATTCCTTTTTAGAACAATTGAGTAATATATGTCTCACGTGAGAGTAGGTTATTCTTGTTTACAACATTCTTATTACAACAACCATGATCTAGAAAATGTAATATCATTTTGTCTCATCTTAGTTTCTATGCAGATGGAGGTTTCTACTGGTTTTAATACGATACATCATTATTCAATACATTTTCCTTTATTAACGCCGCATGGTCCGTCGATACACATTCCGATTCAAATCAAGAAACATTATCCCTTTAAATAAAACCAAGTACTCATTACTCACGAATGAGGTTTCACACAAACATTCACATTAAACAAATAAGTTAAGTCTCTTATCTTATAAGATCAAGTCTCTTAACTTCTAACATCAGTAAACCATTTTCTTTACCACTCTTAAGACATTATACCTAACTCCCCATAAAGCTAGTATAACTCTTTTTTTTTAAAACCTTTAAAACCAAGTGTTACTCTCCCTTCAAAACGATTTATAAATCTTTTGAAATACATCAAGTTCTTTATTATAACTTAGCCAGTTATAATTCACATCAGTTTAAAACCACAAAGTATTTTCTTACCTACATAAAGCTGTTATAACCGACTCCCATAAAGCCGTTATAACACTTTATGTTTTAAGAACAATCAAACACAGTTAACACATGTACGTCTACCGTACTACATAGTTCACACATATCATGCTAGAAGAGATAGGAAGAGGTTCACATACCGCGACGATTTATCGACAATAAGCAAAATGCTCCAAGTACTACAACGCTAGCCCTTTCCACTCGAGTAGAATACGCCTCTTAGTACTTTCACCTATAAATGTCACAAACGTCTATTAACCCCAAAACACAAGTTTCTATCTTCTACGTAAAATTCAAGAAGACTTCTCTCCCCGCAACAACAGAAATCTCCTCCTCTAACGAGGCCGCTACCAAGCCAACCGAGGGGTTTACACGCCTAACGGACGTGTACAATTCTACTCAGAATACTACACAAGTCTATCGCACACAATTCTATGTAAATACGATTCGGTTCTTTATTCTTGAGCTTAAGTCAAAAGACATTGCGAATACTAAGTATAGTTCCATATATAGTATACTTCAACTATATATTCTAACAAACATGTAATTTCCAATTACAATAGAGGACAAGATAATTACCTCGATAAGCCCAAAATTATCCAAGTTATAATGTCGATCCCGAGCAAGGTTTAGCTCCTACTCAGTGCGCCCAATCCGCTCCAAACAACCCTTAGAAGTTCTAACTAACTTACTCAAATACTTGAACCAACTATGAAGATTTCCTTGGGTTTCGGTTTGAGACTAAAAGGACAAAAGGTAGTATTTCCGGACTATAATGATAGAGGTATCTTTGGAATACTACAAGGTACAAGGCTAAGGTATTTTGGGCATTATAACAATACTAGAGAAGTATTTCAATACCACGAGGAGGGTATTATACGAAAACAACTAGGCTAGTGGTACCCCACTACTAGCACCACAAAGCGGGAAGGGAAGGAACCCTCGGCCAAAGGCCACACGAGGGGAGGGGGAAGGCTCTCGCTAAGAGCTCACAAAGGGGAGGAGAGGGTTTCAAGACTTGGAAGTTTTAGAATGGATGAAGTCTTCACACTTGTGGGGTATTTATAGCAAAACCAAAGGCCAACCAAGGGCCAAGATCCTTCCAAGTGTATAGCAAGTGTAAGGGCAAGATTAAGCCAAGTGCACCTAAACCCTACTCCACAAAACACTCCACAAAACAAGCCACAAAGCAAGGCACACTTCAAGGGCCATCGGCCAAGGCCAACCCACCTTGACCGCCCCCTCCAAACCGTCCCATGAGGGTGACAAGTGTCTCCCTCCCGTTGGTCCCACAGGTTTCGTCTCTCGGAAAAATCCGCAAAAATACAAAACGACATAGCCGGAATTTTCCCTTCGCAAGTTATGTCAAACGTTTCGTCGAAAAACGACTCTAACCGGGTGTTGTGCACAAATGTCATTCGGCCAAGCCACTGGCGGGGTGACACGTGTCACCCACCTATTGGCCCTCAAAAAACGTCTTCCGAAAAATATCCACAATGGCCAAAATCTCGAAAACAAAGTGGGCCCCACAAAACCGTAAATTTCTTCCGTGGGCCCCACGTGACCATTTCCGAAAATAAAATTCCATAATTCTAATATAATCTAAGAAGCCCAAATTCCAAATCTGGGAACCCAATTCCCTTCAACGAACATTTTTCCTTACAAAAACCGGAAACTTTTTCCGTGGAAGAATCACCTCTTTCTTCCTTTCCAATTTTTTTCTGTCGTGCTCTCGCACGTACGTCCTCGCATACATACCCTGAGAATACGGGGTATAACACCCCGCATCGGAGGGCAGCTTAACCTCCGCAATATGTCACGATGAGTGGCACAATACTATCATAACGACTGATAGTTAAGAAGCACAATCAAGGGAAAACCCCTTTACACAAACATCACAAGATACTATCACACGTAGCATCCTAACATGATTACTTATCAAAGCAACGAGAAAGTATTACCAGGCTATCACAATTCAATACAATCAAGTTATTCACACAAGGTACTTTCTACTTTAAGTTAACAAGTTCGGGAATTAATCCCCGAAGTACATTATACAATAACTCTTTTAAAAGGTACGTCAAAAGTCACACAATACCCGTAGTATATAAAAATAGAGTGACTATCTTTTTAAGTAAACCAAAATACTTACCTTTGTAAAATCAAGTAACAACATTATTTTCCAAACGTCCAAGTTTGCCTAATTTCAAAAGTTCACGTTTCTTATTTTAGAAAGGTTTCGTAGTTCATAGTCTTATTCATTTAAGAATATAATTCTCTTTTAAACAATCTGAGAAACATAAGTCTTATGTGAGTAGGATATTCTTGTTTATAACAATCTTATTACAAAGCATGATCTAGGAAATATCATTTTGTCTCATCTTAGCTTCTATGCAGATGGAAGTTTCTACTGGTTTTAATAATACTTAATTATTCAAAACATTTCCTTTTATTAACGCTGCAGTGGTTTGTCGATACACATCCTGATTTCCAAAATCAGTAAAACATTCTTAAGCCGTTATACCTAACTTCTCATAAAGCTAGTATAACTCTTAAGTTTTCAAAGAAACCAAGTATCACTCTTCTTTCAAAACGATTTAGAAATCTTTTGAAATACTTCAAGTTCTTTATTATCACACATCAAGCCAGTTATAAACAAATCATTTACCTTTTAAAAACCACAAAGTATTTTCGGACCTACATAAAGCTGTTATAACCAACTTTCCATAAAGCCGTTATAACACTTTATGTTTCAAACCAATCAAATACATTTAACACATGTACGTCTACCGTACTACATAGTTCACACATATCATGCTAGAAGAGATAGGAAGAGGTTCACATACCTCGCGACGAGTATCGACTAATAGCAAAACGCTCTAAGTACTTCCAACCGTCGGCTACTCCTTAAGCCAAGTAGAACGCGCCACACTTAGTACTTCAACCTATAAGGCCACAAGGCGCTTATTAACATTTAGACCTCATCGCAGCACATTCTACAGAAAATTCTGCAAAGACTTCCCGCAACAAACAGCGTAAATCTCTCCTTTATCGAGGTCGCTACCAAGCCAACCAGTGGGTTACACATCTAACCCGAACGGTATAATTCTACCTACGTAAAAGCTACACAAGTTCATCGTAATACCCTATGTAAATACGTCGATTACTCTTCTTTCGAAAAGGTTTCTTATTATACAGGCTTAAGTCAAAAGACATTGCCGATAACAACGCTCAGTTCTAAATATAGTATACTTCAACTATAGTCTAACAATCATGTAATTTCCAATTACAATAGAGGGACAAGATATTTACCTCGATAAGCCCATAATTATCCAAGTTTAAATGTCGATCCTGAGCAAGGTTTAGCTCCTACTCCGTGCGCTCCGACCCGCTCAAACAACCCTTAGAAGTTCTAACCAACTTCTACTTATTACTCCAACTAACTATGGAGATTTTCCTTAGGGTTTCGGTTTTGTGGTGAAGGGAAGTATAATAGTATTTCGGCTTTTCAGATAAGTATATCCTTAGCATACTACAAGGTATACGGCTAAGGTCATTTGGGCATTAGAACCATACTTTTGAGAGTAGTTCTACCAAGTGGGGGGGTATTATACGAAAACAACTAGCAGTGGGGTACCTACGGCTAGCACCCTGAGAGGGTGTATACCCTCGGCCTACCCCACTAGGGGGTACTGCCAAGGGGGGGAAGGGTGCTCGACTAAGCCTCACAAAGGGGGACGAAACACAACAAGTGGGGAGAGTTTTAACACTTAGAGATTTGTGGAAAGGATGAAGAATTCATCAAAGGGAGAGGGTATTTATAGGTCAAGTGCCAATCAATGGCCAAGATCTTGCCAAGTGCAAGGCAAGTGTAGGCCAAGATTCAACCAAGTGTCCTTGACCAACTAACACACAAAATATCCTACCAACTCCTTGACCAACAAGGCCAAATCGCCCATCACATTACCGCCTCTCTCCCACCAATTGAGGTGACAAGTGTCGCCTCTTGTTGGTCCAAAATGTTTCGCCTCGGAAAATCCGCAAAAATTAGAAATGACATAGCCGGAATTTTCCTACGAAAGTCGTGGAAAACGTTTCAGAAAAACGACTCTAACCGTGTTGTGAACAAAAATAATTCGCCAAGCCTATTTGAAGTTCGAAAATTTCTACGCACGCCCCTACGCACATACTGGAAAAATACGGTATAACACGTAAGTCACGATACGCCAAGCCGACACGTGTAAGTGCAACAACCGTACTGATCCACCGCGCCACGTGGCCGACGGGCAAGTAAACAGTACGCACTCCAATCACAACCGTAAGTCACGATACTTCGCCATAACCAAAAATGGTCACGTGTCCACGTAATCCATCAACGGTGTAGACATGCCCATGTACCAATGCTAATGGAAGCATACGTGGAATCTCCCACACCGCCAGACGTCCAAGTAAGTTCTCAACAAGTCAACCGGCCCTCCATCGAGAAACGCGGTAGAATAGAAACACAATTCTTGCACAACAAAGACTATCTCAATAAGCATTGGCAAGTTACACAACAACAAGCATAGGCTAGTTACACAACAACAAGCATAGGCAAGTTACACAACAACAAGCATAGGCAAGTTATACCTAACTCAAGGTACTTTCATTTTATATCAAAGTCCGAGTTTTAACCCTAAAGTACTACGTACGTTAAATTCCTTTTAAAGAGATCCATTCCCTTTATAAAAGTCACCCGATACCCGTAGTATAAAAATAGAGTGACTTACATCTTTTAAGTAAACCAAAACAACTTCTCTTTTTAAAGTCAAGTTTCCATATTAAAACCAATGATAAAAACCCTTCTTTTGTTTTCATAAATTCGTTATAACCAACTTCCCATAAAGCTGTTATAACACTTTAAGTTTTAAACCATTTTAAGACAACACAATACCTTTCTTTTCCCTAAAGTTCCAGTTTGCCTAATTTCCATTACTCAAGTCTCTTTTTAGAAAAGTTTCACGATTCAATGTCTTAATCTGCTTTAAAACAATTGAGTAACATATGCCATAAAGTAGTAGGTTATTCTTATTCATAATCAATCTTATTAAGCAGCCATGATCTAGGAAAAATGTAATATCATTTTGTCTCATCTTATCTTCTATGCAGATGGAGGTTTTTACTGGTTTTAATAATACTTCATTATTCAATACATTTTCCTTTATTAACGCTGCAGTGGTTTGTCGATACACATTCTGATTTCCGAAATCAGTAAAACATTATTCCTTTTAAAAACCACGTACTCATTACTCACGAATGAGGTTTCACACAAAACTCATATTAATTCAATTAAGTTAAGTCTCTTATCTTATAAGATCAAGTCTCTTAACTTCTAAAAATCAGTAAACCATTCTTTTTATCTTTCTTAAGACGTTATACCTAACTTCCCATAAAGCTAGTATAACTCTTATGTTTTCAAAACCAAGTATTACTCTTCTTTCAAAAAGGTTTCTTATTTCTTTGAAATACTTCAAGATTCTTCTTATTCAGGCTTAAGTCAAAAGACATCCGTAACACTACATTCGATTAACACACGACGTCACCGTACTATATCTATATTCCTTTAAAATATTCCAAGGTTCTTATTATTCGTGCTTAAGTCAAAAGACATTGCCGTACAACTATATTCAGTTAGCACACGTACATCTACCATACCATATATTATTCAGGCTTAAGTCAAAAGACATTGCCGTACTATATATATATCTTCCTTTAAAATATCATGCTCAAGAGTATAGGAAGAATCACATACCTCGCGACGATTATCGACTATAAGCAAAACGCTCCACGGCTATAACCCGGCTAGCCTTGTCCACCTTCCAAGTAGCACATGCTACTTGCAAAACATTCAACCAATAAAGGTTATAAGTTCATCAGAATACACCCTATGTAAGTACGCTTTAACTTCCACTTATATTCTTCCAAGGGATTTGATTCAATCCTTATACGTAATATCCTTCATTACGATTCAAAACTCTTCTATGAATCTTATATTCATTTCTATACTACTACGATGTAATTTCCAATTACAATAAGGGCGAGAGTATTTACCTCGATGAGCCCAAAAATTATCCAAGTATAATGTCGCTTCTGAGCAACGTTAAGCTCCTACTCCGAGTGCTCCAATCCGCTCCAAACAACCCTTAGAAGTTCTAACCAACTTCTACTTAAATACTTCAACTATTAATGAAGATTTTCCTTAGGGTTTCGTTTAGTGGCTAAAGAAAGTATAATAGTATTTTCTGGGCTTTTGTATAAGTGTAACCTTGGGAATACTACAAGGTATTTGGGCATTATAACAATACTAGGAGAATATTTCTATACCACAACAAGGGGTATTATACGAAAACAACTAGGCTAGGGGGGGTACCCCACGGCTAGACACCACAAAGGGGAGGGAGGCTCTCGGCGAGGCTCGCTGGGGGGAGAGACTCTTTGGACGAACTACAAACAAGAGGGAGGGAGTATTTGAGACTTAGAAAGATTGCTCAAGTTTTGGATGAAGAAAGTCTTCAACTTAGAGGGGTATTTATAGGTCAAGTAAAGGCCAACCAATGGCCAAGATTCTTCCAAGTGTTAGGCAAGTGTAGGGCTAGGATAAAGCCATGTGCCCCTTATCCATCTACCACACCAACTTGCACAAAATATCCTACCTAACCATGCCACCTATTTCGTCCAAACCGCCCAAAGTCACGGCCAATGTGAGGGTGACACTTGTCACCCTCCCGTTGGTCCAAAATGTTTCGTCTCTCGGAAAAATCCGCAAAAATTATAAATGACATAGCCGGAATTTTCCCTTCGTAAGTTTAGTAAAACGTTTCGTCGAAAAATGATTCTATTCGGCACTTGTGCCCAAAATTTTCGAACTTGTCAAATCTTAAGGCTCAAATTTAAATACGTACGCCCTCACGTACATACTCTGGAAATACGGGGTATAACAAAGTGAGTGAGGAATGCCTCTGAGAACTCGTCCCATACTGCTGGAAGCGCATGCTCTCCCCGGGACAGCTCCCACGAATCAAACCAGTCGACTGCGGTATCACGCAGCCGATGCGAACCTAAGACCACCGACTCGGTCTCCGAAGCCTTGATCACTCACGACCAGAATCGCTTCGGATGAACTCCTGCGGATCATCCTCGTGCCTCGACCCATAAACTCCGGCAGTTACAACTCGTAAAGTCTCAGAGCCTCAAATCCGCCACGACCTGCTCGGCTCGTGGATCGTGCCTTACCCGCACCCAAGTAGTCATACATCGAGTAATCGGAACATAAAAATAAACATGAAACAATCAGTAAAATGAGACACATTTTATCTCGAGAGAAAATCGCTTTCGATATATATAAAACTAAAACTTGAGCAGTTTAATCCTTTTTACAACCCCGCCACAACAGCATTACATGCACTTCTAAGATTTACAACAACTATGATGGGACAGGGCTCGCCATACCACGATCAGACAAGAACCTACAACTCAGTGAACACATACCAAAAGATAAGCCTCCAAGGAACGGAGCTTCCCGACTGAAGGGTGATCCTAAAAGCGGGATCGACACCTAATGTACTTCTACCGCAGATGAACGCAGCCCGAAGGAGGTCAGTACAACAGGTACCAAGTATGTGAAACTGAAAATACTGCAGTTAAATCATAACAATCTATATAAAGCAGGAAACATGTATGATAACCAAAATACAGTTCACGATAAACAAGCAGCCATGTAAGTCAGGGACTCACGCCCTGAAAGTCGTCACTCAAATATAACTATGAGTCTCACGCCCACAACATCAATCATGTTCGCATCATGGCCACATGCCGGAATGCAGACGGCAGACATGTCCATGATGCAACAATAATAATAACAATGCCGCATGGCCACATGCCCGAATTCAGACGGTAGACATGTCCATGTAACATCAACAACAATATATCGGGTGATCAACCCCGCCAGACGCCACATGCCTCCGAATTCGCAGACGGTGTAGACATGTCCATGTAACCACGGAATAATATATCGTAATCAACCCCGCCGCACGGCCACATGCCCCTAATTCTCAGACGGCAGACATGTCCATGTAAGTTCTCAACAAGTCAACCGCCCTCCAACGAGAGGCGCAGAGTATAGAAACACAATTCTACAACAAAGGCTATCACAACAAGCATAGGCAAGTTACACAACAACAAGCATAGGCAAGTTATACACAACTCGAGGTACTTCCATTTTATATCAAAGTCCGGGTTTTAACCCTAAAGTACTACGACGTTAAATTCCTTTTAAAGAGATCCATTCCTTTATAGAAGTCACCCCATACCGTAGTATAAAATAGAGTGACTCACATTTTTAGCAAACCAAAACACTTCTCTTATTAAAGCCAAGTTATCACATTAAAACCAATGATAAAACCTTCTTTGTTTTCATAAAGTCGTTATAACTAACTTCCCATAAAGCTGTTATAACACTTTATGTTTTAAACCAATTTAAGACATAACAATGCCTTTCTTTTTCCTAAAGTTCCAGTTTGCCTAATTCCAATTACTCAAGTCTCTTTTTAGAAAAGTTTCATAGTTCAATGTCTTAATCTCTTTTAAAACAATTGAATAACATATGCCATATGTGTGCGTAGTTTATTTTATAACCATCTTTATTAAAGCAGCCATGATCTAGGAAATGTAATATCATTTTGTCTCATCTTAGCTTCTATGCAGATGGAAGTTTCTACTGGTTTTAATAATACTTCATTATTCATTACATTTTCCTTTATTAACGCTGCAGTGGTTTGTCGATACTCATTCTGATTTCCGAATCAAGAAACATTATTCCCTTTTAAATACCAAGTACTCATTACTCACGAATGAGGTTTCACACAAAACTCATATTAATTCATTTAAGTTAAGTCTCTTATCTTATAAGATCAAGTCTCTTAACTTCTAACAATCAGTAAACCATTCTCTTTATCTCTCTTAAGACGTTATACCTAACTTCCCATAAAGCTAGTATAACTCTTATGTTTTCAAAACCAAGCATTACTCTTCTTTCAAAAAGGTTTCTTAATTATGTTGAAATACTTCAAGATTATTTATTATTCAGGCTTAAGTCAAAAGACATTGCCATAATACTACATTCAGTTAACACACGTACGTCTACCGTACTATATATATGTTCCTTTAAAATATTTGAAGGTTCTAATTATTCAGGCTTAAGTCAAAAGACATTGCCGTACAACTATATTCAGTTAGCACACGACGTCACCGATTACATATATATATATTATTCAGGCTTAAGTCAAAAGACATTGCCACACGTACGTCTACCGTACTATATATATATATACTTTTAAAATACTTCATGCTCAAGAGTATAAGAAGAATCACATACCTCGCGACGATTATCGACTATAAGCAAAACGCTCCACGGCTATAACCCGGCTAGTCTGGTCCACCGTCTAAGTAGCCCATGCTACTTGCAGAACATTCAACCAATAAAGGTTATCAGTCTACTGTATATACAGTCCTATGTAAGTACAATTTAACTTCTACTTATATTCTTCTGAAGTGATTTCAGTTCAAGTCTTTTCTGTAATATCCTTCACATAGCTCAATTCTCTTCTTATGAATCTTATATTCATTTCTATACTACTATAGTATGTAATTTCCAATTACACTAGAAGGACAGTAGTATTTACCTCGATAAGCCCCAAAATTATCCGAGTTTAATGTCGCTCCTTAGCAACGTTTAGCTCCTACTCCGAGTGCTCCAATCCGCTCCAAACAACCCTTAGAAGTTCTACGCAACTTCTACTTAACACTTCAACCAACAATGAAGATTTCCTTAGGGTTTCGTTTAGTGGCTAAAGGAAAGTATAATAGTATTTTCCAAGCTTTCAGATAAAAGGGTACTTTGGAAAGTACTACAAGGTATTTGGCTAAAGTATTTTGGGCATTATAACAATACTTGTAGAATACATTTCTACCAAGGGGGGTAGTATTTCGACTAGCACAACTAGGCTAGGGGGGGTTACTCTCGGCCACAAAGGCCTTCCAAGGGGGGGGGAGGGGGAAGGTAGGACGAGAGCTACACAAAGGAGAGGGGGAAGGTTTTCAAGACTTAGAAAATATTTGGATGAAGAAGTTCATCAAGTTGGAGGGGTATTTATAGGTCAAGAAATGGCCAACCAATGGCCAAGATTCATCCAAGTGTTAGGAAAGTGTAGGGCTAGGATTAAGCCATGTGCACCTTATCCATCTACCACACCAACTTGCACAAAATATCCTACCTACTCCCACTAAGCCAAATCGTCCAAGCCAAGGCCATGGTTGCCGTCCAATGAGGGTGACAAGTGTCACCCTCCCGTTGGTCCAAAATATTTCATCTCTCGGAAAAATCCGCAAAAAATATAAATGACATAGCCGGAATTTTCCCTACGAAAGTTGTGGAAACGTTTCGTCGAAAAACGACTCATCTCGGTAGTTGTGTACAATTTCGAACCTTGCCTAACTTTTAAGGCTCAAATTTCTACGTACGTCCTCACGTACATACCCTGGAAATACGGGGTATAACACAAACTATCCGATCTCGGGTGAACCACGGGTGTTACTGGAACTGCTGCGTCCAGCCTATCCTCATGTCTGGCCACGATCACGGCGATGGCGGTCATCTCTTTGTAACCCATTCATCCGCTCCGACCTGTGGGATCGGAGGATCGGTCTTGTGGTCTCGGCCACGCATCGCGGCTCTAAACTTCTTTGGTGGCGGCGTCGCAAAACTCGCCGTCTGAAGCACAATCTCAGTCTTGGCGGGCTGCGCCCTCGTACTCCTCGTATCTCACTAGCGACTCCTCGGCTGCCTTGCCCTTCTGGGCTCTGGTTGCCTTGCGCGGAGGCATAACTGGTAAAATGAAATACGTCAGAGGGAGTCCAACTTATAACACAACTCTAAGGCACGATCTCAGAGTGAGAAGAATGGAAACCAATCCTAGATATCCTGCAACCTCCTGATTATAGATGTGGTGCACAACACATCGATAATCAAGACTCTACTAGATACGGTCTGTAGACACTTTCGAGGACTAATCGCTCGATACCACTTTTGTCACGACCGAACCGGGCGTGGCGGTGCCTTACCGGGCACCTAGTGATACAACATCGAGAGAAAATCAGCGGAAATAAAAGCATGAACATGAATCAAGAGACATGATAAATAAGCAAAGCCAACAAGCGGTTGCCTTGGTATATATACATAAATACGACGGTTATCCTTTTACAAACTCGCCATGCGATTACTACGGACCTCTAGAGTGACAACAACTATGACGGACGGGGCCGCCATACCACGAATGTACAAGAACCTACGGACTCGTGTAACATACCAAAAGATAAGCCTCAGAAGAAACGGGGCTTCCTAACACGCTAAATTGTGATCCTATGGCGAGGATCCACAACCGATGTATACTGCGGCATGAACGGCCCGAAGGAGGTCGATGCAACAGTACAAGTATGTGAATCGAAAAATCGTAAATGAAATCATAACGATCATATAAAAACAGAGACATGTATGATAACAAAACTACGATTCACAACATAAAAGCGATCATGTCAGTCAGGGCTCACGCCTCAAGTCATCACTCAAATATAACCTGTGAATTTAACTCGCTGTGACGCGTGCCGGCCAAGATCTCACCTCGGTATAAGCATGGCCATGGAACCATCCCAATGGAAACATACGTGGGCCACCCATCGTGTCGGTATGTCCAAAGGAAATATCCGGATAGCAATAGAAATGGAAGATACTCGTGGGCCACCCATCGTGTCGGTATGTCCAAAGCAAATAACAAGATAACACTTACAATGGAAGCATACGTGGGCCACCCATCGTGTCAGTATGTCCAAAGCAAATAACAAGATCACACTCCTAATGGAAGCATACCCGTGGGCCACCCATCGTGTCAGTATGTCCAGAAGGATCGATATAGTGGAAGCATACCCGTGGGCCACCCATCGTGTCAGTATGTCCAGAAGGATCGATATAGTGGAAGCATACCCGTGGGCCACCCATCGTGTCAGTATGTCCATCAATCAACGGATAGCGGCCTCCAACGAGACGCGGTAGCGTAAATACAACACTTGCACAACAAAGGCTATCACCACAAGCATAGACAAGTTCAACATACTTTTAGACATTCTTCTTATTATAACACAACCGGATTTTAACCCCAAGGTACTACGTATTTTAACTCTTTAAAAGATCCATTTCCTTCACAACAAGTCACATGATACCCGTAGTATCAAAACGGAGTAACTATCTTTTTAAGTAAACCAAAATACTTCCCTTTGTAAAATCAAATAACAACATTATTTTCCAAACGTTCAAATTTGCCTAATTTCAAATGCTCAAGTTTCTCATTTTAGAAAGGTTTCATAACTCATAGTCTTAATCTCTTTTAAAACCATTGAGTAATATATGTCTTGTGTGTGAGTCGTTTATTCTTGTTTATAACAATCTTGTTACAGCAACCATGATCTAGAAAATGTAATACAATTTTGTCTTATCTTAGCTTCTATGCAGATGGAGGTTTCTACTGGTTTTAATAACAATTAGCCATTCGTCAATACATTTTCCTTTATTAGTGCTGCTGTGGTTTGTTCGACACTTATTCTCATTTCCGAAATCAGTAAAACATTATTCTTTTTAAAACCAAGTACTCATTACTCGCGAATGAGGTTTTGTCACGACCCGTTCCGGGGCCCATGACTGGTGCCTTACCCGGGCACCCAAGTAGTCATACATCAGAGAAAATCAGCGGAATATAAAACAAGACATGAAATAATTGTAAATGATACACAGTTTCTGAGAAAAGGGTTGTCTTTCGGCATATATACATAAACCAAGGTTTGCAGTTACATCCCAACTGTACAACATGACTACAGAACTCTAAGGAAATAAACAATTATGGCGGGACAGGGCCACATACGTACCACATACAAAACTATCTACAACGGGGAGATCATATGTTATACCGTATTTCAGTATATGCGTGGGACGACGTAGAAATTTTCGAACTACAAAGTGGCTTGGCCGAATTTATTTTGCTCACAACACCCGATTAGGGTCGTTTTTCGACGAAACGGTTTCACAGCTTTCGTAGGGGAATTTCCGGCTATGTCATTTCTAATTTTTGCGGATTTTTCCGAGAGACGAAACATTTTGGACCAACGGGAGGGTGACATGTGTCACCCTCACATTGGAAGGCTTGGACGGCAACCATGGCATGTGTTGGACGATTTTGGTCCACTTTAGTTGGTAGGATATTTTGTGCAAGTTGTGTGGTAGATGGATAAGGTAGCACATGGCTAAATCTTGGCCTTACACTTGCTATGCACTTGTCTTCATCTTGGCCATTGGTTGGCCTTCACTTGACCTATAAATACCCCATTAGTTGATGAGTTCTTTCATCCACAAATTGCCTAAGTCTTGAAAACCCCTCTCCTCCCTCTTGAGAATTCTCGCCCTAGCCCTCCCTTTCCCCTTGGCCGAGAGCCACCCCCTCCTTGGTGGTGTTTTGCCGTGGGGTACCCCCCCCCCTAGCCTAGTTGTCTCGTATAAATACCCCCTTTGTGGTATAGAAATACTCTCCAAAGTATTGTTGTTATGTCCAAATACCTTGGCCCAAATACCTTGTAGTATTCCCAAGGTTACACTTATAAAAGCCCAGAAAATACCGTTATACTTTCCCTTAGTCACTAAACGAAACCCTAAGTAAATCTTCACCCGTAGTTGAAGTATTAAGTAGAAGTTGTGTAGACACTTCTAAGGGTTGTTTGGAGCGGATTGGAGCACTCGGAGTAGGAGCTAAACCTTGCTCAGGAGCGACATTAAACTCGGATAATTTTTGGGCTTATCGAGGTAAATATCTTGTCCCCCTATTGTAATTGGAAATTACATAAGTGTTGAATATATAGTTGTTGTATACTATATATAGAATGAACTTAATCGTGGCAATGTCTTTTGACTTAAGCTGAAGAATTAAGAATCGAATCTGACTGTAATTACATAGGGTGTATTCTGATAGACTTGTGTAGTAGTACAGTGGAGTAGAATTGTACCGTTAGGGTTAGATGTATAACCCCTCGGTTGGCTTGATAGCGGCCTCGATAGAGAGGAGATTAACGCATTGCGGGGAGGTCTCGAATTTTCGTAGAATATTCTACGTTGTGGTCTAGATGTTAACAAGCGCCTGTGGCCTTATAGGTTGAAGTCCTACGTGTGGCGCGATTTACTTGGCTTAAGGAGTAGCCGATTGTTTGGAGCGTTTTGCTATTAGTCGATACTGCCGCGAGGTATGTGAACCTCTTCCTATCTCTTCTAGCATGATATGTGTGAACTATGTAGTGCGGTAGACGCATGTGCTAAATGTATTTGATTGGTTTAAAACATAAAGTGTTATAACGGCTTTATGGGAAGTCGGTTATAATAGCTTTATGTGGATAAGCAAGTACCTTGTGGTTTTAAAAGGTAAGCTATTTTGAATAATAAGCGGCTTGTTATAATAAAGAACTTGATGTATTTCAAAAGATTTATAAATCGTTTTGAAGGAAAGAGTAACACTTGGTTTTAAAGGTTTTAAAAAGAGTTATACTAGCTTTATGGGAGTTAGGTATAATGTCTTAAGAGAGGTAAAGAAAATGGTTTACTAATGTTAGAAGTTAAGAGACTTGATCTTATAAGATAAGAGACTTAACTTATTTGTTTTAATGTGAATGTTTGGGTGAAACCTCATTCGTGAGTAATGAGTACTTGGTTTTATCTAAAGGGATAATGTTTCTTGATTTGGAAATCGAATGTGTATCGACAGCACCAACGCAGCGTTAATAAAGGAAAATGTATTAAATAATGATGAATTGTATTAAAACCAGTAGAAACCTCCATCCGCATAGAAACTAAGATGAGACAAAATGATATACATTTTCTAGATCATGGTTCTTTGTAATAAGAATGTTGTAAACAAGAATAACCTACTCTCATGTAAGACATATATTACTCAATTGTTCTAAAAGGAATCAAGTGATTAAGTTTATGAACTATGAAACCATTTGAAAATGAGAAGCTTGAGTAATTGAAACTAGGCAACCGGAATTTAGGAAAAGAATATTGTTACTTGACTTTGAAAAGGAATGTGGGTTGGTCATTCTAATACTACGGGGATCGGGTGACTTTTATAAAAGTAATGGATCTCTTTTAAAAGAACTTAACGTATGTAGTACTTTGGGGTTAAAAAACCCGGACTTTGGCATAAAATGAAAGTACTTTGAGTTGTGTGATACTTGCCTATGCTTGTTGTTGTGAAACTAGCCTATGCTTGTTATTGTGAAAGCGTGCCTATGCTTGTTGTGATAGCCTTTGTTGTGCAAAGCGTTGTATTTACGTGTTATCGCGTCTCGATGGAGGTCGGTTGATCGTTGAGAACTTACTTGGGCGTGTCGGCATTGACGGAGAAATTCCGCAGTGCGTCCTGTTGATAGTATTATTGTTATTAATCGCTTTGGACATGCGACACGATCGTGGCGCTGCGGGTATGTTTCCATTTTGATTATCGTCTTGTGATTTCCTTTTGGACATCTTGACCCGTCGTAGCGCGCGAGTATGCGTCCATTTGGAATCTGTCTATTGTTTCCCTTTGGACATATCGACCCGTCGTAGCGCCGCAGTATCGTCCATTTGGAATGTTGCCTTATTGTTTCCCTTTGGACATCACGACCGTCGTAGCGCACGAGTATCGTCCATTTGGATTGTTATCTTGTTTATTATTGTTGCATCATGGACATGTCTACACCGTCAGATTCCGGGGGCATGCGGCCATGATGCGAACATGATGGATGTTGTGGGCGTGAGACCCATAGTTATATTTGAGTGGTGACTTTGAGGGCGTGAGTCCCTGACTTGTCTGCTTCTATGTTGTGAACTGTAGTTTGGTTATCATACATGTCTCTGCTTTATATAGACTAGTATGATTTCATTCTGATATTTCTGATTTCACATACTTGGTACTGTTATCGACCTCGCCGGGCTGCGTTCATCCGCAGTAAAGGTACATCGATCCGATCCATTTATAGGATCACATTCGTGTTGGGAAGCTCCGTTTCTCGGAGGCTTATCTTATTGGTATGTGTTCCTCGAGTTGTAGGTTCTTGTACATTCGGGGTATGGCGGGGCCTGTCCGTCATAGTTGTTGTAAATCTTAGAGTGCGTAGAATTGTTGTGGCGGGGTTTGTAAAAGGATAACCGTTCGGGTATTTATGTATGTATGTTGAAGGCAAGCTATTTTGGTTGCTTTGTTTATTTATCATGTCTCATTTCATGTTTAAAGTTTTTATTTCATTTGGTTTTCTCGATGTTGTATCGCTAGGGTGCGGGGTAAGGCACGATGTGATTGCCGAGTTCGGCGTTACAAAAGTGGTATCGAGCGATTAATCCTCGGAAAGTGTCTACGCACCGTGTCTAGTAGAGTCTTGATTATCGGTGTGTTGTGCACCACATCTATAATCGAGGAGGCTATAGGACATTTAGGATTGGTTTCCATTCTTCTCATTACGAGATCGTGCCTTAGAGTTGTGTTGTAAGTTGGACCCTCGGCGTGTTTCGTTTTACGATTATGCCTCGCGAAGCAACCGGGGCCCAGAAGGGCAAGGCAGCCGAGGAGCCGCTAGTGGGATTGAGAGAGTACGAGGCGCAGCGGTCAAGACTGAGTAGTGCTTCCGACGGCGAGTTTTGTAGCGCCGCCCGGCGAGATTTAGAAACGCGGCGATGGGCGATGAGACTACTGAGACTGAGCCTCGGTCCACGATGCAGGCGGGAGATGGGTCGCGAGAGATGGCGATTATTGGCGAGGTTGTGGCGAGATATGAGGATAGTGGGCCGCGTGATTCGATTCAGCCGGCTTTGTAGTGCCCGAGGCGACGATTTGAGGCTACTGGATTTCCTTAGTTGTAGCCACTTTGAGTTTCTGGTCGAGGCGGAGGATGATCCGCAGGAGTTCATCCGTCGATTCTGAGAGATCACGCGGGTGATCAAGGCTTCGAGAGTGCGTGACATTTGGTTCGCATCGGTGCGTGATACCGCAGTCGATTGGTTTGACTCGTGGGGGCTTTCGCGGGGAGCGCATGCACGTCCAGCCGTTTGGGACGAGTTTTCGGGGGCCTTCGGCACATTTCTTGCCTCCACAAATGAGGAGGGCTCGGTAAACGATTTTTGATGTTGAGGCGAACGAGCGTCTGATTCGGGAGTACAATGTGGAGTTCGACTCATTGGCCCGGTATGTTCCCGCATTAGTAGCTAGTATGGAGGATCGAGTGCACCGATATGTTACAGGGCTCGATGATTACCTAGCAGTGAGTTGTTCGGTGTTTCCGCCCGGTAGGGCATGGACATTGCCGCATTCGTGCTCATGCACTGGTGCGAGGCGCGAGATCGGCAGGTGGACGGCTTTCAGCGAGAAGAAGGCGAGGCGGATATTTTGGCGACTTTCGAGCGGACCGCCTCGGCGGCTAGTTATGTACCCCGCGATGCAGTGGTCCTCCACCATCTTGAGGCGGTCGGGGCTCGAGGTTCAGATTTTCGGGAGAGCAGGGGTGTTAACCAGCTGAAGCCACCCCTACCTCGTTGTGACCATTGTGGTAGACTCCATTTTGGAGAGTGTCGTGCTAGATTGGGAGTTTGTTTTGCATGCGGCCAGCAGGGCCATTTTGCGAGGAACTGTCCGACCAAGGGTAGCACGGATGTTACGACTTCACTCTACGGATCGTGGTGGTTCATCGCCTACGGTTATCGCCTGCAGTGATGCCTATGATTAGAGTGGAGCGGTTGATTCAGGTATATCCTTAACCCTCTAGAGTTTTGGTATGCTTGTTATGATGATCTCATTATTGTGTGCTATGTACGGATAGCGTTGTGATATTATGAGTTAGAATACATGGTAAGTGTGAACCTTAAACTATGTCACGACTGAGACCTTAGGGGTAAGGTCGTCTTGAGTTAAAGATTTATTTTATGTTTGACCCTTATCAGAGTAGTAGTATACGTGGGATTTATTTGTGTGATAAGTCCGTGGGTAGTGTGAGATGGAAGTGGTAGCTTTCGTGATGGGAATTGGTAAGATTGTTCCGGATCGGGGAACAAGAGTTTGGCGCGGTTGGGGGTCGGGTTGAGGACCATTTGCGGGTCAACCGTGCCGGATTGAGGTGGGGTCAGCTCTGGGTGGTCCCGCCAGGAGGTAGGGTCACCAGGGTGTTAGGCCCAAGTTTGTATGACCATCGTATGAGTTGGTGGATATGTTCGACCAGAAGTGGATCGTGGAGGCCGGGAACGGCCTTAGAGAAGATCGAAGTTAGTCAGATGACCAAGTTTGGAGGTAGTGACTCCAAGGGTTGGAAACAGAAGCGTTGACAGAAGTGTGGTACGGATACTAGAACGAGTTCGAGTGTTCGTGACGAGTTCTACGAGAAAGGGGAGAGGTGAACGTGTATTTTTGTGGCCAGGTGTGGCATGATTGTTTTCGTACGTATAGCAGTGAAGACTATACTGACGCCTGTTTTGTTTTGAGACCTTGAAGGAACATTCGGGACGAATGTTTCTAAGGAAGAATGTTATACCGTATTTCCAGTATATGCGTGGGGCGTGCGTAGAAATTTTCGAACTACAAAGTGGCTTGGCGAATTTATTTTGCTCACAACACCCGATTAGGGTCGTTTTTCGACGAAACGGTTTCACAGCTTTCGTAGGGGAATTTCCGGCTATGTCATTTCTAATTTTTGCGGATTTTTCCGAGAGACGAAACATTTTGGACCAACGGGAGGGTGACATGTGTCACCTCACATTGGAAAACGGGCGGCAACCATGGCATGTGTTGGGCGATTTTGGTCCACTTTAGTTGGTAGGATATTTTGTGCAAGTTGTGTGGTAGATGGATAAGGTAGCACTTGGCTAAATCTTGGCCTTACACTTGCTATGCACTTGTCTTCATCTTGGCCATTGGTTGGCCTTCACTTGACCTATAAATACCCCATTAGTTGATGAGTTCTTTCATCCACAAATTGCCTAAGTCTTGAAAACCCCTCTCCCTCCCTCTTGAGAATTCTCGTCCTAGCCCTCCTTTCCCCCTTGGCGAGAGCCACCCCCTCCCTTGGTGGTGTTTTGCCGTGGGGTACCCACTAGCCTAGTTGTCTCGTATAAATACCCCTGTGGTATAGAAATACTCTCCAAAGTATTGTTGTTATGTCCAAATACCTTGGCCCAAATACCTTGTAGTATTCCCAAGGTTACACTTATAAAAGCCCAGAAAATACCGTTATACTTTCCCTTAGTCACTAAACGAAACCCTAAGTAAATCTTCACCCGTAGTTGAAGTATTAAGTAGAAGTTGTGTAGACACTTCTAAGGGTTGTTTGGAGCGGATTGGAGCACTCGGAGTAGGAGCTAAACCTTGCTCAGGAGCGACATTAAACTCGGATAATGTTGGGCTTATCGAGGTAAATATCTTGTCCCTATTGTAATTGGAAATTACATAAGTGTTGAATATATAGTTGTTGTATACTATATATAGAATCGAACTTAATCGTGGCAATGTCTTTTGACTTAAGCTCAAGAATTAAGAATCGAATCGAGCTGTAATTACATAGGACTGTATTACAGTAGACTTGTGTAGCATTGCTGTGTAGTAGAATTGTACCCGTTAGGGTTAGATGTATAACCCCCCCCCTGGTTGGCTTGATAGCCGGCCTCGATAGAGGAGGAGATTAACGCTGTTGCGGGGGGGGGAGGTGCTGCCGAATTTTCTGTAGAATATTCTACGTTGTGGTCTAGATGTTAACAAGCGCCTTGTGGCCTTATAGGTTGAAGTCCTACGTGTGGCGCGATTTACTTGGCTTAAGGAGTAGCCGACTGTTTGGAGCGTTTTGCTATTAGTCGATACTCGTCGCGAGGTATGTGAACCTCTTCCTATCTCTTCTAGCATGATATGTGTGAACTATGTAGTACGGTAGACGTACATGTGCTAAATGTATTTGATTGGTTTAAAACATAAAGTGTTATAACGGCTTTATGGGAAGTCGGTTATAATAGCTTTATGTGGATAAGCAAGTACCTTGTGGTTTTTAAAAGGTAACTGTTTTGAATAATAACTGGCTTGTTATAATAAAGAACTTGATGTATTTCAAAAGATTTATAAATCGTTTTGAAGGAAGAGTAACACTTGGTTTTAAAGGTTTTAAAAAGAGTTATACTAGCTTTATGGGGAGTTAGGTATAATGTCTTAAGAGAGGTAAAGAAAATGGTTTACTAATGTTAGAAGTTAAGAGACTTGATCTTATAAGATAAGAGACTTAACTTATTTGTTTTAATGTGAATGTTTGGGTGAAACCTCATTCGTGAGTAATGAGTACTTGGTTTTATCTAAAGGGATAATGTTTCTTGATTTGAAATCGAATGTGTATCGACAGGACCACCGCGGCGTTAATAAAGGAAAATGTATTAAATAATGATGAATTGTATTAAAACCGGTAGAAACCTCCATGCATAGAAACTAAGATGAGACAAAATGATATACATTTTCTAGATCATGGTCTTTGTAATAAGAATGTTGTAAACAAGAATAACCTACTCTCATGTAAGACATATATTACTCAATTGTTCTAAAAGGAATCAGTGATTAAGTTTATGAACTATGAAACCATTTGAAAATGAGAAGCTTGAGTAATTGAAACTAGGCAACCGGAATTTAGGAAAGAATATTGTTACTTGACTTTGAAAAGGAATGTGGGTTGGTCATTCTAATACTACGGTATCGGGTGACTTTTATAAAAGTAATGGATCTCTTTTAAAAGAACTTAACGTATGTAGTACTTTGGGGTTAAAACCCGGACTTTGGCATAAAATGAAAGTACTTTGAGTTGTGTGATACTTGCCTATGCTTGTTGTTGTGAAACTAGCCTATGCTTGTTATTGTGAAAGCGTGCCTATGCTTGTTGTGATAGCCTTTGTTGTGCAAAACGTTGTATTTACGTGTTATCGCGTCTCGATGGAGGTCGGTTGATCGTTGAGAACTTACTTGGGCGTGTCGGCATTGTGGAGAAATTCCGCAGTGCGCCCTCGCTGATAGTATTATTGTTATTAATCGCTTTGGACATATCGACACGATGCGTAGCGCGCGGGTATGTTTCCATTTGATTATCGTCTTGTGATTTCCTTTTGGACATCTTGACCCGATCGTAGCGCCGCAGTATCGTCCATTTGGAATCTGTCTATTGTTTCCCTTTGGACATCTCGACCGTCGTAAGCGCACGCAGTATCGTCCATTTGGAATGTTGCCTTATTGTTTCCCTTTGGACATCGACCCGTCGTAGCGCCGCAGTATCGTCCATTTGGATTGTTATCTTGTTTATTATTGTTGCATCATGGACATGTCTACCGTCACGAGATTCGGGCATGCGGCCATGATGCGAACATGATGGATGTTGTGGGCGTGAGACCCATAGTTATATTTGAGTGGTGACTTTGAGGGCGTGAGTCCCTGACTTGACTGCTTCTATGTTGTGAACTGTAGTTTGGTTATCATACATGTCTCCTGCTTTATATAGACTAGTATGATTTCATTTCTGATATTTCTGATTTCACATACTTGGTACTGTTATCGACCTCGCCCGGGGCTGCGTTCATGCCGCAGGTAAAGGTACATCGACTGTCGATCCCCGCTTATAGGATCACATTCAGCGTGTTGGGAAGCTCCGTTTCTCCGGAGGCTTATCTTATTGGTATGTGTTCCCTGAGTTGTAGGTTCTTGTACATTCAGGGGTATGGCGGGGCCCTGTCCCGTCATAGTTGTTGTAAATCTTAGAGGTCTGTAGAACTGTTGTGGGCAGGGTTTGTAAAAAGGATAACTGTTCGGGTATTTATGTATGTATGTTGAAGGCAACTGTTTTGGTTGGCCTGTTTATTTATCATGTCTCTCATTTCATGTTTAAAGTTTTTATTTCCGCTGGTTTTCTCTGATGTTGTATCGCTAGGGTGCAGGGTAAGGCACCGAGTGTGGGCCGGGTTCGGGCGTTACATCATACCAGTAGAGCCTCGGAGAAGATGGAGCTCACGACACCAACGCATGAGATCCTAAGGATGTGGATCTAGCACTGCTTGCCCTTACTGCGCATGAACGGCCCCAAGGAGTCGATCTGTGGTACTAAGTATATGAAATCTAAAGTACTTAAATGAAAACATATCATTTTAAAATCAGTTTTGCAAGTATGTATGAAACAACGAGGGGACCGCGCATAGTGCCACATCATAAACAAGAGCAACAATAGGTAAAGCGTGAGTCTTTTCTAGTGCGAATGATCGGCGGGGCCAATTGCTGTAGTATCACTATGCAAGCCTAATCCTGGACTCCGTAGTCGCATAGGCCACTCATATAGGCCCGCGTAGGGTATGTAACCCGCGTCGAGGGTAGCTACTCTTGGCATCGTCCTGGACTCGTAGTCCGCATGGCCACATAGACCGCATGAGGTATAACCCCGCATCACTAACCTGGAACTCCCGTAGCTCCGTATAGGTCCCCTGGACCCGCATGAGGTATTCTCGAATCATGGTCTCAGACCGCCTGAGTCTACCCCGCATCGGAGGGCAGCTTAACCCCCGGTAATATGTCAAGAGGTGAGTGATATTACACTAACATAACAACTTATCGTTAAACAACATAAGCACAACAAGAATACTCTCTTATACAAACGTTACAAGACACTAACACACATAGCATCATATCATGCCTACTTATCAAACCATCTTATTATTCTTTTCACAATTCAATATAAGTCTGTTATAAACACATAGGAAAACTGTTTCTTTTATCATTCTTAAGTGGTTATACTTAAATTCCCATAAAGCTAGTATAACTCTTAAGCATTTTAAAACCAATTAGTTCTCTTCTGTTAAAAATGATTCAGTATTCTTTTGAAATGCTTTCAGATCTTTATTATTCAGGCTTAAGCCGTGAGGCATTGTCGTAAGTATTATTCAGGCTTAAGTCAAAGACATTGCTGTAGTTATTATTCAGTTAACACATGTACGTCTACCGTACTACATATATACTTTAAAATATCATGCTTTAGGAAGAATCACATACCTTCTCAGCGAAAACCACCTGCCAAGTTGAATATGTGTATGAGAGAATCGACCTATAATAGTCAGACACGTCTATCAACGTTCAGACTACTTTGTAAACAGTTCTAAACATAGGGTTCTATATCCTACGGAAAATTGGGCAGCACTTCCCTACCCGGTGAGCTACTCAAGTCTACTGTGAAAACAGTCCTATATAAATACAGTTCAGTTATTCTTCTTTTAAAACCCTTCTACTGTGATAACAGTTCAATTCTATTCTTTAATATCCTTCTAAGTATTCATACTTATTCTTATACTTCTACAGTATGTATTCTCAAATAACAAAGGAAGGACAAGATTATTTACCTCGGTAAGCCCAATAATATCCTAGATAAAAGTCGCGCCTGAGCAAGGTTTAGCTCCTAAGTTGTACGCTCCGGTAGCTCCAAGGAAACCTTAGAAGTTCTTTACAACTTCTACTAAGTACTAAGGGATTTGGGCTAGGGTATTTTGGGCATTATAACAATACTAGAAGGTAACTTTTCTACCAAGGGAGGGAGGCCTCGGCCAACTTCACACAAAGGGGGAGGGGAGTATGCTTTGGACGAAATGCTCACAAAGGGAGAGGGAAGGATTTTTTTCAAGACTTGGAAGTAATTTTGTGGATGAAGAACTCTTCATCTAAGGGGGTATTTATAGGTCAAGCCATGGCCAACCAAGGGCCAAGATGATGCCAAGTGCAAGGCAAGTGTAGGGTGAGGATTTAGGCAAGTGTCCATTCTATCTACTACACACAAATATCCTACCAACTCCTTGACTTGTGCAAAGGCACAAAAAACGTGCCACTATAGTCCAATTCGTCCAATGGACGATTTCAAGTCCATCAATTGGAGGGTGCCAAGTGTCGCCCTCCCGTTGGTCCAAAATGTTTCATCTCTCGGAAAAATCCGCAAAAATTAGAAATGGCATAGCCGGAATTTTCCCTACGGAAGCTGTGGAAACGTTTCGACGGAAAACGATTCTTTTAGCGAGTTGTGCACAATTTTCGAACTTGGCCTAACTTTAAGGCTAAACTTTCAGACGCACGCCTCACGTACATACTCGGAAATACGGTATAACATTCTCCTCCTTAGAAACATTCATCCCGAATGTTCCTTCCCAAACGATTATCGATAAAGCTCAAGCGGTTTGCAAGTGCCACACATGGCCACAATATAACACTTAACAATTTACGAAAATTAAACCAGCAAATAGGAAAGTAAGTTACCTGGAGGTGTGGGGAATAAGTGAGGATACCTCCGCCTCATGTCCTCCTCAGCTTCCCACGTCATCTCCTCCCTAAGCTCGTTCCGCCACAAGACTTTGACGGAAGCCACATCCTTGGTCCGCAGACGCCTAACCTGACGATCGACTATCGCTATGGGAATCTCCTCATACGATAACCCCTCGGTCACCTGGACATCGTCAATCGGGTGTACCCTAGATGGATCCCCGATACATCTCCTCAGCATAGATACGTGAAAAACCGGATGCACTGCCTCCAGATCGGACGGCAGATCCAACTCATAAACCTTGCCTACCTGCGGACAATCAAAGCGGCCCGATGTACGCGGTGAGTTTCCCTTCTTCCCGAATCTCATCACACCGCCATGGGTGACACCTTCAGAAAACCCAATCATCAGCTGCGAACTCCGGATGCCGACGGCGATGATCTGCGCATCGACCTGCCGACTACGGTGTCAATAGCGCCTGGATAAGCTTCACCTTATCCACTGCCTGCTGCACCAAATCTGGTCCCACTAGCTGCACCTCGCCCACATCGAACCAACCTATAGGCGATCTGCACTTCCTCCCATACAAGGCCTCATAAGGCGCCATCTGAATACTGGAGTGGTAGCTATTATTGTATGCGAACTCAACTAGAGGCAAATGATCCTCCCAACTACCACTGAAGTCAATAACACAGGCTCGCAGCATATCCTCAAGAGTCTGGATAGTGCGCTCGGCCTGTCCGTCTGTCTGTGGATGGAATGCAGTACTCAGGCTCACCTGCGTCCCTAAACCTCTCTGGAAAGACCTCCAGAAGTTAGCCGTAAACTGGGCTCCTCTGTCTGATATGATCGAAATAGGGACTCCATGCAGTCTGACGATCTCTCGGATGTAAAGTCTGGCATAATCCTCAGCCGAAAAAGTCGTCCTGACGGGAAGAAAGTGGGCTGATTTCGTCAGCCTGTCGACGATAACCCATATAGAATCATGTCTCCTCTGAGTGCGAGGTAATCCTGTGATGAAGTCCATGTTGATTACCTCCCACTTCCAGGTCGGGATCTCTATCGCCTGCAACAAACCACGGGCCTCGGTGCTCTACCTTTACTGCGACAACACGGGCGAGCTACGAACTGCAACGTCCCTCTTCAAGCCATCCCACCAATACACGGATCTAAGGTCGTGGTACATCTTGGTCGACCCGGATGGATAACGCTTGTTGTGTGCTTCCCGAGAACTCGCCGAAGTCCTGAAACATCTGGAACACACAATCTGCCCTCAAACCTTAGCACCCCATCAGGTGCTACCTCAAAAGGACCCTTGCCCTCACGAAGAGCTGTATCACGATAACGTGTCAGAACTGGATCCTCAAATTGTTGCCTCTTCACCTCCTCGACGATGGAAGACTCGGCAACCTCACGAACTCGAACCCCACTGCTATCAGAATCAATAAAACGGACACCCAGGCTCGCTGGCGATGCAAATCACGAACCATGTCCCTCCTCTCTAGCTGCACATCTGATAGGCTCCACATCGACCTACGACTAAGAGCATCTGCCACAACATTGGCTTTCCCCGGGTGGTACAGGATATCAACATCGTAATCCTTAAGCAACTCTAACCACCGTCTCTGTCGTAAGTTCCGCTCCCTCTGGCTGAAGATATACTGGAGACTCTTGTGGTCTGTAAAAATATCCACGTGAACCCCATACAAATAGTGCCTCGGATCTTGGCGTGAATCACACCGACTCCAAATCATGGGTGGGGTAGTTCCTCTTGTGTTTCTTCAGCTGTCGGGATGCATATGCTATAACCCTGCCATGCTGCATCAACACATATCCCAACCCGATGCCTGACGCATCACAATACACGACATAACCATCTGGACCTGCGGAAGAGTAAGAAGCGAGGCGGTCGTCGGTCTCTTTCAAAGAATCGAAACCCCGCTCCACAAGCATCAGTCCATCAAACTTGCGCCTTACGAGTCGGCCTAGTCAATGGTGCGAAGATAGAAGCAAACTTCTCCACGCCCGATAATATCCTGCAAGGCCCGAGCTGCGAACCTCTGCCGGAGTAGTAGGTCTAGGCAAGTCCTTGCGCCGATCTTGGCGTATCCACTGAATGCCATCGGCCCGACAATATGCCCAAGAAAAGCCACGAAGTCAACCAAAACTCACATTTGGAAAACTTGGCGCACAACCGCTGGTCTGGAGAAGCGTCGGCCTGATCCTCAAATGCTCGCATGCTCGCTCTGGCGAGAATAAACCAAGATATCATCAATGAACACTATCACAAGCGTGTCCAAAAATGGTTTGAATACTCGGTTCATCAAATCCATGAATCTTGTCGGAGCATTGGTCAACCCAAAGACATGACCACGAACTCATAATGCGTCTGGTCGGAATGCGATCCTAGGGACATCCACCTCTCGACTCGCACTGATGATAGCCCGATCGCAGATCAATCTTGGAGAAACATCTCGCACCCTGCAGCTGGTCGAACAAATCATCAATCCTGGGAAGGGGGTATCTGTTCTTAATGGTCACCTTGTTCAGCTACCTGTAATCAACACACATGCGCAGCGTCCCGTCCTTCTTCTTCACGAACAATACCGGCGCTCCCCAGGGAGAAACACTAGGCCTGATGAAGCCCTTCTCCGGAAATCCCTAGTGATCCTTCACTCTCTCTCAACTCGGCGGGTGCCATTCTGTATGGCGGAATGGAAATAGGCGAGTGTCCGCAATATGTCTATACAAACACAATCTCCTCTCGGGAGGGATAGCGGGAGTGCGTCTGGAAACACGTGCGGGAACTCTCGACCACTGGGCGACGGAAAATCTGGTACCGCGGCTTGATATCAAACACCCGAACGAGATGGTAGATATACCTTCGCACCATCTTCCTAGCCTTGAGGTAGGAAATAAACCTACCCTCGGCGATACCGTGCTCCTCCCACTTAACAACCGGCTCCTCGAAGCTGGAACGCACTACTCTCTCCTGCGGTCTACATTGGCGTAGCAGAAGCTAGCCAATCCATACCCATGATCACGTCGAAATCAATCATATCCAACTCTATCAAGTCGGCTGAGTCGGCGGCGTAAATGGTCACAGGACAAGCTCTATATACCCGGCGAGCTACCACCGAATCACCCACCGGCGTAGCTACCTCGAAAGGGTCTATGGACTCAGGCTCTATCCCTATCCTACTAGCAACAAAGGGAGATATATAGGACAGTAGAACCGGATCTATCAAAGCATACACATCAAACCCGAGCGATAAGGTACTGGCGACATCGGTGAGGCCTCACGATCTGTCGGTGGACAAAGCATAAATGCGGTTCGAGGACCGCTAGAAGCTGGGACCGCGCCATGACCTGCGCGACACCTTTGGTCCATGAGTACCTTGCCCTCGGGCGAGTAGGCTGTCGGGGATGAAGACCGGCGAAAGAACACGTGGTGACCCTACCATCAGCGATCGCCCTTGGTGGACGGTTCCTCGCATAGTGACCTGCTGGCCACAATCGAAACAAGCTCGTAGCACCACAACTCGAAGTGGGATCTACCGCGTCGGCCACCTGAGGGTGGTCCCGTCGGCGATGCCTCTGCCGGGCGTCTCGAAGTCTGGGGCCTGGTGCGCCTCGAATATCTGGTGTCTTGAGGGCGGTGCGGGAGTGCTCAGCCGGCGTGGTGCAAATCTAGGCTGCTGAGGCCGCCACCACGATAGCCACCAAAAGACCTGCCGTCTGGTCTTCCTGCTGCATGCTGTCAACCCGCGGTCTCACGCTCACATCCAGGGCATGAGCCTACATCCGTAATGTCCATACGGCTAAAGAGAAACACCCGCATACGACTCGGCCATATAATCATCTAGCCGGTGGCGTGGCGGTGCACCTATCTTCCATATCTGCTACGGCTGGGACATATCGAGCCAATGAATCAAACTCGACATTGTACTCCCGACAAGGTGCGTCCTCTGCCTCGGGTAAAAATCTATCGGCCGCGCCCTCATCCGTGGGCAAGAAGTGAGTGAGGAAAGCCTCGAGAACTCATCCCAAGTAGGCGGGGACGCGTGCTCTCCGGGATAACTCCGTAGATCAAACCAATCGATCGCGGTATCACGCGGCCTATGTGAACCAAAGATCACGGACTCGGTCTCGGCGCCACGATCACTCTCAAAATCCTCTGTGGGCGGCGGATGAACTCCTGCGGATCATCCTCGGCCTCGACCGTAAAACTCTGGCGGGCTCTGACTCGGGAAGTCTCGTAGTCTCAAACTCTCGCCTCGGTTGAACCACGAGTACGGCGAGTGGGGCTAGGCTTCTGCATCGGCGATGTCCTCGTGTCGGCCACGATCTGGCGATGGTGGGCCGTCTCCTTGTACCTAACTCCTCCGCCCGGTGTGGGGCGGGAGGTGTGGGTGCGTGGTCTCTTTGGGGGCGGCGTCGTAGAACTCGCCGTCTACGGTATAGGCCCGGGCGAGCCCTCATGACTCTAGGTGTCCCACTAGCGACTCCGCCGCCTTGTCATACAGGCGGGTTGCCTTACGTGGAAGCATAAGCTATTCTGAGAAAAAGGGATATGTTAGAAGGTCCGACTTATAACACGCTCTAAGGCACGATCTCGAATGAGAAGAATGAAACCAATCCTAAATATCCTATAGCCTCACGATTATTGGTGTGGTGAACAACACACCGATAATCGAACTCTACTAGATCTGATGCGTAGACACTTTCCGAGATTAAGCGCTCGATACCACTTTTGTCACGACGTTCGGGGCGTGGTAGTGTCTTACCCGGCACCCAGTAGTCATACATCGAGAAAATCAGCGGAATATAAAACAAGACATGAAATAATTGTAAATGATACACGGTTTACGAGAAAAGGGTTGCCTTTCGGCATATATACATAAACCAAGGTTTGCGATTATATCCCAATTGTACAACATGACTCTGACCTCTGAAATAAACAACTATGGCGGGACGGGGCCATTTGTTATACCGTATTTTGGTATATGCGTGAGGGCGTCGTAGAAAATTTGAGCCTTAAGTTAGGCAAGTTTGAAATTTGTACACAACACCCGATTAGAGTCGTTTTTCGAAAGCGTTTCCACGACTTTTGTTGGGAAAATTCCGGCTATGTCATTTATAATTTTTGCGGATTTTTAGAGGCGAAACATTTTGGACCAACGGGAGGGTGACATGTGTCACCCTCACATTGGAAAGCAAAGGGGCGAAATGGCCATTCTTGCACGTTTTGTTGCCCAATTTTGGTCAAGGGTTAGGTAGCATATTTTTTTGTAGTTGATGAGCAAGTGGGACCCACAAACACATGGCTTGATCTTGACCTTACACTTGCTATACACTTGGAAGAATCTTGGCCATTGGTTGGCCATTTCTTCACCTATAAATACCCTCCATGTTGATGAACTTCTTCATCCAAAATTGTTCTAAGTGTTAAAAATCTCTCCTCCCCTCAACCTTGAAATCGTCCAACACCCTCCCTCTTGGTTAAGGCCTTTGGCGAGAGCCTCCCCTCCCCTTTGTGGTGTCTGGCGTGGGGTACCCCTAGCCTAGTTGTTTCGTATAATACCCCTTGTTGTGGTATAGAAATACTCTCTAGTATTGTTGTTATGTCCAAATACCTTGGCCCAAATACCTTGTAGTATTCCCAAGGTTACACTTATACAAAAGCCAGAAAATACGATTATACTTCCTTTAGCCACAAAAACGAAACCCTAAGGAAATCTTCACCCGTTGTTGAAGTTGTAAGTAGAAGTTGGTTAGAACTTCTAAGGGTTGTTGGGCGCTCGGAGCAGGAGCTAAGCGTTGCTCAGGATCGACTTTATACTTGGATAATTTTGGGCTTATCGAGGTAAACACTATTGTCCTTCTATTGTAATTGGAAATTACATAAGTGTTGAATATATAGTTGTTGTATACTATATATAGAACTGAACTTAGTATTGTGGCAATGTCTTTTGACTTAAGCCTGAAGAATAAAGAATTGAACAGTAATCACATAGAAGGATAATAGAGAAGAAGCGACGTAATTACCTAGGGTGTATTACGGTAGACTTATGTAGCATTCTTGTGTAGTAGAATTGTGCAGCGTCGGTTAGGCGTGTTAACCCCACTGGTTGGCTTGGTAGCGACCTCGATAAAGGAGGAGATTTACTGTTGCGGGGAGAGTCTTCTTAGAATTTTTGTAGAAAGATAGAAACTTGTGTTTTGGGGTTAATAGACGTTTGTGACCTTTATAGGTGAAAGTACTAAGAGTAGCGTATTCTACTCGAGAGTGGAAAGGGCTAGCAAGGTTGTAGTACTTGGAGCTTTTTGCTTATTGTCGATAATCGTCGCGAGGTATGTGAACCTTTTCCTACCTCTTCTAGCATGATATGTGTGAACTATGTAGTACGGTGAGCGTCATGTGTTAAGCGTGTTTGATTGTTCTTAAAACATAAAGTGTTATAACGGCTTTATGGGAAGTTGGTTATAACGACTTTATGTAGGTAAGAAAATACTTTGTGGTTTTAAAAGGTAATCGATGTGAATTATAAGCGGCTAGTTATAATAAAGAACTTGATGTATTTCAAAAGATTTATAAATCGTTTTGAAGGAGTAATATGATTGGTTTTAAAGGTTTTAAAAAGAGTTATACTAGCTTTATGGGAGTTAGGTATAATGTCTTAAGAGAGGTAAAGAAAATGGTTTCTTGATGTTAGAAGTTAAGAGACTTGATCTTATAAGATAAGAGACTTAACTTATTTGTTTTAATGTGAATGTTTGTGTGAAACCTCATTCGTGAGTAATGAGTACTTGGTTTTATTTAAAGGGATAATGTTTCTTGATTTGGAAATCAGAATGTGTATCGACAGGACCAACTGCGGCGTTAATAAAGGAAAATGTATTGAATAATGATGAATTGTATTAAAACCGGTGAAACCTCCATCTGCATAGAAACTAAGATGAGACAAAATGATATACATTTTCTAGATCATGGTCTTTGTAATAAGAATGTTGTAAACAAGAATAACCTACTCTCGCGTGAGACATATATTACTCAATTGTTCTAAAAGGAATCCGGTGATTAAGTTTTGAAAATATGAAACAATTTGAAAATGAGAAGATTGAGTAATTGAAACTAGGCTACCTGGAACTTAGGAAAAGAATGTTGTTACTTGATTTTGTAAAGGGAATGTGGGTTGGTCATTCTAATACTACGGTATCGGGTGACTTTTATAAAAGTAATGGATCTCTTTTAAAAGAACTTAACGTATGTAGTACTTTGGGGTTAAAACCCGGACTTTGGCATAAAATGAAAGTACTTTGAGTTGTTGTGAAACTTGCCTATCTTGTTGTTGTGAAACTTGCCTATGCTTGTTGTTGTGAAACTTGCCTATGCTTGTTGTTGTGAAACTTGCATATGCTTGTTGTTGTGAAACTTGCCTATGCTTGTGATGATAGCCTTTGTTGTGCAAGTGTGGTATTTACGTATTCTGGCGTCTCTCGATAGAGGCGGTTGACTTGTTGAGAACTTACTTGGGCGTCTTTGGCGGTGATGGAGAATTCCACGGGTATGTTTCCATTTTGATTCTTGTCTTGTTGTTGATGTCACATGGACATGTCTACACCGTCACGATTCCAGGGGGCATGCGGCGTGCGGTCGTTGATTACCGATATATGGTTATGCGCAACATGGACATATCTACACCTGCGTCTGATTCCGGGGGCATGTGGCGTGCGGCGGTTGACCACCCGATATATTGTTATTGAGGTTACATGGGCGTCTACACCGTCTGATTCCGGGGCATGTGGCCGTGCGGCCTTGTTATGTGTTGCATCATGGACATGTCTACACCGTCGCGATATTCGGCATGCGCCATGACGCGAACATGATGGATGTTGTGGGCGTGAGACCCATAGTTATATTTAGTGGTGACTTTGAGGCGTGAGTCACGACTTGGCCGCTTATGTTGCGTCTTGTATTTTGGTTATCATACATGTCTCCCGCTTTTAAGCTATTATGATTTCATTCTGATATTTCTGATTTCACATACTTGGTACTGTTGTCTTGACCTCCTTGGGGCTGCGTTCATCCGCAGTAGAGGTACATCGATCGTGGATCCGCTCTTAGGATCTCATTTGGCGTGTTGGAAAGCTCCGTTCCTTGGAGGCTTATCTTTGGTATGTTTCCACTGAGTTGTAGGTTCTTGTACATTCGAGGGTATGGCGAAGCCTGTCGTCATAGTTGTTGTAAATCTTAAGTGCATGCCTTTGTTATGGGCGGGGTTTGTAAAAAGGATAAGCTGTTCGGGTTTTTATGTTTATCTTGAAGGCAATTGTTTTGGTTGCTGTTTATTTATTATATCTCTTGTTTCATGACTCGTGTTTTATTTTCCTTTGGTTTTCTCGATGTTGTATCACTAGGGTGCGAGGTAAGGCACGATCACGGGCGGAATCGGGCGTGACAAAGTGGTATCGAAGCGATTAGTCCTCGGAAAGTGTCTCTGCACCGTGTCTAGTAAGTCTTGATTATCGGTGTGTTGTGCACCATCTATAATCGAGGAGGCTATAGGACATTTAGGATTGGTTTCCATTCTTCTCATTACGAGATCGTGCCTTAGAAATGTGTTGTAAGTTGGACCCTGCAGCGTGTTTCGTTTTTACGATTATGCCTGCGAAAAGCAGGCCCGGGGCGAGAAGGCAAAGCGGAGAGGCGCTAGTGGGATTGAGGAGAATGCAGCGCGAGCGGTCGATACTGAGTAGTGCTTGACGGCGAGTTTTGCGGCCGCCCGGCCAGCGAGTTTAGAGCGCAGCGATGGGCTGCCGAGACTCTGATACTGAGCCTCCATCCGCGATGCAGGCGGGAGATGGGTCACGAGAGATGGCGATTATTGGCGAGTTGTGGCGAATATGAGATATAAATTTGGGCCTTGTGATTCCGATTCAGCGGCCATGTAGTGCACCCGGCGAGCGGTTTGAGGCTACGGGATTTCCTTAGTTGTAGCCACTTTGAGTTTCTGGTCGAGGCGGAGGATGATCCGCGAGAGTTCATCCGTCGATTCTGCGAAGGATCATGCGGGTGATCAAGGCTTCAAAGCGAGTGCGTGACATTTAGTTCGCATCGGTGCGTGATACGCGATCGATTGGTTTGACTTCGTGGGAGCTTTCGGGAGAGCATGCACTTCCGGCCGTTTGGGATGAGTTTTGGGGCCTTCGGCACATTTCTTGCCTCCGCAAATGAGGAGGGCTCGGGTAAAATTTTTGATGTTGAGGCGAATGGGCGTCTGATTCGGGAGTACAATGTGAGTTCGACTCATTGGCGGTATGTTCCGCATTAGTAGCTAGTATGGAGGATCGAGTGCACCGATATGTTACGAGGGCTCGATGATTACCTAGCGAGTTGTTGGTGTTTCTCTTCACCGGGCATGGACATTGCCCGCATTCGAGCTCATGCAGGTGCGAGGCGCGAAGATCGGCAGGTGGACGGCTTTCGTGAAGAAGGCCAAGACGGCGGATATTTTGGCGACTTCGGCGGACCACCTGCAGCAGACTAGTTATGTACCTCCGCCATTGCGAGTGGTCGCCCGCACGCCGGGACCGCAGGATATTCGGGAGGCGGTCGGGGCTCGGGTTTGAGATGTTCGAGGAGTAGGGTGTTGGCGGATCGATCACCTACCTCGGTGTGGTCGATGTAGTAGACGCATTTGGAGTGTCGTAGTACCAGGAGCTTGTTATTCTTGCGGCCAGCGGGGCCATATGACGAGAAGGCTGTCAGGCGAGGGTAGCGCTGGTAGGATAGCCTGACTACTAGGCGATTGCGGGGCCACGGTAGAGTCGCGGTGGAAGTTCGATTTTAGCGGTCCTTGAACCGCCTAGTTTGGTATATCCTTAACCAGTAGATACTTGTATGTATTGATGTTAATGATGTGTTAAGTGTTATGTTCGGATAGCTTTGTGCTATAGTGTGATTAAAAAAATCTGGTTAGTGTGAGATGGAAGTGGTAGCTTCCGATGTGTTCCGTGTCGGAGAGCGGAAGTTGGCGCTCTGATGGGTCGGGTTGGGGCCATGTTGCGGGCCAACCCGCGTCCGTTCGAGGAAGGTCAGCTCGGGTGGTCGTGGTGGCGAGTCACGAGTGCTAGGCCCAGTTTAGATGACCATCGTATGAGTTCGTGGATACGTTCGACGAGAATCAGTTCGTGAAGGCGAGAATGGCCTTAGAGGAAATCGAGGTTAGTAAGATGACCAAGTTTGGAGGTAGTGACTCCAGGTTGGAAAGCAGCGTTGGCGAAGTGTGGTGCGTGTCTTGGGAAGAGTTCGAGTGTTCGAGCAGTGCGACGAGGTAGGGAGAAGTGAGCGAGTGTGATCGTTTCTTTTGTGAAATGAAGGTGCAGAGGGAGTATATTTTAGACCTTAGTGGGAACTTTTGTGATAACAGAGGTGATTCCTCGTGGACTTGGGATTTCGTATTTTGTGCATTTGTTATTTCATGGCCAGGTGTGGCATGATTGTTTTCGTACGTATAGCAGTGAAGACTATACTGGCGCGTATTTGTGTTGAGACTTGAGAAGGAACATTCGGACGAATGTTTCTAAGGAAGAATGTTATACCGTATTTTGAGTATGCGTGAGGGCGTGCGTAGAAAATTTGAGCCTTAAGTTAGGCAAGTTTGAAATTTGTACACAACACCCGATTAGAGTCGTTTCGACGAAACGTTTCTGACTTTTGTTGGGAAAATTCCGGCTATGTCATTTATAATTTTGCGGATTTTTAGAGAGGCGAAACATTTTGGACCAACGGGAGGGTGACATGTGTCACCTGCATTGGAAGCAAAGGGGCGAAATGGCCATTCTTGGCACGTTTTGTTGCCCAATTTTAGTCAAGGGTTAGGTAGGATATTTTTGTGTAGTTGATGAGCAAGTGGGACCCACAAACACATGGCTTGATCTTGACCTTACACTTGCTATACACTTGGAAGAATCTTGGCCATTGGTTGGCCATTTCTTCACCTATAAATACCTCCATGTTGATGAACTTCTTCATCCAAAATTGTTCTAAGTGTTAAAAATCTCTCCCTCCTCAACCTTGAAATCATCCAACACCCTCCTTGGTTAAGGCCTTTGGCGAGAGCCTCCACTCCCCTTTGTGGTGTCTAGCGTGGGTACCCCACTAGCCTAGTTGTTTTCGTATAATACCCCTTGTTGTGGTATAGAAATACTCTCTAGTATTGTTGTTATGTCCAAATACCTTGGCCCCAAATACCTTGTAGTATTCCCAAGGTTACAACATACAAAAGCCCAGAAAATACGATTATACTTCCTTTAGCCACAAAAACGAAACCCTAAGGAAATCTTCACCCGTTGTTGAAGTTGTAAGTAGAAGTTGGTTAGAACTTCGAAGGGTTGTTTGGAGCGCTCGGAGTAGGAGCTAAGCGTTGCTCAGGATCGACTTTATACTTGGATAATTTTGGGCTTATCGAGGTAAACACTACTGTCCTTCTATTGTAATTGGAAATTACATAAGTGTTGAATATATAGTTGTTGTATACTATATATAGAACTGAACTTAGTATTGTGGCAATGTCTTTTGACTTAAGCCTGAAGAATAAAGAATTGAACAGTAATCACATAGAAGGATAATAAAGAGAAGAACTGAACTGTAATTACCTAGGGCTGTATTACAGTAGACTTATGTAGCATTACTGTGTAGTAGAATTGTACGCGTCCGGTTAGACGTGTTAACCCCCCCCCCCCCCCCTGGTTGGCTTGGTAGCCGACCTCGATAAAGGAGGAGATTTACGCTGTTGCGGGAGAGTCTTGCCAGAATTTTACGTAGAAAGATAGAAACTTGTGTTTTGGGGTTAATGAGCGTTTGTGACCTTTATAGGTGAAAGTACTAAGAGTAGCGTATTCTACTCGAGAGTGGAAAGGGCTAGCAAGGTTGTAGTACTTGGAGCTTTTGCTTATTGTCGATAATCGTCGCGAGGTATGTGAACCTCTTCCTATCTCTTCTAGCATGATATGTGTGAACTATGTAGTACGGTGAGCGCATACGTGTTAGCGTGTTTGATTGTTCTTAAAACATAAAGTGTTATAACGGCTTTATGGGAAGTTGGTTATAACGACTTTATGTAGGTAAGAAAATACTTTGTGGTTTTAAAAGGTAATCGATGTGAATTATAGCGGCTAGTTATAATAAAGAACTTGATGTATTTCAAAGATTTATAAATCGTTTTGAAGGGAAAGTGATTGGTTTTAAAGGTTTTAAAAGAGTTATACTAGCTTTATGGGGAGTTAGGTATAATGTCTTAAGAGAGGTAAAGAAAATGGTTTACTGATGTTAGAAGTTAAGAGACTTGATCTTATAAGATAAGAGACTTAACTTATTTGTTTTAATGTGAATGTTTGTGTGAAACCTCATTCGTGAGTAATGAGTACTTGGTTTTATTTAAAGGGATAATGTTTCTTGATTTGAAATCGAGAATGTGTATCGACAGACCACTGCAGCGTTAATAAAGGAAAATGTATTGAATAATGATGAATTGTATTAAAACCAGTAGAAACCTCCATCTGCATAGAAACTAAGATGAGACAAAATGATATACATTTTCTAGATCATGGCTGCTGTAATAAGAATGTTGTAAACAAGAATAACCTACTCTCACGTGAGACATATATTACTCAATTGTTCTAAAAAGGAATCCAGTGATTAAGTTTGGAAACTATGAAACCATTTGAAAATGAGAAGCTTGAGTAATTGAAACTAGGCAAACTGGAACTTAGGAAAAGAATGTTGTTACTTGATTTTGAAAAGGGAATGTGGGTTGGTCATTCTAATACTACGGGTATCGGGTGACTTTTATAAAAGTAATGGATCTCTTTTAAAAGAACTTAACGTATGTAGTACTTTGGGGTTAAAAACCCGGACTTTGGCATAAAATGAAAGTACTTTGAGTTGTTGTGAAACTTGCCTATGCTTGTTGTTGTGAAACTTGCCTATGCTTGTTGTTGTGAAACTTGCCTATGCTTGTTGTTGTGAAACTTGCCTATGCTTGTTGTTGTGAAACTTGCCTATGCTTGTGATGATAGCCTTTGTTGTGCAAGTGTGGTATTTACGTATTCCGCGTCTCGATAGAGGCGGTTGACTTATTGAGAACTTACTTGGGCGTCTTTGGCGGTGATGGAGAATTCCACGGGTATGTTTCCATTTTGATTCTTGTCTTGTTGTTGATGTCACATGGACATGTCTACACCGTCGCGATATTAGGGGCACGCGGCCACGCGGCGGGTTGATTACCGATATATGGTTATTCTTGCAACATGGACATGTCTACCGTCACGAGATTCCGGGGCATGTGGCGTGCGGCGGGTTGACCACCCGATATATTGTTATTGCGGTTACATGGGCATGTCTACACCGTCACGATTCCGGGGCATGTGGCCATGCGGCCTTGTTATTGTGTTGCATCATGGACATGTCTACACCGTCGCGATTCCGGGGGCATGCGGCCATGATGCGAACATGATGGATGTTGTGGGCGTGAGACCCATAGTTATATTTGAGTGGTGACTTTGAGGGCGTGAGTCCCTGACTTGACTGCTTTTATGTTGCGTACTGTATTTTGGTTATCATACATGTCTCACCTTTTTAAGCTATTATGATTTCATTCTGATGTTGTGATTTCACATACTTGGTACCTGTTGTACTGACCTCCTTCGGGGGGCTGCGTTCATGCCGCAGGTAGAAGTACATCGGTCGTGGATCCCCGCTCTTAGGATCTCATTTCAGCGTATTGGAAAGCTCCGTTCCTTCGGAGGCTTATCTTTGGTATGTTTCCCTGAGTTGTAGGTTCTTGTACATTCAGGGGTATGGCGGCCCCTGTCCGTCATAGTTGTTGTAAATCTTAAGTGCAGCCTTGTTGTGGCGGGGTTTGTAAAAGGATAAGCGTTCGGGTTTTATGTTTATCTTGAAAGGCAACTATTTTGGTTGGCCTGTTTATTTATTATATCTCTTGTTTCATGACTCGTGTTTTATTTTCCGCTGGTTTTCTCTGATGTTGTATCACTAGGGTGCCCGGGGTAAGGCACCAGTCACGGGCCCGGAATTCGGGGCGTGACACCCGCCATACCCTGACTGTACAAAACTATCTACAACAGGGAGATCATACCCAAAAGTAGAGCCTCCGGAGAAGATGAAGCTCCTGACACTGCAAGAAGATCCTGGGATGTGGATCTAGCACCTGCTTGCCCTTACCTGCGGCATGAACGCAGCCCCCCGAAGGAGGTTAGTACAACAGGTACTAAGTATATGAAACTGTAAAGTACTTAAATGAAAACATATCATTTTAAAATAAGTTTTGCAAGTATGTATGAAACAACCAAGGGGACCGCACATAGTGCCACATCATAAACAAGAGCAACAATAGGTAAAGCGTATGTGAGTCTTTTCTAGAGTGCGAATGATCGAGCGGGGCCAGTGCCCATAGTATCACTATGCAAGCCTAATCCTGGACTCCGTAGTCCGCATAGGCCACTCATATAGGCCCGTAGGGTATGTAACCCGCATCGAGGTAGCTACTCCTCGGCGTCGATCTGGACTCGTAGTCGCGTGGCCACATAGACCGCGTGAGGTATAACCCGCATCACTAACACGGAACTCTCGTAGCTCCGCATAGGTCCCCTGGACCCGCATGAGGTATTCTCGAATCATGGTCCCAGACCGTCTGAGTCTACCCCGCATCGGAGGGCAGCTTAACCCCTGGTAATATGTCAAGAGGTGAGTTATATTACACTAACATAACAGATTATCGTTAAACAACATAAGCACAACAAGAATACTCTCTTATACAAACGTTACAAGACACTAACACACATAGCATCATATCATGCCTACTTATCAAACCATCTTATTATTCTTTTCACAATTCAATATAAGTGCATTTATAAACACATAGGCAAAATTGTTTCTTTTATCATTCTTAAGTGGTTATACTTAACTTCCCATAAAGCTAGTATAACTCTTAAGCACATTTAAAAACCAATTAGTTCTCTTACATTAAAAATGATTCATATTCTTTTGAAATGCTTTGGATCTTTATTATTAGGGCTTAAGCGTGAGGCATTGCCGTAAGTATTATTCAGGCTTAAGTCAAAGACATTGCGTAGTTATTATTCGATTAACACGTACGTCTACCATACTACATATATACTTTAAAATATCATGCTTTAGGAAGAATCACATACCTTGAAAACCACCGCCAAGTTGAATATGTCGCGCAGAGAATCGACTATAATAGTCGAACACGCCTATCAGCGTTGGACTACTTTGTAAACTTGATTCTAAGCAGAGGGCTCTATATCCTACGGAAAATTGGGCGCACTTCCCTACGGTGAGCTACTCAAGTCTCATGAAAGCGATCTATGTAAATCTGATTCGATTATTCTTCTTTTAAAACCCTTCTACTGTGATAACAGTTCAATTCTATTCTTTAATATCCTTCTAAGTATTCATACTTATTCTTATACTTCTACAGTATGTATTCTCAAATAACAAAGGAAGGACAAGATTATTTACCTCGGTATGCCCAATAATATCCTAGATAAAAGTCGCGCCTGAGCAAGGTTTAGCTCCTAAGTTGTACGCTCCGGTAGCTCCAAGGAAACCTTAGAAGTTCTTTACAACTTCTACTAAGTACTAAGGGATTTGGGCTAGGGTATTTTGGGCATTATAACAATACTAGAAGGTAACTTTTCTACCAAGGGAGGGTAGATTTCCGCTAGGCTAGGGGAGGCCTCGGCCAACTTCACTCAAAGGGGTGGGGAGTATGATTTGGACGAAATGCTCACAAAGGAGAGGAAGGATTTTTTCAAGACTTGGAAGTAATTTTGTGGAAGAAGAACTCTTCATCTAAGGGGGTATTTATAGGTCAAGCCATGGCCAACCAAGGGCCAAGATGATGCCAAGTGCAAGGCAAGTGTAGGGTGAGGATTTAGGCAAGTGTCCATTCTATCTACTACACACAAATATCCTACCAACTCGCGACTTGTGCAAAGGCACAAAAAATGTGCCATTCCAAGTCCAATTCGTCCAATGGACGATTTCAAGTCCATCAATTGGAGGGTGCCAAGTGTCGCCCTCCCGTTGGTCCAAAATGTTTCGTCTCTCGGAAAAATCCGCAAAAATTAGAAATGGCATAGCCGGAATCTTCCCTACGGAAGCTGTGGAAACGTTTCGACGGAAAACGATTCTTTTAGCGAGTTGTGCACAATTTTCGAACTTGGCCTAACTTTAAGGCTAAACTTTCGTACGTACGCCCTCACGTACATACTCCGGAAATACGGGGTATAACAGGTTTCACAACATTTTTAACAAAATGTTATATAACAAGTCAAATAAGTTAAGTCTCTTATCTTACAAGATCAAGTCTCTTAACTTCTACAATCAATAAACCATTCTTTTACCCACATAGAGTCGTTATAACTAACTTCCCATAAAGCTATTATAACATCCTATGTTTTGAACCAACCAACTCATTTAGCACATGTACGTCTACCGTACTACATAGTTTACAAAACATCATGCTAGCAAGGATAGGAAGAGGTTCACATACCTCGCGACGATTATCGACAATAAGCAAAACGCTCCAAGTACTTCAACCCGTCGGCTACTCCTTAAGCCAAGTAGATCACGCCACACGTAGTACTCCACTCCTAAAATGGTCATAGTACTTCTATCAAACCTTACTCACCATTGAAGACTTATACCAATAAAAGCCCTGCAATTCTACGGAAAATTCGGACACTTTGTCACGACCCGTTCAGGGGCGTGTTAGTGCCTTACCCGCACCCAAGTAGTCATACATCAGTAATCGTGGAACATAAAAATAAAACATGAAACAAGCGTAAAATGAGACACATTTTATCGAGAGAAAAATCGCCTTTAAGTATAGATAAAACTAAAACTTGAACAATTTAATCCTTTTTACAACCACGCTTGTGATTACTGGACTCTAAGATTTACAACAACTATGACGGACGGGGCCGCCATACCACGAATGTACAAGAACCTACAACTCGGGGAACACATACCAAAGATAAGCCTCAGAAGGAGCAGACTTCCGTCTGGCGAAAGGTGATCCTAAGCGGGGATCGTGACCAATGTACTTACTGCGGCATGAGCGGCCCCGAGAGTCGATCTGGCCAGTACCAAGTATGTGGCGAAAATCTGCAGATTAAATCATAACGATCTATATAAAGCGTAAGACATGTATGATAACCAAAATACGATTCACGATAAACAAGCGATCGTAAGTCGTGGACTCACGCCCTCAAAGTCGTCACTCAAATATAACTATGGGTCTCACGCCCACAACATCAATCATGTTCGCATCATGGCCACATGCCCCCGGAATTCTGCATCGGTGTAGACATGTCCATGATGCAACAATAATAATAATGTCGCATGGCCACATGCCCCCGGAATTCTGCATCGGTGTAGACATGTCCATGTAACATCAACAACAATATATCGGGTGATCAACCCTGCCGCATGGCCACATGCCCCCGAAATTCTGCATCGGTGTAGACATGTCCATGTAACCACAATAACAATATATCGGGTAATCAACCCTGCCGTACACATGCCGGAGTCTGCATCGGTGTAGACATGTCCATGTAAGTTCTCAACAAGTCAACCGGCCCTCCAACGAGAGGCGCGGTAGTATAGAAACACAATTCTACAACAAAGGCTATCACAACAAGTATAGGAAAGTTACACAACAACAAGCATAGGCAAGTTATATACAACTCGAGGTACTTCCATTTTATATCAAAGTCCGGGTTTTAACCCTAAAGTACTACGTACGTTAAATTCCTTTTAAAGAGATCCATTCCTTTTATAGAGGTCACCCAATACGTAGTATAAAATAGAGTGACTCACATTTTAGCAAACCAAAACACTTCTCTTATTAAAGCCAAGTTATCACATTAAAACCAATGATAAGACCGCCTTTTGTTTTCATAAAGTCGTTATAACTAACTTCCCATAAAGCTGATATAACACTTTATGTTTTAAACCAATTTAAGACATAACAATGCCTTTCTTTTTCCTAAAGTTCCAGTTTGCCTAATTTCAATTACCCAAGTCTCTTTTTAGAAAAGTTTCATAGTTCAATGTCTTAATCTCTTTTAAAACAATTGAATAACATATGCCATATGTGTGAGTAGTTTATTTTATAACCATCTTTATTAAAGCAGCCATGATCTAGGAAATGTAATATCATTTTGTCTCATCTTAGCTTCTATGCAGATGAAGGTTTCTACTGGTTTTAATAATACTTCATTATTCATTACATTTTCCTTTATTAACGCTGCAGTGGTTCGTCGATACTCATTCTGATTTCCGAAATCAGTAAAACATTATTCCCTTTTAAAAACCAAGTACTCATTACTCACGAATGAGGTTTCACACAAAACTCATATTAATTCATTTAAGTTAAGTCTCTTATCTTATAAGATCAAGTCTCTTAACTTCTAACAATCGGTAAACCATTCTCTTTATCTCTCTTAAGACGTTATACCTAACTTCCCATAAAGCTAGTATAACTCTTATGTTTTCAAAACCAAGCATTACTCTTCTTTCAAAAAGGTTTCTTAATTCTGTTGAAATACTTCAAGATTCTTTATTATTCAGGCTTAAGTCAAAAGACATTGCCATAATACTACATTCGATTAACACGTCGTCTACCGTAATATATATATATGTTCCTTTAAAATATTTCAAGGTTCTTATTATTCAGGCTTAAGTCAAAAGACATTGCCGTACAATTATATTCAGTTAGCACACGTACTGTTATACCCCGTAGTTCCAGGGTATGTATGCGAGGACGTACGTACGAGAATACGACATTGAAATTGGAAAGGAAGAAAGAGGTGATTTTTTCCACGGAAAAGTTTCCGGTTTTTGTGAAGGAAAAAGGTTCGTTAATGGGGTGGATTCCCAGATTTGGTATTGGACTTCTTGGAATATTAGAGAATTATGGAATTTTATTTTGGAAATGGTCACGTGGGGCCCACGGGAGAAATTCTGATTTTGTGGGCCCACTTTGTTTTGAGATTTTGGCCATTGTGGATATTTTGGAAGATGAAATATTTTGGGCCAGTAGGAGGCGACACGTGTCACCCCCTAGGTGGCTTGGCGAATATTATTTGTGCACACCCGATTAGAGTCGTTTGTCGACGAAACGTTTTACACAACTCGCGTAGGATAAATTCCGGCGATGTCATTTCTAATTTTTGCGGATTTTTCCGAGAGACGAAACACTTTGGGCCAACGGGAGGGCGACACTTGTCACCCTCCAATTGATGGACTTGAGGCGTCCATTGGGACGAATTGGATAGCCATTTTTGTCTTGGAGTTGGTAGGATATTTTATGTGCAAGTTGGCTAGGTACACTTGCCCAAATCTTGGCCTTACACTTGCCTTGCACTTGCCATAATCTTGGCCATTGGTTGGCCATCCCTTGACCTATAAATACCCCTCTTGTGATGAAGAGTTCTTCATCCACAAACAAACTTTCCAAGTCTCAAATGGTCTCCTCTCCTTAAGCCTTTTAGTCCCAACACACCTCCCCTCAGAAGCTTAGCGAGGCTAATCCCCTCTAGCCTGGAAATCTACCCCCTCCTTGGTAGAAAAGTTGCCTTCTAGTATTGTTATAATGCCCAAAATACCTAGCCCAAATCCCTTAGTCCTTAGTAGAAGTTGTGAAGAACTTCAAGGTTTTCTTAGACTCTGGAGCGTACAACTTAGGAGCTAAACCTTGCTCAGGCGCGACTTTTATCTAGGATATTATTGGGCTTACCGAGGTAAATAACCTTATCCTCCTTTTGTAATTAGAATATACGTACTGTAGAAGTATAGGAATAAGTATTAATACTTAGAAGGATATTGAAGAATAGAATTGAACTGATATCACAGTAGAAGGGTTTAAAAAAAGAATAATAGAACTGTACTTACATAGGACTGTTTTCACAGTAGACTTGAGTAGCTCACCGGGTAGGGAAGTGTTGCCCAAATGTCCATAGATGTTATACCCCGTAGTTCCAGGGTATGTATGCGAGGACATACGTACGAGAATACGACATAAATATTGGAAAGAAAGGAAGATGTGATTTTTTTTCGACGGAAAAGTTTCCGGTTTTTGTGAAGAAAAAGGTTCGTTAATGGGAATTGGATTCCCAGATTTGGTATTTGAACTTCTCGGATTATATTAGAATTTTGAGATTTTATTTTCGGAAATGGCCACGTGGGGCCCACGGGAGAAATTTACGGTTTTGTGGGGCCGCTTTGTTTTGAGGTTTCGGCTTTTGGATATTTTGGAAGACGTAATATTTTGGACGAATCGTGGGAGACACATGTCACCCCCTTGTGTGCGTGTGGGCGAAATGGTGTGACAGTGGTAGCCACTTGTCACCTACTCACCTGGCCGAAATGGCCTTACACTTGGCACCAATTTCGTTGGCCATGTGGTGTGGTGGGACCCACACACATGGCCCAATCTTGGCCATACACTTAGATGGATCTTGACCTCCATTGTTCTATAAATAGACCGCTTGGTTGATGAATAAGTTCATCTCACTGAAAAGCTTCCAGAGCAAAATACTTCCCTCCTTTGTATTGGTTTAGTCCCACCTCCCCCTTGTGTAGAATACTGGGTGTATTGGGGTATAATTCCAAATACACTAGCCTAGTATCCCTAGTAGTATTCCAAAGTTGTTTAAATACTAGGAGCAGGAAATCTACTTTATTAGAAAGTCGAAATGAAACCCTAGAAAAACCTTCATAGCTGGGTTGAAGTGTTTAGAGAAGTTGTTTAGAAACTTCTAAGGGTCGCTTGGAGCGGGTTGGAGCGTAAGGACTTGGAGCTAAACGTTGCTCAGGATCGACATTTAATCTTGGATAATTTTGGGCTTATCGAAGTACTGATTTATGCCCCTATTGTAATTGGATATTACATGTTGTAGTAATGTATAGTTGAGTATACTATATTTAGAATGAGTATTGAACTGTATTTACATAGTAATTTGTACTTACGATGGCTGTTGTATTATTGTAAACAGATTTGAACACGCCCGGTTAGGCGTGTAATCCCTGGGAGTTATTGGCACAGTAGCGGTCCTTGTTAGGAGAAGATTTATGTGATTTCGGGGAGAGGTCTGCGAATTTTACGTAGAAAATGGAACCGTGTGTTTAGAAGTTAATAGGCGTTTGTGGCCTATATAGGTGGAAGTACTACAGTAGCGTATTCTACTTGATGAGTGGAAAAGGCTAGCGAGTTCTGATCTTGTGGGCGTTTTGCTTATTGTCGATAATCGTCGCGAGGTATGTGAACCTCTTCCTATCCTTTCTAGCATAATGTTTTGTAAAATATGTAGTACGGTAGACGTACATGTGCTAAGTGTTTTGGTTGGTTTAAACATAGGGTGTTATAATAGCTTTATGGGAAGTTAGTTATAACGACTTTATGTAGGTAAAAGAATGGTTTATTGATTTTGAAAGTTAAGAGACTTGATCTTCAAAGATAAGAGACTTGACTTATAGACGACTTGATTTTGAAAGTTAAGAGACTTGATCTTCAAAGATAAGAGACTTGACTTATAGACGACTTGATTTTGAAAGTTAAGAGACTTGATCTTCAAAGATAAGAGACTTGACTTAGAACGACTTGTTTTCGGAAAAAGAGAAGTAACTTGATTTTAAGTATAGGTTACTTATTTTGAAAAGAGTACATTATTTGGGTTTTAAAAGAATACTTATTGTTGTTTTAAAAGGAAAGAGACTTGTAGAATTGAAGAGTTTTTGGTTTAGAACATAAAGTGTTATAACAGCTTTATGGGAAGTTAGTTATAACGACTTTATGAAAACAAAGGAATGGTCTTATCATTGGTTTTAAAATGGTAATTTGACTTTAAAGGGAGAAGTGTTTTGGTCTAAAAAGGAAGGCATGTTATTGTCTTAATTTGGTTTAAAAAGGAAAGTCTGGACGTTGTTTTGGTTTAATTAAAATATTAGTCACTTTATTTTCTTATACTACGGGTATTGTGTGACTTTTGTGAAAGTAACATATCTTTTAAAGAGTTAATGTATAAAGTACTTTGGGGATAAAAACCCGATCTTGTTAATCATATAGTAGAAAGTACCTTGTGTGTATAACTTGATTGTGTTGGTTTGTGATAGCCTTGTAATACTTTCTTGTTGATTTGTTAAGTAAACATGCTAGGATGCTACGTGTGTTAGTATCTTGTGATGTTTGTGTAAAGGGGTTTCCCCTCGACTGCGCTTAAGTTGTTTAACTATCAGCCGTTATGTTGGTATTGTACCACTCACCTTGACATGTTTAGGAGGTTAAGCGCCTCCGACGCGGGGTAGACTCGGTGATGCAGGACCATGATTCGAGAATACCTCATGCGGGTCGGGGACCTATGCGAGCTACGAGAGTTCGTGTTAGTGTGCGGCCTTTATGGTCACGCGATGCATGTGGCCACGCGATGCGAGTCCAGCGGATCGGGAGTAGCTACCGATGCGGGGTTATACCATGCGGGCCTATGAGGTTGGCCTATGCGAGCTGTGAGGAGTTCGAGGGCTAGGCGCGCATTGGATCTCGCGGGCGTGTGACGGCTTTGATCATGTGACGTGCAGACAGATCTCATGATCTGATTTATGACCTTGTTAGTACTATGGGTGTTAGTAGTCGGCTATGCCTTCGTACTTACCAGACGGTTTTATTATGACACAGTGGGACACGGTGTTCATGTACTCCTTGAATGTTTTATATCATGGATCACGGCAGTGAGGAAGGTATTCCACGGGCATGATTGATGTTGTGGGCGTGAGACCCATTGTTATATTTGAGTAATGACTTTGAGGGCGTGAGTCCCTGACTTAACATGACTGTTTATTTATTGTGGACTGTAGTTTGGTTATCATACATTTCTCCTGCTTTTTATAGACTATTATGATTTCATTTACAGTATTTTACAGTTTCACATACTTGGTACCTGTTGTACTGACCTCGCCGGGGCTGCGTTCATCTGCGCAGTAGGTACATCGGTTGTGGATCCGCTCTTAGGATCACGGTTCAACTTTGGGAAGCTCCGTTTCTCCGGAGGCTTGTCTTTGGTATAGTCCTGTCAGTGTAGTTACTTGTACATTCAGGGGTATGGCGGGGCCCTGTCCCGTCATAGTTATGGTTACATTCTTAGAAGTGCAGAAATCTTGTTGTGGCGGGGTTGTAAAAGGATTTAAGCTATTCGGGTTGATATATATGTATATATTTGGGAAGGTGACCGTTTTAGTTAGCCTAGTTCATGCTTTATGACTTGTCTCATGTTTTAGTTTTTATTTCCTGATTTTCTACGATGTTGTATCACTAGGGTGCGGGGTAAGGCACGATCACGGGCAGGATCGGGTCGTGACAAAAGTGGTATCGAGCGATTAGTCCTCGGAAAGTGTCTGACCGTGTCTAGTAGAGTCTTGATTATCGGTGTGTTGTGCACCACATCTATAATCGGGAGGCTGCGAGACATTTAGGATTGGTTTCCATTCTTCTCATTACGAGATCGTGCCTTAGAGATGTGTTGTAAGTTGGACTCCTCCGGTGTATTCTTATGTACCGTTATGCCTCCGCAAGGCAACCTGTGGCCGAGATGGGCAAGGCAGCGAGAGGAGCTACGAGTTGAACACGAGGAGATTCTGAGAGGCACGAGCACAGTTCTTACGAGATAGTACTTGAGACAGCGAGTTTTTATGATGCCGCTAGCCCAAAGTGAGTTAGAAGCGGCGATTTCTGTGAGGCCACAATACACGAGCCTCGGTTCCACGGCGAGGCGAGGATATGAGTTCAGTGATAGCCCGATTACTAGCTAGGTGGTGGTAGAATGAGGAGACGGGGCCGGTGGTTCCGCGAGATCGATGATTCCCACAGATCCGATGATCCGAGACTTAGGGATTTCTTGAGTTGCAGTTCGCCAGAATTCTATGGATAGAGAGCTGAGGATGATCCTCAGGCGTCGTACTTGTTGGGAAATTGTTATACTGTGGCGTCGGGGCGGTGATGGGAAGATGTCGGTAGGAGGTTACGGAGGATGACTCGGCTCTGGTCGATCTCGGGTTTAGTTGTTCGGGAGAAGGGGGTGTTAGTCAGATGAGATCACCCCTACCTCGTTTCGGCCATAGTAGTAGACTCCATTATGAGGAGTGTCGTACTGCTTCGACAACTTTTGTGTTTGCGGCCAATAGGGCAATTTGGTGAGAGTTTGTCGACTGCAGGTAGCACGGATGTAGAGCCTCGGCGCCGGGATTGGTGGTGGTTCAACGCCTTATATAGCTAGGCGCCCTACAGGGCAGGATTATGATTAGAACGGCAAAGGGAAAGTGAGGCAGTAGTTGCAGAGATATCTTTAGCCCTTAGGAGATTTGTTTATGATATTATGGTGGGTACATGTTAGGTGCTATGTACGGATAGCATTGTGTTAAGTGTGAATTAGAAAACATGGTTAGTTGAAAGGATAAGTATGGGGTCATGGAAGGTGTGAACCTTAGAATAGTACACGTTGAGACCTTAGATGTGGCCGTCTTGAGAAAAGGATTTTACGGTTAATCTTTGTGAAACACTTGGTATGCGTGAAATGTTTTGAGGATATTTTCCTTGGGATGTGTAAGGTGAAAGTGGTAGCTTTCATGACTTGAATAGGTAAGATTGTTCGGATCGGGAACAAGAGTTTAGTGCGATTATGGGTCGGGTTGAGGACCGTTCGCGGGTCAACCGCGGCGAAAGGAGATGTGGTCAATTTGTGGTGATCCCTTTTGTGATAGGATTACGAGGGTGTTAGGCCCAAGTTAGTTAACCATCGTGCGAGTTCGAGGATCGTTCGACGATAGTCATCTTGATGAGGTCAGCCCATCTCGTCTTTCAGGCAGGACTATTTACTCGGCGGAGGGTGGCGATATGTTATATATCGGGAAGGTTGTAAGGCTGCACGGGATTCCTACTTTTATGATGACGGTGGAGCCCAATTTTTCGGCTATGTCTTTTGTATGCGAAGGTGTTACGAGCGGGGTTGGAACTCGGTGAGTCTCGATGTGCACTCCTCGGTAAACGAGAAGAACGGTAGCGTTTTACCCAGATAGTTAAGAATAGGTTGCGGGCGATGTTTTGATTTGGGGGTAGCGTGAGGATTGTGTGCCTCTTGGGTAAGTGAGTTTTATGATAGCTACCTTTCTGATTCGGATGTCGCCTTATGAAGCCTTGTATAGGCGGAAGTGTAGGTTCTTGCGTCGATTGGTTCAAGGTTGGCAAGGTTCGGATAGTTGGTCCCTACTTGTTTCACGGGATGTGGATAGGGTGAAGCTTATCCGAGGAAATTGTTAGCGGCTCGAGTCAGCGAAGCGTGATGCGTTTATTAGGAGGAGTTCGAGTTACGAGGAGATGCGGCGAGTAAGGGGAAAAGTGAACATATGTTATGAGAACGGAAGTGGTCATTCTGTTGTGAAGATGCGAAGGGAGTATCGTTTGATCATGGGTTTGTGCTTTTTGAGATGATTGAGGTGATTCCTCGTTAGCGTGAAATGGAGTTTTGCACACATTTTATATTCTGGCCATTGGTGGCGTGATCGGTTTGTAAGTGTAGTAGTGGAGACTCTGGCGGCATATGTATGTTTAGAGACTTAGAAGGAACATTCGGGCGAATGTTTCTAAGGAAGAATGTTATACCCGTAGTTCCAGGTATGTATGCGAGGACATACGTGCGAGAATCTGACGTAAATATTGGAAAGAAAGGAAGATGTGATTTTTTGACGGAAAAGTTTAGGTTTTGTGAAGAAAAGGTTCGTTAATGGAATTGGATTCCCGATTTGGTATTTGAACTTCTCGGATTATATTAGAATTTTGAGATTTTATTTTGGAAATGGCCACGTGGGGCCCACGGGAGAAAATTTACGGTTTTGTGGGGCCGCTTTGTTTTTGAGGTTTAGGCTTTTGGATATTTTGGAAGACGTAATATTTTGGGCGAATCGGGGCGACACGTGTCACCCCTTGTGTGGCCATGTGGGCCGAAATGGTGTGACAAGTGGCTAGCCACTTGTCACTACTCACCTGGCGAAATGGCCTTACACTTGGCACCCAATTTCGTTGGCCATGTGGTGTGGTGGGACCAGCACACACATGGCCCAATCTTGGCCATACACTTAGATGGATCTTGACCTCCATTGTTCTATAAATAGACCCTTGGTTGATGAATAAGTTCATCTCACCAGAAAGCTTCGAGAGCAAAATACTTCCCTCCCTTTGTATTGGTTTAGTCCCACCTCCCCCTTGTGTAGAATACTTGGTGTATTGTGGTATAATTCCAAATACACTAGCCTAGTATCCCTAGTAGTATTCCAAAGTTGTTTAAATACTAGGAGCAGAAATCCTACTTTATTAGAAAGTCGCAAAATGACACCTAGAAAAACCTTCATAGCTTGGTTGAAGTGTTTAGAGAAGTTGTTTAGAAACTTCTAAGGGTCGCTTGGAGCGGGTTGGGCGTAAGGACTTGGAGCTAAGCGTTGCTCGGGATCGACATTTAATCTTGGATAATTTTGGGCTTATCGAGGTAATGATTTATGCCCACTATTGTAATTGGATATTACATGTTGTAGTAATGTATAGTTGAGTATACTATATTTAGAATGAGTATTGATTGTATTTACATAGGGTTGTATTCTGATGGCTTGTTGTATTATTGTGAAGCAGATTTGAACACGTCAGGTTAGGCGTGTAATCCAGGAGTTATTGGCACGTAGCGGGCCTTGTTAGGAGAAGATTTATGTGATTTCGGGGAGAGTCTTTGCGAATTTTACGTAGAAAATGGAACCGTGTGTTTAGAAGTTAATAGGCGTTTGTGGCCTATATAGGTGGAAGTACTACAGTAGCGTATTCTACTTGATGAGTGGAAAAGGCTAGCGAGTTCTGATCTTGTGGGCGTTTGCTTATTGTCGATAATCGTCGCGAGGTATGTGAACCTCTTCCTATCCTTTCTAGCATGATGTTTTGTAAACTATGTAGTACGGTGAGCGTACATGTGCTAAGTGTTTTGGTTGGTTTAAACATAGGGTGTTATAATAGCTTTATGGGAAGTTAGTTATAACGACTTTATGTAGGTAAAAGAATGGTTTATTGATTTTGAAAGTTAAGAGACTTGATCTTCAAAGATAAGAGACTTGACTTATAGACGACTTGATTTTGAAAGTTAATAGACTTGATCTTCAAAGATAAGAGACTTGACTTATAGACGACTTGATTTTGAGCGTTAAGAGACTTGATCTTCAAAGATAAGAGACTTGACTTATAACGACTTGTTTTGGAAAAGAGAAGTAACTTGATTTTAAGTATAGGTTACTTATTTTGAAAAGAGTACATTATTTGGGTTTTAAAGAATACTTATTGTTGTTTTAAAAGGAAAGAGACTTGTAGAATTGAAGAGTTTTTGGTTTAGAACATAAAGTGTTATAACAGCTTTATGGGAAGTTAGTTATAACGACTTTATGAAAACAAAGGAATGGTCTTATCATTGGTTTTAAAATGGTAATTTGACTTTAAAGGGAGAAGTGTTTTGGTCTAAAAAGGAAGGCATGTTATTGTCTTAATTTGGTTTAAAAAGGAAAATCGGGCGTTGTTTTGGTTTAATTAAAATATTAGTCACTTTATTTTCTTATACTACGGGTATTGTGTGACTTTTGTGAAAGTAACATATCTTTTAAAGAGTTAATGTATAAAGTACTTTGGGGATAAAAACCCGATCTTGTTAATCATATAGTAGAAAGTACCTTGTGTGTATAACTTGATTGTGTTGGTTTGTGATAGCCTTGTAATACTTTCTTGTTGATTTGTTAAGTAAACATGCTAGGATGCTACGTGTGTTAGTATCTTGTGATGTTTGTGTAAAGGGGTTTCCCCTCGACTGCGCTTAAGTTGTTTAACTATCGGTAGTTATGTTGGTATTGTACCACTCACCTTGACATGTTTCGGAGGTTGTGCCCTCCGTCTGGGGTAGACTTCGGTGATGCAGGACCATGATTCGAGAATACCTCATGCGGGTCGAGGACTATGCGGAGCTACGAGAGTTCCGGTTAGTGTGCGGCCTTTATGGTCATGCGGTGCATGTGGCCGTGCGGATGCGAGTCGAGCGGATCTTGGGAGTAGCTACCCTCGATGCGGGGTTATACCTCATGCGGGCCTATGAGGTTGGCCTATCGCGGTATGAGGAGTTCGGGGCTAGACGCGCACATTGGATCTTGAGCGTGTGACCGGCTTTGATCATGTGACGGAAGCGAGATCTCATGATCTGATTTATGACCTTGTTAGTACTATGGGTGTTAGTAGTCGGCTATGCCTTCGTACTTACCATGCGGTTTTATTATGACACGAGTGGGACTGGTGTTCATGTGTACTCCTTGAATGTTTTATATCATGGATAGAAGCGGTGAGGAAAGGTATTCCACGGGCATGAGTGATGTTGTGGGCGTGAGACCCATTGTTATATTTGAGTAATGACTTTGAGGCGTGAGTCACGACTTGACATGACTATTTATGTATTGTGGTGTAGTTTGGTTATCATACATGTCTCGCTTTATATAGACTATTATGATTTCATTTACGATATTTTACAAGTTTCACATACTTGGTACTGTTGTCTTGACCTCGCTTCGCGGCTGCGTTCATGCCGCGGTAGAGGTACATCGGTTGTGGATCCGCTCTTAGGATCACAGTTCGACTTTTGGAAGCTCGTTTCTCGGAGGCTTGTCTTTGGTATAGTCCTGTCGGTGTAGTTACTTGTACATTCGGGGTATGGCGAGCCTGTCCCGTCATAGTTATGGTTACATTCTTAAGTGCATGTAATCTTGTTGTGGGCGGGGTTGTAAAAGGATTTAAGCTGTTGAGTTGATATATATATGTATATATTTCAGGAAGGTGACCGTTTTGGTTAGCCTAGTTCATGCTTTATGACTTGTCTCATGTTTTAGTTTTTTTATTTCCGCTGATTTTCTCTGATGTTGTATCACTAGGGTGCCCGGGGTAAGTCACCAGTCACGGGCCCGGGATCGGGTCGTGACAATAGAATAGCGAACCCTCTGCTTAGAGCTTTATGCGATCTGATCTAGACGTTGATAGGCGTATTGGTATTATAGAGTCAATTCTCTGCGCGACATATTCACTTGGCGGTGGATTTGTGAGAAGGTATGTGATTCTTCCTATCCTCTTGAGCATGATATTTTAAAGAATATGTATATAGTGCGGTAGACGTCGTGTGTTAATCGAATAATAATTACGGCAATGTCTTGGACTTAAGCTTTGAATAATAAGTACGGCAATGTCTTTTGACTTAAGCCTGAATAAAAAGAATCTGAAGTAGTTCAAAATAATTAAGAAACCTTTTTAAGAGTAACACTTGGTTTTAAAAGCTTAAGAGTTATACTAGCTTTATGGGAAGTTAGGTATAACGGCTTAAGAGTGATAAAAAGGAATGATTTATTGATTTAAGAAAATAAGAGACTTGACTTAATTATACTAATGTGAAAAAGTGTGAAACCTCATTCGTGAGTAAATAGTATTTTTGGTTTTCAAAAGGAATGATGTTTCTGCGTCAGAATGAATGTCGAACAAACCACAGCGCTAATAAAGGGAAATGTTTTGACTAATAAAGTATTATTAAAACCAGTAGAAACTTCCATCTGCATAGGAGCTAAGATGAGACAAAATGATATTACATTTCCTAGATCATGGCTGCTGTAATAAGATTGTTATGAACAATAATAACTTACTCACACATAAGGTATATGTTTCTCAAATTGTTTTAAAGGATTAAAACTATGAACTACGAAACCTTTCGAAAATGAGAAACTTGAGTAATTGAAATTAGGCAAACTTGGCGTTGAGAAAGAATGTTGTTACTTGATTTTACAAAGAAGTGTTACGATTTACTTCAAAAGATAATCACTCTATTTTTATACTACGGGTTTTGTGTGACTTTTGTGAAAGAAGCGGATCTTTTAAAGAGTAATACATGAAGTACTTTGGGGCTAAAAACCCGAACTTGTTAACATAATGTAGAAAGTACCTTGTGTGAATAACTTGATTGTATTGATTTGTGATAGTCTTGTAATACTTTCTTGTTGACTTGATAAGTAAACATGTTAGGATGCTACGTGAGTTAGTATCTTGTGATGTTTGTGTAAAGGGGTTTTCCCTTGTTGTGCTTAGGTTGTTTAACGATAAGCTGTTATGTTGATATTATATCACTCATGATTCCGGGGGTTAAGGCGCCTCCGTCACGGGGTAGACTCGGCGGTGCAGTGACCTATGATTCGAGAATACCTTACGCAGTGCAGATGGCCTATGGGCTGCGGGAGTTCGTGTTAGTATCACGGCCCTTGTGGTCATGCGGTCTTTGTGGCCATGCGGACGGCGAGTCCAGGACGCTGCCGGGGAGTAGCTACCCTCGATGCGGGGAATACCTCATGCGGGCCATTGGAGTGGCCCATGCGGAGCTACGGGAAGTTCTAGGGCTAGACGCGCACATTAGATACTGCGGGCGAGTGGCCAGCTTTGATCATGTGACGGTCTAGACAGATCTCATGATCTGATTCTGACCTTGTTATCTTGTAGGTTTTAGTAGTCGGCTATGCCTTCATACTTACCGTGCGGTTTTATGATGACACAGTAGGACTGAGTGTTCATATGTATTCCTTGGTGCTTTTACATCATGGCTGGCCGGTGAGGAAGGTATTCCACGGGCGTGAGTGATGACTTTGAGGCGTGAGTCACGACTTGACATATCGCTTATTTATTGTGAACTGTAGTTTTGATTATCATACATGTCTCCTGCTTTATATAGACTACTATGATTTCATTTACAGTATTTTCAGTTTCACATACTTGGTACCTGTCGTACTGACCTCCTTCGGGGGGCTGCGTTCATGCCGCAGGTAAAGGTACTCCTACTGTTGATCCCCGTTCTTAGGATCACCGTTTCAGCGTTGAGAAAGCTCCGTTTCTCCGGAGGCTTAGCATTTTGGTATGGTCCCCTGTCGTTGTAGATATTTGCATTCAGGGGTATGGCGGGGCCCTGTCCCGCCAGTGTTGTTTTAAACTCTTAGAGGTCTGTAGACCTGTTGTAAGGTTGGGATGTAACTGTTCCTGTTGGGTTATTTCTATACATTATGCCGACAGGCAACTTTTCCCGAAGCGTGTCTTAATTATCTTGTTTCATATCTTGGTTGTTTTATGTTCGTGATTTCTCGATGTATGACTACTTGGGTGCGGGTAAGGCACGATCCAGGCCGGGCAGTCGTGACAACGATGGTATCGTGAGCGATTAATCCTCGGAAAGTGTCTGACCGTATCTAGTAAGTCTTGATTATCGGTGTGTTGTGCACCACACCATAATCGTGAGGCTATAGGATATTTAGGATTGGTTTCCATTCTTCTCACTCGAGATCGTGCTTTAGAGTTTGTGTTATAAGTTGGACCCTCTAACGTATTCCTTTCCTTTACGGTGATGCCTCGCGCCGTAACCTTTCGGGCCCGAGAAGAGCGGCGTAGGGAGGCTGCGAGTGGAGTTGAGAGAGTTAGAAGACAGCCCAATCATCACTGGGTGATGCTTACGTGCGAGGGTTACGAGGCGTCGCGGCCCGGCAGAGTTTAGCAATGGCGGCGATTCCTCTGCGGCCATGACATCTGGACCTTGATTCCACGGCTTGGAGCGAGAAAATATGGATTGGAAGGAGACGGCCACATTACTAGCGAGGATTTGTGACGAGGAGTATTTTATGCCGGTATACCAAGGATATTGATGATTATCTAAGAAGGGTTGTGAAGAAGTAGCTCTTGATCGAGGAATGAGCAGGGCTTGCGTTGAGATTATGTGCGTGGTGAGAGATGTAGAGATCGGCAGATTAAACAAGATCGTGAAGAGGGCCCGATTGGCGGGATCATTTGGTAACTCTCTGGCGGACCGCCTCGGCGAATTAGAAATGCGCCTCCGCCCGGTGCAGTGTCCTCCACGAGGTTGATTTTTCCTCGGTGTTCACGGTGTGGCGGCGTAAATCCGAGAAATGCGTATTTTCTGGTGCTTGTTTTACTTGCGGCCGTCAGGGCCATATGGCGAGGGAATGTTCTATGAGGAAGGATGCAAGTAGGAAGACTCAGCCTACCAAATCAGTTGCGGATTCAGTGGTGCGGAGATGAAGGGGTGTTAGCCAGAGGAGGCCACCCCCACCTCGGTGTGGCCGTTGTGGTCGATGTCATCGTGGGGAGTGTCGTGCTTCTGCGACAACTTGTTTTGCTTGCGGCCAGCAGGGCCATTTTGCGAGAAATTGTCCAACCAGAGTTGGCGGGGATGTAGAGACTCAGCCTTCAGGATCAGTGGATAGTTCATCACCTTCCCCAGCTATGCGCCCTACAGGGCGGGATTGATTAAAACGACCTAGGGGAAGTGCCGCGTAGATACAGGTATATCCTTAACCCTTTAGAGATTTATATGTGTAGTAAGATGCGAATATCTTAAGTATTGTTTTCGGTTAGCATGGTGTTAGTGTGATTAGAATTTTTTTTAGTTAACCGGGTAAGATTGGGGGATAGAGAGAGTGGGAGCCTTAGAATATTATACGTAGAGACCTTAGAGGCGAGGCCATCTTTGGTAAAAGAATTATTTCGTGTTTGACCCTTATCGAGGTGCATAGTATACGTGAGATTTTTGGTGGGATGAATCCCTGAGTGATGTGAAATGAAAGAGGGTAGTTGAGCTTAGAAGGCGCTAGGTTTTAACGCGTGATTAGTGAGATTGTTAGAATCGGGGAGCTAGTGTTTCGCGTTCTTGGGTCGGGTTGAGGCCGTGTGGCGGGTCGACCGCGGCTTTGTATGGTGGTGAAGATTTGTGGTGGTCGCTTTGTGTTAGGGTCACGAGGGTGTTAGGCGAGTTTAGTTAACCATTATGCGAGTTCGTGGATCGTTAGGCACGTAGTCGGGCGATGAGGTCAGCCCATCTTATCTTTTAGTCAAACCGTGTACTCGGTAGTAAGTTGCGAGATGATTATTTCAGGAAGGTTGTAAGGTGGCACGAGGTGCCTACCTTCACCTTATGGCAGACAGTGGAGCCCCAAGTTATGGCTGTTTCTTTTCTGGAAGTTTTACCAGGCAAGGTTAGGAACTCAGGCGAGTCTCAGTGTCGCATTCACCCTCGGGCCAGTGTTTGGATTTCAGGGGTAGCTGTAAGGACTATTCGCCTTTGTTGAGTATGTATTATATAGCTACCGTTTCAGTATTCGGGTGTCGCCGTTTGGAGCCTTTTTATAAGCGCTAGTGTAAGATTGCCGATCGACTGATTCGATGTAAGCAAGGTGCAGATAGTTGGTTCGTGCTTGTTCAGCAGGGCGTGGATAGGGTGGAGCTTATCCAGAAGAGGTTATTGGCAGCTCAGAGTCAGTGGGAAGTAGTACCAGAAACATGTAAGTTTCGATAAAGAGTTCGAGGATACGAGAAGATGCGGCAGTAAGGAAGAAGCGGCATGTATTACGAGCATAGGTGTGATCATTTCGTTTGTAAAGAGTAGGTGCGAAGGGAGTATCTTTTTAGACCTCGAGTAGGAGCTTTTGTGATAGAGGTGATTCCTCGTGGACTTGGAGATAAGTATGTGCACTTGTTGTGTTGTGGCCAGGTGTGGCATGGTTGTTTCCGTAAGTATAGCAGTGAGGACTATCTGGCGCTGTTTGTTTTGAGACTTAGAAGGAACATTCGGACGAATGTTTCTAAGGAGGAGAATGTTATACCCGTAGTTCCAGGTATGTATGCGAGGGCGTGCGTGCGAGAATCTGACATGAAGTGGAAATGAAGAAAGAGGTGATTTTTCCACGGAAAAGTTTCGGTTTTGTGAAGGAAAAGGTTCGTTAATGGGAATTGGATTCCCAGTTTGGTATTCGGACTTCTTGGAATATTAGAGAATTATGGAATTTTATTTTGGAAATGGTCACGTGGGGCCCACGGGAGAAATTTACGATTTTGTAGGCCCACTTTGTTTTGAGATTTTGGCCATTGTGGATATTTTGGAAGATGAAATATTTTGGGCAGTAGGAGGCGACATGTGTCACCCCCAGGTGGCTTGGCGAATATTATTTGTGCCTGACACCCGATTAAGTCGTTTGTCGACAAAGCGTTTTACACAACTCGCGTAGGATAAATTAGGCTATGTCATTTCTAATTTTTGCGGATTTTTTCGAGAGACGAAACACTTTGGGCCAACGGGAGGGCGACACTTGTCACCCTCCAATTGATGGACTTGAGGCGTCCATTGGGACGAATTGGATAGCCATTTTTGTCTTGGAGTTGGTAGGATATTTTGTGTGCAAGTTGGCTAGGTACACTTGCCCAAATCTTGGCCTTACACTTGCCTTGCACTTGGCATAATCTTGGCCATTGGTTGGCCATCCCTTGACCTATAAATAACCCTCTTGTGATGAAGAGTTCTTCATCCACAAACAAACTTTCAAGTCTAAAATCCTCTCTCCTCTCCTTAAGCCTTTTAAGTCAACACACCTCCCCGAGAAGCTTAGCCGAGGCTAATCCCCTCTAGCCTGGCAAAATCTACCCCCTCCTTGGTAGAAAAGTTGCCTTGTAGTATTGTTATAATGCCCAAAATACCCTAGCCCAAATCCCTTCGTCCTGAGTCGAAGTTGTGAAGAACTTCTAAGGTTTTCTTAGACTCTGGAGCGTACAACTTAGGAGCTAAACCTTGCTCGGCGACTTTTATCTAGGATATTATTGGGCTTACCGAGGTAAATAACCTTATCCTCCTTTTGTAATTAGAATATACGTATTGTAGAAGTATAGGAATAAGTATTAATACTTAGAAGGATATTGAAGAATAGAATTGAACTGATATCACAGTAGAATGGTTTAAAAGAAGAATAATAGAATTGTACTTACATAGAATTTGTTTTCACTGAGACTTGAGTAGCTCACGGGTAGGAAGTGCTGCCCAAATGTCCATAGAATAGCGAAACCTCGCTTAGAGCTTTGTACGATCAGATCTGAGCGTTGATAGGCGTATTGGTATTATAGGTCGATTCTCTGCGCGCGACATATTCAACTTGGCAGGTGGATTTCGCCGAGAAGGTATGTGATTCTTCCTATCCTCTTGAGCATGATATTTTATAGAATATGTATATAGTACGATAGACGTACGTGTGTTAAGCCTGAATAATAATTACGGCAATGTCTTCGGACTTCAGCTGAATAATAAATGCAATGATGTCTTTTGACTTAAGCTGAATAAAAAGAATCAAGTAGTTCAAAAGAATTAAGAAACCTTTTTAAGAGTAACACTTGGTTTTAAAAGCTTAAGAGTTATACTAGCTTTATGGGAAGTTAGGTATAACGGCTTAAGAGTGATAAAAAGGAATGATTTATTGATTTAAGAAAATAAGAGACTTGACTTAATTATACTAATGTGAAAAAGTGTGAAACCTTATTCGTGAGTAAATAGTATTTTTGGTTTTCAAAAGGAATGATGTTTCTGCGTCAGAATGAATGTCGAACAAACCACAGCCGCAGCTAATAAAGGAAATGTTTTGACTAATAAAGTATTATTAAAACCAGTAGAAACTTCCATCTGCATAGGAGCTAAGATGAGACAAAATGATATTACATTTCCTAGATCATGGCTGCTGTAATAAGATTGTTATGAACAATAATAACCTACTCACACATAAGGTATATGTTTCTCAAATTGTTTTAAAGGATTAAAACTATGAACTACGAAACCTTTGAAAATGAGAAACTTGAGTAATTGAAATTAGGCAAACTTGAGCGTTGGGAAAAGAATGTTGTTACTTGATTTTACAAAGAGAAGTGTTCTGATTTACTTCAAAAGATAATCACTCTATTTTTATACTACGGGTATTGTGTGACTTTTGTGAAAGAAACAGATCTTTTAAAAGAGTAATACATGAAGTACTTTGGGGCTAAAAACCTGAACTTGTTAACATAATGTAGAAAGTACCTTGTGTGAATAACTTGATTGTATTGATTTGTGATAGTCTTGTAATACTTTCTTGTTGACTTGATAAGTAAACATGTTAAGATGCTACGTGAGTTAGTATCTTGTGATGTTTGTGTAAAGGGGTTTTCCCTTGTTGTGCTTAGGTTGTTTAACGATAAGTTATGTTAATATTATATCACTCATGATTCCGGGTTAAGTGCCCTCCGTCTGGGGTAGACTCGGCGGGTGCAGTGACCTATGATTCGAGAATACCTTATGCAGTCTCAGATGGCCTATGCGAGCTGCGGAGTTCAGTTAGTATCGACCCTTGTGGTCATGTGGTCTTTGTGGCCGTGCGGACGGCGAGTCCGGGCGGCTGCAGAGTAGCTACCCTCGATGCGGGAATACCTCATGCGGGCCATTGGGTGGCCCGTGCGAGCTACTGGGAAGTTCGGGGCTGACGCGCACATTAGATCTGCGCGAGTGGCGGCTTTGATCATGTGACGGTCAGACAGATCTCATGATACGATTTACGACCTTGTTATCGTGGGTTTTAGTAGTCGGCTATGCCTTCATACTTACCCCGTACGGTTTTATGATGACACAGGTAGGACCTAGTGTTCATATGTATTCCTTGGTGCTTTTACATCATAGACTGCCGGCAGTGAGGAAGGTATTCCACGGGCATGAGTGATGACTTTGAGGGCGTGAGTCCCTGACTTGACATGACTGTTTATTTATTGTGAACTAGTTTTGGTTATCATACATGTCTCCTACTTTATATAGACTACTATGATTTCATTTGCAGTATTTTCAGTTTCACATACTTGGTACCTGTCGTACTGACCTCCTTCGGGGGGCTGCGTTCATGCCGCAGGTAAAGGTACTCCTCTTGATCCGTTCTTAGGATCACCGTTTCAGCGTTGGGAAAGCTCTGTTTCTCCGGAGGCTTAGCATTTTGGTATGGTCCCCTGTCGTTGTAGATATTTGCATTCAGGGGTATGGCGGGGCCCTGTCTCGCCATTGTTGTTTTAAACTCTTAGAGGTCTGTAGACCTGTTGTAAGGTTGGGATGTAACTGTTCATTTTGGGGTATTTATATACATATATGCCGAAAGGCAACTTTTTCCCAGAAACTGTGTCTTAATTATACTGTTTCATATCTTGGTTGTTTTATGTTCCGCTGATTTCTCTGATGTATGACTACTTGGGTGCCCGGGTAAGGCACCAGTCACGGGCCCCGGAACGGGTCGTGACACATACGTCTACCGTACTACATATATATATTATTCAGGCTTAAGTCAAAAGACATTGCCACACGTATGTCTGCCGTACTATATATATATACTTTTAAAATACTTCATGCTCAAGAGTATAAGAAGAATCACATACCTCGCGACGATTATCGACTATAAGCAAAACGCTCCACGGCTATAACCCGGCTAGCCTAGTCCACCTTCTAAGTAGCCCATGCTACTTGCAGAACATTCAACCAATAAAGGTTATCAGTCTACTGTATATACAGTCCTATGTAAGTACAGTTTAACTTCTACTTATATTCTTCTGAAGTGATTTCAGTTCAAGTCTTTTCTGTAATATCCTTCTATTACAGTTCAATTCTCTTCTTATGAATCTTATATTCATTTCTATACTACTATAGTATGTAATTTCCAATTACACTAGAAGAATGAGTATTTACCTCGATAAGCCCCAAATTATCCGAGTTTAATGTCGCTCCTTAGCAACGTTTAGCTCCTACTCCGAGTGCTCCAATCCGCTCCAAACAACCCTTAGAAGTTCTACGCAACTTTTACTTAACACTTCAACCGACTAAGAAGGTTTTCCTTAAGGTTTCGTTTTTGTGACTAAAGGAAGTATAATAGTATTTTCTGGGCTTTTGTATAAGTGTAACCTTGGGAATACTACAAGGTATTTGGGCCAAGGTATTTGGGCATTATAACAATACTAGGAGAGTATTTCTATACCACAACAAGGGGTATTATCTGAAACAACTAGGCTAGGGGGGTACCTGCTAGAGGCACCACATGAGGGGAGGGAGGCTCTCGGCAAGGGCCTTTCTCAAGGGAGGGATTTGAATGAAAGCAAACAAGAGGAGGAGTATTTGAGACTTAGAAAGATTGCTCAAGTTTTGGATGAAGAAAGTCTTCAAGTAAGGGGAGTATTTATAGGCTAACCAAAGGCCAACCAATGGCCAAGATGAAGACAAGTGTGGTGCAAGTGTAGGGCTAGATTTTAACCATGTGGACCTTATCCATCTACCACACAACTTGCACAAAATATCCTATCAACTAAAGTGCTCCCAAATCGTCCCAATTGCCGCTTCCTTCCAATGTGAGGTGACACTTGTCACCCTCCGTTGATCCAAAATGTTTAAATCTCTCGGAAAAATCCAAAAATTATAAATGACATAGCCGGATTTTTCCCTTCGCAAGTTTAGTAAAACGTTTCGTCGAAAAACGACTCTTTTCGGCACTTGTGCCTAAATTTCGAACCTAGCCAATCCTTAAGGCTTAAATTTATACGTACGCCCTCACGTACATACTCTGGAAATACGGGGTATAAAATTCTCCCCTCGGAAACATTCGTCGAATGTTCCTTCTCAAGACGGATAATGATGAAGTTCCTCTGCAAGTTGCCAATGCCACAGCTTGGCCACGGAATAACACACGTTCCCTTCCTTCCTTACTCGTCGTGCCCTTCTCGAACACTTGAACTCTTCTAGTATACGTACCACACTTTATGTTATACCCCATATTTCCAGAGTATGTACGTGAGGGCGTACGTATAAAAGCTTAAAGCCTTAAGTAGGCAAAGTGGCGAAATTGTGCACAATCTGCGAAAAGTCGTTTCCGCAAACGTTTCCAGCTTTTGTAGAAAATTCCGGCTATGTCATTTATATTTTTGCGGATTTTTAGAGGCGAACATTTTGGATTAACGGGAGGGTGACACTTGTCACCCTCGTTGACGATAAAGGGTTGGTTGGCCTTGGCCGATTGGTCCCTTATTTTGGGCCTTGTTTTGTGGCTTGTTTTGTGGCTTGTTTTGTGCCTTGTTTTGTGGAGTAGGGTTAGGGTGCACTTGGCTTGATCTTGGCCTTACACTTGCCTTGCACATGGCTTAATCTTGGCCATTGGTTGGCCTTTGGTTTTCCTATAAATACCCCCAGTGATGAACTTCTTCATCCACTCTTCACTTGTTCTAAGTCTTGAAACCCTCTCCTCCCTCTTGTTGACTCTCGTCAAGAGCCCTCTCCCTCTTGTGAAGGCCTTTGGCGAAACCCTCTCCCCTGTGAGCCTTAGCGAGAACCCCTCTCTTAGAGTGTTGTTCTCGTGTAACATACCCCCTCTTTGTAGAAATACTCTCAAAGTATTGTTACTATACCCAAATTACCTTAGCGTATACCTTCTATTATTCCAAAGAAACCTCTATCGTAGAGTCAGGAAATACTCAGTATGTCCTTTTTGTCTCAAACCGAAACCCTAAGGAAAATCTCCATAGTTGATTGGAGTATTAAGTAGGTCGCGTAGAACTTCTAAGGGTTGTTTGGGCGGGTTGGAGCACCCGGAGTAGGAGCTAATCATTGCTAAGGATCGACATTTATACTTGGATGATTATGGGCTTATCGAGGTAATTATCTTGTCCCCCTATTGTAATTGGATATTACATGTTGTAGGAATATATAGTTGAAGTATACTATATATATAATCAACATAGCTTGTGGCAATGTCTTTGGACTTAAGCTGAATTTAAAGAAGAGAATTGAGCTGTAATTACGTGGATTCTGATAGACTTGTGTAGTTGTGGGTAGGGAAGGGCTGCCAATTTCCGTAGGATCTTGTATCTAGATTTATTCTCCGAGTAGTCTAGACTTTGATAGACTTGTATAACTGTATAGGTTGAATGTTACGTGAGTAGCATGTGCTACTTGAGAAGGTGGACGGGCTAAGTAGGGTTATAGCCGTGGAGCGATTTGCTAATAGTCGATAATCGTCGCGAGGTATGTGATTCTTCCTAAAGCATGATATTTTACAATATATATATAGTACGGTAGACGTACATGTGTTAACTGAATAATAACTACGGCAATGTCTTTTGACTTAAGCTCGAATAATAATAATCTTGAAATAGTTCAAGAGAATTAAGAACTGTTTTTAAAAGAATAGTAATACTTGGTTTTTAAAAACTTAAGAGTTATACTAGCTTTATGGGAAGTTAGGTATAACGGCTTAAGAGAGATAAAACGAATGATTTATTTTAGAAGTTAAGAGACTTGATCTTGTAAGATAAGAGACTTAACTTAATCAATGAATTTTGTGTGAAACCTCATTCGTGAGTAATGAGTACTTGATTTTTAAAAGGGATAATGTTTTACGATTTGGAAATCGAATGTGTATCGACAAACCATCTGCGGCGTTAATAAAGGGAAATGTTTTGATTAATGAAGTATTAATAAAACCGGAGAAACTTCCATCTGCATAGAAGCTAAGATGAGACAAAATGATATTTCTAGATCATGGTCTTTGTAATAAGATTGTTATAAACAAGAATATCCTACTCACACATAAGGCTTATGTTTCTTAGATGGTTTAAAGAGAATTATATTCTTAAATGAATAAGACTATGAGCAGCGAAACCTTTCTAAAATAAGAAACGTGAACATTTGAAATTAGGCAAACTTGAACGTTTGGAAAATAATGTTGTTACTTGATTTTACAAAGGTAAGTGTTTTGGTTTACTTAAAAAAAAAAAAAAAAAAGACAGTCACTCTATTTTATACTACGGGTATTGCGTGACTTATGGGAAAGAAGCGGATCTTTTAAAGATTTAATGTGTGAAGTACTTTGGGGATAGATACCCAAACTTGTTAGTAGAAAGTACCTTGTGTGAATAACTTGATTGTATTGGTTTGTGATAGTCTTGTAATGCTTTCTTGTTGATTTGATAAGTAAACATGTTAGGATGCTACGTGTGTTAGTATCTTGTGGTTGTTATGTAAGGAGTCATTCTTCTTTGCTTACGTTGCTAAGCGGTAAGTCCATTGTACTATTATTATATCACCTACCCCTTGACTTATTATACCGAGGGCTTGCCACCCTTGATGCGGTCTATACGGCTATGCGGTCCTTGTGGCTATGCGGAGTCACGAGCTCGTGATTGATCATTCGGGTGTTTAGCCCGATGCGGGATTCCTATGCGGTCTGTTGAGACTATGCGGTCTTTTGAGACTATGCGGTTTGCGGAGCCTAGGCGGATACCGAAGGTTAATTGCGCCGATGCGGTGTACCTCGGCGGTCTAGGACCATGATTCGAGGAATACCTTATGCGGTGCATGTGTGACCTATGCGAGTGCGAGAGTTCGAGGATAGACACACACATTGATCTGCGGGCAAATGGCGGCCGATCATGTGGTGCGGTCTAGAAAGACCTCGTGATCTGATTTATGGCATTTGTGGTGCGAGGGTCTTAGTAGTCGGCTATGCCTTCGTACTTACCGTGCGGTTTTATTGTGATGACTTTGAGGCGTGAGTCCCTAACTTGACATATTCGCTATTTATTGTGGCGTAGTTTGGTTATCATACATGTCTCTGCTTTGTATAGACTACTATGATTTCATTCTGATTTATTTTCATTTCACATACTAAATTTTTGTTATCGACCTCCTTGAGGCTGCGTTCATGCCGCAGGTAAAGGTACACCAGTCTTTGATCCTCGCTCTTAGGGTCACAGTTCAGCGTTTGGGAAAGCTCCGTTTCTCCGGAGGCTTATCTTGGTATAGTCCCCTGTTGTTGTAGGTGCTTACATTCGGGGTATGGCGAACCCTGTCCGTCGTTGTTGTCATATCATTCGTAAGTGCATGAAATGCTGTTGTGGGCAGGGTTTGTAAAAAGGATTAAACTGTTCATGTTGAAAAAACTGTTGTTTACCGATGTACCGCGAATCTTGATGAATATCAAGGAGGCGACCCTGTTACTAACTATGGATTTGACTACCAGAGAGTATACCGATGTACCGCGAATCTTGATGAGTATCAACGAGAAGGTTGTGCAAGAGTAGTTCTTCAGTTAGGCTTGAGCATGGCCTGTGTACAAGCTTATACACAGCAGGCCGAGAAACGTAGAGATCGATGGGTTAACCAAGGGCGAGAAGAGGGCGAGCAAGGTCCTTTGGTAACTTTCGAGGCGAGTCACCTCGCCAGCGGATTAGATTTGCACACCCACCAGTGCAGAGAGGTTCTCCACGGATTTCAGGACGTTCGGGGTATGCAGGAGTTGGTCAGAACTCCAGGGCTTCCGGTTCACAGTGTGGCAGACGTCATCCCGGGGAATGTCGTCTTTTAGTTGGTACTTGTTGTACCTATGACCGTCAGGGTCTGATTGTCACGACCCGATCCCGGGCCCGTGACTGGTGCCTTACCCCGGGCACCCTAGTGATACAACATCAGAGAAAACCAGCGGAAATAAAAACTTAAACATAAACATGAGACAAGATAATGAAACAGGCCAACCGAACGGTTACCTTCCAATAAAAATATATATAAACAACTCTTTTTTTTAAAACGAACAGTTTAATCCTTTTACAAAACCCTGCCCACACAGTGCTACAGACCTCTAAGAGTTTATACAACAACTATGACGGGACAGGGCCCCGCCATACCCCTGAATGTACAAGAACCTACAGACTCAGGGTAACATACCAACAGATAAGCCTCCGAAGGAACGGAGCTTCCCAAAACGCTGAAATGAGATCCTAAACGCGGGGATCGACAGCCGATGTACTCCTACCTGCGGCATGAACGCAGCCCCGAAGGTCGATCTGACAGTACCAAGTATGTGAAAGCGTAAAATCAGTAAATGAAATCATAATAGTCTATAAAAGCGGAGACGGTATGATAACCAAACTACTGATACACATACTTGATTATATCAATTCGGTCTCATGCCCACAACATCAATCCTGCGTGGAGTACCTTCCTCACTGGCGATGCATGATATGATAACAACAAGACAGCAATCCAAATGGGAGCATACCCGTGCGCTACGCATCGTGACAGTATGTCCAAAGCAAACAAATAAGACAACAATCCAAAAGGAAGCATACGATGCGCTACGCGTCGTGTCGGCGTGTCCAAGGAAACAATAAGACGGCATTCCAAATGGAAGCATACGTGTGCTACGCGTCGTGTCGGTATGTCCAAAGGAGCAAATAAGACAACATTCCAAATGGAAGCATGCGTGCGCTACGCATCGTGTCGGTATGTCCAAAGGAAACAATAAGACAACAAGCGGTAATCAAAGTGGAGGCATACGTGCGCTACGCATAGTGTCAGTATGTCCGATGCGATTAACAAAAGTAACACTATCAACAGGAACGTACCCGTGGAATTTATCGGTCTCTGCCGGTGACGTCCAAGTATGTTCTCAAAAAGTCAACCGACCCTCCATCGAGAGGCGGTAGTATAGAAACACAATTCTTGCACAACAAAGGCTATCACAACAAGCGTAAGCAAGTTTCACAACAACAAGCATAGGCAAGTTTATACACAACTCAAGTACTTCCATTTTATGCCCAAGTTCGGTTTTAACCTAAAGTACTACGTCGTTAAATTCCTTTTAAAGAGATTTATTCCTTTTATAAAGTCACCCGATACAGTAGTATAAAAATAGAGTGACTTATATCTTTTAAGTAAACCAAAACAACTTCCATACTTTCTTTTTTAAAGTCAAGTTACCACATTAAAACCAATGATAAAAACCTTTCTTTTGTTTTCATAAGGTCGTTATAACCAACTTCCCATAAAGCTGTTATAACACCTTATGCTTTAAACCATTTTAAGACAACACAATGCCTTTCTTTTCCCTAAGGTTCGGTTTGCCTAATTTCAAATACACAAGTCTCTTTTTGAAAAGTTCATAGTTCAATGTCTTAATCTCTTTTAAAACAATTGAGTAACATATGCCTTAGGCGAGTAGGTTATTCTTGTTCATAATCAATCTTATTAGCAGCCATGATCTAGAAATGTAATATCATTTTGTCTCATCATAGCTTCTATGCAGATGGAGGTTTCTACTGGTTTTAATAATACTTAATTATTCAATACATTTTCCTTTATTAACTGCCGCAGGTGGTTTGTCGATACACATTCGATTTCCAAAATCGGTAAAACATTATTCCTTCCAAAACCAAGTACTCATTACTCACGAATGAGGTTTCACACAAACATCCATATTAAGTCAAGTCTCTTATCCTTTAAGAATAAGTCTCTTAACTTTTAACCCATTAAACCATTCTTTTATCTCTCTTGGGCGTTACACCTAACTTGCGTAAAGTGGTATAACTCTTATGTTTTCAAACCAAGTACACACTTCTTTCAAAAGGTTTCTTAATCTTTTAGAATACTCAAGGTTCTTTTACATCGATCGGTTATAAGTCAAATCGGTTATCTTTTAAAAACCACAAAGCATTTCTCATTTACATAGAAATTTTATTATAACGACTTCCGTAAAGCCGTTATAACACTTTATGTTTAAGACAATCAAATACATTTAACACGTCGTCTCGTACTACATAGTTATACACGTATCATGCTAGAACAGATAGGAAGAGGTTCACATACCTCGCGACAGTATTGACTAATAGCAAGCGCTCCAAGTACCTCAAACCGTCTGCTACACTCTCGATCAGCGGATCACTCCACACGTAGTACTACGACCTATAGAGGCCTGAAAGCGCTATTAATATCTTTAGATCTCAATGTAGAATATTCTACGAGAAAATTCGCGACACCTCCCACACATGGCAGCGTAAATCTCCTCTATCGAGGTGGCTACCAAGCCAACCGAGGTTAACATCTAACAGGGCGTGTACAATTCTACTACGGTAATGCTACACAAGTCTCATGTCTGATCCTATGTAATTCTGATTCGATTCTCTTCTTTAAATTGAGCTTAAGTCGCAAGACATTGCCGCACAATTATAATGTTGATTCTATATATAGTATACTTGACTATATATTCTACAACATGTAATTTCCAATTACAATAGAAGGTCAAGAGTGTTTACCTCGATAAGCCCAAAATTATCCGAGTTATATGTCTATCACGAGCAAGGTTTAGCTCTACTCAGTGCGCTCAGGCCAGCTCCAACCAACCCCAGAAGTTCTAACCAACTTCTACTTATAACTTCAACTACGGGTGAAGATTTACTTAGGGTTTCGTTTTTGTGGTGAGGAAGTATAATAGTATTTTACGGGCTTTTGTACAAGTGTAACTTTGGGAATACTACAAGGTATTTGGGCGAGTATTTGGACATTATAACACTACTAGGAGAGTATTTCTATACCACAAAGGGGGTATTTATACGAGACAACAAGGCTAGGGGGTATGTAGCCCGAAACAGCAAATCAGGTGCCTTACCGGGCACCTAGTGATACATCATCGAGAAAATCAGCGGAACATAAAACATGAGTCACTAAACAAGAGATATAGTAAATAAGCAGGCCAACCAAAGCAGTTGCCTTGGTATATACATAAAACACGAGCAGTTTAATCCTTTTACAACCCCGCCACAGCGATTACTGGACCTCTAAGATATCTGACAACTATGGCCGGGACGGGGCCGCCATACCACGAATGTACAGAACCTCTGACTCGAGGAAACATGCAAAGATAAGCCTCAGAAGGCAGACTTTCAGGCACTTGAAGTGAGATCCTAGGCGGGGATCCACGGCCGATGTACCTCTACTGCGGCGTGAACGCGGCCCAAGGAGGTCGATCTGGCCAGTACCAAGTATGTGAAGCGTAAATCTGCGGTTAAATCATAACGATCTATATAAAGCGGGAGACATGTATGATAACCAAAATACGATCTGCAACATAAAGCGATCAAGTCGGGGACTCACGCGCCTCAAAGTCACCACTCAAATATAACTATGGGTCTCGCCCGCCACATCCATCATGTTCGCATCGGCGTACATGCCGGAATCTGCATCGGTGTAGACATGTCCGTGATGCAATAATAACAAGGCGCGTGGCCACGTACCGGAATCGCATCGGTGTAGACATGCCCGTGTAACCTCAATAACATATCTTGGTGGTCAACCGCGCGTGGCGCGTGCCCGGAATCTGCGTCGGTGTAGACCGTCCGTGTTGCGGTAATAACCATATATCGGGTAATCAACGACGCGTGGCGCGTACCGGAATCTGCGTCGGTGTAGACATGTCCATGTGACATCAACAACAAGGCGATAATCAAAATGGAAACATACGTGGAATTCTCCATCACGCCCGGCCGTCGAGTAAGTTCTCGACAAGTCAGGCGCCTGCCAGAGGGCGGTAACGAGAAATACCACTTGCACTGACGAGGCTATCATCACAAGCATAGGCAAGTTTCACAACAACAAGCATAGGCAAGTTTCACAACAACAAGCATAGGCAAGTCTCACACAACTCAAAGTACTTTCATTTTATGCCAAAGTGCGGGTTTGTAACCCCAGTACTACATCGTTAAGTTCTTTTAAAGAGATCCATTACTTTTATAAAAGTCACGATACGTAGTATTAGAATGACCAACCCATTCCTTTTCAAAATCAAGTAACAACATTCTTTTCCTAAGTTCGGTTGCCTAGTTTGATTACTCAAGCTTCTCATTTTCAAATGGTTTCATAGTTCCCAAACTTAATCACTTGATTCCTTTTAGAACAATTGAGTAATATATGTCTCGCGTGAGTAGGTTATTCTTGTTTACATCATTCTTATTACTGACCATGATCTAGAAAATGTAATATCATTTTGTCTCATCTTAGTTTCTATGCGGATGGAGGTTTCTCTTTGGTTTTAATACGATACATCATTATTCAGTACATTTTCCTTTATTAACGCTGCAGTGGTCTGTCGATACACATTCTGATTTCCGAAATCAGTAAAACATTATCCCTTTAAATAACACCAAGTACTCATTACTCACGAATGAGGTTTCACACAAACATTCATATTAGAACAAATAAGTTAAGTCTCTTATCTTATAAGATCAAGTCTCTTAACTTCTAACATCAGTAAACCATTTTCTTTACCTCTCTTAAGACATTATACCTAACTCCCCATAAAGCTTAGTATAACTTTTTTTTAAAACCTTTTTAAAACCAAGTGTTACTCTCCCTTCAAAACGACTTATAAATCTTTTTGAAATACATCAAGTTCTTTATTATAACAAGCCAGTTGTAATTCTCATCAGTTACCTTTTTTAAAACCACAAAGTATTTTCTTACCTACATAAAGTTGTTATAACCAACTTCCCATAAAGCCGTTATAACACTTTATGTGTTAAGAACAATCAAACACAGTTAACACATGTACGTCTACCGTACTTACATAGTTCACACATATCATGCTAGAAGAGATAGGAAGAGGTTCACATACCTCGCGACGATTGTCGACTAATAGCAAAACGCTCCAAGTACCTCAAACCGCCGGCTACTCCTTAAGCCAAGTGGATCACTCCACACGTAGTACTTGACCTATAAGGCCACAGTGCGCTTATTAACATCTAGATCTCGGCGTTCCATAATCTCTGAGAAAATTCGGCACCTCCCCACGCCCGCGCAAATCTCCTTCATCGGTAGGCTACGAAGCCAACGAGGGGTTTTACCGCCTAACGGGCGTGTACAAATCTACTACACAGTAATACTACACAAGTCTCATGTCTGATCCTATGTAATTACTGATTGATTCGATTCTTAATTCTTGGGCTTAAGTCAAAAGACATTGCCACGATTACTAAGTATAGTTCTATATATAGTATACTTGACTATATATTCAAACATGTAATTTCCAATTACAATAGAAGAACGATAGTGTTTACCTCGATAAGCCCAAAATTATCCAAGTATAAAGTCGATCACGAGCAACGCTTAGCTCTACTCGGCGCTCCAAACAACCCTTAGAAGTTCTAACCAACTTCTACTTACAACTTCAACAACGGGTGAAGATTTCCTTAGGGTTTCGTTTTGCGGCTAAAGGAAGTATAATCGTATTTTACGGGCTTTGTATAAGTGTAACCTTGGGAATACTACAAGGTATTTGGGCAGTATTTGGACATTATAACAATATTAGGAGAGTATTTCTATACCACAACAAAGGGTATTATACGAAGACAACTAGGCTAGGGGTACCCGCGAAAGTACCTGAAAGGGGAGGGTGTGCTCTCGGCCACAAGGCCTCACGAAAAGGGGAGGAGGAAGCTCTCGGCTAGCACAACAAGAAGGAGGAGAGGGTTTCAAGACTTGGAAGTTTTGGAATGGATGAAGTCTTCACACTTAGGGGTATTTATAGCAAAACCAAAGCCAACGGTGGCGAAGATCAAGCCATGTGCAAGGCAAGTGTAAGGCCAAGATCAAGCCAAGTGCACTAACCCTACTCCACAAAACACTCCACAAAACACTCCACAAAACAAGGCCAAAACAAGGCCTGATTCAAAGGGACCAATCGGCGAGGCCAGCCGATCCCTCTTGGGCCTTGATCGTCCAGTCCTCCCTTGCTACGATGTGGGGTGACACATGTCACCCTCCGTTGGTCCAAAATGTTCGTCTCTCGGAAAAATCCAAAAATTATAAATGACATAGCGGAATTTTCTCTGAAAAGCGTGGAAGCGTTAAAATCGACGACTCTAATCGGCACTTGTGCCCAAAATTTCGAAACATGCCTAACTTAAGGCTCAAAATTAAATGCGTCGTCCACGTACATACTGCGGAAATACGAGGGTATAACATTCTTCCCTTAGAAACATTCGTCGAATGTTCCTTCAGTCTCAAAACAGCGGCGTCGATATAGTCTTCCTGCTATCGTGCGAAAACAATCATGCCACGCTGGTCACAAAACACACGCCACTTCTCCCTTTCTCGCGATTGCGTCACGAACACTCGAACTCGTTCTAGTGTCAGTACCACACTCCGTCAACGCCACGTTCCCAACCCTTGGAGTCACTGCCTCCAAACTTGGTCATCTCACTAACCTCGATTTCCCTAAGGCCATTCCGGCCTTCACGAACTGATTACGGTCGAGCGTATCCACGAACTCATCGATGGTCATCTAAACTTGGGCCTAGCACCCTCGTGACCGCCACTGGCGGGACCACCCAAAGTGACCCTTCCTCAAAGCGGGCGCGGGTTGGCCATAACATAGCCCAACCCGACCATTTGTAGCGCCCGACTCTCTAGTTTCTTGATCAGAACAATCTTACCTCTACGGTCATGAAAGCTACCACTTCCATTTCACACTACCAGGACTTACCCTTTTCACTAACGAGTTTCTAAATCACATTTTAGCACAAAGCTATCCAAACATATCATTAAAAACATCAACAACATCAATACACACAAAACTACAGAGGTTAAGGATATACGAAACTAGGCGGTTCGAGGCCGCTAAAGCGGGAACTTCCACCGCGACCTCTAGTGGCATGGCTGCTCTAGTAGTCTGTGCTATCCTACAGTGCTACCACAGTCGGACGGTCTCTCGTCATATGGCCTGTTGGCGCCAAGAATAACAAGCTCCTTGGTACTACGACACTCTCGAAATCACGGTCTACCACATCGACCACGCGAGGTAGGGGTGGTGCATCGGCCAAAACCCTACTCGCGAACATCTGAAACACAGGAGCCACGACACGCTCTGAATATCCCAAGGGTCCGAAAGTGCGGAGGACCACTCTGCAATGGCGGAGGTACATAACTAGTCTGCTTTGGCGGTCGCCTCGAAAGTCGCCAAAATATCCGGCCGTCTTGGCCTTAACCTGTGGCGGTCCGCTGCGTCGATCTCTGCGCTCGCCGCACCCAGTGCATGAGCTGCGTGCGGGCAATGTCCATGCGGTGAAGAGAAACGAACAACTCTGCTAGGTAATCATCGAGCCTGTAACATATCGGTGCACTCGATCCTCCATACTAGCTACTAATGCGGGAACATCACAAGACGATGAGTCGAACTCACATTGTACTCCGGTATGCGCCCGTTACGCCTCAGCATCAAAAATCATGCCGGCCGAGCCCTCGCCATACGTGGAGGCAAGAAATGTGCGAAGGCCCGGCTTCGTCCCAAGCGGTGGAAGTGCATTCTCTCCCGGGACGGCTCGCGAATCAAACCCGATCATTGCGGTATCACGCGGCCGATGCGAACCTAGGACCGCGGCTCGGTCTCGAAGCCTTGATCACTCTCGCGATCCGATGTAGCGTCGGATGAACTCCTGCGGATCATCCTCGGGCCTCGACCGTAGAACTACGGCGGGCTACGTCTCGAGAAAGTCTGTAGCCTCAGTATGCGCTCGGGGTGAACTACGGGTGCTCTTGGTGGAGGCTGCTGCATCGGCCTATCCTCGTATCGGCCCGCGACCACGGCGATGGCGACCATCTCCTTGTAACCCGACTCTTACGCGGGCCAGGTGGGGTGGAGGCTCAGTCTTGTAGTCTCGTGACCGCTGCTGCGGCTCTAAACTCTCTTTGGTCTTTGGCGTCGCGAAACCCGCCGTCGGAGCTTGTCTCAGTCTTGGCCAGGGCTGCGCCCTCGTACTCCTCTGAATCACACTAGCAGCTCCTCGGCTGCCTTGCCGCCGGGCCACGGTTGCCTTCGCGAGGCATAGCGGTAAAAGCGAAACACGTCGGAGGGTCCAACTTACAACACGGCTCTAAGGCACGATCTCGGAATGAGAAGAATGAAACCAATCCTAAATGTCCTATAGCCTCACGATTATAGATGTGGTGCCTGACACACCGATAATCAAGACTACTAGACACGGTGCGTAGACACTTTCAGAGGACTAAGCGCTCGATACCACTTTGTAACGCCCGAAACCGGGCGTCAGGTGCCTTACCGGGCACACAGTGATACATCATCGAGAGAAAATCAGCGGAACATAAAACATGAGTCACTAAACAAGAGATATAGTAAATAAGCAGGCCAACCAAAGCGATTTGCCTTGGTATATACATAAAACACGAGCAGTTTAATCCTTTTACAACCACGCCTTGCGATTACTACAGACCTCTAAGATATACAACAACTATGGCGGACGGGGCCACATGTACCACAGAATGTACAAGAACCTACAACTCGGAAGCATGCAAAGATAAGCCTCAGAAGGAGCAGACTTTCAGGCACGAAGTGAGATCCTAAGGCGGGGATCCACGGCCGATGTACCTCTACTGCGGCATGAGCGGCCCGAAAGTCGATCTGGCGGTACCAAGTATGTGAAGCGTAAATCTGCAGTTAAATCATAACAGTCTATATAAAGCAGGAGACATGTATGATACCCAAAATACAGTACGCAACATAAAAGCAGTCAAGTCAGGGACTCACGCCCTCAAAGTCACCACTCAAATATAACTATGGGTCTCACGCCCACCACGACCATCATGTTCGCATCATGGCCACGTGCCGGAATCTTGCATCGGTGTAGACATGTCCGTGATGCAATAATAACAAGGCCGCATGGCCACCGATGCGTCGGTGTAGTGTAGGCATGCCCGTAACCTCAATAACAATATCTTGGTGGTCAACCACGCGCGTGGCCACATGCCCCGGAATCTTGCATCGGTGTAGACCGTCCGTGTTGCGGTAATAACCATATATCGGGTAATCAACGGCCGCGTGGCGCGTGCCCGGAATCTGCGTCGGTGTAGACATGTCCATGTGACATCAACAACAAGGCGATAATCAAAATGGAAACATACGTGGAATTCTCCATCCTGCCGGCCGCGTCGAGTAAGTTCTCGACAAGTCAGCGGCCGCCTGCGAGAGCGGTAACGAAATACCACACTTGCGACCAAGGCTATCATCACAAGCATAGGCAAGTTTCACAACAACAAGCATAGGCAAGTTTCACAACAACAAGCATAGGCAAGTCTCACACAACTCAAAGTACTTTCATTTTATGCCAAAGTGCGGGTTTGTAACCCCAAAGTACTACATCGTTAAGTTCTTTTAAAGAGATCCATTACTTTTATAAAAGTCACGATACAGTAGTATTAGAATGACCAACCCACATTCCTTTTCAAAATCAAGTAACAACATTCTTTTCCTAAGTTCGGTTGCCTAGTTTCAATTACTCAAGCTTCTCATTTTCAAATGGTTTCATAGTTCCCAAACTTAATCACTTGATTCCTTTTTAGAACAATTGAGTAATATATGTCTCACGTGAGAGTAGGTTATTCTTGTTTACATCATTCTTATTACAATGACCATGATCTAGAAAATGTAATATCATTTTGTCTCATCTTAGTTTCTATGCGGATGGAGGTTTCTACTGGTTTTAATACGATACATCATTATTGATACATTTTCCTTTATTGTATTTGCGGTGGTGCAGCCGATACGTTCGATTTCAGAAATCAGTAAAACATTATCCCTTTAAATAACACCAAGTACTCATTACTCACGAATGAGGTTTCACACAAACATTCATATTAGAACAAATAAGTTAAGTCTCTTATCTTATAAGATCAAGTCTCTTAACTTCTAACATCAGTAAACCATTTTCTTTACCTCTCTTAAGACATTATACCTAACTCCCCATAAAGCTTAGTATAACTTTTTTTAAAACCTTTTTAAAACCAAGTGTTACTCTCCCTTCAAAACGACTTATAAATCTTTTTGAAATACATCAAGTTCTTTATTATAACAAGCCAGTTGTAATTCTCATCAGTTACCTTTTTTAAAACCACAAAGTATTTTCTTACCTACATAAAGTTGTTATAACCAACTTCCCATAAAGCCGTTATAACACTTTATGTGTTAAGAACAATCAAACACGATTAACACGTATGCGTCACCGTACTTACATAGTTCACACATATCATGCTAGAAGAGATAGGAAGAGGTTCACATACCTCGCGGCGATTGTCGACTAATAGCAAAAGCGCTCGAAGTACCTCAAACCGCGGCTACTCCTTAAGCCAAGTGGATCACTCCACACGTAGTACTTGACCTATAAGGCCACAAGGCGCTTATTCACATCTAGATCTCAACGTGCCATAATCTCTGAGAAAATTCGGCACCTCCCCGCCACGCAAATCTCGCCTCTATCGAGGCGGCTACGAAGCCAACGGGGGTTTTACACGCCTAACCGGACGTGTACAAATCTACTACAGTAATACTACACAAGTCTCGTAATGATCCTATGTAATTCTGATTCGATTCGATTCTTAATTCTTAGCTTAAGTCAAAAGACATTGCCACGATTACTAAGTATAGTTCTATATATAGTATACTTGACTATATATTCAAACATGTAATTTCCAATTACAATAGAAGAACGATAGTGTTTACCTCGATAAGCCCAAAATTATCCAAGTATAAAGTCGATCACGAGCAACGCTTAGCTCTACTCAGCGCTCCAAACAACCCTTAGAAGTTCTAACCAACTTCTACTTACAACTTCAACAACGGGTGAAGATTTCCTTAGGGTTTCGTTTTTGCGGCTAAAGGAAGTATAATCGTATTTTACGGGCTTTGTATAAGTGTAACCTTGGGAATAATACAAGGTATTTGGGCCAAGGTATTTGGACATTATAACAATATTAGGAGAGTATTTCTATACCACAACAAAGGGGTATTATCACGAAGACAACTAGGCTGGGGTACCCCACGGCGAGTACCACAAAGGGGAGGGTGTGCTCTCGGCCACAAGGCCTCGCGAAAAGGGGAGGAGGAAGCTCTCGGCTAGCACAACAAGAAGGGAGGAGAGGGTTTCAAGACTTGGAAGTTTTGGAATGGATGAAGTCTTCACACTTGGGGTATTTATAGCAAAACCAAAAGCCAACCAATGGCGAGATCAAGCCATATGCAAGGCAAGTGTAAGGCCAAGATCAAGCCAAGTGCACCTAACCCTACTCCACAAAACACTCCACAAAACACTCCACAAAACAAGGCCAAAACAAGGCACGATTCAAAGGGACCAATCGGCGAGGCCAAGATCCTCTTGGGCCTTGATCGTCGAAGTCCCCTCCACTTGCTACCATTGTGGGGGTGAGCCATGTCACCCTCCGGTTGGTCCTAAATGTTTCGTCTCTGGGAAAAATCTGCAGCAATTATATCTGACATAGCCGGAATTTTCTCTACGAAAGCTGTGGAAAGCGTTAAAATCGAAAGCGACTCTAATCGGCACTTGTGCCCAAAATTTCGAAACATGCCTAACTTAAGGCTCAAAATTAAATGCGTCGTCCACACGTACATACTGCGGAAATACGGTATAACGGTACCCCTCGGCTAGGAGCACCACAAGGGGAGGAGGCCTCGGCCAAGACTCTCGAAAGGAGGGGAGAGTTGGGCGAACTCAACACTAAAGGGGAGGGATTTTTAACACTTAGAAAAGATTTTTGGATGAAGAAAGTTCATCACTTAGAGGGTATTTATAGGTCAAGTGAAGGCCAACCAATGGCGAAGATGAAGACAAGTGCATAGCAAGTGTAAGGCCAAGATTAAGCCGTATGTGCAACCTTATCCATCTACCCAAAATATCCTACCAACTCCTTGACCACCAATTCAACACAAAAGCGTGCCACACTCCCATTCTCGTCCGCCAACCTTCACCAATTAGAGGGTGACAAGTGTCGCCCTACGGTTGATCCAAAATGTTCGTCTCTCGGAAAAATCCGCCAAAAATAATAAATGACATAGCGGAAATTCCCTACGAAAGGTGAAAGCGTTTAGTCGAAAAACGACTCTAACGGGTGTTGTGCACAAAAGAATTCGGCGAAGCCTAAAGAAGTTCGAAAATTTCTCGTCGTCCCAGCGTACATACTCTGGAAATACGGGGTATAACATTCTCCCCTCCTTAGAAACATTCGTCCCGAATGTTCCTTCTAAGTCTCAAAACAAACGTGCGTCAGTATAGTCTTCACTACTATACTTACGAGAATCAAACATGCCACACCTGGCCACAAAATAACATGCGCGCAAAACCCAAATCCACGCAGCGAGGAACCACCTCGGTTAGCACAAAAGTCCCGCGAGTCTAAAATATACTCCCGCACCTCGTTTCTCAAAAGAAAGCGATCACCGCGTTCACTTCTCCCCTATCTCGTCGTACCCTTCTCGAACACTCGAGCTCTTTCTAGTATCCGTACCACACTTCCGTCAACGTTTGTTTCCAACCCTTGGAGTTACTACCTCCAAACTTGGTCATCTTACTACCGCCGATTTCCTCTAAGGCCATTCTCGGCCTTCACGAACTGATTACGGTCGAACATATCTATGAACTCATCGATGGTCATCTAAACTTGGGCCTAGCACCTCGTGACCTGCCACTGGCGGGACCACTGGTGACCGCCGCCGAAGCGGGATGCGGGTTGGCCCGCAACATGGCCCCAACCCGACCCACTGTAGCGCCAACTTCCGCTCCTCGACACGGAACACATCATGGAAGCTACCACTTCCATCTCACACTAACCAGATTTTTTAAATCACACTATAGCACAAAGCTATCCGAACATAACACTTAACACATCATTAACATCAATACATACAAGTATCTACAGGGTTAAGGATATACCTGAAACTAGGCGATTGAGAGGACCGCTAAGCGGGAACTTCCACCGCGACCTCTGTGGCCCGGTGTATGAACATCTGCTGACTATGGGAGGTGAAGAACCATAACCGATCCCATAGTCTGTGCTATCTACCAGCTACCTGGTCGGACAATTTCTCCCAAAATGGCCTGCGTCGCATGTAAAACAAACTCCGGACTACGACATTCCCCCGTGGAGTCTACCACGGCGGTCACAACGAGGTATGGGTGGCTTGGTGGTTAACACCCCTGCTCTCCGAAAATCTGAACCCTTGGAGCCACGACTGCTCCACGAAAACTCTGGGCGCTCACGAAGATTGTAGAGGACCACTGCTGTCTTGGCGGAGGCACATAACTAGTCTGCTGAGGCGGTGCGCCTCGAAAATCACCAAAGGATCCTGCGATTCGGCCGCACCTGGCGACTTTGGTCATTCGTCGATTTCTCGCTCCTCGCCTCGAGTGCATAAGCTGCATGCGGGCAATGTCCATGCCGGTGAAGAGCTACACCGAACAACTCTGCTAGGTAATCATCGAGCCTGTAACATGTCGGTGCACTCGATCCTCCATACTAGCTACTAATGCGGGGCGTCACCGGGCGATGAGTCGAACTCACATTGTACTCCGAACCGTGCGCGTCTGCGCAACCCCAAAAATCTGTCGGCCGAGCCCTCCTCATCTGTGGAGGCAAGAAATGTGCAAGAAAGGCCTCACGAGAACTCGTCCCATAAAGGCTGGAAGTGCATGCTCTCCGGGGCAGTTCCGCGAATCAAACCGATCATTGCGGTATCACGCGGCCGATGCGAACCCTAGGACCACCGACTCGGTCTCCGATGCCTTGATCACTCTCATGATCCAGCTGCCGGATGAACTCCTGCGGATCATCCTCGGGCCTCGACCCATAAAACTACGGCGGGTTACACTCGGAAAATCCGTAATCTCAAGTATGCGCTCGGGGTGAACTACGGGTGCTCTTGGGGCCAGGCGCTCGTCCGGCTTATCCTCAAGTCAGCCTGACCACGGCCATTAATGGGCCATCTCGCGTAACCCTGTCCTCCTGCGCGGCTGTGGAGGCTCAGCTCAGTGCTGCGGTCTCTGTAGGCTGCATTGCTTATTCGTATCTTCCTCTGTTGCCTTGCCGCCGGGCGGGTTGCCTTGCGGAGGCATAGCGGTAAAAGCGAGATACGTCGGAGGGTCCAACTTACAACACGACTCTACGGCGCGATCTCGAATGAGAAGAATGGAAACCAATCCTAAATGTCATATAGCCTCACGATTATAGATGTGGTGCACAACACACCGATAATCAAGACTCTACTAGACACGGTGCAGTAGACACTTTCCGAGGACTAAGCGCTCGATACCACTTTTGTCACGACCCTACCACGGGCCAGTGACTGGTGCGTAACCCCGGGCACCCTAGTGATACAACATCAGAGAAAACCAGCTGAAATAAAAACTTAAACATAAACATTAGACAAGATAATGAAACAGAGCCAACCGAGCGGTTACCTTCCAATAAAAATATATATAAACAACTCTTTTTAAAGCGAGCAGTTTAATCCTTTTACAAAACCACCTTGCTGGTGATTACAGGACCTCTAAGAGTTTATACAACAACTATGGCGGGACGGGCCCGCCATACCACGAATGTACAAGAACCTACGGACTGTGGTAACATACCAACAGATAAGCCTCAGAAGGAGCGGAGCTTCCCAAGCTGAAATGAGATCTAAACGCGGGGATCGGCGGTAGATGTACTCTACTGCGGCATGAGCGCAGCCCCGAAGGAGTCGATAACAGTACCAAGTATGTGAAAGCGTAAATCACGTAAATGAAATCATAATAGTCTATAAGCGGAGACGGTATGATAACCAAACTACGATACACATATGATTATATCAATTCGGTCTCATGCCCACAACATCAATCTGCGTGAGTACCTTCCTCACTCTGGCGATCATGATATGATAACAACAAGACAATCCAAATGGGAGCATACGTGCGCTACGCATCGTGTCGGTATGTCCAAAGGAACAAATAAGACAACATTCCAAATGGAAGCATACGTGCGCTACGCATCGTGTCAGCATGTCCAAAGGGAAACAATAAGACAGCATTCCAAATGGAAGCATACCCATGCGCTACGCATCGTGTCAGTATGTCCAAAGGGAGCAAATAAGACAACATTCCAAATGGAAGCATACCCGTGCGCTACGCATCGTGTCAGTATGTCCAAAGGGAAACAATAAGACAACAAGGCGGTAATCAAAGTGGAAGCATACCCGTGCGCTACGCATCGTGTCAGTATGTCCAAAGCGATTAACAAAAGTAACACTATCAGCGAGGAACGTGCAGTGGAATTTATCCGTCCTTGCCGGTCCGCGTCCAAGTAAGTTCTCAACAAGTCAACCGATCCTCCATCGAGAGACGCGGTAGTATAGAAACACAATTCTTGCACAACAAAGGCTATCACAACAAGCATAAGCAAGTTTCACAACAACAAGCATAGGCAAGTTTATACACAACTCGAAGTACTTCCATTTTATGCCCAAGTTCGGTTTTTAACCCTAAAGTACTACGTACGTTAAATTCCTTTTAAAGAGATTTATTCCTTTTATAAAAGTCACCCGATACCCGTAGTATAAAAATAGAGTGACTTATATCTTTTAAGTAAACCAAAACAACTTCCATACTTTCTTTTTTAAAGTCAAGTTACCACATTAAAACCAATGATAAAAACCTTTCTTTTGTTTTCATAAGGTCGTTATAACCAACTTCCCATAAAGCTGTTATAACACCTTATGCTTTAAACCATTTTAAGACAACACAATGCCTTTCTTTTCCCTAAGGTTCCAGTTTGCCTAATTTCAAATACACAAGTCTCTTTTTTCTAAAAGTTCATATTTAAATGTCTTAATCTCTTTTAAAACAATTGAGTAACATATGCCTTAGTAGTAGGTTATTCTTGTTCATAATCAATCTTATTAGCAACCATGATCTAGAAATGTAATATCATTTTGTCTCATCATAGCTTATGCGGATGGAGGTTTCTCTGGTTTTAATAATACTTAATTATTCAATACATTTTCCTTTATTAGCATTTGCGGTGGTTTGTCGATACACATTCTGATTTCCGAAATCAGTAAAACATTATTCCTTCCAAAAACCAAGTACTCATTACTCACGAATGAGGTTTCACACAAACATCCATATTAAGTCAAGTCTCTTATCCTTTAAGAATAAGTCTCTTAACTTTTAACCCATTAAACCATTCTTTTTATCTCTCTTAAGGCGTTACACCTAACTTCTCATAAAGCTGGTATAACTCTTATGTTTTCAAACCAAGTACACACTTCTTTCAAAAAGGTTTCTTAATCTTTTAGAATACTCCAAGGTTCTTTACATCCAGTCGGTTATAAGTCAAATCAGTTATCTTTTAAAAACCACAAAGCATTTCTCATTTACATAGAAATTTTATATAACCAACTTCCCATAAAGCCGTTATAACACTTTATGTTTAAGACAATCAAATACATTTAACACACGTCACGTCTACCGTAGTTATACACATATCATGCTAGAACAGATAGGAAGAGGTTCACATACCTCGCGGCAGTATTGACTAATAGCAAAGCGCTCCAAGTACCTCAAACCGTCTGCTACTCTCGGTCAGCGGATCACTCCACACGTAGTACTACACCCTATAGAGGCCACAAAGCGCCTAGGAATCTCTGTAGATCTCAATGTAGAATATTCTCTGAGAAAATTAAAGACCTCCCCCCATGCAGCGTAAATCTCCTCCTCTATCGAGGCCGGCTACCAAGCCAACCAGGGGGGGTTAACACGTCTAACCGGACGTGTACAATTCTACTACACAGTAATGCTACACAAGTCTATTGTAATACAGTCCTATGTAATTACAGTTCAGTTCTCTTCTTTAAATTCAGGCTTAAGTCGCAAGACATTGCCGCACAATTATAATGTTCAGTTCTATATATAGTATACTTCAACTATATATTCCTACAACATGTAATTTCCAATTACAATAGAAGGTCAAGTGTTTACCTCGATAAGCCCAAAATTATCCGAGTTATATGTCGATCTGAGCAAGGTTTAGCTCTACTCAGTGCGCTCAGGCCGCTCCAACCAACCCTTAGAAGTTCTAACCAACTTCTACTTATAACTTCAACTACGGGTGAAGATTTACTTAGGGTTTCGTTTTTGTGACTGAGGGAAGTATAATAGTATTTTCTGGGCTTTTGTACAAATGTAACTTTGGGAATACTACAAGGTATTTGGGCCAAGGTATTTGGACATTATAACACGACTAGGAGAGTATTTCTATACCACAAAAGGGGGGTATTTATACGAGACAACAAGGCTGGGGGTACCTCGGCTAGGAGCACCACAAAGGGGAGGGAGGCCTCGGCCAAGACTCTCAAAGGAGGGGAGAGTTGGACGAACTCAACACTAAAGGGGGAGGATTTTTAACACTTAGAAAAGATTTTTGGATGAAGAAAGTTCATCACTTAGAGGGTATTTATAGGTCAAGTGAAGGCCAACCAATGGCCAAGATGAAGACAAGTGCATAGCAAGTGTAAGGCCAAGATTAAGCCATGTGCAACCTTATCCATCTACCCAAAATATCCTACCAACTCCTTGACCACCAATTCAACACAAAAAACGTGCCACACTCCCCATTCTCGTCCGCCAACCTTCACCAATTAGAGGGTGACAAGTGTCGCCCTCTTGTTGGTCCAAAATGTTACGTCTCTCGGAAAAATCCGCAAAAATAATAAATGACATAGCCGGAAATTCCCCTACGAAAGCTGTGAAAACGTTTCGTCGAAAAACGACTCTAACCGGGTGTTGTGCACAAAAAGAATTCGGCCAAGCCTAAAGAAGTTCGAAAATTTCTACGTACGTCCCCCACGTACATACTCTGGAAATACGGGGTATAACACTGATGTCGAAAGAGTATCCTAGTAGGAGGACTTAGCCTTCAGGTTCGGTGGGTAGTTCGTCATCTTCCCTAGCTATGCGCCTTACGGGGCGGGTTTGATTAGAACAACTAAGGGGAGTGAAACAGTAGATACAGGTATATCTTTAACCCTCTAGAGATTAGTATTGTGTGATGAGATGAGTATATCTTAAGTGTTATGTTCAGATAACATAAGTGTATTGTGATTAGAAATCATGGTTAGTTACCGGGTAAGATTTTGGGGGATAGAGAAGGTGTGAGCCTTAGAGTGTTATACGTAGAGACCTTAGAGGTAAGGCCATCTCGAGTAAAGGTGTAGTGTTATGTTTGATCCTTATCGGAGTGCATAGTGCACGTGGGCTATGTTTGGGATAGGTCCCTAAGTAGTATGAAATGAAAGAGGGTAGTTGAGCTAAGAAGACCGCTAGGTTTTCGTAACGTGTTTAGTGAGATTGTTCCTTCGGGGAGATAGTATTTTGCGCCTTGCCGGGTCGGGTTGAGGCCACGTTGCGGGTCAACCCGCGGCATGTTTGGTGGTGGGGTCTGGTTGTGGTGGTCCCGCCTTGTGGTAGGGTCACGAGGGTGTTAGGCTCAAGCTTAGTTAACCAGCGTACGAGTTCGTGGATGCGTTCGACCAGTGGTCGGGCCGATGGGGCGACCCGTCGTGTTCTTGATCGGGACCGTTTACTCGGCTGTGATGAGTTATCTGAAAGGTTGTAAGGCTGCACGGGGTGTCTACCTTCACCTTATGACAGACAATGGAGCCCAGGGTACGGCTGTTTTTGTTTCTGGAAGTTTTACCAGGCAAGGTTAAGAACTCAGGTGAGTCTCAGAATCGCATTCGCCCTCGGGCCAGTGTGTGGATTTCTGGGGTAGTCGTGGGGATTGTTGTCTCCTGTGAAGGGAGCGTTTAAACTACCATTTCAATGTTCGGATGTCGCCTTTTGAAGCCTGGTAGGGGCGGAAGTGTAAGTTGCCGGTCGATTGGTTCGATGTTGGCAAGGTTCAGATAGTTGGTTCAGGCTTGTTCCAGCAGACTGTGGATGGGGTGAAGCTTGTCTAGAAGAGGTTCTGGCAGCTCAGAGAAAATCGTGCGGATAATCGGCGACAACGCTTAGAGTTCAGGTTGACGGTCGATCTTCTTGAAAGTACCACCCCGGTTAGGGTGTGACGAGTTTTGGAAAACAGAGGGAACTTAGCCCGAGTTACTTTGGGCCTTTTGAGTTCATGTGAGGGATAGGCCAGGTTGCCTATATGTTAGCATTTGCCGTCCGACTTAGGAAGCGGTCGTCGATCTTCGTGTCATGCTCGAGAAGGAAATCGGAGATCCATCCAGAGTGTTCCCAGTTAATGATGACCAGGTTGGAGATAGTAACCCCGAGTTTTGGAAACTGAAGCGATGCTCGAAATGTGGTAAGAGTTCGAGTGTACGACAGCCTCAGGGATCGCATGCAGCCCGGTACCATTTGTTGGGTCGTCGGAGCAAGGCTCGCGACAAAGTGACAAAAGTAGTATCAGTGACTAAAAAAGTATATTTTTGACCGCGGGGAGAGGTATTTGTGGTGATGTTAGAGGTTTTTCCTCATGGACTTGGATGGAGGTATTTGCGCGGGTGTTTCTGTGGCCAGGTGTGGCAGGATTGTTCTCGTAAGTATAGTAGTGAAGACTATACCGGTGCGCGTTTGTTTTGAGACTTAGAAGGAACATTCGGGACGAATGTTTCTAAGGAGGGGAGAATGTTATACCCCGTATTTCAGAGTATGTACGTATAAAAGCTTAAAGCCTTAAGTAGGCAAAGTGGCGAAATTGTGCACAAGTGCCGAAAAGAGTCGTTTTCCGGCGAAACGTTTCCACAGCTTTTGTAGAGAAAATTCCGGCTATGTCATTTATATTTTTTGCGGATTTTTCCGAGAGACGAACATTTTTGGACCAACGGGAGGGTGACACTTGTCACCCTCATTGGACGGTAAAGGGGTTGGTTGGCCTTGGCCGATTGGTCCCTTATTTTGGGCCTTGTTTTGTGGCTTGTTTTGTGGCTTGTTTTGTGCCTTGTTTTGTGGAGTAGGGTTAGGGTGCACTTGGCTTGATCTTGGCCTTACACTTGCCTTGCACATGGCTTAATCTTGGCCATTGGTTGGCCTTTGGTTTTCCTATAAATACCCCCCCTTAGTGATGAACTTCTTCATCCACTCTTCACTTGTTCTAAGTCTTGGAAACCCCTCTCCTCCCTCTTGTTGACTCTCGTCCAAGAGCCCCTCTCCCCCTTGTGAAGGCCTTTGGCCGAAACCCTCTCCCTTTGTGAGCCTTAGCCGAGAACCCCCCCCCCCCTCTCTTAGAGTGTTGTTCTCGTGTAACATACCCCCCCTCTTTGTAGAAATACTCTCAAAAGTATTGTTACTATACCCAAATTACCTTAGCCGTATACCTTCTATTATTCCAAAGAAACCTCTATCACGTAGAGCAGGAAATACTACCGTATGTCCTTTTTGTCTCAAACCGAAACCCTAAGGAAAATCTCCATAGTTGGTTGGAGTATTAAGTAGAGGTCGCGTAGAACTTCTAAGGGTTGTTTGGAGCGGGTTGGAGCACCCGGAGTAGGAGCTAAGCATTGCTAAGGATCGACATTTATACTTGGATGATTATGGGCTTATCGAGGTAATTATCTTGTCCCCCTATTGTAATTGGATATTACATGTTGTAGGAATATATAGTTGAAGTATACTATATATATAATCGAACATAGCTTGTGGCAATGTCTTTGGACTTAAGCACAATTTAAAGAAGAGAATCGAAGCTGTAATTACGTGGGATCAGACATGCACTTGTAGTTTGGTGGTAGGAAGGGCGCCAATTTCCGTAGGATCTTGTATCTAGATTTATTCTACCGAGTAGTCTAGACTTTGATAGACTTGTATAACCTGTATAGGTTGAATGTTCTGTGAGTAGCATGTGCTACTTGAGAAGGTGGACCAGGCTAGCCGGGTTATAGCCGTGGAGCGATTTGCTAATAGTCGATAATCGTCGCGAGGTATGTGATTCTTCCTAAAGCATGATATTTTACAATATATATATAGTACGGTAGACGTACATGTGTTAACTGAATAATAACTACGGCAATGTCTTTTGACTTAAGCTCGAATAATAATAATCTTGAAATAGTTCAAGAGAATTAAGAACTGTTTTTAAAAGAATAGTAATACTTGGTTTTAAAAAACTTAAGAGTTATACTAGTTTTATGGGAAGTTAGGTATAACGGCTTAAGAGAGATAAAACGAATGATTTATTTTAGAAGTTAAGAGACTTGATCTTGTAAGATAAGAGACTTAACTTAATCAATGAATTTTGTGTGAAACCTCATTCGTGAGTAATGAGTACTTGATTTTTAAAAGGGATAATGTTTCTTGATTTGGAAATCAGAATGTGTATCGACAAACCACTGCAGCGTTAATAAAGGGAAATGTTTTGATTAATGAAGTATTAATAAAACCAGTAGAAACTTCCATCTGCATAGAAGCTAAGATGAGACAAAATGATATTTCCTAGATCATGGCTGCTGTAATAAGATTGTTATAAACAAGAATATCCTACTCACACATAAGACTTATGTTTCTTAGATGGTTTAAAAGAGAATTATATTCTTAAATGAATAAGACTATGAACGACGAAACCTTTCTAAAATAAGAAACGTGAACATTTGAAATTAGGCAAACTTGAACGTTTGGAAAATAATGTTGTTACTTGATTTTACAAAGGTAAGTGTTTTGGTTTACTTAAAAAAAAAAAAAAAAGACAGTCACTCTATTTTATACTACGGGTATTGCGTGACTTATGGGAAAGAAGCGGATCTTTTAAAGATTTAATGTGTGAAGTACTTTGGGGATAGATACCCAAACTTGTTAGTAGAAAGTACCTTGTGTGAATAACTTGATTGTATTGGTTTGTGATAGTCTTGTAATGCTTTCTTGTTGATTTGATAAGTAAACATGTTAGGATGCTATGTGTGTTAGTATCTTGTGGTTGTTATGTAAGGGGAGTCATTCTTGCTGTGATTACGTTGCTAAACGGTAAGTCCATTGTACTATTATTATATCACCTACCCCCTTGACTTATTATACCGAGGGCTTGCCACCCTTGATGCGGGTCTATACGGCCTATGCGGTCCTTGTGGCTATGCGGAGTCACGAGCTCGGGATTGATCATTCGGGTGTTTAGCACGACGCGGGGATTCCTATGCGATGCTGTTGAGACTATGCGGTCTATTGAGACTATGCGGGTTGCGGGAGTCCAGGCGGATACTGGGGGTTAAGCTGCCTCCGATGCGGGGTATACCTCAGGCGGTCTGGGACCATGATTCGAGGAATACCTTATGCGGGTCTGTGTGTGACCTATGCGGAGCTGCGAGAGTTCCAGGGATAGACACGCACATTGATACTGCGGGCAAATGGCCAGCTTCGATCATGTGGTGCGGTCTAGAAAGACCTCGTGATACAGTTTATGGCATTTGTGGTACTGAGGGTCTTAGGAGTTGGCTATGCCTTCGTACTTACCCCGTACGGTTTTATTGTGATGACTTTGAGGGCGTGAGTCCCTAACTTGATGTCACGACCCGAACCTGGGCCCGTGACTGGTGCCTTACCCCGGGCACCCTAGTGATACAACATCAGAGTAATCATATACATGAAACAAATGAAGTACAAAGCGATGTCGAGGAAAACTTGCCTTTCGGCATATATATAAATAACAACTTTTACAAATGAGCAGTTAAATCCTTTTTACAAACCACCGCCCACAAGATTACTCTGGACCTAAGAAATGATATGACAACAATGGCGGGACGGGGCCGCCAAACCCTGAATGTAAACACCTATTACGACGGGAATATACCATCGATAAGCCTCGGAGAAACGGGGCTTCCATCTGTTGCGTGACCAAAGCTAGGATCAACGATGGTGTACCTCAACTGCGGCATGAACGCGGCCCCGAAGAGGTCGACAACAGGTACCGAGTATGTGAAACTGAAAATACTGTAAATGGAATCATAGTAGTCTATATAAAGCAGGAGACATGTATGATAACAAAACTACAGTTCACGATAAACAAGCAGTCATATCAAGTCAGGGACTCACGCCCTCAAAGTCATCACTCAAACATAACAATGGGTCTCACGCCCACAACATGAATCATGCCGTGGAATACCTTCCTCATCGTGATTTATGATATAAAAGCACCAAGGAAACACACATGAACACGGGTCCCACTGTGCCATAATAACACCGTGCGGGGTAATGCGAAGGCATAGCCGACTACTAACACCCACAGTACCAACAAGGTCATGAACTGTATCATAAGATCTGTCTAGACCGTCACATGATCAAAGCTGGCCACTTGCCCGCAGTATCTAATGTGCGCGTCAAGCCACGGAACTTCCCGACTCGCGTAGGCCAATCTCATCGGCGCGCAGGTATTCCCGCATCGGGTAGCTACTCCGGCATCGTCACGACTTCGATCGCATGGCCACATGGACCGCGTGCCCGTAAAGGACGACACTAACACGGAACTCGTAGCTCGCGCATAGGCCACAGGACTGCATGAGGTATTCTCGAATCATAGGTCCATCGACCCGCCTGAGTCTACCCCGCATCGGAGGGCAACTTAACCTCCGGAAACAAGTCAAGGTGAGTGGTACAATACCAATACATCGGCTGATAGTTAAACAACTTTAAGCGCAAGCGAGGGAACACCCCTTTACACAAAACATCACAAGATACTAACACACGTAGCATCCTAGCATGCTTACTTAACAAATCAACAAGACAGTATTACAAGGTTATCACAACCCAACATAATCAAGTTATACACACAAGGCACTTTCTACTATATGATTAACAAGATCGGGTTTTATCCCCAAAGTACTTCATCGTTAACTCTTTTAAAAGATCCGTTTCGTTCACAGAAGTCACACAATACCCGTAGTATAAAATAGAGTGACTATCTTTTTAAAGTAAACCAAAACACTTACTTTGTAAAGTCGAGTAACAACATTATTTTCCAAACGTTCAAGTTTGCCTAATTTCAAACGTTCAAGTTTCTCATTTTAGAAAGGTTTCGTAATTCATATTATTAACTACTTAATAATATAATTCTCTTTTAAAACAATCTGAGAAACATAGGCCTTATATGTGAGTAGGTTATTCTTGTCCATAATCAATCTTATTAAAGCAGCCATGATCTAGGAAATGTAATATCATTTTGTCTTATCTTAGCTTCATGCGGATGGAAGTTTCTAGCTTTTAATAATACTTAATTAGTCAAAACATTTCCTTTTATTAACGCTGCAGTGGTTTGTCGATACACATCCTGATTTCCGAAATCAGTAAAACATTCTTAAGCCGTTATACCTAACTTCCCATAAAGCTAGTATAACTCTTAAGCTTTCAAAAATCTTTTGAAATACTTCAAGTTCTTTATTATCACATAACAAGCGGATTATAGTTCAAATCAGTTACCTTTTAAAAACCACAAAGTATTTTCTTACCTACATAAAGCTGTTATAACCAACTTCCCATAAAGCCGTTATAACACTTTATATTTTAAACCAATCAAATACTTTTAACACATGTACGTCTACCGTACTACATAGTTATACACATATCATGCTAGAAGAGATAGGAAGAGGTTCACATACCTCGCGACGAGTATCGACTAATAGCAAAACGCTCCAAGTACTTCAAACCGTCGGCTACTCCTTAGCCAGTAGATCGCGCCACGTAGTACTTCAACCTATAAGGCCACAAGGCGCTTATTAACATTTAGATCCCTTCGTAGAACATTCTACAGAAAATTCGGCAGCACCTCCCCCCCCGCAACAGCGTAAATCTCCTCCTCTATCGGGGCCGGCTATCAAGCCAACCAGGGGGGGGGTTCATACATCTAACCGGACGTGCACAATTCTACCTCACAGAAAAGCTACACAAGGTCTACTGTAATACAGTCCTATGTAAAAACAGTTCAGTACTCTTCTTTCGAAAAGGTTTCTAATTATTCAGGCTTAAGTCCAAAGACATTGCCGACAACAACGTTCAGTTCTATATATAGTATACTTCAACTATATAGTCTAACAATCATGTAATTTCCAATTACAATAGAGGGACAAGATATTTACCTCGATAAGCCCATAATTATCCAAGTATAAAGTCGATCCTGGGCAATCGTTTAGCTCCAACTCGAGCGCCCACCCGCTCTAAACCACCCTTAGAAGTTCTAACCAACTTCTACACAATACTCCAACGGACTATGGAGATTTTCCTAGGGTTTCGGTTTTGTGACAGACGGGAAGTGTAATAGTATTTCTGGGCTTTTCGTATAGGTATAACCTTAGAATACTACAAGGTATACGGCTAAGGTAATTTGGGCATTATAACAATACTTTTGAGAGTATTTCTACCAAGAGGGGGGTATTATACGAAAACAACTAGGCTAGGGGTACCCACGGCTAGCACCCTGGAGGGGGTGGCTACCCCGGCCTACCCCACTGTGGGGAACTCTCGCCAAGGCACTACACTAAGGGGGAAGAAGCTTTCAAGACTTAGGCAATTTGTGGATGAATTAGTCTTCAAAGGGGGGGGGGGTATTTATAGGTCTAGCAAAGGCCAACCAATGGCCAAGATCTTGCCAAGTGCAAGGCAAGTGTAGGGCCAAGATCTTGCCAAGTGCACCTTAACCAACTACACACAAAATATCCTACCAACTACTTGACAAAATAGTCACCATTTCGTCCACTCTACCGCCACCAATGAGAGGGTGCCAAGTGGCGCCCTCTTGTTGGTCCAAAATGTTTCGTCTCTCGGAAAAATCCGCAAAAAATAAAAATGACATAGCCGGAATTTTCCCTACGAAAGCTGTGAAAACGTTTCGTCGAAAAACGACTCTAATCGGGTGTTGTGAACAAATAAATTTCGGCCAAGCCTAATTCTCAAGTTCAAATTTTCTACGTACGTCCTTACGTACATACTCTGGAAATACGGGGTATAACATTCTCCCCTCCTTAGAAACATTCGTCCCGAATGTTCCTTCTAAGTCTCAAAACAAACGCGCGCCGGTATAGTCCTCACTGCTATACTTACATTTAAAACAATCACGCACGCATGGCCACGGAACCAACTTGCGCAAAGTACTTACCTTCAAGTCCACGAGGACACACCTCTAACATCACAAACGCTCCCATCCAAGGGTCTAAAATATAATTTCTTCGCACTTTCTCCACACAAAAGAAATGATCACATCTACGCTCGCCATACACGCTCGCTTCTTCCCTTACGTGTCGTACCCTTCTCGTACACTCGAATTCTTACCACATGATACCACTTTTGTCACTTTGCCCGAGGCATAAACCTTCTCAGGCGACCCAACAAATGGTACCGGATGCGTCGATCATCGCGGTGTCGTACACCCAAACTCTTGATACTGCTTCAGTTTCCGAAACTCGGGGTTACTATCTCTAACGTGGTCATCATTAACTGGGAACACTCTGGATGGATCTCCGATACATTCCCTATCATAACAATACGAAAGACCGGACATACTGCCTCCTAAGTCGGACGGCAAAAGCTAACATATAGGCAACCTGGCCTATTCTTCACATGGACTCAAAGGCCCAAAGTAACTCGGGCTAAGTTCCCTCTGTCTTCCAAAACTCGTCACACCCACCCCGGGGTGGTACTTTCAAGAAGACCGACCGTCAACCTGAACTCTAAGCGCCGCCGATTATCCGACGATTTCTGAAATGCCGAACCTCTTCTAGACAAGCTTTACTCTATCCACGGTCTGTGGAACAAGCTCAACCAACTATCCCGAATCCTGCCAACATCGAACCAATCGACCGGCGACTCACACATCCGCCCCTACAAGGCTTCATAAGGCGACATCCGAACACTGAAATGGTAGCTTAAACACTCCTTCAACAGGAGACAACAATTCTCGCAACTATCACTGAAATCCAAACACTGGCCCGAGGGCGAATGTGATTCTGAGACTTACTCGAGTTCCTAACCTTGCCTGGTAAAACCTCCAGAAAAGCGGTATGACACTGGCTCCATCGTTCGACATAAGGTGAAGGTAGGCACCCCGTGCAGCCTTACAACTTTTCTGATATATCATCTCGCATAACCCTCTGCCGAGTACACGGTCTTTGCTAGAAGACAACACGGCTGACCTCCTCGGCCCAACTACTGGTCGAATGCATTCATGAAATCGTACGTTGGTTAACTAAACTCGGGCCTAACACCCTCGTGACCCTATCACAAGGCGGGACCACCACAAACTGACCCCACCACCAAACATGCCGCGGGTTGACCCGCAACGTGGCCTCAACCCGACCCGGCAACGCGCGAAACGCTAGCTCCCTGAAGGAAAACTCTCACTAATCACGTTACGAAAACCTAGCGGTCTTCTTAGCTCAACTACCCTCTTTCATGCCACACTACTCAGGGACTTATCCCGTAACATAGCTCACGTGCACTATGCACTCCTATAAGGGTCAAACATAAACATACGTCTTTTACTCGAGATGGCCTTACCTCTAAGGTCTCTACGTATAAAACTCTAAGGCTCACACTTTCTCTATCCCCCAAATCTTACTTGGTTAACTAACCAAGATTTCTAATCACCATTTACACAATGCTATCAGAATATAACCCTTAAGGTATACTCACCTTATCACACATACTAAACCCTAGAGGGTTAAAGATCTATCTGTATCTACTGCTTCACTCCCCTTAATCGTTCCAATCAAACCTGCCGTGAGGCGCGCTAAGGAAGATGACAAACTACCCACCGATCCTCGAAGGCTAAGTCCTCCCGCAAGGACACTCTTTCGACAAACCACTCGACGGTCATAGGTACAACACGTACCAACTAAAAGACGACATTCCCTGGGATGACGCCTGCCACATTGTGAACACTGAGAAAAACTGAATCCGGATGGCTGGAACCTACGTGTAGCTGTGAACCGGAAGCTCTGGAGCTCTGACCAACTCCCGCATACCCCGAACGTCCTGAAATTCGTGGAGGACCTCGCTGCACTGGTGGATGTGCATAATCTAATCCGCTGGTGAGGCGACTCGCCTCAAAAGTTACTAAAGGACCTTGCTGCTCTGGCCCTCTTCTGCATCGCCGTTAACCCGTCGATCTCTACGTTTTCTCGGCCTGCTGCGCATAAGCCCGTACACAGGCCATGCTCAAGCCCGACTTGAAGAATTACTTTCGCACAACCTTCTCGTTGATATTCATCAAGGCTCGCGGTACATCGGTATACTCTCTGGTAGCCAAATCCATAGCTAATGCAGGTTGTCTTTTCGCAATCTATATTCTCTGTTCCTGGTCGTGGAACTGAAGGTTCAAATATCATGGCCGCAGTAGGAACTGCCGCCGCCGTGCTAAACTTTACTGGGGCTAGTGATGTCGCAGAAATCCCCGAATGAAGCACCTAACTCAGGTGATGATTGGGCCTGTGCCCTCGTAACCCTCTGAACTCTACTCGCAGCTCCCTCGGCTGCCTTGCCCTCCTGGGCCCGGGTTTGCCCTACGCGGAGGCATAGCGATAAGGGAAAATAATTTCGTCAGAGGGTCCAACATACAACACAGCTCTAAGGCACGATCTCAGAGTGAGAAGAATAGAAACCAATCCTAAATACCCTATAGCCTCCTGATTATTGATGTGGTGCACAACACACCGATAATCAAGACTTCTCGGATACGATGCGTAGACACTTTCCGAGGATTAAGCGCTCGATACCACTTTTGTCACGACCGAACTGGGCGTGGTCGTGCCTTACCGGGCACCCTGGTGATACAACATCGAGTAATCGGAACATAAAACATATACATGAAACAAATGAAGTACAAAGCGATGTCGAGAAAACTTGCCTTTCGGCATATATATAAATAACAACTTTTACAAATGAACAATTAAATCCTTTTTACAAACCACAACAAGATTACTCTGGACTTAAGAAATGATATGACAACAATGGCGGGGCGGGCGCCAAACCCCGAATGTAAACACCTATTACGACAGGGAATATACCACCGATAAGCCTCCGAGAAACGGGGCTTCCCATACTGTTCGTGACCACAAAGCTAGGATCAACGGCGGTGTACATCAACTGCGGCATGAACGCACTTCGAAGGAGGTCAAGATAACAGTACCAAGTATGTGGCGAAAATCTGTAAATGGAATCATAGTAGTCTATATAAAGCGGGAGACATGTATGATAACAAAACTACGATTCACAATAAACAAGCAACATATCAAGTCGTGACTCACGCTCAAAGTCATTACTCAAATATAATAATGGGTCTCACGCCCACAACATGAATCATGCGTGGAATACCTTCCTCACCGCCAGCTTTATGATATAAAAGCACCAAGGAAACACATGAACACGGGTCCCACTGTGCCATAATAACACCGTGCGGGGTAAGTGCGAAGGCATAGCCGACTACTAACACCTACGCATCAACAAGGTCATGAATCGTATCATAAGATCTGTCTGCACCGTCACATGATCAAAGCCGCCACTTGCCCGCGATATCTAATGCGCGTCAAGCCTTGGAACTTCCCGCACTCGCGATAGGCCAATCTCATCGGCCCGCATGAGGTATTCCCGCATCGAGGGTAGCTACTCCGGCATCGCCACGACTTCGCAATCCGCGTGGCCACATGGACCGCATGCCCATAAAGCGACGACACTAACACGGAACTCGTAGCTCGCATAGGCCCTCGGGACTGCATGAGGTATTCTCGAATCATAGGTCCATCGACCCGCCTGAGTCTACCCCGCATCGGAGGGCAGCTTAACCTCCGGAAACAAGTCAAGGTGAGTGGTACAATACCAATACATCGGCTGATAGTTAAACAACTTTAAGCGCAAGCAGGGAACACCCTTTACACAAAACATCACAAGATACTAACACACGTAGCATCCTAGCATGCTTACTTAACAAATCAACAAGACAGTATTACAAGGCTATCACAACCCAACATAATCAAGTTATACACACAAGGCACTTTCTACTATATGATTAACAAGATCGGGTTTTTATCCCCAAAGTACTTCATACGTTAACTCTTTTAAAAGATTCGTTTCGTTCACAGAAGTCACACCATACCCGTAGTATAAAATAGAGTGACTATCTTTTTAAAGTAAACCAAAACACTTACTTTGTAAAGTCGAGTAACAACATTATTTTCCAAACGTTCAAGTTTGCCTAATTTCAAACGTTCAAGTTTCTCATTTTCGAAAGGTTTCGTAATTCATATTATTAACTACTTAATAATATAATTCTCTTTTAAAACAATCTGAGAAACATAGGCCTTATATGTGAGTAGGTTATTCTTGTCCATAATCAATCTTATTAAAGCAGCCATGATCTAGGAAATGTAATATCATTTTGTCTTATCTTAGCTTCTATGCAGATGGAAGTTTCTACTGTTTTTAATAATACTTAATTAGTCAAAACATTTCCTTTTATTAACGCTGCAGTGGTTTGTCGATACACATCCTGATTTCCGAAATCAGTAAAACATTCTTAAGCCGTTATACCTAACTTCCCATAAAGCTAGTATAACTCTTAAGCTTTCAAAAATCTTTTGAAATACTTCAAGTTCTTTATTATCACATAACAAGCCGATTATAGTTCAAATCAGTTACCTTTTAAAAACCACAAAGTATTTTCTTACCTACATAAAGCTGTTATAACCAACTTCCCATAAAGTCGTTATAACACTTTATATTTTAAACCAATCAAATACTTTTAACACGTATGCGTCTACCGTACTACATAGTTATACACATATCATGCTAGAAGAGATAGGAAGAGGTTCACATACCTCGCGACGAGTATCGACTAATAGCAAAACGCTCCAAGTACTTCAAACCGTCGGCTACTCCTTAGCCAGTAGATCGCGCCACGTAGTACTTCAACCTATAAGGCCACAAGGCGCTTATTAACATTTAGATCCCTTCGTAAAACATTCTACAGAAAATTCGGCAGTACCTCCCCCCCCGCAACAGCGTAAATCTCCCCCTCTATCTGGGGCTATCAAACCAACCAGGGGTTCATACATCTAACCGGACGTGCACAATTCTACCTCACAGAAAAGCTACACAAGGTCTACTAATCACCCATGTAAAAACGATTCAAGATTCTTTCTTCGAAAAGGTTTCTAATTATTCGTGCTTAAGTCCAAAGACATTGCGACAACAACGCTCGATTCTATATATAGTATACTTCAACTATATAGTCTAACAATCATGTAATTTCCAATTACAATAGAGGACAAGATATTTACCTCGATAAGCCCATAATTATCCAAGTATAAAGTCGATCCGGCAATCGCTTAGCTCCACTCAGCGCCCAACCTCTCTAAACCACCCTTAGAAGTTCTAACCAACTTCTACACAATACTCCAACGGACTATGGAGATTTTCCTAGGGTTTCGGTTTTGTGACAGACGGGAAGTGTAATAGTATTTCTGGGCTTTTCGTATAGGTATAACCTTAGAATACTACAAGGTATACGGCTAAGGTAATTTGGGCATTATAACAATACTTTTGAGAGTATTTCTACCAAGAGGGGGGGTATTATACGAAAACAACTAGGCTAGGGGGGGTACCCCACGGCTAGCACCCCAAGGAGGGGGGGTGGCTACCCCTCGGCCTACCCCACTAGGGGGGGGAACTCTCGGCCAAGGCACTACACTAAGGGGGGAGGAAGAAGCTTTCAAGACTTAGGCAATTTGTGGATGAATTAGTCTTCAAAAGGGGGGGTATTTATAGGTCTAGCAAAGGCCAACCAATGGCCAAGATCTTGCCAAGTGCAAGGCAAGTGTAGGGCCAAGATCTTGCCAAGTGCACCTTAACCAACTACACACAAAATATCCTACCAACTACTTGACAAAATAGTCACCATTTCGTCCACTCTATCACACTAATGAGAGGGTGCCGTGGCGCCTCTTGTTGGTCCAAAATGTTTCGCCTCTGGAAAAATCCGCAAAAATAAAAATGACATAGCGAATTTTCCCTACGAAAGTCGTGAAAACGTTTAAAAAAACGACTCTAATCGGGTGTTGTGAACAAATAAATTTCGGCCAAGCCTAATTCTCAAGTTCAAATTTTCTACGTACGTCCTTACGTACATACTCTGGAAATACGGGGTATAACACTTGACATGACTGCTTATTTATTGTAAACTTTAGTTTGGTTATCATACATGTCTCCTGCTTTGTATAGACTACTATGATTTCATTTACAGTATTTATTTTCAGTTTCACATACTGCACTGTTGCATCGACCTCCTTCGGGGTTGCGCTCATGCCGCAGTAAAGGTACACCACCGTTGATCCTCGCCTAGGGTCAGTCATTGCGTTTGGGAAAGCTCCGTTTCTCCGAGGCTTATCTTCGTATAGTCCTGTTGTTGTAGGTGCTTACATTCGTGGTACGACGGCCCCGTCCGTCGTTGTTGTCATATCATTCGTAGAGGTCTGTAGTACTGTTGTGGGAAGGGTTTGTAAAAAGGATTAAACTGTTCATGTTGAAAAAGCTGTTGTTTATATATATGCCGAAAGGTAAGTTTTTCTCAGATTATTGTTTCATATTTCATAATATGTCTTGTATCGTTTTATATTCCGCTGATTACTCTGATGATGTATCACTAGGGTGCCCGGGGTAAGGCACCAGTCACGGGCCCGGAATCGGGTCGTGACACTTCAGTCATCGCTTCAGTTTCCAAAACTTTGGAGTCACCACCTCCAAACTTGGTCATCTCACTAGCTTCGCTTCCTTTAAGGCCATTCCCGGCCTTCACGAACCGATTCTGGTCGAACGCATCCACGAACTTATACGATGGTTATCTAAACTTGGGCCTAGCACCCTCGTGACCCTACCACCTGGCGGGACCACCCAGAGCTGACCCTACCTCTAAACAGGCCGCGGGTTGGCCCTCAACATGGCCCCAACCCGACCTACTTAATGCATCACGCTCTTGTTCCCCGCTCCGGAACAATCTTACCTCTACAGGTCATGAAAGCTACCACTTCCATTTCACACTACCCAGGGACTTATCACACAATACATTCTAGGCATAAATTCTCTCCGACAAGGATTACTTGCAAAATCCTGCACTCAAGACGGCCTTACATCTAAGGTCTCAATTGTAATATTCTAAGGTTCATCATTTCCTCACCCCCAGGCTTACCCGTTTACACTAACCAGGTTTCTAAATTACATTTTAGCACAAGCTATCCGAACATAACACTTAACACATTATCATAGCATCAATACATACAAGTCTCTAGAGGGTTAAGGATATACATGTCTCTATCGCTTTTCTAATCACAGTCCTGCCCTGCAGGGTGCATAACTAGTGAAGGCGATGAACCAGCCACTGATCCTGAAGGCTGAGTCGTAACATCCGTGCTACCCTTGGTCGGACAGTTCCTCGCAAAATGGCTCTGCTGGCCGCAAAAATAACAAGCTCCCTTGGCACCACGACATTCCCCAAAATGCGGTCTACCACATCGACCACACCGAGGTAGGGGTGACTGCACCTGGCCAACACCCCTACTCCCCTGGAAACTTGAACCTACGGAGCTCGACCGCTCCTGAATACTCGACGCTCGAAGGTTGTGGAGTACCACTGCGCACCGGGCGGAGGTACAAAACTAGGTTCTTCCGAGGCGGTCCGCCTCAAAAGTCACCAAAGGACCTCGTTGCTCGCCTCTTCGCTGATCTCGCCATTCCGTCGATTTCTCCGCCTCACATCCAAGTGCATAAGCTCGCATGCGGGCAATGTCCATGTCCTGAAGGGCTACACCGAACAACTCTCGCTAGGTAATCATCAAGCCTCGTAATATATCGGTGCACTCGATCCTCCATATTAGCTACTAATGCGGAACATACCGCCAATGAGTCGAACTCACATTGTACTCCCGAATCAGACGCCTGCTCGCCAACACCAAAAATTTGTTGGCCCGAGCCCTCCTCATCTGTGGAGGCAAGAAATGTGCAAGAAATGCCTCTGAGAACTCGTCCCATATAGCTGGAAGTGCATTCTCTCCCCGGGACAGCTCCCACGAATCAAACCACGATCATTGCGGTATCACGCACCGACGCGAACCTAAGACCACCGACTCGGTCTCCAAGCCTTGATCACTCTCATGATCCGTCAGAATCGCTTGATGAACTCCTCGCGGATCATCCTCAGGCCTTGACCCGTAGAACTCTGGCGGGCTACATCTCAGAAAGTCCTGTAGCCTCAAACTATCCGATCTAGGGTGAACCACGCGCGCCATCGAACTGCAGGCCCAAATTTATCCTCATATCTGCCACGACCGCCGCGAATCGGGCCATCTTCTTGTAACCCATCTCTTCTGCCCCAGACCGTGGGACTGGAGGCTCAGGTACCGTAGTCTCAGCAGCCACTGCTGCGGCTCTAAACTCTACTGGTGCTGGCGGTGTCGCGAAACTCGCCGTCGGAAGCACTGTCTCAGGTATTGACCGGGCCTGCGCCCTCGTACTCCTCTGTATCCCACTAGCAGCTCCCTCGGCTGTCTTGCCCCTCGCGGGGTTGTCTTGCACGAGGCATAATCGGTAAAACGAAGGAATACGTCGGAGGGTCCAACTTATCACACGCCTCTAAGGCACGATCTCGTAATGAGAAGAAATGGAAACTAATCCTAAATGTCCTGCACCTCCCGATTATAGATGTGGTGCACAACACACCGATAATCAAGACTCTACTAGACACGGTGCAGTAGACACTTTCCGAGGATTAATCGCTCGATACCACTCGCTACGACTCGCTCGGGCCCGTGGATCGTGCCTTACCCGGGCACCCAAGTAGTCATACATCAGAGTAATCAGCGGAACATAAAAATAAAACATGAAACAACTGTAAAATGAGACACATTTTATCTGAGAGAAAAATCGCCTTTCGGCATATAGATAAAACTAAAACTTGAACAGTTTAATCCTTTTTACAACCCTGCCCACAACAGTACTACAGACCTCTAAGATTTACAACAACTATGACGGGACAGGGCCCCGCCATACCCCTGAATGTACAAGAACCTACAACTCAGGGAACACATACCAAAAGATAAGCCTCCGAAGGAACGGAGCTTCCCGATACGCTGAAAGGTGATCCTAAAAGCGGGGATCGACAACCAATGTACTTCTACCTGCGGCATGAACGCACTCAAGGAGGTCAAGACAGTACCAAGTATGTGAAACGAAAATCTGCAGCTTAAATCAATACGATCTATATAAAGCGAGACATGTATGATAACCAAAATACGATTCACGATAAACAAGCGATCATGTAAGTCGTGACTCACGCCTCAAAGTCGCCACTCAAATATAACTATGGGTCTCACGCCCACAACATCAATCATGTTCGCATCATGGCCACATGCCGAAATTGCATCGGTGTAGACATGTCCATGATGCAACAATAATAATAACAATGCCGCATGGCCACATGCCCCCGGAATTCTGCATCGGTGTAGACATGTCCATGTAACATCAACAACAATATATCGGGTGATCAACCCTGCCGCATGGCCACATGCCCCCGGAATTCTGCATCGGTGTAGACATGTCCATGTAACCACAATAACAATATATCGTAATCAACCCCGCCGCACGCCACATGCCCTGACTGCGACGGTGTAGACATGTCCATGTAAGTTCTCAACAAGTCAACCGGCCCTCCAACGAGAGGCGCGGTAGTATAGAAACACAATTCTACAACAAAGGCTATCACAACAAGTATAGGCAAGTTACACAACAACAAGCATAGGCAAGTTATATACAACTCGAGGTACTTCCATTTTATATCAAAGTCCGGGTTTTAACCCTAAAGTACTACGTACGTTAAATTCCTTTTAAAGAGATTCATTCCTTTTATAGAGATTCATTCCTTTTATAGAGGTCACCCAATACCCGTAGTATAAAATAGAGTGACTCACATTTTTAGCAAACCAAAACACTTCTCTTATTAAAGCCAAGTTATCACATTAAAACCAATGATAAGACCCTTCTTTTGTTTTCATAAAGTCGTTATAACTAACTTCCCATAAAGCTGTTATAACACTTTATGTTTTAAACCAATTTAAGACATAACAATGCCTTTCTTTTTCCTAAAGTTCCAGTTTGCCTAATTCCAATTACCCAAGTCTCTTTTTAGAAAAGTTTCATAGTTCAATGTCTTAATCTCTTTTAAAACAATTGAATAACATATGCCATATGTGTGAGTAGTTTATTTTATAACCATCTTTATTAAAGCAGCCATGATCTAGGAAATGTAATATCATTTTGTCTCATCTTAGCTTCTATGCAGATGGAGGTTTCTACTGGTTTTAATAATACTTCATTATCCATTACATTTTCCTTTATTAACGCTGCAGTGGTTCGTCGATACTCATTCTGATTTCCAAATCAAGAAACATTATTCCTTTAAAAACCAAGTACTCATTACTCACGAATGAGGTTTCACACAAAACTCATATTAATTCATTTAAGTTAAGTCTCTTATCTTATAAGATCAAGTCTCTTAACTTCTAACAATCAGTAAACCATTCTCTTTATCTCTCTTAAGACGTTATACCTAACTTCCCATAAAGCTAGTATAACTCTTATGTTTTCAAAACCAAGCATTACTCTTCTTTCAAAAAGGTTTCTTAATTCTGTTGAAATACTTCAAGATTCTTTATTATTCAGGCTTAAGTCAAAAGACATTGCCATAATACTACATTCGCTAACACACGACGTCACCGTACTATATATATGTTCCTTTAAAATATTTCAAGGTTCTTATTATTCGGGCTTAAGTCAAAAGACATTGCCGCATACAATTATATTCGCTAGCACACGTCGTCTACCGTACTACATATATATATTATTCGTGCTTAAGTCAAAAGACATTGTCACACGTACGTCTAACGTACTATATATATATATACTTTTAAAATACTTCATGCTCAAGAGTATAAGAAGAATCACATACCTCGCGACGATTATCGACTATAAGCAAAACGCTCCACGGTATAACCCGCTTAGCTGGTCCACCTTCTAAGTAGCCCATGCTACTTGCGAACATTCAACCAATAAAGGTTATCGGTCCATCAGTATATACAATCCTATTGTTATACCCGTATTTCCAGTATATGCGTAAGGGCGTGCGTAGAAATTTGAGCCTTAAAGTTAGGCAAGGTTCGAATTTTGTGCACACCTTGCTAGATTCGTTTTTGACGAAACGTTTCCCAGCTTTCGTAGGGAAAATTCGGCTATGTCCTTTTAATTTTTGCGGATTTTCCTAGAGACGAAACATTTTGGACCAACGGGAGGGTGACATGTGTCACCCTCACATTGGAAGCTAGGCGCAACCTCGACGAAAATGGCTACTTTATGGCCTTGATTTGTGCCTTGTTTTGTGGCTTGTTTTGTGGAGTGTTTTGTGGAGTAGGGTTAGGGTGCACTTGGCTTGATCATGGCCTTACACTTGCCTTGCACATGGCTTGATCTTGGCCATTGGTTGGCCTTTGCTTGGCCTATAAATACCCCTTGAAGTGAAGACTTCTTCATCCACTCCTCACTTTGTATAAGTCTTGAAACCCTCTCCTCCCTCTTGTTGACTCTCGTCCAAGAGCCCCCCCTCCCTAGTAAAGGCCCTTGGCCGAGAAACCCCTACCCCTTTGTGTAGCCTTAGCCGAGAACACCCCCCCTTCCCTTGGAGTTGTTCTCGTGAGATACCCTCCCCCCTTTGGTTTTGAAATACTCTCCAAGTATTGTTATAATTCCCAAAATACCTTGGCCTTATACCTTGTAGTATTCCAAAGTTACCTCTATACGTAGAGCCCGGAAATACTACCTTTTGTCCTTTTAGTCTCAAACCGAAACCCTAAGGAAATCTTCATAGTTGGTTGAAGTATGTAAGTAGAAGTTGGTTAGAACTTCTAAGGGTTGTTTGGAGCGGATTGGAGCGCACGGAGTAGGAGCTAAACCTTGCTCAGGATCGACTTTTATCTCGGATAATTTTAGGCTTATCGAGGTAAATAATCTTGTCCCCCTTTGGTAATTGGAAATTACACGTCGTTGTAATATATAGTTGGAGTATACTATATATAGAACTGAACTTAGTATTGTGGCAATGTCTTTTGACTTAAGCTCAATTTAAAGAAAGAATCGAATGTAATTACATAGATCGCATTACGAGACTTGTGTAGTTTTCTTGTGTAGTAGAATTGTACACGTCCGGATTAGACGTATAACCCCCGGTTGGCTTGGTAGCCGCCTCGATAGAGGAGATTTCTGTGATTTGCGGGAGAGGTGCTGCCGAATTTTCTGTAGAGTATGGGAACCGTGTGTTTAGAAGATTAATAAGCGCCTTGTGGCCTTATAGGTTGAAGTACTACGTGTGGCGTGATCTACGTGGCTTAAGGAGTAGCCGACGGTTTGAGGTACTTGGAGCGTTTTGCTATTAGTCGATAATCGTCGCGAGGTATGTGAACCTCTTCCTAGCTCTTCTAGCATGATATGTGTATAACTATGTAGTACGGTAGACGTACATGTGTTAAATGTATTTGATTGGTTTAAAACATAAAGTGTTATAACGGCTTTATGGGAAGTTGGTTATAACAGCTTTATGTAGGTAAGAAGTGCTTGTGGTTTTTAAAAGGTAACTGGCTTGATGTGTGATAATAAAGAACTTGAAGTATTTCATTAAGAAACCCTTTTTGAAAGAAGAGTAATACTTGATTTTGAAAACATAAGAGTTATACTAGCTTTATAGGAAGTTAGATATAACGTCTTAAAAGAGATAAAGAGAATGGTTTACTGATTTTTAGAAGTTAAGAGACTTGATCTTAAAAGATAAGAGACTTGACTTAAATGTATTAATATGAATTTTGTGTGAAACCTCATTCGTGAGTAATGAGTACTTGGTTTTTTTAAAAGGAATAATGTTTTACTGATTTCGGAAATCAGAATGAGTATCGACAAACCACGGCAGCGTTAATAAAGGAAAATGTAATGAATAATGAAGTATTATTAAAACCAGTAGAAACCTCCATCTGCATAGAAGCTAAGATGAGACAAAATGATATTACATTTTCTAGATCATGGCTGCTTAATAAGATTGATTATGAACAAGAATAACCTACACTCATATAAGGCATATGTTTCTCAGATTGTTTAAAAAAGAATTATATTCTTAAATGATTAAGGCTATGAACTATGAAACTTTCCAAATAAAGAGACCTGAGTAATTGAAATTAGGCAAACTGGAACTTTAGGGGAAATAATGTTGTTGAAAAGGAAAGTGTTTTGGTTTACCTAAAAATGTGAGTCACTCTATTTTTATACTACGGGTATCGGGTGACCTTTATAAAAGGAATGGATCTCTTTAAAAGGAAGTTAACGTACGTAGTACTTTAGGGTTAAAACCCGGACTTTGATATAAAATGAAGGTACTTTGAGTTGTGTATAACTTGCCTATGCTTGTTGTTGTGTAACTTGCCTATGCTTGTTGTTGTGTAACTTGCTTATGCTTGTTGTGATAGCCTTTGTTGTGCAAGAATTGTGTTTCTATGTTACCGCGTCTCTCGATGGAGGGCCGGTTGACTTGTTGAGGACTTACTTGGACGTACTGGCAGTGACGGAAGATTCCACGGGTATGCTTCCCTTATTATTGTTACATGGGCATGTCTAGACCGATGATGTGGACATGTGGCCATTCTGGTTATTTACGGCGAAGTATCGTGACTTACGGTTGTGATCGGGTGCGTAGCCTGTTTACTTGCCCCCGTCAGCTACGTGACGCAGGTGGATCTGGTATAGGTTATTGCACCTGCCACGTGTCAGCTTCGCGAGTCAGTGTTTGGATGGAGCTTCGTGACTTACGGATGTGATCGGGTGCGTAGCCGATTCACTTGCCCCCGTCAGCTACGTGGCGCAGGTGGAGCTGGTGGAGGCTATTGCACCTGCCACGTGTCAGCTTCATGATATGGTTGTACAATATTATTGGTACGGTCGGATCTGGTAGTTATACTTGCCCCGTACGGTTTTTATGGCACAGGTGGGACCTGGTGTTCATGTATACTCCTTGGTGTTGTTATATCATAGACTGCCGGCAGTGAGGAAGGAATTCCACGGGCACGAGTGGTGAATTGGAGGGCGTGAGTCCCTGACTTGATATAACTGCTTATATGTTGTGTACTGTAGTTTGGTTATCATGCATGTCTCCCGCTTTATATAGACTGTTATGATTTCATTTACAGTTTCACATACTTGGTACCTGTTGTCTTGACCTCGCCGGGGCTGCGTTCATCCGCAGTAGAGGTACATCGGTTGTCGATCCGCGTTTAGATCACATTTCAGCGTGTTGGGAAGCTCGTTCCTTCGAGGCTTATCTTTTGGTATGTTACCGAAGTCTATAGATTCTTGTACATTCGGTATGGCGGGGCCACTGTCCGTCATAGTTGTTGTAAAAATCTTAAGTGCAGCTTGTTGTGGGCGAGGAGTTGTAAAAGGATTAAAGCGACGAGTTTTATGTATATCTTGTTGCTTTGTTTATTTATCATACCTCTTGATCCATGTCTATTTGCATGTTTAAGTTTTTATTTCCATTGGTTTTCTCGATGTTGTATCACCAGGGTGCCCGGGTAAGGCACGATCACGCGGGCAGGTTGGTCTTGACAAAGTGGTATCAGAGCGATTAGTGTCACACCGAAAATCGGGCCCGTGGATCGTGCCTTACCACAGGCACCCTAGTGATACAACATCGAGAGAAAAACGTGAAATAAAAACTTAGACATGCAACAATAGATATAATAATAAACAAGCCAACCAAAGCAGTTGCCTTCAAGATATACATAAAACTCCGACAGCTTTAATCCCTTTTACAACCCCGCCCACAACAAGACTGCTGCACTCTAAGATTTACAACGACTATGACGGACAGGCCCCGCCATACCCCGAATGTACAAGAACCTACAACTCGTGGAACACATACCAAAAGATAAGCCTCGAGAAACGAGCTTCCAAAACGGCAACCGAGATCCTAAGAGCGAGGATCCACGATCGATGTACCTCTACTGCGGCATGACGCAGCAAGGAGGTCGATAACAGTACAAGTATGTGGCTGTAAATCTGCAGCTTAAATCATAACGGTCTATATTAAGCGTGAGACATGTATGATAACCAAAATACAAGACGCAACATAAAAGATCAAGTCGTGACTCACGCCTCAAAGTCACCACTCAAATATAACTACGGGTCTCACGCCCACAACCTCCCTCATGTTCGCATCATGGCCACATGCCCCCGGAATACTGCATCGGTGTAGACATGTCCATGTTGCAGTAATAACAAGGCGCGTGGCGTACCCCGGAATCTTGCATCGGTGTAGACATGCCCATGTAACCTCAATAACAATATCTTGGGTGGTCAACCCGCCGCATGGCCACATGCCCCGAATCTTGCGACGGTGTAGACACGCCCATGTTGCGGTAATAACCATATATCGGTAATCAACCCGCGCATGGCGCGTGCCCCGAATCTGCGTCGGTGTAGACATGTCCATGTGACATCAACAACAAGACAAGAATCAAAATGGAAACATACCCGTGGAATTCTCCATCACGCCAAAGACGCCCAAGTAAGTTCTCAACAATTCAACCGGCCCTCTAACGAGACGCGGTAACACAGAAATACCACACTTGCACAACAAAGGCTATCATCACAAGCGTAGGCAAGTTTCACAACAACAAGCATAGGCAAGTTTCACAACAACAAGCATAGGCAAGTTTCACACAACTCAAAGTACTTTCATTTTATGCCAAAGTCCGGGTTTTTAACCCCAAAGTACTACATACGTTAAGTTCTTTTAAAAGAGATCCATTACTTATAAAAGTCACCCGATACCCGTAGTATTAGAATGACCAACCCACATTCCTTTTCAAAATCAAGTAACAACATTCTTTTCCTAAGTTCCAGTTTGCCTAGTTTCAATTACTCAAGCTTCTCATTTTCAAATGGTTTCATAGTTCCCAAACTTAATCACTTGATTCCTTTTTAGAACAATTGAGTAATATATGTCTCACGTGAGAGTAGGTTATTCTTGTTTACAACATTCTTATTACAAAGACCATGATCTAGAAAATGTAATATCATTTTGTCTCATCTTAGTTTCTATGCGGATGGAGGTTTCTCTTGGTTTTAATACGATACATCATTATTCAATACATTTTCCTTTATTAACGCCGCATGTCTGTCGATACACATTCGATTTCAAATCAAGAAACATTATCCCTTTAAATAAAACCAAGTACTCATTACTCACGAATGAGGTTTCACACAAACATTCACATCAAAACAAATAAGTTAAGTCTCTTATCTTATAAGATCAAGTCCCTTAACTTCTAACATCAGTAAACCATTTTCTTTACCTCTCTTAAGACATTATACCTAACTCCCATAAAGCTAGTATAACTCTTTTTAAAACCACAAAGTATTTTCTTACCTACATAAAGCTGTTATAACCAACTTCCCATAAAGCCGTTATAACACTTTATGTTTTAAGAACAATCAAACACAGTTAACACATGTACGTCTACCGTACTACATAGTTCACACATATCATGCTAGAAGAGATAGGAAGAGGTTCACATACCTCGCGACGATTTATCGACAATAAGCAAAATGCTCCAAGTACTACAACCTTGCTAGCCCTTTCCACTCCTCGAGTAGAATACGCTACTCTTAGTACTTCCACCTATAAAGGTCACAAACGTCTATTAACCCCAAAACACAAGTTTCTATCTTTCTACAGAAAATTCGGCAGCACCTCCCCCCCCCGCAACAGCGTAAATCTCCTCCTCTATCGAGGCCGGCTACCAAGCCAACCACGGGGGGGAGTTTACACGTCTAACCGGACGTGTACAATTCTACTCAGCAATACTACACAAATAACCGGAAACTTTTCCGTCGAAAACTCACATCTTTCTTTCTTTCCAAAATTTTTTCTGTCGTGCTCTCGTACGTACGTCCTCGCATACATACCCTGAGAATACGGGGTATAACAGTTAGTCCTCGGAATGTTTCTACAGACCGTTTCTAGTAGAGTCTTGATTATCGGTGTGTTGTGCACCACATCTATAATCAGGAGGCTATAGGACATTTAGGATTGGTTTCCATTCTTCTCATTCTGAGATCGTGCCTTAGAGCTGTGTGATAAGTTGGACCCCTCTGACGTATTTCGTTTTTACCAGTTATGCCTCCGCGCAAGGCAACCCGCCCGTAGGCAAGGCAAGCGTGAGGAGCCGCGAGTAGAGCAATGCGCAGACCACAAGACACGAGCCTCCACCCCGCATGCGGAGCGAGAGAGATGAGTTACAAGGAGTGGGCCGATTAATGGCCGTGGTTGTGGCCGACTTGAGGATAGGCCGGACGCAGCGGCTTCAAAGAGCACCGATGGTTCACCCTAGATCGAGATAGTTCGAGGCTACGGATTTTCCGAGTTGTAAACCGCCGAGTTTTATGGGTCGAGGCACGAGGATGATCCGCAGGAGTTCATCCGACGATACATGGATCATGAGAGTGATCAAGGCATCGGAGACCGAGTCGGTGGTCCTAGGTTCGCATCGCCGCGTGATACCGCATGATCGGGTTTGATTCGTGGGAGCTGTCCCGGGGAGACCATGCACTTCCAGCTGTGTGGAACGAGTTCTCAGAGGCCTTTCTTGCACATTTCTTGCCTCCCCAGATGAGGAGGGCTCGGGCCGACAGATTTTTGGTGTTGCGGCGAGCGCGCACGGTTCGGAGTACAATGTGAGTTCGACTCATCGGCGACGCGTCCCGCGTTGGTAGCTAGTATGGAGGATCGAGTGCACCGATATGTTACAGGGCTCGATGATTACCTAGCAGAGAGTTGTTCGGGTGTAGCTCTTCAGCCGGGCATGGACATTGCCCGCATGCAGGCGTATGCACTTGGATGTGAGGAGCGGATAAATCGACGGATTGACCAAGGTCCGCAGAAGAGGGCCAGAACAGCAGGGTCCTTTGGTAACGTTCGAGGCGGACCACCTCGGCAGCAGACTAGTTATGTACCTCCGCCAAGATGCAGTGGTCCTCCACACGCCGGGACGCCGGGATATTCAGGAGCAGGTCGGGGCTCCCACGTTTCAGATTTTCAGGGGAGTAGGAGTACTCGCCGGATGAGGCCACCCGTATCTCAGTGTGACCATTGTGGTAAAGCCCATAGAGGGTAATGTCGTACTGGTTTGAGAGATTGCTATGCTTGCGGCCGACATGGCCATTTGACGGGAGATCGTCCGACTGTGGTAGCTTGGTAGGATACCACACACTACTAGATCAGTTGCGGGTTCTTCACCTTCCATAGCTAGGCAGGATGTTCATACACCGGCAGGCCACGGTAGAGGTCGCGGTGGAAGTTTCCAGTTTTAGCGGTCCTTTGAACCGCCTATTTTCAGGTATATCCTTAACCCTCTAGAGTTTGTATGTATTGATGTACTGATGATGTGTTTAGTGTTATGATCGGATAGCTTTGTGCTAAAATGTGATTTAGAAACCTGGTTAGTGAAAAAGGGTAAGTCCCTGGGTAGTGTGAAATGGGAGTGGTAGCTTTCATGACTTGTATAGGTAAGATTGTTCCGGATGGGGGAACAAGAGTTTGGCGCGTTTGGGGGTCGGGTTGAGGACCATTTGCGGGTCAACCCGTAGCCCGGATTAGGGTGGGGTCAGTTCGAGGTGGTCCCGCCAGAGGGTAGGGTCACGAGGGTGCTAGGCCCCAGTTTAGGTGACCATCGTATGAGTTCGTGGATATGTTCGACCGAGCGGTTCGTGAAGGCCTGAATGGCCTTAAAGAAGATTGAGGTTAGTAAGATGACCAAGTTTGGAGGTAGCGATCGCAGAGATTTTTGGGAACTGAAGTAATGACTGAAGTATGGTACGTATTCTGGGAGAGTTCAAGTGACTACAACGAGTAAGGATAGAAGAGAACGTGTGTTATTTCGTGGCCATGTGTGGCATTGGCAACTTGTTAGAGGAACTTTATCGTAATCCGTCTTGAGAAGGAACATTCGGGACGAATGTTTCTAAGGAGGGGAGAATGTTATACCGTATTTGCAGTATGCGTGGGGCGACGTAGAAATTTGAGCCTTAAAGTTAGGCAAGGTTCGAATTTTGTGCACAACACCGGTTAGAGTCGTTTTCGTAAACGCGTTTCCCGCCTATCGTAGGGAAAATTCCGGCTATGTCCTTTTTAATTTTTGCGGATTTTTCCGAGAGACGAAACATTTTGGACCAACGGGAGGGTGACATGTGTCACCCTCACATTGGAAGCTAGGGGCGGCAACCCTTGGACGAAATGGGCTACTTTATGGCCTTGATTTGTGCCTTGTTTTGTGGCTTGTTTTGTGGAGTGTTTTGTGGAGTAGGGTTAGGGTGCACTTGGCTTGATCATGGCCTTACACTTGCCTTGCACATGGCTTGATCTTGGCCATTGGTTGGCCTTTGCTTGGCCTATAAATACCCCTTGAAGTGAAGACTTCTTCATCCACTCCTCACTTTGTATAAGTCTTGAAACCCTCTCCTCCCTCTTGTTGACTCTCGTCCAAGAGCCCCCTCCCTAGTAAAGGCCCTTGGCCGAGAAACCCCTACCCCTTTGTGTAGCCTTAGCCGAGAACACCCCCCCTTCCCTTGGAGTTGTTCTCGTGAGATACCCTCCCCCCCCTTGGTTGTGAAATACTCTCCAAGTATTGTTATAATGCCCAAAATACCTTGGCCTTATACCTTGTAGTATTCCAAAGTTACCTCTATACGTAGAGCCCGGAAATACTACCTTTTGTCCTTTTAGTCTCAAACCGAAACCCTAAGGAAATCTTCATAGTTGGTTGAAGTATGTAAGTAGAAGTTGGTTAGAACTTCTAAGGGTTGTTTGGAGCGGATTGGAGCGCACGGAGTAGGAGCTAAACCTTGCTCAGGATCGACTTTTATCTCGGATAATTTTGGGCTTATCGAGGTAAATAATCTTGTCCCCCTTTGGTAATTGGAAATTACACGTCGTTGTAATATATAGTTGGAGTATACTATATATAGAACTGAACTTAGTATTGTGGCAATGTGTTATACCCCGTATTTCCAGAGTATATACGTAAGGACGTACGTACGACAATTTGAGACTTAAAGTTTGGCTAGTTTCGAAATTTTGTGCACAACACCCGATTAGAGTCGTTTTTCGACGAAACGTTTTACTGAACTTGCGAAGGGAAATTTCCGGCTATGTCGTTTAGTATTTTTGCGGATTTTTCCGAGCGACGGAACATTTTTGGGCCAACGAGAGGGTGACACTTGTCACCCTCAAGTGACGGTTTGGGTAGGCAAATGGGGGACGTCTTCCTCCCTTATTTTGTGCCTTGTTTTGGCCTTGTTTTGTGGAGTAGGGGTTAGGGTGCACTTGGCTTGATCTTGGCCTTACACTTGCCTTGCACATGGCTTGATCTTGTCCATTGGTTGGCCCTTGGCTTCCCTATAAATACCCCTCCCTTTGTTGAAGACTTCATCATCCAAAATGTGTTCTAAGTCTTGCAATCCTTCCCCTCTCCTCTTGTTGCTCACGTCCTGGCCTTCCCCCTCCCCCTTCTAGTGGCCTTTGGCCGAGAGGTTCCCCTCCCCCCCTTGTGGTGTCTTGCCAGGGGTACCCCTAGCCTAGTTGTTTCAGTATAATACACCCCTCTTGGTAGAAATACTCTCAGTATTGTTATAATGCCCAAAATATCTTAGCCTTTACCTTGTAGTATTCCAAAAGTTACCTCTATACGTAGAGCAGGAAATACTACCTTTTGTCCTTTAGTCTCAAACTGAAACCCTAAGGAAATCTTCATAGTTGGTTGAAGTATTTAAGTAGAAGTTGGTTAGAACTTCTAAGGGTTGTTTGGAGCGGGTTGGAGCGCATGAGTAGGAGCTAAACCTTGCTCAGGATCGACATTATAACTTGGATAATTTTGGGCTTATCGAGGTAAATATTCTTGTCCCCTTATTGTAATTGGAAATTACATGTTGTAGGATTATATAGTTGAAGTATACTATATATAGAACTAAGCATAGCTTTGCGGCAATGTCTTTTGACTTAAGCCTGAATTTAAAGAAGAGAACTGAACTGTAATTACATAGGACTGTATTACAGTAGACTTGTGGTATTACTGTATAGTAGAATTGTATACGTCCGGTTAGACGTATAACCCCCCCTGGTTGGCTTGGTTGCGGCCTCGATAGAGAGAGATTTCTGTTGTTGCGGGGAAAATCTTCGAATTTTCTGTAGAATATGGAACCGTGCGGTTAGAAGTTAATAGACGTTTGTGGCCTTATAGGTGGAAGTACTACGAGTAGCGTATTCTACTTGAAGAGTGGAAAAGGCTAGCCGGGTTACAGTACTGTGGAGCGTTTTGCTTATTGTCGATAATCGTCGCGAGGTATGTGAACCTCTTCCTATCCTTCTAGCATGATGCTTTGTAAACTATGTAGTACGGTAGACGTACATGTGCTAAATGAGTTGGTTGGTTTAAAACATAGGGTGTTATAATAGCTTTATGGGAAGTTAGTTATAACGACTCTATGTAGGTAAAAGATTGGTTTATTGATTGTAGAAGTTAAGAGACTTGATCTTGAAAGATAAGAGACTTAACTTGTTTTACTTGGTAATTAACATTTTGTTAAAAGTGTTGTGAAACCTCATTCGCGAGTAATGAGTACTTGGTTTTAAAAAGAATAATGTTTTATTGATTTCGGAAATGAGAATAAGTGTCGAACAAACCACAACAGCGCTAATAAAGGAAAGTGTATTGACAAATAACAAATTGTTATTAAAACCAGTAGAAACCTCCATCTGCATAGAAGCTAAGATAAGACAAAATTGTATTACATTTCCTAGATCATGGCTGCTGTAACAAGATTGTTATAAACAAGAATAAACGGCTCACACATAAGACTTATGTTACTCAATTGTTTTAAAATAGATTAAAACTATGAGTTATGAAACCTTTTTAAAATAAGAAACTTGAGCATTTGAAATTAGGCAAACTTGAACGTTTGGAAAATAATGTGGTTACTTGATTTTACAAAGGGAAGTGTTTTGGGTTACTTAAAAAGATAGTCACTCTATACTACGGGTATTATGTGACTTTTGTGAAAGAAACGGATCCTTTAAAAAAGAGTTAATGTACGTAGTACTTTAGGGTTAAAACCCATACTTTGATACAAAATGGAAGTACCTTGAGTTGTGTATAACTTGCCTATGCTTGTTGTTGTCTAACTCGCCTATGCTTGTTGTGATAGCCTTTGTTGTGCAAATGTTGATATCAGGTGACTTCTTGAGAAAGAGTAGATCTTTTATAAAAGTCTAGAAGTATGGTAATTTGCTTGAGCTTGTTGGTGATAGCCTGGTTGTGCGATATATTGTTATTGTGGTTACATGGACATGTCTATACCGATGCAGAATTCCGGGGGCATGTGGCCATGCGACAGGGTTGATTACCCGATATATTGTTATTGTGGTTACATGGACATGATTGATGCTGTGGGCGTGTGTAACGCCCCGAAACCCGGGCCCGTCACTGGTGCCTTACCCCGGGCACCCTAGTGATACATACATCAGAGAAAATCAGCGGAACATAAAACGTGAGTCACTAAACAAGAGATATAGTAAATAAACAGGCCAACCAAAAGCGATTGCCTTCAAGATATACATAAAACTCGAGCAGTTTAATCCTTTTACAACCCCGCCACAATGCATTACTGCACTCTAAGATATACAACAACTATGACGGGACAGGGCCCCGCCATACCCCTGAATGTACAAGAACCTACAACTCAGGGAAACATACCAAAGATAAGCCTCCGAAGGAACGGAGCTTTCCGACACGCTGAAGTGAGATCCTAAGAGCGGGGATCCACGACCGATGTACCTCTACCTGCGGCATGAACGCAGCCCCCCGAAGGAGGTCAAGCATAACAGTACCAAGTATGTGAAATCAGAATATCGCAGCTTAAATCATAACAGTCTATAAAGCAGGAGACATGTATGATAACCAAAATACAGTACGCAACATAAAAGCAGTCAAGTCAGGGACTCACGCCCTCAAAGTCACCACTCAAATATAACTATGGGTCTCACGCCCACCACATCCATCATGTTCGCATCATGGCCACATGCCCCCGGAATACTGCATCGGTGTAGACATGTCCATGATGCAACAATAATAACAAGGCCGCATGGCCACATGCCCCATCGTGACGGTGTAGACATGCCCATGTAACCTCAATAACAATATCGTGGTCAACCCGCCGCATGGCCACATGCCCCGAATCTTGCATCGGTGTGAACACGCCCATGTTGCGCAATAACCATATATCGGGTAATCAACCGCCGCATGGCCGCATGCCGAATATCGTGACGGTGTAGACATGTCCATGTGACATCAACAACAAGACAGTAATCAAAATGGAAACATACCCGTGGAATTCTCCATCACTGCCAGCACGTCCAAGTAAGTTCTCAACAAGTCAACCGGCCCTCTACCGAGAGACGCGGTAACACAGAAATACCACACTTGCACAACCAAGGCTATCATCACAAGCATAGGCAAGTTTCACAACAACAAGCATAGGCAAGTTTCACAACAACAAGCATAGGCAAGTCTCACACAACTCAAAGTACTTTCATTTTATGCCAAAGTCTGGGTTTGTAACCCCAAAGTACTACATACGTTAAGTTCTTTTAAAAGAGATCCATTACTTTTATAAAAGTCACCCGATACCCGTAGTATTAGAATGACCAACCCACATTCCTTTTCAAAATCAAGTAACAACATTCTTTTCCTAAGTTCCAGTTTGCCTAGTTTCAATTACTCAAGCTTCTCATTTTCAAATGGTTTCATAGTTCCCAAACTTAATCACTTGATTCCTTTTCAGAACAATTGAGTAATATATGTCTCACGTGAGTAGGTTATTCTTGTTTACATCATTCTTATTACAGCAACCATGATCTAGAAAATGTAATATCATTTTGTCTCATCTTAGTTTCTATGCAGATGGAGGTTTCTACTGGTTTTAATACGATACATCATTATTCAAGACATTTTCCTTTATTAACGCTGCAGTGGTCTGTCGATACACATTCTGATTTCCGAAATCAGTAAAACATTATCCCTTTAAATAACACCAAGTACTCATTACTCACGAATGAGGTTTCACACAAACATTCATATTTAGAACAAATAAGTTAAGTCTCTTATCTTATAAGATCAAGTCTCTTAACTTCTAACATCAGTAAACCATTTTCTTTACCTCTCTTAAGACATTATACCTAACTCCCCATAAAGCTAGTATAACTCTTTTTAAAACCTTTAAAACCAAGTGTTACTCTCCCTTCAAAACGATTTATAAATCTTTTGAAATACATCAAGTTTCTTTATTAAACAAGCCAGTTATAATTCACATCAGTTACCTTTTTTAAAACCACAAAGTATTTTCTTACCTACATAAAGCTGTTATAACCAACTTCCCATAAAGCCGTTATAACACTTTATGTTTTACAACAATCAAATACAATTCACACATGTACGTCTACCGTACTACATAGTTCACACATATCATGCTAGAAGAGATAGGAAGAGGTTCACATACCGCGACGATTGTCGACTAATAGCAAAACGCCCAAGTACCTCAAACCGCGGCTACTCCTAAGCCAAGTGGATCACTCCACACGTAGTACTTCAACCTATAAGGCCACAAGGCGCTTATTAACATCTAGATCTCAACGCTCTATAATCTACGTAAAATTCGCAAAGACTCTCCCGCCACAACAAGAAATCTCCTTCTCTATCGAGGCCGGCCACTAAGCCAACTGTGGGGTTTTACACGCCTAACCGACGTGTACAAATCTACTACACAAGAATACTACACAAGTCTACTAATACACCCCATGTAATTACATTCGATTCGATTTAATTCTTCAGCTTAAGTCAAAAGACATTGCCACAAAGATTAAGTATAGTTCTATATATAGTATACTGACTATATATTCAAACATGTAATTTCCAATTACAATAGAAGGACAGTAGTGTTTACCTCGATAAGCCCAAAATTATCCAAGTATAAAGTCGATCCTGAGCAACGCTTAGCTCCTACTCCGAGCGCTCCAAACAACCCTTAGAAGTTCTAACCAACTTCTACTTACAACTTCAACAACGGGTGAAGATTTCCTTAGGGTTTCGTTTTTGTGGCTAAAGGAAGTATAATCGTATTTTCTGGGCTTTGTATAAGTGTAACCTTGGGAATACTACAAGGTATTTGGGCCAAGGTATTTGGACATTATAACAATATTAGGAGAGTATTTCTATACCACAACAAGGGGTATTATACGAAGACAACTAGGCTAGGGGGGGGGGTGTGCTCTCGGCCACAAGGCCTCACGAAAAGGGGGAGGGAGGGGAAGCTCTCGGCTAGCACAACAAGAAGGGAGGAGAGGGTTTCAAGACTTGGAAGTTTTTGGAATGGATGAAGTCTTCACACTTAGGGGGGTATTTATAGCAAAACCAAAAGCCAACCAATGGCCAAGATCAAGCCATGTGCAAGGCAAGTGTAAGGCCAAGATCAAGCCAAGTGCACCCTAACCCTACTCCACAAAACACTCCACAAAACACTCCACAAAACAAGGCCAAAACAAGGCACAATTCAAGGGACCAATCGGCCAAGGCCAACCGATCCCTCTTGGACGCCCAATCGTCCAAGTCCCCTCCACTTGCTACCAATGTGGGGGTGACACATGTCACCCTCCCGTTGGTCCAAAATGTTTCGTCTCTCGGAAAAATCCGCAAAAATTATAAATGACATAGCCGGAATTTTCTACGAAAGCTGTGGAAACGGCCGTAAAAACGACTCTAATCGGCACTTGTGCCCAAAATTTCGAAACATGCCTAACTTAAGGCTCAAAATTCGTACGTACGTCCACACGTACATACTCTGGAAATACGGGGTATAACATTCTTCCCCCCTTAGAAACATTCGTCCCGAATGTTCCTTCAAGGTCTCAAAACAACAGCGCCGTGATAGTCTTCACCGCTATACGCATTTAAAACAATCATGCCACACTGGTCACAAAAACACACGCCACTTCTCCCTTTCTCGCAAGATTCGCCACGAACACTCGAACTCGTTCTAGTGTCCGCACCACACTTCCGCCAACGCTCGTTTCCCAACCCTTGGAGTCACTACCTCCAAACTTGGTCATCTCACTAACCTCGATTTCCCCTAAGGCCATTCCCGGCCTTCACGAACTGATTCTGTTCGAACGTATCTACGAACTCATACGATGGTCATCTAAACTTGGGCCTAGCACCCTCGTGACCTCGCCACCGGGGACCACCTGCAGCTGACCCTTCCTCAAAGCGGACGCGGGTTGGCCCGCAACATGGCCCCAACCCGACCCATCAGTAGCGCCAACTCTCTAGTTTCTTGATCCGAACAATCTTACCTCTACAGTCGCGAAAGCTACCACTTCCATTTCACACTACCTGTGACTTACCCTTTTCACTAACTGGTTTCTAACTCACATTTTAGCACAAAGCTATCCAAACATATCATTAAACACATCAACCACATCAAGACACACAAAACTATAGAGGGTTAAGGATATACCTGAAACTAGGCGGTTCAAGTACCGCTAAAACTGGGAACTTCCACCGCGACTTACCGTGGCCCGCAATCGCCTAGTAGTTCGTGCTATCCTACCAAGCTACCCCGGTCGGACAGCCTCGTCATATGGCCCCGCTGGCCGCAAGAATAACAAGCTCCTCGTACTACGACACTCTCCGAAATGCGGTCTACCACCTCGACCACACCGAGGTAGGGGTGACGATCCGCCAAAACCCCTACTCCCCGAACATCCGAAAGCCCGACCGCTTCCCGAATATCCTGCGTCCCGGCTGCGGAGGACCACTGCAATGGCGGAGGTACATAACTAGTCTGGCCGAGGCGGTCCGCCTCGAAAGTCGCCAAAATATCCGCCGCTTGGCCTTCTCACGAAAGCGGTCCACCTGCCGATCCGCGCCTCGCACCCAAGTGCATGAGCTCGCATGCGGGCAATGTCCATGCCCTGAAGAGAAACACCGAACAACTCTCGCTAGGTAATCATCGAGCCTCGTAACATATCGGTGCACCGATCCTCCATACTAGCTACTAATGCGGAACATACCGCCAATGAGTCGAACTCACATTGTACTCCCGAATCAGACGCCTCGCTCAACATCAAAAATCGTTTACCGAGCCCTCCTCATCTGTGGAGGCAAGAAATGTGCCGAAGGCCTCAAAACTCGCCCCAAACGGGCCGGAAGTGCATTCTCTCCCGACAGCTCCCACGAATCAAACCACCGATCGCGTATCACGCAGCCGATGCGAACCTAGACCACCGACTCGGTCTCCAAGCTCGATCACTCTCGATCCGTCAGAATCGCTTGATGAACTCCTGCGATCATCCTCGTGCCTCGACCGTAGAACTCGCGGGCTACATCTCGTAAAGTCCTCGTAGCCTCAAACCGCTCGCCGGGTGAACTACGGGTGCTCGGGCCGGAATCGCCGCATCCACCTATCCTCATATCTCGGCCACGACTCGCCAGAATCGCCATCTCCTTGTAACCAATCTTCTCGCCTGCATCGACCGGAGGCTCGTGTATCAGTAGTCTCGCAGCCATCGCCGCGGCTCTAAACTCGCTGGTGCCGGGCGGCGTCGCGAAACCCGCCGGGAAGCACTGCCTCGTGTAATCGACCGCTCGCGCCTCGCATTCTCTCAATCACACTAGCGCCTCCTCGCTGCCTTGCCCTTCGGGCCCCGGTTGCCTTCGCAGAGGCATAATCGTAAAAACGAAACACGCCGGAGGGTCCAACTTACAACACGCCTCTAAGGCACGATCTCGTAATGAGAAGAATGGAAACCAATCCTAAATGTCCTATAGCCTCCGATTATAGATGTGGTGCACAACACACCGATAATCAAGACTCTACTAGACACGGTGCGTCAGACACTTTCCGAGGACTAATCGCTCGATACCACTTTGTAACGCCCCGAAACCCGGGCCCGTCACTGGTGCCTTACCCCGGGCACCCTAGTGATACATACATCAGAGAAAATCAGCGGAACATAAAACGTGAGTCACTAAACAAGAGATATAGTAAATAAACAGGCCAACCAAAACAGTTGCCTTCAGTATATACATAAAACCTGAACAGTTTAATCCTTTTACAACCCCGCCACAACAAGATTACTATGCACTCTAAGATATACAACAACTATGACGGACAGGGCTCGCCATACCCCTGAATTTACAAGCACCTACAACTCATGGAAACATACCAAAGATAAGCCTCCGAAGGAACGGAGCTTTCCGACACGCTGAAGTGAGATCCTAAGAGCGGGGATCCACGACCGATGTACCTCTACCTGCGGCATGAACGCAGCCCCCCGAAGGAGGTCAGTACAACAGGTACCAAGTATGTGAAACTGTAAATACTGCAGTTAAATCATAACAGTCTATATAAAGCAGGAGACATGTATGATAACCAAAATACAGTACGCAACATAAAAGCAGTCAAGTCAGGGACTCACGCCCTCAAAGTCACCACTCAAATATAACTATGGGTCTCACGCCCACCACATCCATCATGTTCGCATCATGGCCACATGCCCCCGGAATACTGCATCGGTGTAGACATGTCCATGATGCAACAATAATAACAAGGCCGCATGGCCACATGCCCCCGGAATACTGCATCGGTGTAGACATGCCCATGTAACCTCAATAACAATATACTGGTGGTCAACCCTGCCGCATGGCCACATGCGCCGCATCGCACGGTGTACATCGCCCATGTTGCAAGAATAACCATATATCGTAATCAACCCGCCGCACGGCCGCATGCCCCGAATCTGCGACGTGTAGACATGTCCATGTGACATCAACAACAAGACAAGAATCAAAATGGAAACATACCCGCGGAATTCTCCATCACGCCAAAGACGCCCAAGTAAGTTCTCAACAAGTCAACCGGCCCTCTACCGAGAGACGCGGTAACACAGAAATACCACACTTGCACAACCAAGGCTATCATCACAAGCATAGGCAAGTTTCACAACAACAAGCATAGGCAAGTTTCACAACAACAAGCATAGGCAAGTCTCACACAACTCAAAGTACTTTCATTTTATGCCAAAGTCTGGGTTTGTAACCCCAAAGTACTACATACGTTAAGTTCTTTTTAAAAGAGATCCATTACTTTTATAAAAGTCACCCGATACCCGTAGTATTAGAATGACCAACCCACATTCCTTTTCAAAATCAAGTAACAACATTCTTTTCCTAAGTTCCAGTTTGCCTAGTTTCAATTACTCAAGCTTCTCATTTTCAAATGGTTTCATAGTTCCCAAACTTAATCACTTGATTCCTTTTTAGAACAATTGAGTAATATATGTCTCACGTGAGAGTAGGTTATTCTTGTTTACATCATTCTTATTACATCAGCCATGATCTAGAAAATGTAATATCATTTTGTCTCATCTTACTTTCTATGCAGATGGAGGTTTCTACTGGTTTTAATACGATACATCATTATTCAGTACATTTTCCTTTATTAACGCTGCAGTGGTCTGTCGATACACATTCTGATTTCCGAAATCAGTAAAACATTATCCCTTTAAATAACACCAAGTACTCATTACTCACGAATGAGGTTTCACACAAACATTCATATTTAGAACAAATAAGTTAAGTCTCTTATCTTATAAGATCAAGTCTCTTAACTTCTAACATCAGTAAACCATTTTCTTTACCTCTCTTAAGACATTATACCTAACTCCCCATAAAGCTAGTATAACTCTTTTTAAAACCTTTAAAACCAAGTGTTACTCTCCCTTCAAAACGATTTATAAATCTTTTGAAATACATCAAGTTTCTTTATTAAACAAGCCAGTTATAATTCACATCAGTTACCTTTTTAAAACCACAAAGTATTTTCTTACCTACATAAAGCTGTTATAACCAACTTCCCATAAAGCCGTTATAACACTTTATGTTTTACAACAATCAAATACAATTCACACATGTACGTCTACCGTACTACATAGTTCACACATATCATGCTAGAAGAGATAGGAAGAGGTTCACATACCTCGCGACGATTGTCGACTAATAGCAAAACGCTCCAAGTACCTCAAACCGCCGGCTACTCCTTAAGCCAAGTGGATCACTCCACACGTAGTACTTCAACCTATAAGGCCACAAGGCGCTTATTAACATCTAGATCTCAACGTTCCATAATCTACAGAAAATTCTAAGAAGCCTCCCACACGCAGCAAATCTCCTTCTCTATCGAGGCCGGCTACCAAGCCAACCAGGGGGGGGGGTTTTACACGCCTAACCGGACGTGTACAAATCTACTACACAGTAATACTACACAAGTCTACTGTAATACAGTCCTATGTAATTACAGTTCAGTTCAGTTCTTAATTCTTCAGGCTTAAGTCAAAAGACATTGCCACAGTACTAAGTATAGTTCTATATATAGTATACTTCGACTATATATTCAAACATGTAATTTCCAATTACAATAGAAGGACAGTAGTGTTTACCTCGATAAGCCCAAAATTATCCAAGTATAAAGTCGATCCTGAGCAACGCTTAGCTCCTACTCCGAGCGCTCCAAACAACCCTTAGAAGTTCTAACCAACTTCTACTTACAACTTCAACAACGGGTGAAGATTTCCTTAGGGTTTCGTTTAAGTGTAACCTTGGGAATACTACAAGGTATTTGGGCCAAGGTATTTGGACATTATAACAATATTAGGAGAGTATTTCTATACCACAACAAGGGGTATTATACGAAGACAACTAGGCTAGGGGGGGGGGGTGTGCTCTCGGCCAAGGCCTCACTAAAAGGGGGAGGAGGGAAGCTCTCGGCTAGCACAACAAGAAGGGAGGAGAGGGTTTCAAGACTTGGAAGTTTTTGGAATGGATGAAGTCTTCACACTTAGGGGGTATTTATAGCAAAACCAAAAGCCAACCAATGGCCAAGATCAAGCCATGTGCAAGGCAAGTGTAAGGCCAAGATCAAGCCAAGTGCACCCACAAAACACTCCACAAAACACTCCACAAAACAAGGCCAAAACAAGGCACAATTCAAGGGACCAATCGGCCAAGGCCAACCGATCCCTCTTGGACGCCCAATCGTCCAAGTCCCCTCCACTTGCTACCAATGTGGGGGTGACACATGTCACCCTCCCGTTGGTCCAAAATGTTTCGTCTCTCGGAAAAATCCGCAAAAATTATAAATGACATAGCCGGAATTTTCTCTACGAAAGCTGTGGAAACGTTCCGTCAGAAAACGACTCTAATCGGCACTTGTGCCCAAAATTTCGAAACATGCCTAACTTAAGGCTCAAAATTCGTACGTACGTCCACACGTACATACTCTGGAAATACGGGGTATAACAGCGTGAGACCCATAGTTATATTTGAGTGATGACTTGAGGGCGTGAGTCCCTGACTTGACATGACTGCTTTTATGTTGTGAAATGTAGTTTTGTTATCATACATGTCTTCTGTTTTTATATAAGACTGTTATGATTTCATTTACAGTATTTTTCAGTTTCACATACTTGGTACCTGTTGTACTGACCTCCTTCGGGGGGCTGCGTTCATGCCGCAGGTAGGATTACATCGGTAGTGGATCCTCGCTCATAGGATCACGATTCGCAGATTGGGAAGCTCCGTTTCTCGGAGGCTTATTCTTTGGTATGTGTTCCCCGAGTTGTAGGTTCTTGTACATTCGTGGGTATGGCGGGGCCCCGTCCGTCATGGTTGTTGTAAATCTTAGAGTGCATGTAATCTTGTTGTGGCGGGGTTGTAAAAAGGATTAAACTGTTGGGTTTTATGTATATATCTGTAAGGCAAATCGCTTTTTAGTTGCTTTGTTTATGATCATATATCTTGTTTCATGTTTATGTTTTATTTTCCGCTGGTTTTCTCTGATGTTGTATCACTAGGGTGCCCGGGGTAAGGCACCAGTCACGGGCCCGGGATCGGGTCGTGACACAATGTCTTTTGACTTAAGCCTGAATTTAAAGAAAAGAATCGAGCGTAATTACATAGGATCAGACATAAGAGACTTGTGTAGTTTTACTGTGTAGTAGAATTGTACACGTCCGGATTAGACGTATAACCCCCCCCCCCGGTTGGCTTGGTAGCCGGCCTCGATAGAGGAGGAGATTTACGCGGTTGCGGGGGGGGAGGTGCTGCCGAATTTTCTGTAGAGTATGGGAACCGTGTGTTTAGAAGATTAATAAGCGCCTTGTGGCCTTATAGGTTGAAGTACTACGTGTGGCGTGATCTACGTGGCTTAAGGAGTAGCCGACGGTTTGAGGTACTTGGAGCGTTTTGCTATTAGTCGATAATCGTCGCGAGGTATGTGAACCTCTTCCTAGCTCTTCTAGCATGATATGTGTATAACTATGTAGTACGGTAGACGTACATGTGTTAAATGTATTTGATTGGTTTAAAACATAAAGTGTTATAACGGCTTTATGGGAAGTTGGTTATAACAACTTTATGTAGGTAAGAAGTGCTTGTGGTTATTAAAAGGTAACTGCCTTGATGTGTGATAATAAAGAACTTGAAGTATTTCATTAAGAAACCCTTTTTGAAAGAAGAGTAATACTTGATTTTGAAAACATAAGAGTTATACTAGCTTTATAGGAAGTTAGGTATAACGTCTTAAAAGAGATAAAGAGAATGGTTTACTGATTTTTAGAAGTTAAGAGACTTGATCTTAAAAGATAAGAGACTTGACTTAAATGTATTAATATGAATTTTGTGTGAAACCTCATTCATGAGTAATGAGTACTTGGTTTTTTTAAAAGGAATAATGTTTTACTGATTTCGGAAATCAGAATGAGTATCGACAAACCACTAATGTTAATAAAGGAAAATGTAATGAATAATGAAGTATTATTAAAACCAGTAGAAACCTCCATCTGCATAGAAGCTAAGATGAGACAAAATGATATTACATTTTCTAGATCATGGCTGCTTAATAAGATTGATTATGAACAAGAATAACCTACACTCATATAAGGCATATGTTTCTCAGATTGTTTAAAAGAGAATTATATTCTTAAATGATTAAGGCTATGAACTATGAAACTTTCCAAATAAAGAGACCTGAGTAATTGAAATTAGGCAAACTGGAACTTTAGGGGGAAAAATGTTGTTGAAAAGGAAAGTGTTTTGGTTTACCTAAAAATGTGAGTCACTCTATTTTTATACTACGGGTATCGGGTGACCTTTATAAAAGGAATGGATCTCTTTAAAAGGAAGTTAACGTACGTAGTACTTTAGGGTTAAAACCCGGACTTTGATATAAAATGAAGGTACTTTGAGTTGTGTATAACTTGCCTATGCTTGTTGTTGTGTAACTTGCCTATGCTTGTTGTTGTGTAACTTGCCTATGCTTGTTGTGATAGCCTTTGTTGTGCAAGAATTGTGTTTCTATATTACCACGTCTCTCGATGGAGGGCCGGTTGACTTGTTGAGGACTTACTTGGACGTACTGGCAGTGACGGAAGATTCCACGGGTATGCTTCCCTTATTATTGTTACATGGGCATGTCTACACCGATGATGTGGACATGTGGCCATTCTGGTTATTTACGGAGAAGTATCGTGACTTACGGTTGTGATCGGGTGCGTAGCCTGTTTACTTGCCCCCGTCAGCTACGTGACGCAGGTGGATCTGGTATAGGTTATTGCACCTGCCACGTGTCAGCTTCGCGAGTCAGTGTTTGGATGGAGCTTCGTGACTTACGGATGTGATCGGGTGCGTAGCCGATTCACTTGCCCCCGTCAGCTACGTGGCGCAGGTGGAGCTGGTGGAGGCTATTGCACCTGCCACGTGTCAGCTTCATGATATGGTTGTACAATATTATTGGTACGGTCGGATCTGGTAGTTATACTTGCCGTCACGATTTTTATGCACAGTGGGACACGGTGTTCATGTATACTCCTTGGTGTTGTTATATCATAGATCGCCGTGGTGAGGAAGAATTCCACGCACGAGTGGTGAATTGGAGCGTGAGTCACGACTTGATATAATCGCTTATATGTTGTATCGTAGTTTGGTTATCATGCATGTCTCGCTTTATATAGATGTTATGATTTCATTTATGATATTCTGATTTCACATACTTGGTACTGTTGTCTTGACCTCCTTGGGGCTGCGTTCATGCCGCAGTAGGTACATCATTTGTCGATCCCAGCGTTTAGGATCACATTTCAGCGTGTTGGGAAGCTCCGTTCCTTCGGAGGCTTATCTTTTGGTATGTTACCCTGAGTCTGTAGGTTCTTGTACATTCAGGGGTATGGCGGGGCCCTGTCCCGTCATAGTAGTTGTAAAAATCTTAGAGGTCTGTAGCACTGTTGTGGGCAGGGTTGTAAAAGGATTAAACTGTTCAGGTTTTATGTATATACTGAAGGCAACTGTTTTGGTTGGCCTGTTTATTTATCATACCTCTTGATCCATTTCTATTTGCATGTTTAAGTTTTTATTTCCGCTGGTTTTCTCTGATGTTGTATCACTAGGGTGCCCGGGGTAAGGCACCAGTCACGGGCCCGGGTTCGGGTCTTGACACCTATGTAAGTACAGTTTAACTTCTACTTATATTCTTCTGAAGTGATTTCAGTTCAAGTCTTTTCTGTAATATCCTTCTATTACAGTTCAATTCTCTTCTTATGAATCTTATATTCATTTCTATACTACTATAGTATGTAATTTCCAATTACACTAGAAGGACAATAGTATTTACCTCGATAAGCCCCAAAATTATCCGAGTTTAATGTCGCTCCTTAGCAACGTTTAGCTCCTACTCCGAGTGCTCCAATCCGCTCCAAACAACCCTTAGAAGTTCTACGCAACTTCTACTTAACACTTCAACCGACTATGAAGGTTTTCCTTAGGGTTTCGTTTTTGTGACTAAAGGAAGTATAATAGTATTTTCTGGGCTTTTGTATAAGTGTAACCTTGGGAATACTACAAGGTATTTGGGCCAAGGTATTTGGGCATTATAACAATACTAGGAGAGTATTTCTATACCACAACAAGGGGTATTATACGAAAACAACTAGGCTAGGGGGGGTACCCCTCGGCTAGGGCACCACAAAGGGGGGAGGGGGAGGCTCTCGGCCAAGGGCCTTTCTCAAAGGGGGAGGGGGCTTTGGACGAAAGCAAACAAGAGGGAGGGAGTATTTGAGACATAGAAAGATTGCTCAAGTTTTGGATGAAGAAAGTTGTCACGACCCGTTCCGGGGCCCGTGACTGGTGCCTTACCCGGGCACCTAAGTAGTAATACATCAGAGAAAATCAGCGGAACATAAAACAATAACATGAAGCCAATGCAATAAGACAGTGAAATAAGAAGACAGGCTAACCAAAAACGGTTACCTTCAGTATATATAAATAACAATTTGAACAGTTACATCCCATGACAACCACGCGCCTTGTACTCTGAGACCTCTACGAATGATATGGCATCAACGACGGGGCGGGGCCCGTCATACCCCGAATGTAGCACCTACAACAACAGGACTATACCAAGATAAGCCTCCGGAGAATGGAGCTTCAAGCGCTGAGCGTGACCCTAAGGCGAGGATCAACGGCTGGTGTACCTTTACTGCGGCATGACGCGATCCCGAAGGAGGTCGAATAACAGTACCAAGTATGTGAACCGAAAATCGTAAATGAAATCATAGTAGTCTATACAAAGCGAGACATGTATGATAACCAAAACTACAGGTCACAATAATTAAGCAGTCACGTCAAGTCAGGGACTCACGCCCTCCAAGTCATCACTCAAATGTAACAATCGGTCTCACGCCCACAACATCAATCATGCCCGTGGAATACCTTCCTCCGCCGGCGATCTATGATATAAAAGCACCAAGGAATATACATGAACACCGTGTCCTACCTATGTCATCATAAAACCGTGCGGGGTAAGTACGAAGGCATGGCCGACTACTAAAACCAGCAGTACAAACAAGGTCGTAAATCGTATCATGAGATCTGTCTGCCGTCACATGATCAAAGGCGGCCACTCGCGCGCAGATCTAATGTGCGCGTCTAGCCTCGAACTTCCGTAGCTCGCGCATGGGCCACTCAATGGCCCGCAAGGTATTCCCGCATCGGTAGCTACTCCCGACATCGCCCGACTCGCCGTCCGCATGGCCACAAAGACCGCATGACCACAAGGGCGCGTACTAACACGGAACTCCGCGATTCGCGCCGAGGCCATCTGCACTGCATAAGGTATTCTCGAATCATAGGTCACTAGACCAGCCTGAGTCTACCCCGCATCGGATGGCAGCTTAACCTCCGGAAACAAGTCAAGGTGAGTGGTATAATACCAACATAACGACTGATCGTTAAACAACTTTAAGCGCAATCGAGGGAAAACCCAAATTACACAAAACATCACAAGTACTAACACACGTAGCATCCTAGCATGTTTACTTATCAAATCAACAAGAAAGTATTACAAGGCTATCACAAACTAACACAATCAAGTTATACACACAAGGTACATTCTAATATATGATTAACAAGATCGGGTATCTATTCCCAAAGTACTTCATACATTATCTTTTAAAAGATACGTTACGTTTACAAAAGTCACACAATACCCGTAGTATATGAAAATAGAGTGATTATCTTTTGAAGTAAATCAAAACATTTCTCTTCGTAAAATCAAGTAACAACATTCTTTTCCAAATGTTTCAAGTTTGCCTAATTTCAATTACTCAAGTTTCTCATTTTCGAAAGGTTTCGTGGTTCATAATTTATATCACTTAATGATATAATTCTCCTTTAAAAGCAATTTGAGAAACATATGTCTGATACGTGAGTAGGTTATTCTTGTTTATAACAATCTTATTTAAGCAGCCATGATCTAGGAAATGTAACATCATTTTGTCTCATCTTAGTTTCTATGCAGATGGAAGTTTCTACTGGTTTTACTAATACATTATTAGTCAAAACATTTCCCTTTATTAGCGCTGCTGTGGTTTGTTCGATACTTATTCTGATCTCCGAAATCAGTAAAACATTATTGCTTTTAAAATCAAGTACTCATTACTCGCGAATGAGGTTTTACAACATTTTTAACAAAATGTTAATTACCAAGTAAAACAAGTTAAGTCTCTTATCTTCAAGATTAAGTCTCTTAACTTTTAAAATCAGTAAACCATTCTCTTTACCTCTCTTAAAACGTTATACCTAACTTCCCATAAAGCTAGTATAACTCTTCTTTCAGAATGATTCTTTATTATCACACATCAAGTCAGTTATTAGTCAAATCAGTTACCTTTTAAAACCACAAAGCATTTTACACATGTACGTCTACCGTACTACATAGTTATACACATATCATGCTAGAAAATATAGGAAGATGTTAACATACCTCGCGACGATTATCGACTAATAGCAAAACGCTCCAAGTACCTCAAACCGTCGGCTACTCCTTAAGCCAAGTAGATCGCGCCACGCATAGTACTTCAACCTATAAGGCCACAAGGCGCTTATTAACATCTAGATCATATCGTAGAACATTCTACAGAAAATTCGGCAGCACCTCCCCCCCCCGCAACCGCGTAAATCTCCTCCTCTATCGAGGCCGGCTATCAAGCCAACCAGGGGGGGGGGTTTATACATCTAACCGGACGTGTACAATTCTACTTCACAGTAATGCTACACAAGTCTACTGTAATACAGTCCTATGTAATTACAGTTCAGTTCTCTTTCTTTATATTCAGGCTTAAGTCAAAAGACATTGCCGCAAAGCTAGGTTCAGTTCTATATATAGTATACTTCAACTATATAAGTCTTACAACATGTAATTTCCAATTACAATAAGGGGACAAGATATTACCTCGATAAGCCCAAAATTATCCTAGTTTAATGTCGCTCCTGAGCAACGTTTAGATCCAACCCGCTCCAAACCACCCTTAGAAGTTCTAACCAACTTCTACTTAATACTCCAACTATCTATGGAGATTTTCCTTAGGGTTTCGTTTTTGTGACTGACGGGAAGTATAATAGTATTACGGGGCTTTTCGTATAGGTATAACCTTAGAATACTACAAGGTATAAGGGCCAAGGTAATTTGGGTATAGTAACAATACTTTGGAGAGTATTTCCACCAATAGGGTGGGTATTTATACGAGACAACACCACAAGGGGGTGTATACCCCTCGGCCACCCCCACTAGGGGGTACTCTCGACGAGGGGGATTTCTAAGACTTAGAACATTTTTAGGATGAATAAGTCTTCAAAGGGGAGGGGTATTTATAGGTCAAGCAAAGGCCAACCAATGGCCAAGATCATGCCAAGTAGTAGGCAAGTGTAAGGTCAAGATTTGGACAAGTGTGTGTGGGTCCCACTTTATCAATCAACAAACAAAATATCCTACCAACCCCAAAGGTCCAATTCGGCTCACTACCGCCCATAGGTCCACCAATGAGAGGGTGCCAAGTGGCGCCCTCTTGTTGGTCCAACACGTTTCGTCTCTCGGAAAAATCCGCAAAAATTAAAAATGACATAGCCGGAATTTTCCCATCGCAAGTTATGTAAAACGTTTCGTCGAAAAACGACTCTAATCGGGTGTTGTGCACAAAGTGAAATCGGCCAAGCCACTTTAAAAGCCCAAACTTTTCTACGTACGTCCTTACGTACATACTCTGGAAATACGGGGTATAACATTCTCCCCTCCTTAGAAACATTCGTCCCGAATGTTCCTTCTAAGTCTCAAAACGAACGCGCGCCAGTATAGCCTTCACTACTATAATTACGAGAACAAACCTGCCACACCTGGCCACGGAAACATCCGCGCAAAATACTTACATCCACGTCCACGAGGAAACACCTATAACATCACCATAAAACACCTCTCTCCGGGGTCTAGACTATACTTCCTTCGCACCTTCTCTTTACAAAAGAATGATCACATCTATACTTGCCATACATGCTCGCTTCTTCCCTTACGTGTCGTACCCTTCTTGTACACTCGAACTCTTTCTCATAACCTACCACATTTCCGATACCGCTTCCGTTTCCAAAACTCGGGGTTACTATCTCTAACGTGGTCATCATTAACTGGGAACACTCTGGATGGATCTCCGATACTTTCCTGAACATAACAATACGAAAGACCGGATGTACTGCCTCCTAAGTCGGACGGCAAAAGCTAATCATATAGGCAACCTGGCCTACTCTTTAAATGACCTGAAAAGGCCCAAAGTAACTCGGGCTAAGTTTCCTCTGTTTTTCGAATCTCGTCACACCCTTCCGGGGTGGTACTTTCAAGAAGACTCACCGTCAACCTGAACTCCAAGCGTCGTCGCCGATCATCCGCACGACTTCTGTTGACTCTGAGCTGCCGATAACCTCTCCTGGATAGGATTCACCCTAACCACATCCTGCCGAAATAAATATGAACCAACTATCTGCACTTTGCCAACATCGAACCAATCGACCGGCAACTTACACTTCCGCCCCTTCAAGGCTTCCTAAGGCAACATTCGAAAACTGAAATGGTAGCTTAAACACTCCCTCCACAGGAGACAACAATCCCCACAACTACCCCTGAAATCCAAACACTGGCCCGAGGATGAATACGATACGGAGACTCACCTGAGTTCCTAACCCTGCCTGGTAACTTCCAAAAAAAAAGAAACAGCCGTACCCTGGGCTCCACTGTCTGACATAAGGTGAAGGTAGGCACCCTGTGCAGCCTTACAACCTTTCTGATATCACTTCCAAGCAACGGTCCTGTCTGAAAGACACGATGGGCTGACCCCATCGGCCCGACTACTGGTTGAACGCATCCACGAACTCGTACGATGGTTAACTAAACATGGGCCTAACACCCTCGTGACCCTACCACAAAGCGGGACCACCACAAACTGACCCCACCACCAAACAGACCGCGGGTTGACCCGCAACATGGCCTTAACCCGCCCCGGCAACGCGCAAAACACTAGCTCCCCGATCCGGAACAATTTCGCTAATCACGATACGAAAAACCTAGCGGTCTTCTTAGCTCAACTACCCTCTTTTATTCCACACTACTCAGGGACTTATCACACAATATATCTCACGTGCACTATGCACTCCGATAAGGATCAAACATAATACTACACCTTTACTCGAGATGGCCTTACCTCTAAGGTCTCTACGTAAAAACTCTAAGGCTCACACCTTCTCTATCCCCCAAATCTTACTCGGTTAACTAACCAAGATTTCTAATCACAATTTACACATACTGATCTCTAGAGGGTTAATGATATATCTATATCTACTGCTGCACTCCCCTTAGTCGTTCTAATCAAACCTGCCCCGTAGGGCGCATAGCTAGGGAAGGTAACGAACTACCCACCGATCCTGAAGGCTGAGTCCTCCTACTTGCATCCCTCCTACTAGGACACCCTTTCGACACCTGGCCCTGACGGCCGCAGGTACAACAAGTACCAACAAAAAGATGACATTCCCCGGGATGACGTTTGTCACATTGTGAACCGGAAGCCCTGGAGCTCTGACCAACTCCTGCCTACCCCGAACGTCCTGAACCCGGTGGAGGACCTCTCTGCACTGGTGGATGTGCATAATCAATCTGCTGGTGAGGTGATTCGCCTCGAAAGTTACTAAAGGACCTTGCTGTTCTGGTCCTCTTCTGCTGTCCTTGGTTAACCCGTTGATTTCTACGTTTCTTGGCCTGCTGCGCATAAGCCCGTACACAGGCCATGCTCAAGCCTAACTGAAGAATTACTCTTGTACAACCCTCTCTTAGATAGTCATCAAGACTCGCGGTACATCGGTATACTCTCTGGTAGCCAAATCCATAGCTAATGTGGTCGCCTCTTGAAATCTATATTCTCTGTTTCGGTCGTGGGCGAAGGTTCAAATGTCATGGTCGCAGTAGGAACTGCCGCCGTGCTCAACTCTGCTGGGGCTGGTGACGTAGCATAACTCCCCGAACGAAGCACCTAACTCAGGTGATGGTTGGGCCTGTGCCCTCGTAACCCTCTGTACTCTACTCGCAGCTCCCTCGGCTGCCTTGCCCTCCTGGGCCCGGGTTTGCCCTACGCGGAGGCATAACGGTAAGGGAAAGAAATACGTGAGAGGGTCCAACTTACAACACAGCTCTAAGGCACGATCTCAGAGTGAGAAGAATAGAAACCAATCCTAAATATCCTATAGCCTTCTGATTATTTGTGTGGTGCACAACACACCGATAATCAAGACTCTACTGGATACGATCTGTAGACACTTTCCGAGGATTAATCGCTCACGATACCATTGTCACGACTCCGTTCGGGGCGTGGTAGTGCCTTACCCGGGCACCTAAGTAGTCATACATCAGAGAAAATCAGCGGAACATAAAACAATAACATGAAGCCAATGCAATAAGACAGTGAAATAAGAAGACAGGCTAACCAAAAACGGTTACCTTCAGTATATATAAATAACAATTTGAACAGTTACATCCCATGACAACCCTGCCCACAACAGTACTACAGACCTCTACGAATGATATGGCAACAACGACGGGACAGGGCCCCGTCATACCCCTGAATGTAAGCACCTACAACAACAGGGGACTATACCAAGATAAGCCTCGGAGAATGGAGCTTCCTGCCGAATGGTGACCCTAAGAGCGAGGATCAACGACTGGTGTACCTTTACATGCGGCATGAACGCAGCCCCCCGAAGGAGGTCAGTACAACAGGTACCAAGTATGTGAAACTGAAAATACTGTAAATGAAATCATAGTAGTCTATACAAAGCAGGAGACATGTATGATAACCAAAACTACAGTTCACAATAATTAAGCAGTCACGTCAAGTCAGGGACTCACGCCCTCAAAGTCATCACTCAAATGTAACAATGGGTCTCACGCCCACAACATCAATCATGCCCGTGGAATACCTTCCTCACTGCCGGCAGTCTATGATATAAAAGCACCAAGGAATATACATGAACACCAGGTCCTACCTATGTCATCATAAAACCGTACGGGGTAAGTACGAAGGCATAGCCGACTACTAAAACCCACAGTACAAACAAGGTCGTAAACTGTATCATGAGATCTGTCTAGACCGTCACATGATCAAAGCTGGCCACTCGCCCGCAGTATCTAATGTGCGCGTCTAGCCCTGGAACTTCCCGTAGCTCCGCATGGGCCACTCCAATGGCCCGCATGAGGTATTCCCCGCATCGAGGGTAGCTACTCCCCGGCAGCGTCCTGGACTCGCCGTCCGCATGGCCACAAAGACCGCATGACCACAAGGGCCGCATACTAACCTGGAACTCCCGCAGTTCCGCATAGGCCATACAGACCTGCATAAGGTATTCTCGAATCATAGGTCACTAGACCCGCCTGAGTCTACCCCGCATCGGAGGGCAGCTTAACCTCCGGAAACAAGTCAAGGTGAGTGGTATAATACCAACATAACGGCTGATCGTTAAACAACTTTAAGCGCAATCGAGGGAAAACCCCTTTACACAAAACATCACAAGGTACTAACACACGTAGCATCCTAGCATGTTTACTTATCAAATCAACAAGAAAGTATTACAAGGCTATCACAAACTAACACAATCAAGTTATACACACAAGGTACATTCTAATATATGATTAACAAGATCGGGTATCTATTCCCAAAGTACTTCATACATTATCTTTTAAAAGATACGTTACGTTTACAAAAGTCACACAATACCCGTAGTATATGAAAATAGAGTGATTATCTTTTGAAGTAAAACAAAACATTTCTCTTCGTAAAATCAAGTAACAACATTCTTTTCCAAATGTTTCAAGTTTGCCTAATTTCAATTACTCAAGTTTCTCATTTTCGAAAGGTTTCGTGGTTCATAATTTATATCACTTAATGATATAATTCTCCTTTAAAAGCAATTTGAGAAACATATGTCTGATACGTGAGTAGGTTATTCTTTTTTATAACAATCTTATTTAAGCAGCCATGATCTAGGAAATGTAACATCATTTTGTCTCATCTTAGTTTCTATGCAGATGGAAGTTTCTACTGGTTTTACTAATACATTATTAGTCAAAACATTTCCCTTTATTAGCGCTTTGTGGTTTGTTCGATACTTATTCGATCTCCAAATCGTAAAACATTATTGCTTTTAAAATCAAGTACTCATTACTCGCGAATGAGGTTTTACAACATTTTTAACAAAATGTTAATTACCAAGTAAAACAAGTTAAGTCTCTTATCTTCAAGATTAAGTCTCTTAACTTTTAAAATCAGTAAACCATTCTCTTTACCTCTCTTTAAACGTTATACCTAACTTCCCATAAAGCTAGTATAACACTTCTTTCAGAATGATTCTTTATTATCACACATCAAGTCAGTTATTAGTCAAATCAGTTACCTTTTAAAACCACAAAGCATTTTACACATGTACGTCTACCGTACTACATAGTTATACACATATCATGCTAGAAAAGATAGGAAGAGGTTCACATACCTCGCGACGATTATCGACTAATAGCAAAACGCTCCAAGTACCTCAAACCGTCGGCTACTCCTTAAGCCAAGTAGATCGCGCCACGCATAGTACTTCAACCTATAAGGCCACAAGGCGCTTATTAACATCTAGATGATATCGTAGAACATTCTACAGAAAATTCGGCAGCACCTCCCCCCCCCCCCGCAACCGCGTAAATCTCCTCATCTATCGAGGCCGGCTATCAAGCCAACCAGGGGGGGGGTTTATACATCTAACCGGACGTGTACAATTCTACTTCACAGTAATGCTACACAAGTCTACTGTAATACAGTCCTATGTAATTACAGTTCAGTTCTCTTTCTTTATATTCAGGCTTAAGTCAAAAGACATTGCCGCAAAGCTAGGTTCAGTTCTATATATAGTATACTTCAACTATATAAGTCTTACAACATGTAATTTCCAATTACAATAAGGGGACAAGATATTACCACGATAAGCCCAAAATTATCCTAGTTTAATGTCGCTCCTGAGCAACGTTTAGATCCAACCCGCTCCAAACCACCCTTAGAAGTTCTAACCAACTTCTACTTAATACTCCAACTATCTATGGAGATTTTCCTTAGGGTTTCGTTTTTGTGACTGACGGGAAGTATAATAGTATTACGGGGCTTTTCGTATAGGTATAACCTTAGAATACTACAAGGTATAAGGGCCAAGGTAATTTGGGTATAGTAACAATACTTTGGAGAGTATTTCCACCAATAGGGTGGGTATTTATACGAGACAACACCACAAGGGGGGGGGGTGTATACCCCTCGGCCAACCCCACTAGGGGGGGGTACTCTCGACGAGGGGATTTCTAAGACTTAGAACATTTTTAGGATGAATAAGTCTTCAAAGGGGAGGCGTATTTATAGGTCAAGCAAAGGCCAACCAATGGCCAAGATCATGCCAAGTAGTAGGCAAGTGTAAGGTCAAGATTTGGACAAGTGTGTGTGGGTCCCACTTTATCAATCAACAAACAAAATATCCTACCACCCCCAAAGGTCCAATTCGGCTCACTACCGCCCATAGGTCCACCAATGAGAGGGTGCCAGTGGCGCCCTCTTGTTGGTCCAACACGTTCGTCTCTGGAAAAATCCGCAAAAATTAAAAATGACATAGCGGAATTTTCCCATCGCAGTTATGTAAAACGTTTAGTCGAAAAACGACTCTAATCGGGTGTTGTGCACAAAGTGAAATCGCCAAGCCACTTTAAAAGCCCAAACTTTTCTACGCACGCCCCACGCACATACTCCGAAATACGGGGTATAACATTCTCCCCTCCTTAGAAACATTCGTCCCGAATGTTCCTTCTAAGTCTCAAAACGAACGCGCGCCAGTATAGCCTTCACTACTATAATTACGAGAACAAACCTGCCACACCTGGCCACGGAAACATCCGCGCAAAATACTTACATCCACGTCCACGAGGAAACACCTATAACATCACCATAAAACACCTCTCTCCGGGGTCTAGACTATACTTCCTTCGCACCTTCTCTTTACAAAAGAATGATCACATCTATGCTTGCCATACATGCTCGCTTCTTCCCTTACGTGTCGTACCCTTCTTGTACACTCGAACTCTTTCTCATAACCTACCACATTTCTGATACCGCTTCCGTTTCCAAAACTCGGGGTTACTATCTCTAACGTGGTCATCATTAACTGGGAACACTCTGGATGGATCTCCGATACTTTCCTGAACATAACAATACGAAAGACCGGACGTACTGCCTCCTAAGTCGGACGGCAAAAGCTAATCATATAGGCAACCTGGCCTACTCTTCAAATGACCTGAAAAGGCCCAAAGTAACTCGGGCTAAGTTTCCTCTGTTTTTCGAATCTCGTCACACCCTTCCGGGGTGGTACTTTCAAGAAGACTCACCGTCAACCTGAACTCCAAGCGTCGTCGCCGATCATCCGCACGACTTCGCTGACTCGAGTGCGATAACCTCTCCTGGATAGGATTCACCCTAACCACATCCTGCCGAAATAAATATGAACCAACTATCTGCACTTTGCCAACATCGAACCAATCGACCGGCAACTTACACTTCCGCCCCTTCAAGGCTTCATAAGGCGACATTCGAAAACTGAAATGGTAGCTTAAACACTCCCTCCACAGGAGACAACAATCCCCACAACTACCCCTGAAATCCAAACACTGGCCCGAGGATGAATACGATACGGAGACTCACCTGAGTTCCTAACCCTGCCTGGTAACTTCCAAAAAAAAAAGAAACAGCCGTACCCTGGGCTCCACTGTCTGACATAAGGTGAAGGTAGGCACCCTGTGCAGCCTTACAACCTTTCTGATATCACTTCCAAGCAACGGTCCTGTCTGAAAGACACGATGGGCTGACCCCATCGGCCCGACTACTGGTTGAACGCATCCACGAACTCGTACGATGGTTAACTAAACATGGGCCTAACACCCTCGTGACCCTACCACAAAGCGGGACCACCACAAACTGACCCCACCACCAAACAGACCGCGGGTTGACCCGCAACATGGCCTTAACCCGCCCCGGCAACGCGCAAAACACTAGCTCCCCGATCCGGAACAATTTCGCTAATCACGATACGAAAAACCTAGCGGTCTTCTTAGCTCAACTACCCTCTTTTATTCCACACTACTCAGGGACTTATCACACAATATATCTCACGTGCACTATGCACTCCGATAAGGATCAAACATAATACTACACCTTTACTCGAGATGGCCTTACCTCTAAGGTCTCTACGTAAAAACTCTAAGGCTCACACCTTCTCTATCCCCCAAATCTTACTCGGTTAACTAACCAAGATTTCTAATCACAATTTACACATACTGATCTCTAGAGGGTTAAGGATATATCTATATCTACTGCTTCACTCCCCTTAGTCGTTCTAATCAAACCTGCCCCGTAGGGCGCATAGCTAGGGAAGGTAACGAACTACCCACCGATCCTGAAGGCTGAGTCCTCCTACTTGCATCCCTCCTACTAGGACACCCTTTCGACACCTGGCCCTGACGGCCGCAGGTACAACAAGTACCAACAAAAAGATGACATTCCCCGGGATGACGTTTGTCACATTGTGAACCGGAAGCCCTGGAGCTCTGACCAACTCCTGCCTACCCCGAACGTCCTGAACCCTGTGGAGGACCTCTCTGCACTGGTGGATGTGCATAATCAATCTGCTGGTGAGGTGATTCGCCTCGAAAGTTACTAAAGGACCTTGCTGTTCTGGTCCTCTTCTGCTGTCCTTGGTTAACCCGTTGATTTCTACGTTTCTTGGCCTGCTGCGCATAAGCCCGTACACAGGCCATGCTCAAGCCTAACTGAAGAATTACTCTTGTACAACCCTCTCTTAGATAGTCATCAAGACTCGCGGTACATCGGTATACTCTCTGGTAGCCAAATCCATAGCTAGTAACAGGGTCGCCTCTTCGAAATCTATATTCTCTGTTTCCGGTCGTGGAACTGAAGGTTCAAATGTCATGGCGCGATGAGGAACTGCTGCGCCGTACTCAACTCGCTGGGCCGTGACGAGCATAACTCCCCGAACGAAGCACCTAACTCAGGTGATGGTTGGGCCTGTGCCCTCGTAACCCTCTGTACTCTACTCGCAGCTCCCTCGGCTGCCTTGCCCTCCTGGGCCCGGGTTTGCCCTACGCGGAGGCATAACGGTAAGGGAAAGAAATACGTGAGAGGGTCCAACTTACAACACAGCTCTAAGGCACGATCTCAGAGTGAGAAGAATAGAAACCAATCCTAAATATCCTATAGCCTTCTGATTATTTGTGTGGTGCACAACACACCGATAATCAAGACTCTACTGGATACGGTCTGTAGACACTTTCCGAGGATTAACTGCTCTGATACCACTGTTGTCACGACCCGTTCCGGGGCCCGTGACTGGTGCCTTACCCGGGCACCTAAGTAGTCATACATCAGAGAAAATCAGCGGAACATAAAACAATAACATGAAGCCAATGCAATAAGACAGTGAAATAAGAAGACAGGCTAACCAAAAACGGTTACCTTCAGTATATATAAATAACAATTTGAACAGTTACATCCCATGACAACCCTGCCCACAACAGTACTACAGACCTCTACGAATGATATGGCATCAACGACGGGACAGGGCCCCGTCATACCCCTGAATGTAAGCACCTACAACAACAGGGGACTATACCAAGATAAGCCTCCGGAGGAACGGAGCTTCCCAAGCGCTGAACTGTGACCCTAAGAGCGAGGATCAACGACTGGTGTACCTTTACCTGCGGCATGAACGCAGCCCCCCGAAGGAGGTCAGTACAACAGGTACCAAGTATGTGAAACTGAAAATACTGTAAATGAAATCATAGTAGTCTATACAAAGCAGGAGACATGTATGATAACCAAAACTACAGTTCACAATAATTAAGCAGTCACGTCAAGTCAGGGACTCACGCCCTCAAAGTCATCACTCAAATGTAACAATGGGTCTCACGCCCACAACATCAATCATGCCCGTGGAATACCTTCCTCACTGCCGGCAGTCTATGATATAAAAGCACCAAGGAATATACATGAACACCAGGTCCTACCTATGTCATCATAAAACCGTACGGGGTAAGTACGAAGGCATAGCCGACTACTAAAACCCACAGTACAAACAAGGTCGTAAACTGTATCATGAGATCTGTCTAGACCGTCACATGATCAAAGCTGGCCACTCGCCGCGATATCTAATGCGCGTCTAGCCCCGGAACTTCCGTAGCTCCGCATGGGCCACTCGATGGCCCGCATGAGGTATTCCCGCATCGAGGGTAGCTACTCCCGGCGGCGTCTGGACTCGCCCGTCCGCATGGCCACAAAGACCGCATGACCACAAGGGCCGCATACTAACCTGGAACTCCCGCAGTTCCGCATAGGCCATACAGACCTGCATAAGGTATTCTCGAATCATAGGTCACTAGACCCGCCTGAGTCTACCCCGCATCAGAGGGCAACTTAACCTCTGGAAACAAGTCAAGGTGAGTGGTATAATACCAACATAACGGCTGATCGTTAAACAACTTTAAGCGCAATCGAGGGAAAACCCCTTTACACAAAACATCACAAGGTACTAACACACGTAGCATCCTAGCATGTTTACTTATCAAATCAACAAGAAAGTATTACAAGGCTATCACAAACTAACACAATCAAGTTATACACACAAGGTACATTCTAATATATGATTAACAAGATCGGGTATCTATTCCCAAAGTACTTCATACATTATCTTTTAAAAGATACGTTACGTTTACAAAAGTCACACAATACCCGTAGTATATGAAAATAGAGTGATTATCTTTTGAAGTAAAACAAAACATTTCTCTTCGTAAAATCAAGTAACAACATTCTTTTCCAAATGTTTCAAGTTTGCCTAATTTCAATTACTCAAGTTTCTCATTTTCGAAAGGTTTCGTGGTTCATAATTTATATCACTTAATGATATAATTCTCCTTTAAAAGCAATTTGAGAAACATATGTCCGTCGTGAGTAGGTTATTCTTTTTATAACAATCTTATTTAAGCAACCATGATCTAGGAAATGTAACATCATTTTGTCTCATCTTAGTTTCTATGCAGATGGAAGTTTCTCTGGTTTTACTAATACATTATTAGTCAAAACATTTCTTTATTAAGCCTTTGTGGTTTGTTCGATACTTATTCTGATCTCCGAAATCAGTAAAACATTATTGCTTTTAAAATCAAGTACTCATTACTCGCGAATGAGGTTTTACAACATTTTTAACAAAATGTTAATTACCAAGTAAAACAAGTTAAGTCTCTTATCTTCAAGATTAAGTCTCTTAACTTTTAAAATCAGTAAACCATTCTCTTTACCTCTCTTAAAACGTTATACCTAACTTCCCATAAAGCTAGTATAACACTTCTTTCAGAATGATTCTTTATTATCACACATCAAGTCAGTTATTAGTCAAATCAGTTACCTTTTAAAACCACAAAGCATTTTACACATGTACGTCTACCGTACTACATAGTTATACACATATCATGCTAGAAAAGATAGGAAGAGGTTCAAATACCTCACGACGATTATCGACTAATAGCAAAACGCTCCAAGTACCTCAAACCGTCGGCTACTCCTTAAGCCAAGTAGATCGCGCCACGCATAGTACTTCAACCTATAAGGCCACAAGGCGCTTATTAACATCTAGATCATATCGTAGAACATTCTACAGAAAATTCGGCAGCACCTCCCCCCCCCGCAACCGCGTAAATCTCCTCCTCTATCGAGGCCGGCTATCAAGCCAACCAGGGGGGGTTTATACATCTAACCGGACGTGTACAATTCTACTTCACAGTAATGCTACACAAGTCTACTGTAATACAGTCCTATGTAATTACAGTTCAGTTCTCTTTCTTTATATTCAGGCTTAAGTCAAAAGACATTGCCGCAAAGCTAGGTTCAGTTCTATATATAGTATACTTCAACTATATAAGTCTTACAACATGTAATTTCCAATTACAATAAGGGGACAAGATATTACCTCGATAAGCCCAAAATTATCCTAGTTTAATGTCGCTCCTGAGCAACGTTTAGCTCCAACTCCGTGCGCTCCAACCCGCTCCAAACCACCCTTAGAAGTTCTAACCAACTTCTACTTAATACTCCAACTATCTATGGAGATTTTTCCTGTTACACCCCGTATTTGCAAGATATGTTTTAAGAACGTACGTAAGAACTCATAAGTGTTAAAATTTAAGACTTGTAAGTATTTAACGGAATTTTGGAATTTGTCGGAAAACGTATTATTGTGACGAATGGGAAGGCGACATGTGTCACCCCCCCTTAGTATGCCTTGGTCGAATTGGGCATGTCCCTAATGGTCATTTGACCTTTGGTAGGATGAATTAGTCTTGCAAGTAGTAGCATGAGAATATTGACTAAGTCAAAGGTCCCACTAGACTTGATATTTAGCAAGAGATCATCCAAACCACCCATTTGTGTGTATCATGACCCTCCAATACACTTTATATCACTAGTAGTAGTATGACAAGTTCCATACTTAGCCAAAAATCACAAAAATTGGAAGAACCACAAGAGGAGCTCTCGGGTTTGGCAAAGCTCTCTTTGCAAAAAAATTGTTTGTTGTCCAATAATTTCCCCACTTTAAACCAAGGTTCCTAAGTGTATTGTGAGTGTATCTCAATAGAAAAATCCCGGAAAAAGATAGTTTTCGGGTTAGTCGCAAAGTGAAAACCTAGTGACTTTTCTAGGTTTTGTTTGGAAGTTTGAAGGAAATTGGTTGGTGTTGTTCTAAGAGTCTCAAGTAGCGGATTGAAGTGTCTTGAAGAGACTCTAAGTTGCTAAGGAGCGATTTCGGATTGGAAGTTGGACTAAGAATCGTTGAGGTATAATCTTGTTCTTTGAAAGTGTTACAAGATTATTTATATTGTTGTTAGCTTTACTTGTTGCTAGCATGAAGTATATGTGTGGAAGTTAATATGGATTATGGATTGATTGTAGCCTTGGAAATCCGAAATGTAATGTAAGCCATGTTAAGTTGGATTACAATTTTAGTCGTTATTATAATCGTCGCATGTTTTTGACTTGGAGATTATAGTAGTTATAATCGTTTGCGACGTGATATCATGTTAGGCTAATAACTTGGATTGAAATGGAAATTGAATAAGAATTGGTGTTGTTGAACTCAAGGTGGCCGAATTTGTACTTGTAGTTTGTAGTAGTTGGTATTTATTTGTATTGGATTACCTTATAGATTGTGGTGAGCCAATTGGGGCTGTTTGGTTATTGTATTCGGCCTTGAAAAAGGTGGCAAAGTTAGTAGAAACAAAGGAGGTGCTGTCTGATTTTCCGTAGAAATTGGTGACTTAGCACTTAGAATAATTCTACGTATGAAGTGAGACGTTAATGGACGTATTGTGACCATTATAGGTTGAAGTACTAAGTATAGCGTATCCTACTTGGAGAGTGGAATAGCTATCAAGATTGAAGTACTTTGGAGCATTTTGCTACGTGTCGATAATCGTCCCGAGGTATGTGAACCTCTTCCTTCCTTTGGCATGATTCTATGTATGGAATATACTTGTGGTATCATTTCATGTTTCCTTCTACTCTTAGAAGTTAAGAGGTAGTTGTGTGATTTACTCTATGTAGAACTTTTCCTATCTTTGAGCATGACTAGTTGCACGTGTGTAGTACGGTATACGTACAACACCTTGATATCCTTTACTAGTTTTATGAATAGCCAAGTCGGGTGGGTTAGAGATTCACTCACTTCTTTGAAAGTATAAAGGATGTCTTAAGTCTTATTAAGGTTAAGGGACTTGAAGAGTTTTAAAGTATGTAATACTTGTTCCGTTTTAGACGTATAAGTCCCTTGGATAGGAAATTGTATATGGCTAAGGTATAAAGTGAATAAAACGACTTTATGGGAGTTGGTTATATTTACTTTATGGAAAGATAAATGACTTGTTTTATTGAAAAGGCAATTTGTTTTTAAGGCATCAATTGCCTAAGGTTTTATAATAAAAGGAGTCACTTGAGTTTTAAAGGTTAAGAGACTAATTGTATTTTTGAAAGTTAAGAGAATTGATTTGAAAGTATTTAATACTTGGTTTCAAAAAGTAGAAGTCTCTTGGAAATAAAAGGAATGAGTTGGTCTAAAACCATAAAGGGTTATAACGGCTTTATGGGAAGTTGGTTATAACGGCTTTATGGAAGGTTAAAAGAATGGTTTTCTTCAGTAATGTAAGCAAAGAAATGATTTGAAATAAGGGAGGGCAAACTGTTTTTAAGGTACCGATTCTTTGAGGTTTTTAAGAAAGAAGTCACTTGTTTTTAGTGGTAATTGTATTTCTAAAAATGTATTGTGACTTGTCTTGAAAGACGGATAGGACTTGATACTATAGTTGTTAGTATCTAGGAAGTTGTAATTGAAAAAGAGTCTTTCTAAAGGAGTTGAGGCGCGTAGTGCGTTGGGTTAAATTCCCAGATTTTATATGACATTATCAACCCAGGAATGGTAGGCGGTATACCTCACGCGGACTATATGACATTATCGACCGAGAATGGGCAGGCAAGATACCTTTACGGGCAGACTATATGACATTATCGACCCAGGAATGGGCCGGGCAGTATACCTTTACGGGCAGACTATATGACATTATCGACCCAGAATGGGCGGGCGATACCTTTACGCGCACTATATGACATTATCGACCCGAGTTGGGCGGCGATACCTACGCGGACTATGTGACCTTGATCGCATCCTAGATTGGGCCGGGTAGTATAGGTGCCCCTCCTTAATGGGCCGGATTATAGGTTATCAAAGTTAGGTAAGTTTTATGGTAATGAACTTAATGATTCTTTTTTTTAATAATGTACGTAAGAAAGTGGCTATAACTTTGATTGAGAATGGAAAAGATAATGATGAGAAATTAAGTTCATAAGTGGTAATGACACGGCCGGATCTGGTATGTATTTTTATACTTGTCCCTGTCATTCTGTTGTACAGTTATGATCTATTTATTGTACGTTATTTCTGTTCCATATTCGCAATTTTTGTTATCGACCCCTTCGAAGTGCGTTAAATGCCGCAGGTTTTAGGTACCCAGGTTGGTGATCCTTGCTCTTAGGATCTCGGTTCAGTTTTTGAGAGAAAGCTCCACTTGCTCCGGAGGCTTATCTCTTGGTACGATATTTCCCTGAGGTAGTAGATTCATGTATATTCAGGGGTATGGCGGGGCCCTGTCCATACGTTGTTATGTTAAAAACTCTTAGAGTGCTGTAGTCACATATGGTGGGTCGCTTGTAAAGACAGAGGCAAGCGCTTGATTGTATATATTTATGTCGGAAGGTAGCCCTATCGGCTAACCTTGTTGTTTACATCTATTGTTTTATTGTTTTTGTTTCATGTATGTTCGCTGATTTTCTCTCGATGTTTACTGTAAAGGTGCCCAGTAGGGCACGATCGCGAGCTTGAGGTGGTCGTGACAAAAATGGTATCGAGCGATTAGTCCTCTGAAAGTGTCTGAGCCGTGTCTAGTAGAGTCTTGATTATCGGTGTGTTGTGCACCACATCTATAATCAGGAGGCTGCAGGACATTTTAGGATTGGTTTCCATTCTTCCCTCTCAAAGATCGTGCAGTAGAGCTGTCTTATTAGGTTGAATCCTCTCTGACCTATTCTTATGAAACAGTTATGCCTCCTCGGAAGGCGACCAGGGCCCAGAAGGGCAAGGCAGCAGCAGGAGCTGCTAGAGGTACACAGAGGGTTACCAGGACTCGGGCACAGACTATGCCTGAGGTAGTAGGCGGGGCAGCGAGTTCAGCCACGCCGGCAGTATTAGAGGAGCCGAGAGCGGCAGTAGCTCCAGAGGTTTCGTGCCGAGCCTCGATCCGCGGCCGAGGCGAGTTTAGAGATTATGGAGAGCGGATCGGGCTATTGGTCGACATAGTGGTAGGGCGGCAAGCGGGGCGAGTAGCTAACCCAGAGCCAAGCGGTTTGCGGATCCGGATTTTCGGGTTGTCATCCGCCCGAGTTTTATGGTTCGAGTGCGAGGAGGATCCGCAGGAGTTCGTTCGGCGACTACGAACTATGCAGTTCTTAAGGCTTGGAGACAGTGCGTTATACTAGCCTCTTCTAGGTTACGCGATATTGCGTTGAACTGGTTTGAGTCATGGAGTCTTGACGAGAGGGGATGATGCTCTTCCGGCTGTTTGGGAGGAGTTCACAGAGGCCTTTATGGATCACTTTTTGCCTCTTAAGATGAGGAGGGCCCGCGTAGATAGACTTTTGACCTTGAGGCGTAATGGTAGGACTATCGGGAGTATAGCACAGGTTTGACTCCTTGGCGAGCATGCGCACACCATAGTGGCTAGCGTGGCGGATAGAGTTCATCGTTATGTGATGGGGCTAGACCGTCATATGATTCTGCATGCTTGGGGTGGCTCTTCACCGATATGGACATTGCTAGGATGCAGCCTATGCGCGAGGATAGAGGATAGAGAGGAGGATCAATTTGACTCGAGCCAGCCCGAAGGGCAAGACATCGTGTCTCAGGCGGTTTAGGCGGGCGGTCTCGGCAGACTAGGTCTACATTGCGGCCCGGACAGAGTGCTCCTCCACGATTTTCGGCGAGGTTTTCACGACCACGGGAATCAGGAGGCGGTCAGTCTCTAGAGCTTGAGTCTCGTGGAGATGGGGTTCAGACGATCGAGGCCACCTTTGCCTCCATGCGCCCGATGTGGTAGGTTACATTCTGGGTATGTCGCGGCGACGGTGCTTGTTTTCTTGTGGTCGTCTAGGCCATATGTTAAGAGAATGTCCTTATAGAGGGGGTCCTGGTGGGACAACACAGCCTACTGGATCAGTTGCGGGTTCTTCGCCTTCAATAGCTAGACAGGATGTTCATGCACCGACAGGTCGTGGCAGAGGTCGTGGTGGGAGTCCCCAGCTTTAGCGGTCCTTTGAATCGCCTATATGGTTTCAGGTATGTCCTTGACCCTTTAGAAACTTGTATGCATGATAAAGTTGTGGTATGTTTAAGTTTTATGAACAGATTATATTGAGACTATGTATATATTAGAAAGAGTTGGAAGTACGAAAAGATAATCCCTGTTTGGGCTTATGATGGACAGATATGTGTGTGCGAGGTATTAAGGCCATGTGTGGCATTGTTGGTATGTCGGGGGTGGTGAAAGGAAACTATGTTGTTAATTTTAAGTTTGACTCCGAAAGAACATTCGAGGACGAATGTTTCTAAGGGGGGGAGAATGTTACACCCCGTATTTGCAAGATATGTTTTAAGAACGTACGTAAGAACTCATAAGTGTTAAAATTTAAGACTTGTAAGTATTTAACGGAATTTTGGAATTTGTCGGAAAACGTATTATTGTGACGAATGGGAAGGCGACATGTGTCACCCCCCCTTAGTATGCCTTGGTCGAATTGGGCATGTCCCTAATGGTCATTTGACCTTTGGTAGGATGAATTAGTCTTGCAAGTAGTAGCATGAGATCATCCAAACCACCCATTTGTGTGTATCATGACCCTCCAATACACTTTATATCACTAGTAGTAGTATGACAAGTTCCATACATAGCCAAAAATCACAAAAATTGGAAGAACCACAAGAGGAGCTCTCGGGTTTGGCTAAGCTCTCTTTGCAAAAAATTTGTTTGTTCTCCAATAATTTCCCCACTTTAAACCAAGGTTCCTAAGTGTATTGTGAGTGTATCTCAATAGAAAAATCCCGGAAAAAGATAGTTTTCGGGTTAGTCGCAAAGTGAAAACCTAGTGACTTTTCTAGGTTTTGTTTGGAAGTTTGAAGGAAATTGGTTGGTGTTGTTCTAAGAGTCTCAAGTAGCGGATTGAAGTGTCTTGAAGAGACTCTAAGTTGCTAAGGAGTGATTTCGGATTGGAAGTTGGACTAAGAATCGTTGAGGTATAATCTTGTTCTTTGAAAGTGTTACAATATTATTTATATTGTTGTTAGCTTTACTTGTTGCTAGCATGAAGTATATGTGTGGAAGTTAATATGGATTATGGATTGATTGTAGCCTTGGAAATCCGAAATGTAATGTAAGCCATGTTAAGTTGGATTACAATTTTAGTCGTTATTAGAATCGTCGCATGTTTTTGACTTGGAGATTATAGTAGTTATAATCGTTTGCGACGTGATATCATGTTAGGCTAATAACTTGGATTGAAATGGAAATTGGATAAGAATTGGTGTTGTTGAACTCAAGGTGGCCGAATTTGTACTTGTAGTTTGTAGTAGTTGGTATTTATTTGTATTGGATTACCTTATAGATTGTGGTGAGCCAATTGGGGCTGTTTGGTTATTGTATTCGGCCTTGAAAAAGGTGGCAAAGTTAGTAGAAACAAAGGAGGTGCTGTCCGATTTTCCGTAGAAATTGGTGACTTAGCACTTAGAATAATTCTACGTATGAAGTGAGAGGTTAATGGACGTATTGTGACCATTATAGATTGAAGTACTAAGTATAGCGTATCCTACTTGGAGAGTGGAATAGCTATCAAGATTGAAGTACTTTGGAGCATTTTGCTACGTGTCGATAATCGTCGCGAGGTATGTGAACCTCTTCCTTCCTTTGGCATGATTCTATGTATGGAATATACTTGTGGTATCATTTCATGTTTCCTGTTACTATTATAAATTAAGAGTTAGTTTTCTGACATACTCTATGTAGAACTTTTACTATCTTTGAGCATGACTAGTTGCGTGTGTAGTACGGTATACGTACAACACCTTGATATCCTTTACTAGTTTTATGAATAGCCAAGTCGGGTGGGTTAGGAGATTAACTCACTTCTTTGAAAGTATAAAGGATGTCTTAAGTCTTATTAAGGTTAAGGGACTTGAAGAGTTTTAAAGTATGTAATACTTGTTCCGTTTTAAACGTATAAGTCCCTTGGATAGGAAATTGTATATGGCTAAGGTATAAAGTGAATAAAACGACTTTATGGGGAGTTGGTTATATTTACTTTATGGAAAGATAAATGACTTGTTTTATTGAAAAGACAATTTGTTTTTAAGGCATCAATTGCCTAAGGTTTTATAATAAAAGGAGTCACTTGAGTTTAAAGGTTAAGAGACTAATTGTATTTTTGAAAGTTAAGAGAATTGATTTGAAAGTATTTAATACTTGGTTTCAAAAAGTAGAAGTCTCTTGGAAATAAAAGGAATGAGTTGGTCTAAAACCATAAAGGGTTATAACGGCTTTATGGGAAGTTGGTTATAACGGCTTTATGGAAGGTTAAAAGAATGGTTTTCTTCAGTAATGTAAGCAAAGAAATGATTTGAAATAAGGGAGGGCAAACTATTTTTAAGGTACCGATTCTTTGAGGGTTTTTAAGAAAGAAGTCACTTGTTTTTAGAAGCCGGTAATTGTATTTCTAAAAATGTATTGTGACTTGTCTTGAAAGACGGATAGGACTTGATACTATAGTTGTTAGTATCTGGGAAGTTGTAATTGAAAAAGAGTCTTTCTAAAGGAGTTGAGGCGCGTAGTACGTTGGGTTAAATTCCCAGATTTTATATGACATTATCGACCCAGGAATGGGCCGGGCAGTATACCTTTACGGGAAGACTATATGACATTATCGACCCAGGAATGGGCCGGGCAGTATACCTTTACGGGCAGACTATATGACATTATCGACCCAGGAATGGGCCGGGCAGTATACCTTTACGGGCAGACTATATGACATTATCGACCCAGAGATGGGCCGGGCAGTATACCTTTACGGGCAGACTATATGACATTATCGACCCAGGATTGGGCCGGCGTTATACCTTCTGGGGCAGACTATGTGACCTTGATCGCGTCCTAGATTGGGCCGGGTAGTATAGGTGCCCCTCCTTAATGGGCCGGATTATAGGTTATGAAAGTTAGGTAAGTTTTATGGTAATGAACTTAATGATTCTTTTTTCTAATAATGTACGTAAGAAAGTGGCTATAACTTTGATTGAGAATGGAAAAGATAATGATGAGAAATTAAGTTCATAAGTGGTAATGACACGGCCGGATCTGGTATGTATTTTTATACTTGTCCCTGTCATTACATTTATCTGATTATGATCTATTTATTGCACGTTATTTCTGTTCCATATTAAATTGTTGTTATCGACCCCGCCGGGCTGCGTTCATGCCGCGAGTTTAGGTACCAGGTTGGTGATCCTTGCTCTTAGGATCTCGGTTCGATTTTGAGAAAGCTCCACTTGCTCGGAGGCTTATCTCTTGGTACGATATTTCCCTGAGGTAGTAGATTCATGTATATTCAGGGGTATGGCGGGGCCCTGTCCCGCCACAGTTGTTATGTTAAAAACTCTTAGAGGTCTGTAGTCACATATGGTGGGTCAGTTTGTAAAGACAGGAGGCATCTGCTTCAGTTGTATATATTTATGTCTAGGAAGGTAGCCCTATCGGCTAACCTGTTGTGTTACAGCTCTTGTTTTATTGTTTTTTTGTTTCATGTATGTTCGCTGATTTTCTCGATGTTTACTGTAAGGGTGCCTGGAGTAGGGCACGATCGAGCATGATCGGTCGTGACATTTCCTTAGGGTTTCGTTTTTGTGACTGACGGGAAGTATAATAGTATTACGGGGCTTTTCGTATAGGTAGAACCTTAGAATACTACAAGGTATAAGGGCCAAGGTAATTTGGGTATAGTAACAATACTTTGGAGAGTATTTCTACCAAGAGGGGGGGTATTTATACGAGACAACACCACAAGGGGGGGTGTATACCTCGGCCAACCCAGCTAGGGGGTACTCTCGGGAACGAGAACACCACAAGGAGAGGGGGATTTCTAAGACTTAGAACATTTTTAGGATGAATAAGTCTTCAAAGGGGAGGGGTATTTATAGGTCAAGCAAAGGCCAACCAATGGCCAAGATCATGCCAAGTAGTAGGCAAGTGTAAGGTCAAGATTTGGACAAGTGTGTGTGCGTCCCACTTTATCAATCAACACACAAAATATCCTACCAACCCCAAAGGTCCAATTCGGCTCACTACTGCCCATAGGTCCACCAATGAGAGGGTGCCAAGTGGCGCCCTCTTGTTGGTCCAACACGTTTCGTCTCTCGGAAAAATCCGCAAAAATTAAAAATGACATAGCCGGAATTTTCCCATCGCAAGTTATGTAAAACGTTTCGTCGAAAAACGACTCTAATCGGGTGTTGTGCACAAAGTGAAATCGGCCAAGCCACTTTAAAAGCCCAAACTTTTCTACGTACGTCCTTACGTACATACTCTGGAAATACGGGGTATAACAAAAGTCTTCAAGTAAGGGGAGTATTTATAGGCTAACCAATGGCCAAGATGAAGACAAGTGTGGTGCAAGTGTAGGGATAGATTTTAACCATGTGGACCTTATCCATCTACCACACAACTTGCACAAAATATCCTACCAACTAAAGTGCTCCCAAATCGTCCCAATTGCCGCCCCTTCCTTCCAATGTGAGGGTGACACTTGTCACCCTCCCGTTGGTCCAAAATGTTTCGTCTCTCGGAAAAATCCGCAAAAATTATAAATGACATAGCCGGAATTTTCCCTTCGCAAGTTTAGTAAAACGTTTCGTCGAAAAACGACTCTTTTCGGCACTTGTGCCTAAATTTCGAACCTAGCCAATCCTTAAGGCTTAAATTTATACGTACGCCCTCACGTACATACTCTGGAAATACGGGGTATAACACACTTCCCCCGTTTTTACTCACTTTTCCATCTTTCTCCAAGGCCCGAATAACCGTAATATATATACCATATATATATATAAGGCGTAATAATTAAACAACATAAAGAAGGGGATTACACGCCCAAACGGTAACGCGGTTTACTATCACGCCTTCATAACAACAATAAGTAAAAGAAGGATTACGCTGGCCGTAACGGTTTACTATCAAGCCTTCATAACAATAAGTAAAAGAAGGGGATTACGCATGACCGTAACGCGGTTTACTATCACGCCATAACAATACAATAATTAAAAAGGGGATCACACGCCCAAGCGGAACACGATTGAAAAATCTTCCTTAATGAAATGTAAATCTGATCCAATGTAAATACGGTCCAAAGTAAATACGGTCCAAAGTAAATGATCCAAAGTAAATCTGATCCTTAAGTTGGGGTCCTTGGCCAACTTTGTCCATTTTACTTATCCAAATTACTCATTAGTCATCCAACTTATATTTCATTCTTAATATAAGTTATAGTTACTTTGTTAATTACTTCTTCACAGGTAAGATACATTTTTACCATTTTAATGGCAAACGGCCAATCCTTTCTTTTAACAAGTTAACAAGATCCGACTCTTCCAAACTTTACTCCATATATTATATATTCATAATATACTTATAATATATGTATATTGACCAAATCACAAAGAGGTTTAAGCTTCACTACCTCAAATAGCCCAAAAATATCCAAGTTCTTAAAGTCGCTCCAAACAAGTCTTAGCTCCAAATCTTTACGTTCCAATCCGCTACAAGCAACCCATAGAAGCTCCTAACCAACTTCCCTTCAAGATTCAACTCCAAAAAGTGAAGAACACTTAGGGTTTCAAGATGACAACTTTCGGCCAAGGCATCTCTTCAAGGCTAGGGGTGTGAAATCTTTTCCAACTCTTGGTACACAATCTTCCTAACACCTTAGGGAAGAACACTTGAGAGTTTAAGAATTGTTGGACAAATTTTGCTCAAGAAATGGGGGCAAAACCGAGAGCTCTAGGTCAAGGGAGAAGGGAGGGTTTTTCAAGTCTTCAAATGTCTAAGTGTGGAAGATTTCATCAACTAAGGGTGCATATATAGGACAACCAAGGGCTAGGATGAAGGCAAGTGTGTGGTTGAGATTGGGGACAAGTGTGTGTGGGTCCCACAAGCCACTTGTCCACACTAAAATATCTAGCAAGACTTGGCCACTTGTCTTGCCACTTGTCAAGGGATTTCGGCCAAGAGCCACCTAGGGGGGTGACACGTGTCGCCTCCTATTAAATCAAAATATTTCATCTTCGAAAATATCCATAAAGGCCAAAATCTAGAAAACAAAGTGGGCCCCATAAAAGCAGTAAATTTCTCCGTGGGCCCACGTGACCAATTCGGAAATAAAATCTCATAATTCTAATATAATTCAAGAAGCCCAAATACCAAATCTGGGAATCCAATTCCCATCAACGAACCTTTTTCCTTCACAAAAGGAAACTTTTAGTGAAAAATCACATCTTTCATTCTTTCCAAAATTTCTGTCGTATTCTCGTACGTACGTCCTCACATACATACACTGGAACTACGGGGTATAACACCCTCAAGTCATCACTCAAATACAAATATGGGTCTCACGCCCACAACATCAATCATGCCCGTGGAATACATTCTCACCGCCGTGATCACATGATATAAAAGCACGAGAACACACATGAACACGGGTCCCACTTGTGTCATAATAAAACCGTACGGGGTAAGTACGAAGGCATAGCCGACTACTAAAAACCACAGTACCAACAAGGTCATAAACTGTATTATGAAAGCGCCTGACCGTCATGATCAAAGGCGGCCTCGCTGCGATGATCAAATATGCGCGTCTAGTCCCGGAACTTCCCGCAGACTCGCATGAAGCCACTCGATGGCCCGCATGAGGTATTCCCGCATCGAGGGTAGCTACTCCCGGCAACGTCCCGGACTCGCGATCTTCATGGCCACATAGACGCGTGACCATAAAGGCCGCACTAACACGGAACTCTCGTAGCTCGCGATAGGTCCCTGGACCCGCATGAGGTATTCTCGAATCATGGTCCTGGACCACGAGATATACCCCGCGCGTCGGGCGGCTTAACCCCCGGGATCATGTCAAGGTGAGTGGTACAATACCAACATAACGGCTGATCGTTTAAACAACATAAGCGTGATCGAGGGAAACCCCTTTACACAAACATCACAAGATACTAACACACGTAGCATCCTAGCATGTTTACTTATCAAATCAACAAGAAAGTATTACAAGGCTATCACAAACCAACACAATCAAGTTATTCACACAAGGTACTTTCTACTATATGTTAACAAGTTCAGGTTTTAATACCCAAAGTACTACTGTTATACCCCGTATTTCCAGAGTATATACGTAAGGACGTACGTACGACAATTTGAGACTTAAAGTTTGGCATAGGTTCGAAATTTTGTGCACAACACCCGGTTAGGGTCGTTTTTCGACGAAACGTTTTACAAAGCTTGCGAAGGGAAAATTCCGGCTATGTCATTTATAATTTTTGCGAATTTTTCCGAGAGATGAAACATTTTGGACCAACGGGAGGGTGACACTTGTCACCCTCAAGTGGGCGATGTGGATGGCCGGTTGGGTCACGGGTTTGTGGCCAATTGGTGCCTTGTTTTGGCCTTGTTTTGTGCCTTGTTTTGTGGCTTGTTTGGTGCCTTGTTTTGTGGAGTAGGGTTAGGGTGCACTTGGCTTGATCTTGGCCTTACACTTGCCTTGCACATGGCTTGATCTTGGCCATTGGTTGGCCTTTGGTTTTCCTATAAATACCCCCTTAAGCTTGAAGACTTCTTCATCCTAAATTTCACTAAGTCTTGAATTCCTCCCTCCCCTATTGTGTGGTATTCTCGTCCAAGAGGTCTCTCCCCCTCCCCTTTGAGGAGCTTTGGCCGAGAGCCTCCCCCTCCCCCTTTGTGGTGTCTAGCCGTGGGGTACCCCCCCTAGCCTAGTTGTTTTCGTATAATACCCCCCTTTGTGGTATAGAAATACTCTCCAAGTATTGTTATAATGCCCAAAATACCTTAGCCTTTACCTTGTAGTATTCCAAAAGTTACCTCTATACGTAGAGCCCGGAAATACTACCTTTTGTCCTTTTAGTCTCAAACCGAAACCCTAAGGAAATCTTCATAGTTGGTTGAAGTATTTAAATAGAAGTTGGTTAGAACTTCTAAGGGTTGTTTGGAGCGCATTGGAGCGCACGGAGTAGGAGCTAAACCTTGCTCAGGATCGACTTTTATCTCGGATAATTTTGGGCTTATCGAGGTAAATAATCTTGTCCCCCTTATTGTAATTGGAAATTACATGTTGTAGGAATATATAGTTGAAGTATACTATATATAGAACTGAACGTAGTTATTGGCAATGTCTTTCGACTTAAGCCTGAATAATAAAGAGAAGCTGACTCAGTAATTACATAGGACTGTATTACAGTAGACTTGTGGTATTACTGTATAGTAGAGTTGTATACGTCCGGTTAGACGTATAACCCCCCCCCCCCTGGTTGGCTTGGTAGCCGGCCTCGATAGAGGAGGAGATTTACGCGGTTGCGGGGGGGAGGTGCTGCCGAATTTTCTGTAGAATATGGAACCATGCGATTAGAAGTTAATAGACGTTTGTGGCCTTATAGGTGGAAGTACTACGAGTAGCGTATTCTACTTGAAGAGTGGAAAAGGCTAGCCAGATTCTGATGTTGTGGGCGTTTTGCTTATTGTCGATACTCGTCGCGAGGTATGTGAACCTCTTCCTATCCTTTCTCGCTTGATGCTTTTTAAAGTATGTAGTACGTTCGACGTACATGTGCTAAATGAGTTGGTTGGTTTAAAACATAGGGTGTTATAATAGCTTTATGGGAAGTTAGTTATAACGACTCTATGTAGGTAAAAGATTGGTTTATTGATTGTAGAAGTTAAGAGACTTGATCTTGAAAGATAAGAGACTTAACTTGTTTTACTTGGTTATTAACATTTTGTTAAAAGTGTTGTGAAACCTCATTCGCGAGTAATGAGTACTTGGTTTTAAAAAAGAATAATGTTTTACTGATTTCGGAAATGAGAATAAGTGTCGAGCAAACCACAGCAGCGCTAATAAAGGAAAGTGTATTGGCAAATAACTAATTGTTATTAAAACCAGTAGAAACCTCCATCTGCATAGAAGCTAAGATAAGACAAAATTGTATTACATTTCCTAGATCATGGCTGCTGTAACAAGATTGTTGTAAACAAGAATAAACGGCTCACGTATAAGACATATGTTTCTCAGATTGTTTAAAAGAGAATTATATTCTTAATTGATTAAGACTATGAACTATGAAACTTTTCTAAATAAAGAGACCTGAGTAATTGAAATTAGGCAAACTGGAACTTTAGGGGAAAGAATGTTGTTGAAAAGGAAAGTGTTTTGGTTTACCTAAAAATGTGAGTCACTCTATTTTTATACTACGGGTATCGGGTGACCTTTATAAAAGGAATGGATCTCTTTAAAAGGAATTTAACGTACGTAGTACTTTAGGGTTAAAACCCGGACTTTGATACAAAATGGAAGTGCCTTGAGTTATGTATAACTTGCCTATGCTTGTTGTTGTATAACTTGCCTATGCTTGTTGTTGTGTAACTCGCCTATGCTTGTTGAGATAGCCTTTGTTGTGCAAATGTTGATATCAGGTGACTTCTTGAGAAAGAGTGGATCTTTTTATAAAAGTTTAGAAGTATGGTAATTTGCTTGAGCTTGTTTGTGATATCCTGGTTGTCCGATGTATTGTTATTGTGGTTGCATGGACATGTCTACACCGTCTGCAGTCGGGGCATGTGGCCATGCGGCGGGTTGATTACTCGATATATTGTTATTGTGGTTACATGGACATGCCTACACCGTCTGCAGTCAGGGGCATGTGGCCATGCGGCGGGGTTGATCACCCAGTATATTGTTGTTGATGTTACATGGACATGTCTACACCGAGGCAGAATTCCGGGGGCATGTGGTCATGCGGCATTGTTATTATTGTTGCATCATGGACATGTCTACACCGATGCAGAATTCCGGGGGCATGCGGCCATGATGCGAACATGATTGATGTTGTGTGCGTGAGACCCATAGTTATATTGAGTGATGACGTTGAGGGCGTGAGTCCCTGACTTGACTGCTTTTATGTTGCGTACTGTATTTTTGTTATCATACATGTTGTTATACCCCGTATTTCCAGAGTATGTACGTAAGGACGTACGTAGAAATGTTTGGACTTTAAAGTGGCTTGGCCGAAATATTTTGTGCACAACACCCGGTTAGAGTCGTTTTTAAATGACGTTTTACCTGACTGCGAAGGAAAATTCCGGCTATGTCATTTTTATTTTTTGCGGATTTTTCCGAGAGACGAAACGTGTTGGACCAACAAGAGGGCGCCACTTGGCACCCTCTCATTGGCGAACGTGAGGGGCGGACTTGGGACGATTTGGAGAGTGTAGTTGGTAGGATATTTTGTGTGTTGATTGATAAAGTGGGACCCACACACACTTGTCCCAATCTTGGCCTTACACTTGCTATGCACTTGGCATGATCTTGGCCATTGGTTGGCCTTGTCTTGTCCTATAAATACCCCCCTAAGTTTGAAGACTTCTTCATCCATTCCTATATTTCCTAAGTCTAAAATTCCTCCCTCCCCTTGTGTGGTGTTTCGTCCAACACCCCTCTCCCCGCTGTGAGGCCTTGTGGCGAGCTCCTCCCCTCCCCTTGGCGAGAGTACCCCAGTGGGGTAGGCCGAGGGTATACACCCCTTGTGGTGTTGTCTCGTATATATACCCACTCTTGGTAGAAATACTCTCAAAGTATTGTTACTATACCCAAATTACCTTAGCCAGTATACCTTGTAGTATTCCAAAGATATCTCTATCACGTAGAGCAGGAAATACTCTGGTATGTCCTTTTCGTCTCAAAACGAAACCCTAAGGAAAATCTCCATAGTTAGTTGGAGTATTAAGTAGAAGTTGGTTAGAACTTCTAAGGGTGGTTTGGAGCGGGTTGGAGCGCACGGAGTTGGAGCTAAACGTTGCCCAGGATCGACTTTATACTTGGATAATTTTGGGCTTATCGAGGTAATATCTTGTCCCCTTATTGTAATTGGAAATTACATGTTGTAAGATTATATAGTTGAAGTATACTATATATAGAATGAACTAGCTTTGCGGCAATGTCTTTTGACTTAAGCTGAATATAAAGAAAGAGAAGCGACGTAATTACATAGATGTATTCTGAGTAGACTTGTGTAGCATTACTGTGAAGTAGAATTGTACACGTCCGGTTAGATGTATAAACCCCCCCCCCCCGGTTGGCTTGATAGCCGGCCTCGATAGAGGAGGAGATTTACGTTGTTGCGGGGAGAGTCTTTGTGAATTTTCTGTAGAATGTTCTACGAAGAGATCTAAATGTTAATAAGCGCCTTGTGGCCTTATAGGTTGAAGTACTATGCGTGGCGCGATCTACTTGGCTTAAGGAGTAGCCGGTTTGAGGTACTTGGGCGTTTGCTATTAGTCGATACTCGCGAGGTATGTGAACCTCTTCCTATCTCTTCTAGCATGATATGTGTGTAACTATGTAGTACGATAGCGTCGTGTGTTAAATGTATTTGATTGGTCTAAAACATAAAGTGTTATAACGGCTTTATGGGAAGTTGGTTATAACGACTTTATGTAGGTAAGAAAATACTTGTGGTTTTTAAAAGGTAAGCGATTTGAACTATAAGCTAATTTGGTTATGTGATAATAAAGAACTTGAAGTATTTCAAAAGATTTTTGAATCATTTTGAAAGAAGAAGTAGTACTTGGTTTTTGAAAACTTAAGAGTTATACTAGCTTTATGGGAAGTTAGGTATAACGGCATAAGGATGTTTTACTGATTTCGGAAATCAGAATGTGTATCGACAAACCACTGCAGCGTTAATAAAAGGAAATATTTGGACAGATTAAGTATTATTAAAACCAGTAGAAACTTCCATCTGCATAGAAGCTAAGATGAGACAAAATGATATTTCCTAGATCATGGCTGCTGTAATAAAATTGTTATAAACAAGAATATCCTACTCACATATAAGGCTTATATTTCTCAGATGGTTTAAAAGAGAATTATATTCTTAAATGAATAAGACTATGAACTACGAAACCTTTCTAAAATAAGAACCGTGAACATTTGAAATTAGGCAAACTTGAGTGTTGGGAAAAGAATGTTGTTAATTGATTTTACAAAGAAAAGTGTTCTGATTTACTTCAAAAGATAATCACTCTATTTTTTATACTACGGGTATTGTGTGACTTTTGTGAAAGAAACGGATCTTTTAAAAGAGTAATACATGAAGTACTTTGGGGCTAAAAACCCGAACTTGTTAACATAATGTAGAAAGTACCTTGTGTGAATAACTTGATTGTATTGATTTGTGATAGTCTTGTAATACTTTCTTGTTGACTTGATAGGTAAACATGTTAGGATGCTACGTGAGTTAGTATCTTGTGATGTTTGTGTAAAGGGGTTTTCCCTTGTTGTGCTTAGGTTGTTTAACGATAAGCTGTCATGTTGATATTATATCACTCATGATTCCGGGGGTTAAGCTGCCCTCCGATGCGGGGTAGACTCAGGCGGGTCTAGTGACCTATGATTCGAGAATACCTTATGCAGGTCTGTATGGCCTATGCGGAACTACGGGAGTTCCAGGTTAGTATGCGGCCCTTGTGGTCATGCGGTCTTTGTGGCCATGCGGACGACGAGTCCAGGACGCTGCTGGGGAGTAGCTACCCTCGATGCGGGGAATACCTCATGCGGGCCATTGGAGTGGCCCATGCGGAGCTACGGGAAGTTCCAGGCTGAAGCGCGCACATTAGATCTGCGGGCGAGTGGCGGCTTTGATCATGCGACGATGCAGACAGATCTCATGATCTGATTTACGACCTTGTTATCGTGGGTTTTAGTAGTCGGCTATGCCTCGCACTTACCGTCACGGTTTTATGATGACTTTGAGGCGTGAGTCACGACTTGACATGGCTTATTTATTGTGAATCGTAGTTTTGGTTATCATACATGTCTCCCGCTTTATATAGACTACTATGATTTCATTTCTGATATTTCGATTTCACATACTTGGTACTGTTATGCGACCTCGCCCGGGCTGCGTTCATCTGCGCGCAGTTGAGGTACACGATCGTTGATCCTAGCTCTCGGTCACGATTCGGCGTTGGGAAGCTCCGTTTCTCGGAGGCTTATCAGTGGTATAGTCCTCGTAGTAGGTGTTTGCATTCGGGGTTTGGCGGGGCCTGTCGCCCATTGTGGTCGTATCATTCTTAGAGGTCCGTAGTAATGCTGTTGTGGCGAGTTGTAATGGGATGTATCGTTCGGTTTTAAATTGATTTATATATATATATGCCGTAAGGCAAGTTTCTCGAACTATTGTTTCATACTTCTTGTTATTTCATGTTATCGTCTTATGTTCGTGATTACTCGATATTGTATCACTAGGGTGCCCGGTAGGCACGATCCACGGCCAGGTTGGTCGTGACAAAAGTGGTATCGAGCGATTAATCCTCGGAAAGTGTCTGACCGTATCGATCAGAGTCTTGATTATCGGTGTCTTTGTGCACCACGCCAATAATCGAGGAGGCTAGAGATATTTAGGATTGGTTTCTATTCTTCTCACTCGAGATCGTGCCTTAGGCGTGTTGAAAGTTGGACCCTCTAACGTATTTCTTTCCCTTACCATTATGCCTCGCGTAGGCAAACCCGCCGGGAGAGGCAAAGCGGCCGAGGCTGAGTAGAGTTCAGAGGCTTACGTGGGCACAGGCCCAATCTTTACCTAGGGTGGTGCTTCATTCGGGGAGTTTTGCGACGTCACTAGCCCCATCAGAGTTTAGCACGGCGGCGGCAGTTCCTACTGCGGCCATGATATTTGAACCTTCGCGGCCGATCGAACGGTGAATTTAGATTGCAGAAGCGACCTGTTATTAGCTATGGATTCGGCTACGGAGAGTATACCGATGTACCGCGAGTCTTGATGACTATCTAAGAGAGGTTGTGCAAGAGTAATTCTTGATTAGGCTTGAGCATGGCACGTATGCGGGCTTATGCGCGTGAGCCAAGAACGAAGAGATCGACGGGTTAACGAAGGACAGCAGAAGAGGGCCAGAGCAGCAAGGTCCTTTGGTAACTTTCGAGTCGAGTCACCTCACGGCCAGATTAGTTTATGCACATCCACCGGTGCAGAAGGTCCTCCATGAGTTTCGGGGCGTTCGGGGTACGCAGGAGTTGGTCGAACTCCGTGGCTTCGGTTCACGATGTGTGAGATGTCATCCGGGAATGTCATCTTTTAGTTGGTACTTGTTTCTGTGGCCGTCGAGGGCCGTGTGTCGAATGGGTGACCTAGTAGGAGGTTGTAAGTAGGAGGACTTAGCCTTCGTGATCGATGGGTAGTTCGTCACCTTGTAGCTATCGCCCTGCAGGCGTGTTTGATTAGAACGACTAAGGGGAGTGAAGCAGTAAATACAGATAGATCTTTAACCCTCTAGGGATTAGTATGTATGATAAGATGGGTATATCATAAGTGTTATGTTCAGATAGCATGGTGTAAATTGTGATTAGGAAATCATGGTTAGTTAACCAAGTAAGATTTGGGGGATAGAGAAGGTGTGAGCCTTAAAGTTTTATACGTAGAGACCTTAGAGGTAAGGCCATCTCGAGTAAAAGACGTATGTTTATGTTTGACCCTTATAGGAGTGCATAGTGCACCTGAGCTATGGTTGTGGGATAAGTCCCTGAGTAGTGTGGTATGAAAGAGGGTAGTTGAGCTAAGAAGACCGCTAGGTTTTCGTAACATAATTAGTGAAATTGTTCCGGTTCGGGGAGCAAGTGTTTTATGCGAGAGTGGGTCGGGTTGAGGCCACGTTGCGGGTCAACCCGTGACATGTATGGTGGAGGGGTCAGTTTGTGGTGGTCCCGCCTTGTGATGGGGTCACGAGGGTGCTAGGCCCATGTTTAGTTAACCAACGTCTGAGTTCGTGGATCGTTCGACCGATGATCGGGCCGAGGAGGTCAGCTGTCTTGTCTTCTAGCAAAGACCGTTTACTCGGCAGTGTTGATTTATCAGAAAGGTTGTAAGGCTGCACGGGGTGCCTAACCTTCACCTTATGATGCAGTAGAGCCAGTACATCTGTTTCTTTCGGAAGTTTTACCAGCGGTTAAGAACTCGGTGAGTCTCGAATCACATTCGCCTCGGGCGTGTTTCGATTTGCGGGTAGTTGCGAGGATGGTTGTCTCTGTTGAAGGGTGTTTAAGCTACCATTTCGGTGTTCGGATGTTGCCTTATGAAGCCTTGTAGGGCGGAAGTGTAAGTTCTTGATCGATTGGTTCGATGTTGGCAAGTTCAGATAGTTGGTTGAGCTTGTTCCAATGGTGTGGTTAGGGTGAGGCTTATCTAGAAGAGGTTTTTGGCAGCTCTGAGAAATCGTGCGTATTATCGGACGCTTAGAGTTCGAGTTGTGGTCGGTCTTCTTGAAGGTACCACCGGATAAGTGCGATGAGCTTTGGAAAACAGAGGAAACTTAGCCCGAGTTACTTTGGGCCTTTTGAGTTCATGTGAGGGATAGGCCAGGTTGCCTATATGATAGCATTTGCCGTCCGACTTAGGAGGAAGTACGTCCGGTCTTTCGTATTGTTATGTTCGGGAAAGTATCGGAGATCCATCCAGAGTGTTCCCAGTTAATGATGACCACGTTAGAGATAGTAACCCCGAGTTTTGGAAACTGAAGTAGTATGTTATACCCCGTATTTCCAGAGTATGTACGTAAGGGAATACGTACAAAAGTCTAGCCTTAAAGTTTAGGCACAAGACGTTTTTTTTTGGGACAACTCCTTAAAAGAATCATTTTCCGACGAAACGTTTTACAAGACTCGCGTAGGATAAATTCCGGCTATGCCATTTCTAATTTTTGTGGATTTTTCCGAGAGACGTAACACGTGGGACCAACGAGGGGCGACACTTGTCACCCTCTCATTGATGGATGTGTACACGGCAATAGGGCCGAATGGATGGCCATCTTTGTCATGTAGTTGGTAGGATTTTTTGTGTGCAAGTTGGCCAAGGACACTTGCCCTAATCTTGACCATACACTTTCCTTGCACTTGGCATAATCTTGGCCATTGGTTGGCCATCCCTTGACCTATAAATACCCCTCTTGAGATGAAGAGTTCTTCATCCACAAAAGCTTTCCAAGTCTAAAATCCTTCCCTCTCCTTTGATAGCCATTTCGTCCAAACACCCCCCCCCCCCCCTTTTAAGTAAAGTTTGGCCGAGGGCCCCCCCTAGCCTAGCCGAAATCTACCCCCCTCCCTTGGTAGAAAAGTTGTCTTCTAGTATTGTTATAATGCCCAAAATACCCTAGCCCAAATCCCTTAGTCCTTAATAGAAGTTGTGAAGAACTTCTAAGGTTTTCTTGGAGCTATCGGAGCGTACAACTTAGGAGCTAAGCCTTGCTCCGGATCGACTTTTATCTAGGATATTATTGGGCTTACCGAGGTAAATAATCCTAACCCTCTTTTGAATTAGAGAATACATACTGTAGAAGTATAAGAATAAGTATGAATACTTAGAAGGATATTAAAGAATAGAATTGAATTGTTATCACAGTAGAAGGGTTTAAAAGAAGAATAATCAAACTGTACTTACTTAGGACTGTTTTCACAGTAGACTTGAGTAGCTCACCGGGTAGGGAAGTGCTGCCCAATTTTCCGTAGGATAGAGAACTCTCTGCTTAGAACTGTTTTCAAAGTAGTCTGAACGTTGATAGACGTTTCTGACTATTATAGGTTGATTTCTCTGCGCGCGACATATTCAACTTGGCAGGTGGTTTTCGCTGAGAAGGTATGTGATTCTTCCTAAAGCATGATATTTTAAAATATATATGTAGTACGGTGAGCGTGCATGTGTTAATCGAATAATAACTACGGCAATGTCTTTTGACTTAAGCCTGAATAATACTTACGGCAATGTCTTGCGACTTAAGCCTGAATAATAAGGATCTGAAAGCATTTCAAAAGAATACTGAATCATTTTTAACAGAAGAGAACAAATTGGTTTTTAAAACAGAAGCTTAAGAGTTATACTAGCTTTATGGAAAGTTAGGTATAACCACTTAAGAATGATAAAAGAACAGTTTACCTATGTGTTTATAACAGACTTATATTGATTTGTGAAATGAATAATAAGATGGTTTGATAAGTAGACATGATATGATGCTATGTGTGTTAGTGTCTTGTAACGCTTGTATAAAAGAGTATTCTTGTTGTGCTTATGTTGTTTAACGATAAGTTGTTATGTTAGTGTAATATCACTCACCTCTTGACATGTTCAGGGGTTAAGCCCTCCGACGCGGGGTAGACTCGGTGATGCAGGACCATGATTCGAGAATACCTCATGCGGGTCGGGGACCCGTGCGAGCTCTGGGAGTTCCAGGTTAGTGATGCGGGGTTATACCTCATGCGGTCTATGTGGCCATGCGGACTACGAGTCGGGGCGATGCAGGAGTAGCTACCCTCGATGCGGGGTTATATACCTATGCGGGCCTATGTGAGTGGCCTATGCGGACTACGAGTCGTGATTAGGCTTGCTTGGTGATACTACGGCAATTGGCCTGCGATCATTCGCGGCCTAGAAAAGACACATTCTGATTTACCTATTGTTGCTCTTGTTTATGATGTGGCACTATGTGCGGTTACCTTTCTAGTTACATACATATATTTAAAATGATTTTAAAAAGATATGTTTTCATTTAAGTACTTACAGTTTCGCATACTTAGTACTGTTATCGACCTCCTTGGGCTGCGTTAAATGCGCGGTAAGAGGCGAAGGTGCTAGATCCACATCCTTAGGATCTCTTTGCATTGGTGTCAGGAGCTCCATCTTCTCCGGAGGCTCTACTTTTGGTATGATCTCCCTGTATTGTAAATAGTTTGTACATTCAGGGTATGGCGGGGCCCTGTCCCGCCATAGTTGTTTACTTCCTTAAAGGTCTGTAGTCCTATTGTACATTTGGGATGTAACTGCAAAACTTGGGTTATTTATATATATGCCGAAAGGCAAGCTTTTCTTCAGTTAAACTGTGTCTCACTTTACAACTGTTTCATGTCTTGTGTTTTTATTCCGATTACTACGATGTATGACTACTTGGGTGCGGGTAAGGCACGATCCACGGTTCCGGAATGGGTCGTGACACGATGTAAATGTGGTAAGAGTTCGAGTGTCGGCGACCTCGGGGATCGCATGCAGCCCGTCTGGTTGTTGGGTCGCGGAGTGAACCTCGCGGCAAAGTGACAAAAGTGGTATCATTTTGGTGATGTTAGAGTGTTTCTCGTGGACTTGAATAGAAGTATGTGCGCAGTGTTTCGTGGCGGTGTGGCGAGATTGTTCTCGTAAGTATAGTAGTGAAGACTATCTTGGCGCACGCTTGTTTTGAGACTTAGAAGGAACATTGGGACGAATGTTTCTAAGAGAGGAGAATGTTATACCGTATTTCAGTATATGCGTGGGGCGTGCGTAGAAAAGTTTGGACTTTAAAGTGGCTTGGCGAAATATTTTGTGCACAACACGGTTAGAGTCGTTTTTCGGAAGCGTTTTACTGACTTGCGAAGGAAAATTCGGCTATGTCATTTTTATTTTTGCGGATTTTTAGAGAGGCGAACGTGTTGGACCAACAGAGGCGCCACTTGGCACCCTCTCATTGGCGGACGTGAGGGGCGGACTTGGGACGATTTGGAGAGTGTAGTTGGTAGGATATTTTGTGTGTTGATTGATAAAGTGGGACCCACAGACACTTGTCCCAATCTTGGCCTTACACTTGCTATGCACTTGCATGATCTTGGCCGTTGGTTGGCCTTGGCTTGTCCTATAAATACCCCCCTAAGTTTGAAGACTTCTTCATCCATTCCTATATTTCCTAAGTCTAAAATTCCTCCCTCCCCTTGTGTGGTGTTTCGTCCAACACCCCCTCTCCCCCCTTTGTGAGGCCTTGTGGCCGAGAGCTCCTCCCCTCGTGGCGAGTAGCCCCAGTGGGGTAGGCGAGAGGTATACACCTCTTGTGGTGTTGTCTCGTATATATACCCCTCTTGGTAGAAATACTCTCAAAAGTATTGTTCTTATACCCAAATTACCTTAGCCGTATACCTTGTAGTATTCCAAAGATATCTCTATCGTAGAGCAGGAAATACTCAGTATGTCCTTTTGTCTCAAAACGAAACCCTAAGGAAAATCTCCATAGTTAGTTGGAGTATTAAGTAGAAGTTGGTTAGAACTTCTAAGGGTGGTTTGGAGCGGGTTGGAGCGCACGGAGTTGGAGCTAAACGTTGCCCAGGATCGACTTTATACTTGGATAATTTTGGGCTTATCGAGGTAATATCTTGTCCCCTTATTGTAATTGGAAATTACATGTTGTAAGATTATATAGTTGAAGTATACTATATATAGAACTGAACCTAGCTTTGCGGCAATGTCTTTTGACTTAAGCCTAAATATAAAGAAAGAGAACTGAACTGTAATTACATAGGACTGTATTACAGTAGACTTGTGTAGCATTACTGTGAAGTAGAATTGTACACGTCCGGTTAGATGTATAAACCCCCCCTGGTTGGCTTGATAGTCGGCCTCGATAGAGGAGGAGATTTACGCGGTTGTTGCGGGGAGGTCCGCGAATTTTCTGTAGAATGTTCTGCGAAGAGATCTAAATGTTAATAAGCGCCTTGTGGCCTTATAGGTTGAAGTACTATGCGTGGCGCGATCTACTTGGCTTAAGGAGTAGCCGGCGGTTTAAAGTACTTGGAGCGTTTTGCTATTAGTCGATACTCGTCGCGAGGTATATGAACCTCTTCCTATCTCTTCTAGCATGATATGTGTGTAACTATGTAGTACGATAGACGTACATGTGTTAAATGTATTTGATTGGTCTAAAACATAAAGTGTTATAACGACTTTATGGGAAGTTGGTTATAACAACTTTATGTAGGTAAGAAAATACTTGTGGTTTTTAAAAGGTAACTGATTTGAACTATAACTGGCTGGTTATGTGATAATAAAGAACTTGATGTATTTCAAAAGATTTTTGAATCATTTTGAAAGAAGAAGTAATACTTGGTTTTTGAAAACTTAAGAGTTATACTAGCTTTATGGGAAGTTAGGTATAACGGCTTAAGGATGCTTTACTGATTTGAATCGGAATGTGTATCGACAAACCATCGGCGTTAATAAAAGGAAATATTTTGTGATTAAGTATTATTAAAACCAGTAGAAACTTCCATCTGCATAGAAGCTAAGATGAGACAAAATGATATTTCCTAGATCATGGTTGCTGTAATAAAATTGTTATAAACAAGAATATCCTACTCACATATAAGGCTTATATTTCTCAGATGGTTTAAAAGAGAATTATATTCTTAAATGAATAAGACTATGAACTACGAAACCTTTCTAAAATAAGAACCGTGAACATTTGAAATTAGGCAAACTTGAGCGTTGGGAAAAGAATGTTGTTAATTGATTTTACAAAGAGAAGTGTTCTGATTTACTTCAAAAGATAATCACTCTATTTTTTATACTACGGGTATTGTGTGACTTTTGTGAAAGAAACGGATCTTTTAAAAGAGTAATACATGAAGTACTTTGGGGCTAAAAACCTGTCACGACCCGAACCGGGGCCCGTGACTGGTGCCTTACCCCGGGCACCCAAGTAGACATACATCAGAGTAATCAGCGGAACAAACACAACAATATGAGATAACAGAAGTATAAAACAATAATCTGTGAAAACTTGCCTTTCGGCATATATATATAAATGACAACTTTTAACATGAACAGTTTAATCCTTTTTACAAACCACACTTGTGCAAGATTACTACAGGACCTCTAAGAATGATATGACATGATAGGCGGGACAGGCCCCGCCAAACCCCGAATGTAAACACTTACTACGACAGGGACTACACCAGTGATAAGCCTCGGAGAAACGGAGCTCCCAAACGCTGACGTGACCACGAGCTAGGATCAACGGCGGTGTACCTCGACTGCGGCATGAACGCAGCCCGAAGAGGTCGATCTAACAGTGCGAGTATGTGAAACTAAAATAAATACTGTAAATGAAATCATAGTAGTCTATACAAAGCAGGAGACATGTATGATAACCAAACTCTGATTCACCATAAATAGCGATCATGTCAAGTCGTGGACTCACACTCAGTCATCACTCAATTTAACAATGGGTCTCACGCCCAACATCAATCGTGCGTGGAATACCTTCCTCAGCTGGCGGTTTATGATATACAAGCACCAAGAATACACATGAACACGTGTCCCTGTGTCCTAATAAAGCTGCGGGGTAAATGCGAAGGCATGGAGCTACTAACACTCACCGTACCAACAAGGTCATAAAGCGTATCATAAGATCTGTCTGACCGCCACATGATCAAAGGCGGCCACTTGCGCGATGATATCTAATGTGCGCGTCTAGTCTCGAACTTCCGCGACTCGCATAGGCCAATCTCATCGGCCCATGAGGTATTCCCGCATCGGTAGCTACTCCGGCATCGTCACGGACCGCGATCCGCATAGCGCAAGGACCGCATGCCCGTAAAGGACGTCACTAACACGGAACTCTCGTAGCTCGCGATAGGCCCCAGGACCGCGTGAGGTATTCTCGAATCATGGTCCTGCATCGCTGAGTCTACCGCGTCGGAGGCGACTTAACCCGGAATCATCTCAAGAGATGAATGCCACAATACTATCATAACGATGATAGTTAATAAGCACAATCAAAGAAACCCTTCACACAAACATCACAAGATACTAACACGTAGCGTCCCAACACGTTTACTTATCAACGCAATCAAGAAAGTATTACAAGGCTATCACAAACCAATACAATCAAGTTGTTCACACAAGGTACCTTCTACTATATGATTAACAAAATCGGGTTTTATCCCCAAAGTACTTCATACATCAACTCTTTAAAAGATACGTTACTTTCACAATGTCACACAAAACCCGTAGTATAAAATAGAGTGACTATCTTTTAAAGTAAATCAATTACTTCTCTTTGTAAAATCAAGTAGCAACATTCTTTTCCAATGATCAAGTTTGCCTAATTTCCAATGTTCAAGTTTCTCATTTTAGAAAGGTTTCGTAGTTCATAGTCTTATTCAATTAAGAATATAATTCTCTTTTAAACAATCGGAGAAACATAAGCCTTATATGTGAGTAGGATATTCTTGTTTATAACAATCTTATTACTGACCATGATCTAGGAAATATCATTTTGTCTCATCTTAGCTTACATGCGGATGGAAGTTTCTCCCGGTTTTAATAATACTTAATTATTCAAAACATTTCCTTTTATTAACGCTGCGGTGGTTTGTCGATACACATCACGATTTCCAAAATCGGTAAAGCGTTCTTAAGCGTTATACCTAAATTCCCATAAAGCTAGTATAACTCTTAAGTTCTCAAAACCAAGTATTACTTCTCTTTCAAAACGATTTGAAAATCTTTTGAAATACTTCAAGTTCTTTATGATCACACATCAAGCCAGTTATAAACAAATCATTTACCTTTTAAAAACCACAAAGTGTTTTCTTATCTACATAAAGCTGTTATAACCAACTTCCCATAAAGCCGTTATAACACTTTATGTTTTAAACCAATCGAATACGTTTAGCACGTGTACGTCTACCGTACTACATAGTTCACACATATCATGCTAGAAGAGATAGGAAGAGGTTCACATACCTCGCGGCAGTATCGACTCATAGCAAAAGCGCTCAGTACCTCGTGTCGGCTACTCCTTAAGCCAAGTAGAGCGCGCCACACGTAGTACATCCACCTATACGGCCACAAGGCGCTTATTAACATTTAGGTCTTATCGTAGAACTTTCTCTGAAATTTCTGACACCTCCCCATACAGCGTAAATCTCCTCTCTAACGGTAGGCTACGAAGCCAACCGGGGGTTATCATCTAACCACTAGGTACAATTCTACTCCACGGTACTACTACACAAGTCTCATGTCTGATCCTATGTAATTCTGATTCAAGACTATATATAGTATACTTCAACTATATACTCTCTGACATGTAATATCCAATTACAATAGGGGACAAGATAATTTACCTCGATAAGCCCATAATTATCCAAGTATAAAGTCGATCTGGGCAATCGTTTAGCTCGACTCAGGCGCTCAACCCGCTCTAAACCACCCTTAGAAGTTCTAACCAACTTCTACACAATACTCAACGGACTATGGAGATTTTCCTAGGGTTTCGGTTTTGTGTGAGGGAAGTATAATAGTATTTACGGGCTTTTAGTATAGGTATAACCTTAGAATACTACAAGGTATCTGGCTAAGGTATTTGGGCATTATAACAATACTTGGAGAGTATTTCTATACCACAAAGGGGTATTATCTGAAAGCAACTAGGCTAGGGGTACCCAGCCACACCACAAAGGAGGGGGTGGCTACCTCGGCCTACCACTGTGGGGAACTCTCGACGAGGGCCTCGCGAAAAGGGGAGGAAGGCTCTGAGACTTAGGCATTTGTGAATGAATTAGTCTTCAAAGGGAGAGGTATTTATAGGTCAAGTGAAAGCCAACCAATGGCCAAGATTACACCAAGTGTTAGGCAAGTGTAGGGCCAAGATTCACCCGTGTGTACCTAGACTTGCACACAAAATATCTACCAAAATATCTACCACTTGACATCCCCTTCACCGAGAAGCGCCCACCTTGCCCACCAATGAGAGGGTGCAAGTGCGCCTCTCGTTGGTCCAAAATGTTAGTCTCTCGGAAAAATCCATAAAAATACTAAATGACATAGCGGAAATTCCCTACGAAAGTATGGAAAGCGTTTAGCGAAAAACGACTCTAGCAAGGTGTTATGCACAAACATAATTCGGCCCAAGGTGCCACATGGGGTGACACGTGTCGCCCCGATTAAATCAAAATATTTCGTCTTAGAAAATATCCAGCGGCCAAAATCTCAAAATCAAAGCGGGCCCCACAAAGCGTAAATTTCTCCGTGGGCCCACGTGACCATTTTCGAAAATAAAATTCCATAATTCTCTAATATTCGGGAAGTCAGAATACCAAATCTGGGAATCCAATTCCCGTTAACGAACCTTTTTCCTTCACAAAGCGGAAACTTTTCCGTGGAAAAATCGCCTCTTTCTTCCTTTCCAATCTTTACGCCGTATTCTAAATGCGTGCGTCCTCGCATACATACCACGGAACTACGGGGTATAACATTCTTCCCCAGAAACATTCGTCGAATGTTCCTTCTAAGTCTCAAGCGAACACGTGGCGGTATAGTCTTCACTACTATACTTACGAAACAATCCGCCCACGGTGGCCATGGAAACACTGCGCCAAAACTTACATCTAAGTCCACGAGGAAACACCTCTACATCACCACAAATAATACTACTTTTGTCACTTTGTCGCGAGCCTTGCTCCAACGACCCAACAAATGGTGCCGTGCGTCACGATCACTGAAGCGTATGCGCTCAGATCTGGATGGATCTTCGATACTTTCGAACATAACAATATGAAAGACGGACGTCCTTCCTCCTAAGTCGGACGGCAAATGCTAACATATAGGCAACTGGCCTATTCTTCACATGAACTCACAAAGGCCCAAGTAACTCGGGCTAAGTTCCTACATTTCCAAAACTCGTCACACAATAAGGTGGTACTTTCAAGAAGACCGACCGTCGGCACGAACTCTGGCGTCGTCGCCGATTATCATACGATTCCTCCGAGCTGCGAACTTCTTCTAGACAAGCTTCTCACTATCCACGATCTGTGGAACAAGTGAACCAACTATCTGAACCACCGCCAACATCGAACCAATCGGCCGTGACTTACTTCCGCCCGCAAGTCTTCATAAGCGACATCCGAACCGAAATGGTAGCTCAAACGCTCCTCCACGAGGAGACAACAATCCTCACAACTACCACGAAATCCACGACGGCGGGGCGAATGCGGTCTGAGACTCGCACGAGTTCTAGCCCCGCGGTACAAACTCGAGAAGAAAGCAGTAGTACCACTGGCTCCTGTCGTCATAAGGTGAAGGTAGGCACCGTGCAACCTCACAACCTTTTGAGATAACATCAACAACGCCGAGAGCGACCACGGCCAGAAGAACACGATAGTTTGCCCCATCGGCCCGACCAGCGGTCGAACGCATCCACGAACTTGCACGGCTAACTAAACATGGGCCTAACACCTCATGACCCTAACACAAGAGGACCACCTGGCCCGACCCCACCACCAAACCTACGGCGGGTTGACCCGCGCGTAGCCTCAACCACGACGGCAAAGCGCAAAATACCATCTCCCGAAGGAACAATCTTACTAAACACGTTACGAAAACTGGCGGTCTTCTTAGCTCGACTACCTTCCTTCAAATCACGCTACTGCAGGGACTTATCCCACGAACATAGCTCACGTGCACTATGCACTCCTATAAGGGTCAAACATAACACTACACCTTTCTCGAGATGGCCTTACCTCTAAGGTCTTTCGTATAACACTCTAAGGCTCACACCTTCTATCCCCAAAATCTTACTCGGTTAACCCACCATGATTCCTAATCACAACTCACACACTGCTATCAGAACGTAGCACTTAAGGTATACTCACCTTGAAAGTTACCGAAGGACCTTGCTGCTCTGGCCTCTTCTCGCCGCTTGGTTAACGTCGATCTCTACGTTTCTCGGCCTGCTGCGCATAAGCCCGTACACAGGCCATGCTCAAGCCTAACTGAAGAATTACTCTTGCACAACCCTCTCTTAGGTAGTCATCAAGACTCGTGGTACATCGGTATAATCTCTGGTAGCCAAATCTATAGCTAATGTGAGGTCGCCTCTTTGCAATCTATATTCACTTGTTCGGTCGTGGGCGAAGGTTCAAATATCATGGCGCGAGAAGCGCCGTCGCCGTGCTAAACTCTCTTTGGGGCTAGTGGCGTCGCAAAACTCCCGAATGAAGCACTACCTAGGTAATGATTGGGCTGTGCCTCGCCACCCTCTGAACTCTACTCGCGGCTCCGCCGTGCCTTGCCCTCACGGGCTCGGGTTGCCTACTGCGCGGAGGCATAGCGATAAGGAAAGGATTTCGTCGGAGGTTCAACTTACAACATGACTCTAAGGCACGATCTCGAGTGAGAAGAATAGAAACCAATCCTAAATATCCTATAGCCTCACGATTATTGATGTGGTGCACAACATGCGATAATCAAGACTCTCTTGGATACGATGCGTAGACACTTTCAGAGGATTAAGCGCTCACGATACCACTTTTGTCACGACGACGGGGCGTATTTCGTGCCTACCGGGCACCCAGTAGACATACATCGAGTGTCAATGGAACAAACACAACAATATGAGATAACAGTATAAAACAATAATCTGTGAAAACTTGCCTTTGGCGTATATATATATAAATGACAACTTTTAACATGAGCAGTTTAATCCTTTTTACAAACCACCTTGCAGTACTCTGAGACCTCTAAGAATGATATGACAACAATGGCGGGACGGGGCCGCCAAACCACGAATGTAAACACTTACTGACGGGGACTACACCGTGATAAGCCTCGGAGAAGCGGAGCTCCCCAACGCGAAGCGTGACCACGAGCTAGGATCAACGGTGTACCTCGACTGCGGCATGAACGGCCCCGAAGAGAGTCGATCTGTGCAGTGCAGTATGTGAAACTAAAATAAATCGTAAATGAAATCATAGTAGTCTATACAAAGCGGGAGACATGTATGATAACCAACTACGATTCACCATAAATAAGCGATCATGTCAAGTCGAGGACTCACACCTCAAGTCATCACTCAATTTAACAATGGGTCTCACGCCCAACATCAATCGTGCGTGGAATACCTTCCTCAGCTGCCGTGATTTATGATATACAAGCACGAGGAATACATGAACACGAGTCCACGTGTCCTAATAAAGCTATGCAGGGTAAATGCGAAGGCATAGCCGACTACTAACACTCACCGTACCAACAAGGTCATAAAGCGTATCATAAGATCTGTCTGACCGCCACATGATCAAAGGCGGCCACTTGCGCGATATCTAATGTGCGCGTCTAGTCCTGGAACTTCCGCTGACTCGCGTAGGCCAATCTCATCGGCCGCGTGAGGTATTCCGCGTCGGTAGCTACTCCCGGCGTCACGGACTTCGCGATCCGCGTAGCGCACAAGGACGCGTGCCCATAAGGGCGTCGCTAACACGGAACTCTCGTAGCTCGCATAGGCCCCGGGACCGCGTAGGGTATTCTCGAATCATGGTCCTGGACGCTGAGTCTACCGCGTCGGAGGCGGCTTAACCCGGAATCATCTCAAGAGATGAATGCCACAATACTATCATAACGACGATAGTTAATAAGCACAATCAAAGGAAACCCTTCACACAAACATCACAAGATACTAACACACGTAGCGTCCCAACACGTTTACTTATCAGCGCGATCAAGAAAGTATTACAAGGCTATCACAAACCAATACAATCAAGTTGTTCACACAAGGTACCTTCTACTATATGATTAACAAAATCGGGTTTTATCCCCAAAGTACTTCATACATCAACTCTTTAAAAGATCGTTACTTTCACGATGTCACACAAAACCCGTAGTATAAAATAGAGTGACTATCTTTTAAAGTAAATCAATTACTTCTCTTTGTAAAATCAAGTAGCAACATTCTTTTCCAATGATCAAGTTTGCCTAATTTCCAATGTTCAAGTTTCTCATTTTAGAAAGGTTTCGTAGTTCATAGTCTTATTCAATTAAGAATATAATTCTCTTTTAAACAATCGGAGAAACATAAGCCTTATATGTGAGTAGGATATTCTTGTTTATAACAATCTTATTACTGACCATGATCTAGGAAATATCATTTTGTCTCATCTTAGCTTACATGCGGATGGAAGTTTCTCGGTTTTAATAATACTTAATTATTCAAAACATTTCCTTTTATTGTATTGCGATGGTTTGTCGATACACATCGATTTCCAAAATCGATAAAGCGTTCTTAAGCCGTTATACCTAAATTCCCATAAAGCTAGTATAACTCTTAAGTTCTCAAAACCAAGTATTACTTCTCTTTCAAAGCGATTTGAAATCTTTTGAAATACTTCAAGTTCTTTATGATCACACATCAAGCGATTATAAACAAATCATTTACCTTTTAAAAACCACAAAGTGTTTTCTTATCTACATAAAGTTTATAACCAACTTCCCATAAAGCCGTTATAACACTTTATGTTTTAAACCAATCGAATACGTTTAGCACGTATGCGTCTACGCTACATAGTTCACACATATCATGCTAGAAGAGATAGGAAGAGGTTCACATACCTCGCGACAGTATCGACTCATAGCAAAAACGCTCCAGTACCTCAAGCCGTCGGCTACTCCTTAAGCCAAGTAGAGCGCGCATGCGTAGTACGTCCGCTATAAGGCCACAAGCGCTTATTAACATTTAGGTCTCATCGTAGAACTTTCTCTGAAATTTCGACACCTCCCCATGCAGCGTAAATCTCCTCTCTACAGGTAGGCTACCAAGCCAACCGGGGGTTATACATCTAACCTAACGGTACAATTCTACTCACGGTACTACTACACAAGTCTCATGTCTGATCCTATGTAATTCTGATTCGATTACTATATATAGTATACTTCACCTAGATACTCCTACAACATGTAATATCCAATTACAATAGGGGGACAAGATAATTTACCTCGATAAGCCCATAATTATCCAAGTATAAAGTCGATCCTGGGCAATCGTTTAGCTCGACTCCGGCGCTCCACCCGCCCTAAACCACTCTTAGAAGTTCTAACCAACTTCCACACAATACTCCAACGGACTATGGAGATTTTCCTAGGGTTTCGGTTTTGTGACAGACGGGAAGTATAATAGTATTTCTGGGCTTTTCGTATAGGTATAACCTTAGAATACTACAAGGTATACGGCTAAGGTATTTGGGCATTATAACAATACTTGGAGAGTATTTCTATACCCTGAGGGGGTATTATCTGAAAGCAACTAGGCTGGGGTACCACACCACAAAGGAGGGGTGGCTACCTCGGCCTACCCCACTAGGGGAACTCTCGGCGAGGGCCTGCGAAAGGGGAGGAAGGCTCTCAAGACTTAGGCATTTGTGAATGAATTAGTCTTCAAAGGGAGGGGTATTTATAGGTCAAGTGAAAGCCAACCAATGGCCAAGATTACACCAAGTGTTAGGCAAGTGTAGGGCGAGATTCACCCGTGTACTGTGACTTGCACACAAAATATCTACCAAAATATCTACCACTGACATCCGCACCGACGAAGCCACCTTGCCCACCAATGAGAGGGTGCCAAGTGCGCCTCTCGTTGGTCCAAATGTTCGTCTCTCGGAAAAATCCGCAAAAATACTAAATGACATAGCGGAAATTCCCTACGAAAGGCGTGAAAGCGTTTAGCGGCGACTCTAACCGGGTGTTATGCACAAACATAATTCGGCCCAAAGGTGCCACATGGGGGTGACACGTGTCGCCCCCCGATTAAATCAAAATATTTCGTCTTAGAAAATATCCAAAGCGGCCAAAATCTCAAAATCAAAGCGGGCCCAAAGCCAGTAAATTTCTCGTGGGCCCCACGTGACCATTTTCGAAAATAAAATTCCATAATTCTCTAATATTCCAGGAAGTCCGAATACCAAATCTGGGAATCCAATTCCCATTAACGAACCTTTTTCCTTCACAAAAAAACCGGAAACTTTTCCGTGGAAAAATCGCCTCTTTCTTCCTTTCCAATCTTTCTGTCGTATTCTCGTACGTACGTCCTCGCATACATACCCTGGAACTACGGGGTATAACAAAACCCAAACTTGTTAACATAATGTAGAAAGTACCTTGTGTGAATAACTTGATTGTATTGATTTGTGATAGTCTTGTAATACTTTCTTGTTGACTTGATAAGTAAACATGTTAGGATGCTACGTGAGTTAGTATCTTGTGATGTTTGTGTAAAGGGGTTTTCCCTTGTTGTGCTTAGGTTGTTTAACGATAAGCTGTCATGTTGATATTATATCACTCATGATTAGGGGTTAGTGCCTCCGTCACGGGGTAGACTCGAGCGGGTCTAGTGACTATGATTCGAGAATACCTTATGCAGTGCAGTATGGCCTATCGGAACTCTGGGAGTTCGAGGTTAGTATGCGGCCCTTGTGGTCATGCGGTCTTTGTGGCCGTGCGGACGGCGAGTCGGGGCGGCTGGGAGTAGCTACCTCGATGCGGGAATACCTCATGCGGGCCATTGGGTGGCCCGTGCGGGCTACGGGAAGTTCGGGGCTAGACGCGCATTAGATCTGCGCGAGTGGCGGCTTTGATCATGTAGCGAGTGCAGACAGATCTCATGATCTGATTTACGACACTTGTTGTCGTGGGTTTTAGTAGTCGGCTATGCCTGCGTACTTACCCAATGCGGTTTTATGATGACTTTGAGGCGTGAGTCACGACTGACATATTTGCTTATTTATTGTGAGCTGTAGTTTTGGTTATCATACATGTCTCACCTTTATATAGACTACTATGATTTCATTCTGATATTTTGATTTCACATACTTGGTACTGTTGTCGACCTCGCCCGAAGCTGCGTTCATCTGCGAGTTGAGGTACACGATCGTTGATCCTAGCTCGGGAGTCACGATTCGGCGTTTGGGAAGCTCCGTTTCTCGGAGGCTTATCGGTGGTATAGTCCCTGTCGTAGTAGGTGTTTGCATTGAGGGTTTGGCGGGGCCACTGTCCCGCCATTGTGGTCGATATCATTCTTAGAAGTGCAGTAATGCTGTTGTGGCGAGTTGTAATGGGATGTAGCGTTCGGTTTTAAATTGATTTATATATATATGCCGTAAGGCAAGTTTTCTCAGAACTATTGTTTCATACTTCTTGTTATTTCATATTATCGTCTTATGTTCGTGATTACTCGATGTTGTATCACTAGAGTGCGGGGTAAGGCACGATCACGGGCAGGTTGGTCGTGACATGTCTCTCCGCTTTATGTGGCGTTATGATTTAGGCTGCGGTATTTTGATTTCATATACTTGGTACTGTTATGCGACCTCGCCCGGGGCTGCGTTCATGCGCGGTAGGAGTACATCGGTAGTCGATCCTCGCTCTTAGGATCACGATTCGGCGTTAGAAGCTCAGTTCTCGGAGGCTTATCTTTTGGTATGTTACCACTGAGTTGTAGGTTCTTGTACATTCGGGGTATGGCGGGCCTGTCCGTCATGTTGTATAAAAACCTTAAGTGCAGTAATCTTGTGGGCGGGGTTTGTAAAAGGATTAAAGCATTCGTTTTGAAAGAGTTGTTTATATATATTTTATTGGAAAGGTAACAGTTTGGTTGGCTTTGTTTATGATCATATATATTGTTTCTTGTTTATGTTTTATTTTTCCGCTGGTTTTCTCTGATGTTGTATCACTAGGGTGCCCGGGGTAAGGCACGATCACGGGCAGGTTGAATTCGTGACAAAAGTGGTATCAGAGCAGTTAATCCTCGGAAAGTGTCTACAGACCGTGTCTAGTAGAGTCTTGATTATCGATGTGTTGTGCACCACATATATAATCAGGAGGCTGCAGGACATTTAGGATTGGTTTCCATTCTTCTCATTCTGAGATCGTGCCTTAGAGCTGTGTTGTAAGTTGGACCCTCGGCGTATCTCGTTTTACGATTATGCCTCGCGCAGCGAGCCAGAAGGGCAAGGCGGTAGAGTGCCGCTAGTGAGATCTGAGAGTGCGAGCGCGAGCGGTCGATACGAGATTGTGCTTGACGGTGAGTTTTGCGATGCCGCCACCACAGCGAGTTTAGAGCGCGGCGATGGCTGCTGAGACCTGATACACGAGCCTCGTCCGCGATGCGGGCGGAGAGATGGGTTACAAGAGTTGGCCCGATTATTGGCGAGTCGTGGCAGGACATGAGATAAGGGCCAGCGGCGGTTCGATAGCACGATGGTTCACCTAGATCGGATAGTTTGAGGCTACGAGACTTTACGAGATGTAGCGCGAGTTCTACGGTCGAGGCACGAGGATGATCGCGAGGAGTTCATCAAGCGATTCTGACGGATCATGAGTAATCAAGGCTTGGAGACCGAGTCGGTGGTCTTAGGTTCGCATCGGTGCGTGATACCGCGATCGTAGTTTGATTCGTGGAGCTGTCGGGGAGAGAATGCACTTCCAGCCGTTTGGGGCGAGTTCTGGGGCATTTCTTGCACATTTCTTGCCTCGCGAGATGAGAGGGCTCGGGCGACAGATTTTTGATGTTGAGGCGAGCGGGCGTCTGATTCGAGTACAATGTGAGTTCGACTCATTGGCTCGGTATGCCCCATTGTAATGCGATATGGAGGGCCAGTACACCGCCACGTTCGGCTTAGATGATTACTTGGCGAGCTTGCTCGGGTGTAGCTCTTGGCCGGGCATGGAAATTGCCCGCATGCGAGCTTATGCACTTGGGGTGAAGAGCGGAGAGGTCGGCAGAATGACGAATCGGCGAAGAGGGCGAGCAGCGAGGTCCTTTGGTGACTTCGGCGGACCGCCTGGCCGTGAACTAGTTTTGTACCTCCGCCCGGTGCAGTGGTCCTCCACAACCTTGGGCATCCAGAGTATTCGGGGCGGTCGAGGATCGAGGTTGAGTTTCGAGGGAAGTAGGGGTGTTGGCCAGACGCAGTCACCCCTACCTCGGTGTGGTCGATGTGGTAGACCGCATTTCGGGGAGTGTCGTGGTGCCAATGGAGCTTGTTATTTTTGCGTCCAGCAGGGCCATCTTGCGAGGAACTGTCCGACCAAGGGTATACGGATGTTCTGACTCGACGCCGAGGATCGATGGCTGGTTCATCACGCCGCTAGCTATGCGCCTGAAGGCGGGGCGTGATTAGAAAAGCGGTAAAGACAGGTATATCCTTAACCCTCTAGAGTTTTGTATGCTGATGTGTTTAGTGTTATGTTCGGATAGCTTTGTGCTAAAGTGTGATTTAGAAACCTGGTTAGTGTAGAAGGGTAAACCTGGGGGCATGGTAAGTGTGAACCTTAGACTATTTCACGATTGAGACCTTAGAGGTAAGGTCGTCTTGTGTAAAAGATTTATTTTATGTTTGACCTTTATTAGAGTGCGTAGTATACGTGGAGTTGTTGTGGGGAATTCCTTGGGTTGGGTAATGTTATACCCCGTATTTCCAGAGTATGTACGTGGAGACGTACGTACGAAAGTTTGAGACTTAAAGTTTGGCTTAGGTTCGAAATTTGTGCACAACACCCGATTAGAGTCGTTTTTCGACGAAACGTTTTACAAAGCTTGCGAAGGGTAAATTCCGGCTATGTCCTTTTTAATTTTTGCGGATTTTTCCGAGAGACGAAATGTTTTTGACCAACGAGAGGGTGACACTTGTCACCGCCGAGTGGGCAGTAAAGTGAGGCTCAAGTGGGACGATTTCATGCCTTGTTTTGGCCTTGTTTTGTGCAATGTTTTGTGCAATGTTTTGTGGCTTGTTTTGTGGAGTAGGGACTAGGGGGCACTTGGGCACATCTTGGCCCTCCACTTGCCCCCCACATGGCTTGATCTTGTCCATTAAACTCCCTATAAATACCCCCCCTAAGCTTGAAGACTTCTTCATCCTAAATCTTCCAAGTCTTGAGTCCTTCTCCCTCCCTTTGAGTGTAGTTCTCGTCCTAGCCTCTCCTCCCCCCCTCCCTTGTGAGGCCTTGTGGCCGAGAGCCTCCCCTTCCCCCTTCTAGTGGCCTTTGGCCGAGGGGTACCCCCCCTAGCCTAGTTGTTCGAGAAATATACCCCTCTTTTGTGGTATTGAAATACTCCTCCAAGTATTGTTATAATGCCCAAAATACCTTAGCCTTTACCTTGTAGTATTCCAAAAGTTACCTCTATCGTGAGGCAGAAATACTACCTTTTGTCCTTTTAGTCTCAAACCGAAACCCTAAGGAAATCTTCATAGTTGGTTGAAGTATTTAAGTAGAAGTTGGTTAGAACTTCTAATGGTTGTTTGGAGTGGATTGGAGCGCACGGAGTTGGAGCTAAACCTTGCTCAGGATCGAATTTCATCTCGGATAATTTTGGGCTTATCGAGGTAAATAATCTTGTCCCCTTATTGTAATTGGAAATTACATGTTGTAGGATTATATAGTTGAAGTATACTATATAGAACTGAACATAGCTTGCGGCAATGTCTTTTGACTTAAGCCTGAATTTAAAGAAGAGAACTGACGTAATTACATGGGGTGTATTCTGATAGACTTGTGGTATTCTTGTATAGTAGAATTGTATACGTCGGTTAGGCGTATAACCCCCAGTTGGCTTGGTGGCGGCCTCGATAGAGGAGGAGATTTCTGCGGTTGCGGGAAGTCTTCGAATTTTACGTAGAATATGGAACCGTGCGGTTAGAAGTTAATAAGCGTTTGTGGCCTTATAGGTGGAAATGCTGCGAGTAGCGTATTCTACTTGAAGAGTGGAAAGCGGCTAGCGATTCTGATCTTGTGGAGCATTTTGCTTATTATCGATAATCGTCGCGGTATGTGAACCTCTTCCTATCCTTCTAGCATGATGCTTTGTAAACTATGTAGTGCGGTGAGCGTACATGTGTTAAATGAGTTGGTTGGTTTAAAACATAGGGTGTTATAATAGCTTTATGGGAAGTTAGTTATAACGACTACATGTAGGTAAAAGATTGGTTTATTGATTGTAGAAGTTAAGAGACTTGATCTTGAAAGATAAGAGACTTAACTTGTTTTACTTGGTTATTAACATTTTGTTAAATGTGTTGTGAAACCTCATTCGCGAGTAATGAGTACTTGGTTTTAAAAGAATAATGTTTCTTGATTTGGAAATGAGAATAAGTGTCGAGCAAACCACGTAGCGCTAATAAAGGAAGGTGTATTGACAATTAACTAATTGTTATTAAAACCGATAGAAACCTCCATCTGCATAGAAGCTAAGATAAGACAAAATTGTATTACATTTCCTAGATCATGGTTCTTTGTAACAAGATTGTTGTAAACAAGAATAAGCGGCTCATCTGAGACATATGTTACTCTATATTGTTTTAAAAGAGATTAAGACTATGAGTTATGAAACCCTAAAATGAGAAACTTGAGCATTTGAAATTAGGCAAACTTGAGCGTTTGGAAAATAATGTTGTTACTTGATTTTACAAAGGGAAGTATTTTAGTTTACCTAAAAATGTAGTCACTCTATTTTTATACTACGGTGTCGGGTGACCTTTATGAAAGGAATGGATCTCTTAAAAGGAATTTAACGTCACGTAGTACTTTAGGAGTTAAAACCGGACTTTGATCTGAAATGGAAGTACCTTGAGTTGTGTGTAACTTGCCTATGCTTGTTGTTGTGTAACTCGCCTATGCTTGTTGTGATAGCCTTTGTTGTACAAGTGTTGATATCGGTGACTTCTTGGGAATGAGTGGATCTTTTATAAAAGTCTAGAAGTATGGTAATTTGCTTGAGCTTGTTTGTGATACTTTGGTTATGCGGTATATTGTTGTTGATGTCACATGGACATATACCTGCCGTCTGGTCAGGGGCATGTGGCCGTGCGGCGGGTTGATTACGATATATTGTTATTGTGGTTACATGGACATGTCTACCGTCTGAGAAGTCGGGCGTGTGGCGTGCGGCGGGGTTGATCACCCGATATTATTGTTGTTAATGTCACGTGGGCGTGTCTACCGTCTGCGAATTCGGGGCATGTGGCATGGGGCATTATTACTATTGTTGCATCATGGACATGTCTACCGTCTGAGAATTCGGGCATGCGGCGTGATCACGAACATGATTGATGTTGTGGGCGTGAGACCCAGTTATAATTGAGTGATGACTTGAGGCGTGAGTCACGACTTGACATGTTGCTTTTATGTTGTGAGCGTAGTTTTGTTATCATACATGTCTCTGTTTTTATATAGTATTATGATTTCATTCTGATATTTCTGATTTCACATACTTGGTACTGTTATCTTGACCTCGCCCGGGGTTGCGTTCATCTGCAGGTAGGAGTACATCGGTAGTGGATCCTCGCTCATAGGATCACGATTCGGCGTGTTAGGAAGCTCCGTTCTCGGAGGCTTATCTTTTGGTATGTTACACGAGTTGTAGGTTCTTGTACATTCGAGGGTATGGCGAGCCTGTCCGTCATGTTGTATAAAAACTCTTAAGTGCATGAAATCTTTGTTGTGGCGGGGGCTTGTAAAAGGATTAAGCATTGCGTTTTGAAAGAGTTGTTTATATATATTTTATTGGAAGGTAACCGTTTGGTTGCTTTGTTTATGATCATATATCTTGTTTCTTGTTTAAGTTTTATATTCTGGTTTTCTACGATGTTGTATCACTAGGGTGCGGGGTAAGGCACGATCCACGGGCAGGATCGGGTCGTGACAAAAGTGGTATCGAGCGATTAATCCTCGGAAAGTGTCTCTGAGGCCGTGTCTAGTAGAGTCTTGATTATCGATGTGTTGTGCACCACGTCTATAATCGAGGAGGCTATAGGACATTTAGGATTGGTTTCCATTCTTCTCATTATGAGATCGTGCCTTAGAAGGCATGTTGTAAGTTGGACCCTCCGGCGTATCTCGTTTTTACGATTATGCCTCGCGCGCAGCGAGCGAGAAGGGCAAAGCGTAGAGGCTGCTAGTGAATCTGAGAGAATGCAGCGCGAGCCGGGCGATACGAGTTGTGCTTGACAGCCGAATTTTGCGCGCCGCCCGGCCAGCGAGTTTAGAACGCGGCGATGTTTGCTGAGACCACGATACACGAGCCTCAGTCCAGCACTTTGGAAGCGAGATGAGATAAGTACAAGGAGATGGCCCGATTCTTGGCGAGTCGTGGCAGATATGAGGATAGGTTGGATCGTGATTCGGTTCGGTGGCACGATGTGTTATACCGTATTTCAGTATATGCGTAAGGGCGTGCGTAGAAAATTTGAACTTTTAATAAGGCTTGGCGAATTATTTTTGTGCACAACACGGTTAGAGTCGTTTTTGGCGAAAGCGTTTTCCACGACTTTCGTAGGGAAAATTCCGGCTATGTCATTTTTAATTTTTGCGGATTTTTCAGAGGCGAAACATTTTGGGCCAGCGAGAGGCGACACTTGTCACCTCTCATTGGGACGTTGAGCGACAACAAGTGGGACGATTTGGGTTGGCTTTTGTCAAGTAGTAGGTAGGATATTTTGGTGGTAGATGGATAAGGTGCACTTGGCAAGATCTTGGCCCTACACTTGCTATGCACTTGGCATGATCTTGGCCATTGGTTGGCCTTTGCTAGACCTATAAATACCCCCCCTCTTTGATGACTTCTTCATCCATTCCACAAAGTTTCTAAGTCTTGAAAGCCTTCCCCTCTCCTTGTAGTGTCTCGTCCAAACACCCCCCCCCCTCCCCCCTTTAAGAAGGCCCTTGGCCGAGAGTAGCATCCCCCCCCCCTTTGAAGTGCTAGCCGTGGGGTACCCACTAGCCTAGTTGTCTCGTATAAATACCCACTTGTTGTGGTATAGAAATACTCTCCTAGTATTGTTATTATGTCCAAATACCTTGGCCCCAAATACCTTGTAGTATTCCCAAGGTTACACTTATACAAGCCAGAAAATACCATTATACTTTCCTTTAGCCTCTGAAACCTAAGGAAATCTTCACGTAGTTGAAGTTGTAAGTAGAAGTTGGTTAGAACTTCTAAGGGTTGTTTGGGCGGAGTGGAGCACTCGGAGTAGGAGCTAAACCTTGCTCGGTAGCGACATTTTACTCGGATAATTTTGGGCTTATCGAGGTAAACACTACTGTCCTTCTATTGTAATTGGAAATTACATGTTGTTAGAATATATAGTTGAAGTATACTATATATAGAACTATACTTAAGTACTGTGGCAATGTCTTTTGACTTAAGCTGAAGAATTAAAGCGAATGAGCTGTAATTACATGGGGTGTATTCTGATGAACTTGTGTAGTAGTACAGTGGAGTAGAATTGTACCGTTGGGGTTAGATGTATAACCCCACGGTTGGCTTAGTGGCCGGCCTCGATAGAGAGGAGATTTCTGTTGTGGCGGGAGGTCTTTGCGAATTTTACGTAGATTATGGAGCGTTGAGATCTAGATGTTAATAAGCACCTTGTGGCCTTATAGGTTGAAGTACTACGTGTGGAGTGATCCAGCAGCAGGAAGTAGCCGGCGGTTTGAGGTACTTGGGCGTTTTGCTATTAGTCGACAATCGTCGCGAGGTATGTGAACCTCTTCCTATCTCTTCTAGCATGATATGTGTGAACTATGTAGTACGGTAGACGTACATGTATTAGCTGTGTTGATTGTTCTTAAAACATAAAGTGTTATAACGGCTTTATGGGAAGTTGGTTATAACAGCTTTATGTAGGTAAGAAAATACTTTGTGGTTTTAAAAGGTAGCTGATGTGAATTATAACTGGCTAGCTATAATAAAGAACTTGATGTATTTCAAAAGAGTTATAAATCATTTTGAAGGAGAGTAACACTTGGTTTTAAAGGTTTTAAAAAGAGTTATACTAGCTTTATGGGAGTTAGGTATAATGTCTTAAGAGGTAAAGAAAATGGTTTCTTGATGTTAGAAGTTAAGAGACTTGATCTTATAAGATAAGAGACTTAACTTATTTGTTTTAATGTGGATGTTTGTGTGAAACCTCATTCGTGAGTAATGAGTACTTGGTTTATTTAAAGAATAATGTTTCTTGATTTGAATCGAGAATGTGTAAACAGGACCAACTGCGGCGTTAATAAAAGAAAATGTATTAAATAATGATGAATTGTATTAAAACCGGTAGAAACCTCCATCTGCATAGAAACTAAGATGAGACAAAATGATATACATTTTCTAGACCATGGTTTCTTTGTAATAAGAATGTTGTAAACAAGAGTAACCTACTCTCGCGTGAGACATATTGTTCTAAAAGGAATCAAGTGATTAAGTTTATGAACTATGAAACCATTTGAAAATGAAAAGCTTGAGTAATTGAAACTAGGCAAGCTGGAACTTAGGAAAAGAATGTTGTTACTTGATTTTGAAAAGGAATGTGGGTTGGTCATTCTAATACTACGAATTGTCGGGTGACTTTTATAAAAGTAATGGATCTCTTTTAAAAGAACTTAACGTATGTAGTACTTTGGGGTTAAAAACCGGACTTTGGCATAAAATGAAAGTACTTTGAGTTGTGTGAAACTTGCCTATGCTTGTTGTTGTGAAACTTGCTTGTTGTTGTGAAACTTGCCTATGCTTGTGATGATAGCCTTTGTTGTGCAAGTGTGGTATTTACGTGTTTAGCGTCTCGATAGAGGCGGTTGACTTATTGAGAACTTACTTGGATGTCTTGGCGGTGATGGAGAATTTCACGGGTATGTTTCGTTTGATAAGCTGTCTTGTTGTTGATGTCACATGGACATGTCTACCGTCTGATGTCCAGGGCGTGTGGCCATGCGGCCTTGTTATTATTGTTGATGTCACGTGGACATGTCTACACCGTCTGATGTCCGGGGCATGTGGCCATGCGGCCTTATTATTGTTGATGTCACGTGGACATGTCTACCGTCACGATGTCCGGGGCATGTGGCCATGCGGCGAGGTTGACCACTTGATATATTGTTATTGAGGTTACATGGGCATGTCTACACCGTCTGATGTCCGGGGGCATGTGGCCATGCGGCCTTGTTAGTATTGTTGCATCATGGACATGTCTACCTGCCGTCACGATGTTAGGGCATGCGGCCATGATGCGAACCCGATCGAGGTTGTGGGCGTGAGACCCATAGTTATATTTGAGTGGTGACTTGAGGGCGTGAGTCACTTTGGACATATTGCTTTTATGTTGTGAGCGTAGTTTGGTTTTCATACATGTCTCTGCTTTATATAGACTAGTATGATTTCATTCTGATATTTCTGATTTCACATACTTGGTACTGTTATCTTGACCTCCTTGAGGCTGCGTTCATCTGCGAGTAGAAGTACGTCGATCGTGGATCCTCGCTCTTAGGATCTCGATTCAGCGTTTTGGGAAGCTCCGTTTCTCGGAGGCTTATCTTTTAGTATGTGTTCCACGAGTTGTAGGTTCTTGTACATTCGGGGTATGGCGGGACCTGTCCGTCATAGTCGTTAATAAATCTTAAGTGCATAGAAGCTGTTGTGGGCGAGGGTTGTAAAAGGATTAAAGCTGTTGGGTTTTATGTATATCTTGAAACAGCTGTTTTGGTTGCTTTGTTTATTTATTATATCTCTTGTTTCATGACTTATGTTTTATGTTCGCTGATTTTCTCGATGTATGTATCACTAGGGTGCGGGGTAAGGCACGATGCGGGCGAGGTTGGGCGTTACAAAAGTGGTATCGAGCGATTAATCCTCGGAAAGTGTCTGAACCGTGTCTAGTAGAGTCTTGATTATCGGTGTGTTGTGCACCATCTATGTCGGAGGCTATAGGACATTTAGGATTGGTTTCCATTCTTCTCATTACGAGATCGTGCCTTAGAGTGTGTTGTAAGTTGGACCCTCGGCGTGTTTCGTTTTACGATTATGCCTGCGAAAAGCAGGGCCCGAAGAAGGCAAAGCGGCGAGGCTGCTAGTGGGATTGAGAGAAATGCAGCGCGAGCGGTCGATACGAGTAGTGCTTGACGGCGAGTTTTGCGGCGGCGGCAGCTGAGTTTAGCGCGGCGATGGGCTGCTGAGACTCTGATACGAGCCTCAGGTCCACGATGCAGGCGGGAGATGGGTCTGAGAGATGGCGATTATTGGCGAGGTTGTGGCGAGATATGAGAGATAAGTTTGGGCCGGCGATTCGATTCAGCGGCGCTGTAGTGCACCCAGGCGAGCGGTTTGAGGCTCTGGGATTTCCTTAGTTGTAGCACTTTGAGTTTCTGGTCGGCGGAGGATGATCCGCGAGGAGTTCATCCGTCGATTCTGAAGAGATCGTGCGGGTGATCGAGGCTTGATGATGCAGTGACATTTGGTTCGCATCAGTGCGTGATACGCGATCGATTAGTTTGACTCGTGGGAGCTTTCGGGAGAGCATGCCGCTTCGGCCGTTTGGGGCGAGTTTTGAGGCCTTCGGCACATTTCTTGCCTCGCACAAATGAGGAGGCTCGGGTACGATTTTTGATGTTGAGGCGAAGCAGGCGTCTGATTCGGGAGTACAATGTGAGTTCGACTCATTGGCGGTATGTTCCGCATTAGTAGCTAGTATGGAGGATCGAGTGCACCGATATGTTCTGAGGCTCGATGATTACCTAGAAGAAGTTGTTGGTGTTTCTCTTGGTGGGCATGGACATTGCCGCATTGAGCTCATGCACTTGGAGTGCGAGGCGCGAAGATCGGCAGGTGGACCGCTTTCGAGAAGAAGGCCAAGGCGGCGGATATTTTAGCGACTTCGAGGCGGACCGCCTCGGCCAGTGAACTAGTTATGTACCTCCGCCATTCTGAGTGGTCCTCCGCGGCCGGGACCGCCAGGATATTCGGGAAGCGGTCGGGGCTCCCGGGTTTGAATGTTGAGGAGTAGGGTGTTGGCGGATCGATCACCTACCTCGGTGTGGTCGATGTAGTAGACCGCATTTAGGGAGTGTCGTAGTACCAAGGAGCTTGTTATTCTTGCGGCCCAGCGGGGCCGTATATGGCTTGTCAGGCCGGGTAGCGGTAGGATAGCCTGACTCTTAGGCGATTGCGGGCACGGTAAGTCGCGGTGGAAGTTCGATTTTAGCGGTCCTGAACCGCCTACCGGTATATCCTTAACCATCTAGAGTTTTGTATGTTATGATAATGTATTAAGTGTTATGATCGGATAGCTTTGTGCTAAATTGTGACTTAGAAACATGCTTAGTGAAAAAGGGTAAGCACAGGGTGAGAAATGATGAACTATATATATTCTGTTGAGACCTTAGATGTAAGGCCGTCTTGAGTACAAGTTCTGCAAGTGATCCTTGTCGGAGTGCATTTTATGCCTAGAATGTATTGTGTGATAAGTCACAGGTAGTGTGAAATGGAAGTGGTAGCTTTCATGACTGTAGGGGTAAGATTGTTCGGATCGGAAACAAGGCGTGATGCGTAAGTGGATCGGGTTGGGGCCATGTTGAGGAGCCAACCGCGGCGGTTTCAAAGTGGGGTCACTCTGGGTGGTCCCACGGTGGTGGGGTCACGAGGTGCTAGGCCCAGTTTGTATGACCATCGTATGAGTTGGTGGATATGTTCGACGAGCGGATCGTGGAGGCGGGAGCGGCCTTAGAAGAACGAAGTTGTAAGATGACCAAGCTTGGAGGTGGTGACTCGAGGTTTGCGAATGAAGCAATGGCGAAGTGTGAGTGCGTATACTAGAAAAGTTCAAGTGTTCGAGAAAGTGCGGCGAGGTAAGGGAAAAGTGAGCGTGTGTGATCGTTTCTTTTGAGAAATGAAGGTGCGAAAAGATTATATTTTTAGACCTTGGTAGGGACTTTTGAGGTAAGCAGGTGATTCCTCGTTGGCTTGGATTTGGGTTTTTGCGCATGTTATTTTTGTGGCGGGTGTGGCATGTTTGGTGTCGTAAGTTTAGTAGTGAAGGCTATCTTGGCGCATGTTTGTGTTGAGACTTGAGAAGGAACATTCGGACGAATGTTTCTAAGGAGGAGAATGTTATACCGTATTTCCAGTATATGCGTGGGGCGTCGTAGAAAATTTGAACTTTTAATAAGGCTTGGCGAATTATTTTTGTGCACAACACGGTTAGAGTCGTTTTTCGGCGAAAGCGTTTTCCACGACTTTCGTAGGAAAATTCGGCTATGTCATTTTAATTTTTGCGGATTTTTCCGAGAGGCGAAACATTTTGGGCCAGCGAGAGGCGACACTTGTCACCCTCTCATTGGGCGTTAGGCGACAACAAGTGGGACGATTTGGGTTGGCTTTTGTCAAGTAGTAGGTAGGATATTTTGGTGGTAGATGGATAAGGTGCACTTGGCAAGATCTTGGCCTACACTTGCTATGCACTTGGCATGATCTTGGCCATTGGTTGGCCTTTGCTGAACCTATAAATACCCCTCTTTGATGACTTCTTCATCCATTCCACAAAGTTTCTAAGTCTTGAAAGCCTTCCTCTCCTTGTAGTGTCTCGTCCAAACACCCCCTCCAGCTAAGAAGGCCCTTGGCGAGTAGCATCCCCTTTGAAGTGCTAGCAGTGGGGTACCCCTAGCCTAGTTGTCTCGTATAAATACCCACTTGTTGTGGTATAGAAATACTCTCTAGTATTGTTATTATGTCCAAATACCTTGGCCCAAATACCTTGTAGTATTCCCGAGTTACACTTATCAAGCCAGAGAAAATACCATTATACTTTCCTTTAGCCTCTAAACGAAACCCTAAGGAAATCTTCACAGTAGTTGAAGTTGTAAGTAGAAGTTGGTTAGAACTTCTAAGGGTTGTTTGGGCGGAGTGGAAACACTCGGAGTAGGAGCTAAACCTTGCTCGGTGCGACATTTTACTCGGATAATTTTGGGCTTATCGAGGTAAACACTCTTGTCCTTATTGTAATTGGAAATTACATGTTGTTAGAATATATAGTTGAAGTATACTATATATAGAACTATACTTAAATCTTGTGGCAATGTCTTTTGACTTAAGCTGAAGAATTAAATGAGCCGAGCTGTAATTACATGGGGCGTATTCTGATGAACTTGTGTAGTAGTGCAGTGGAGTAGAATTGTACCGTTGGGGTTAGATGTATAACCCCACTGGTTGGCTTAGTAGCCAGGCCTCGATAGAGGAGGAGATTTCTGTTGTGGCGAGAAGTCTTTGCCGAATTTTACGTAGATTATGGAGCGTTGAGATCTAGATGTTAATAAGCACCTTGTGGCCTTATAGGTTGAAGTACTACGTGTGGAGTGATCCACTGGCTTAGGAGTAGCCGGTTTGAGGTACTTGGGCGTTTTGCTATTAGTCGACAATCGTCGCGAGGTATGTGAACCTCTTCCTATCTCTTCTAGCATGATATGTGTGAACTATGTAGTGCGGTAGGCGTCGTGTGTTAAGCTGTGTTGATTGTTCTTAAAACATAAAGTGTTATAACGGCTTTATGGGAAGTTGGTTATAATAGCTTTATGTAGGTAAGAAAATACTTTGTGGTTTTAAAGGTAGCGATGTGAATTATAAGCGGCTAGCTATAATAAAGAACTTGATGTATTTCAAAAGATTTATAAATCATTTTGAAGGAGAGTAACACTTAGTTTTAAAGGTTTTAAAAAGAGTTATACTAGCTTTATGGGAGTTAGGTATAATGTCTTAAGAGAGGTAAAGAAAATGGTTTCTTGATGTTAGAAGTTAAGAGACTTGATCTTATAAGATAAGAGACTTAACTTATTTGTTTTAATGTGGATGTTTGTGTGAAACCTCATTCGTGAGTAATGAGTACTTGGTTTATTTAAAAGAATAATGTTTCTTGATTTGGAAATCGAATGTGTGCAAACAGGACCAACTGCGGCGTTAATAAAAGAAAATGTATTAAATAATGATGAATTGTATTAAAACCGGTAGAAACCTCCATCTGCATAGAAACTAAGATGAGACAAAATGATATACATTTTCTAGACCATGGTCTTTGTAATAAGAATGTTGTAAACAAGAGTAACCTACTCTCGCGTGAGACATATTGTTCTAAAAGGAATCAAGTGATTAAGTTTATGAACTATGAAACCATTTGAAAATGAAAAGCTTGAGTAATTGAAACTAGGCAACCTGGAACTTAGGAAAGAATGTTGTTACTTGATTTTGAAAAGGAATGTGGGTTGGTCATTCTAATACTACGGGTTGTCGGGTGACTTTTATAAAAGTAATGGATCTCTTTTAAAAGAACTTAACGTATGTAGTACTTTGGGGTTAAAAACCCGGACTTTGGCATAAAATGAAAGTACTTTGAGTTGTGTGAAACTTGCCTGTGCTGGTTGTTGTGAAACTTGCCTATGCTTGTGATGATAGCCTTTGTTGTGCAAGTGTGGTATTTCTGTGTTTCCGCGTCTCTCGATAGAGTAGGTTGACTTATTGAGAACTTACTTGGATGTCTTTGGCGGTGATGGAGAATTTCACGGGTATGTTTCGTTTGATAAGCTGTCTTGTTGTTGATGTCACATGGACATGTCTACCGTCTGATTCAGGGGCATGTGGCCATGCGGCCTTGTTATGTGTTGATGTCACGTGGACATGTCTACACCGTCACGATATTCAGGGGCATGTGGCCATGCGGCCTTGTTATTATTGTTGATGTCACATGGACATGTCTACACCGATGCAGTATTCCGGGGGCATGTGGCCATGCGGCAGGGTTGACCACCCAGTATATTGTTATTGAGGTTACATGGGCATGTCTACACCGTCTGATTAGGGGCATGTGGCCATGCGGCCTTGTTATGTGTTGCATCATGGACATGTCTACACCGTCACGATATTCGGGGCATGCGGCCGTGATCTGAACACGATCGATGTTGTGGGCGTGAGACCCGTAGTTATATTTGAGTGGTGACTTGAGGCGTGAGTCACGGTCGACATGTTGCTTTTATGTTGTGAGCGTAGTTTGGTTTTCATACATGTCTCACTTTATATAGACTAGTATGATTTCATTCTGATATTTCTGATTTCACATACTTGGTACTGTTATCGACCTCGCCCGAGCTGCGTTCATCTGCGGTAGAGTACATCGATCGTGGATCCTCGCTCTTAGGATCTCGATTCAGCGTTTTGGGAAGCTCCGTTTCTCGGAGGCTTATCTTTTAGTATGTGTTCCACTGAGTTGTAGGTTCTTGTACATTCGAGGGGTATGGCGAGCCACTGTCCGTCATAGTCGTTGTAAATCTTAAGTGCATGAGCTGTTGTGGCGGGGTTGTAAAAGGATTAAAGCTGTTCGGGTTTTATGTATATCTTGAAGGCAAGCTTGTTTTGGTTGCTTTGTTTATTTATTATATCTCTTGTTTCATGACTTATGTTTTATGTTCCGCTGATTTTCTCGATGTATGTATCACTAGGGTGCGGGGTAAGGCACGATGAGCCGGGTTGGGCGTTACGCGATGGTTCACCCGGCGAGATAGTTTGAGGCTACGGGACTTTACGAGTTGTAGCCGCGAGTTTTATGGGTCGAGGCACGAGGATGATCGCGAGGAGTTCATCAAGCGATTCTGGTCGTGAGAGTGATCAAGGCGGAGACCGAGTCGGTGGTCTTAGGTTCGCGTCGGTGCGTGATACATGATCGGTGGTTTGATTCATGGGAGTTGTCGGGAGAGCATGCGGCTTCCGGATATGGGACGAGTTCTCGAGGCATTCCTCACTCACTTCTTGCCTCGCGGATGAGGAGAACGCGGGCCAGTTTATGATCTTTGAGGCGAGAGGCGTGCGATCGGGAGTACAACGTGGAGTTTGACTCGTTGGCTCGGTATGTCCCGCTTTAGTGGCAACCATGGAGGATAGAGTGCACCGCTACGTCACGGGCTAGATGATTACTTGCAGAGGCTTGTTGGTGTAGATCTTCGGGCATGGACATTGCCCGCATGCGAGCTCATGCTGGGGATGTGAGGCACGGAGAGGTCGACGGAATGACGAATCAGCGAAGAGGCGAACAACGAGGTCCTTTGGTGACTTTGGCGGACCGCCTCGGCGACATACTAGTTTTGTACCTCCGCGGTGCAGTGGTCCTCCACAACCTTGAGCATCGAGTATTGGGAGCGGTCGAGCTCGAGGTTGAGTTTCGGGGAAGTAAGGGTGTTGGCGGATCACGGTCACCCTACCTCGGTGTGGTCGATGTAGTAGGCCGTATTTCGGGAGTGTCGTGGTGCGAGGAGCTTGTTATTTTGCGGCCAGCGAGCCATTTTGCGAAGGCTGTCCGACCAAGGGTATACGGATGTTACGACTCGGCCGAGGATCAGTGGCTGGTTCATCACCTTCACTAGCTATGCGCCCTGCAGGGCAGGACTGTGATTAGAAAAGCGGTAGAGACAAGTATATCCTTAACCCTCTAGAGTTTTGTATGCTGATGTGTGTGTTATGTTCGGATAGCTTTGTGCTAAAATGTGATTTAGAAACCTGGTTAGTGTAGAAGGGTAAGCCTGGGGGCGTGGTAAGTGTGAACCTTAGACTATTTCACGATTGAGACCTTAGAGGTAAGGTCGTCTTGTGTAAAAGATTTATTTTATGTTTGACCTTTATCAGAGTGCGTAGTATACATGGAGTTATTGTGGGGAATTCCTTGGGTTGTGTAAAATGGAAGTGGTAGCTTTCATGACTTGAATAGGTAAGATTGTTCCGTTTCGAGGAGCAAGTGTTGGCGCGATGTGGGTCGGGTTGATGGCGATCGCGGGTCGACCGCCCGATTTTGGGTGGGGTCGGTTAGGTAGTCGCGGTGGTAGGGTCACGGTGCTAGGCCCGGTTTAGTTGACCATCGTATGAGTTCGTGGATATGTTCGACGAGCGGTTCGTGAAGGCGGGAATGGCCTTAAGAAGATTGAGGTTAGTAAGATGACCAAGTTTGGAGGTAGTGACTCACGGTTTTGAAGCAGGCGATGGTGAAGTATGGCACGTCTTGAGTGACACTAGAACCTCGAGGATCGCATGCGATTCGGTACCATTTGTTGGGTCGCGGGTGACACTAGAACCTCGCGGCAAAGTGACAAAAGTGGTATCGCACGACGAGTAAGGAAGGAAGAGAACGTGTGTTATTTCGTGGCCAAGTTGTGGCGTTGGCAACTTGTTAGAGGAACTTTATCGTTATCCGACTTGAGAAGGAACATTCGGGACGAATGTTTCTAAGGAGGAGAATGTTATACCCCGTATTTCGGTAGTATGCGTGGAGGCGTGCGTCAAAGTTGAGACTTAAAGTTTGGCTTAGGTTCGAAATTTGTGCACAACACCCGATTAGAGTCGTTTTTCGACCAAACGTTTTAAAAAACTTTCGAAAGGTAAATTTAGGCTAGGTCCGTTTTAATTTTTTCGGATTTTTCCGAGAGACGAAATGTTTTTGACCAACGAGAGGGTGACACTTGTCACCCTCAAGTGGACGGTAAAGTGAGGCTCAAGTGGGACGATTTCATGCCTTGTTTTGTGCAATGTTTTGTGCAATGTTTTGTGGCTTGTTTTGTGGAGTAGGGACTAGGGGGCACTTGGGCACATCTTAGCCCTCCACTTGCCCCCCACATGGCTTGATCTTGTCCATTAAACTCCCTATAAATACCCCCCCCTAAGCTTGAAGACTTCTTCATCCTAAATCTTCCAAGTCTTGAGTCCCTCTCCCTCCCTTTGAGTGTAGTTCTCGTCCTAGCCTCTCCTCGCCCCCCCCCCCCTTGTGAGGCCTTGTGGCCGAGAGCCTCCCCTTCCCCCTCCTAGTGGCCTTTGGCGAGGTACCCCTAGCCTAGTTGTTAGAAATATACCCTCTTTTGTGGTATTGAAATACTCCTCCAAGTATTGTTATAATGCCCAAAATACCTTAGCCTTTACCTTGTAGTATTCCAAAAGTTACCTCTATCGTAGAGCAGGAAATACTACCTTTTGTCCTTTTAGTCTCAAACCGAAACCCTAAGGAAATCTTCATAGTTGGTTGAAGTATTTAAGTAGAAGTTGGTTAGAACTTCTAAGGGTTGTTTGGAGCGGATTGGAGCGCACGGAGTTGGAGCTAAACCTTGCTCAGGATCGACTTTCATCTCGGATAATTTTGGGCTTATCGAGGTAAATAATCTTGTCCCCTTATTGTAATTGGAAATTACATGTTGTAGGATTATATAGTTGAAGTATACTATATAGAACTGAACATAGCTTGCGGCAATGTCTTTTGACTTAAGCCTGAATTTAAAGAAGAGAACTGAACTGTAATTACATGGTGTATTCTGATGAGTCAGTATTCTTGTATAGTAGAATTGTATACGTCCGTTTTGACGTATAACCCCCCCCCCCCTGGTTGGCTTGGTAGCCGGCCTCGATAGAGAGGAGATTTCTGCGGTTGCGGGGGAATCTTCCGAATTTTACGTAGAATATGGAACCGTGCGGTTAGAAGTTAATAGACGTTTGTGGCCTTATAGGTGGAAGTACTGCGAGTAGCGTATTCTACTTGAAGAGTGGAAACGGCTAGCCAGGTTACAGTACTGTGGAGCATTTTGTTTATTGTCGATAATCGTCGCGAGGTATGTGAACCTCTTCCTATCCTTCTAGCATGATGCTTTGTAAACTACGTGATGCGGTGAGGCGTCGTGTGTTAAATGAGTTGGTTGGTTTAAAACATAGGGTGTTATAATAGCTTTATGGGAAGTTAGTTATAACGACTCTATGTAGGTAAAAGATTGGTTTATTGATTGTAGAAGTTAAGAGACTTGATCTTGAAAGATAAGAGACTTAACTTGTTTTACTTGGTTATTAACATTTCAGAGAAAATCAGCGGAAATAAAAACTAAAACATGAGACAAGTCATAAAGCATGAACCAGACTAACCAAAACGGTCACCTTCCTGAATATATACATATATCAACCTGAACAGTTAAATCCTTTTACAAACCACGCTTGGCGATCACTACGGACCTCTACGAATGATATGACAACAACGACGGGACGGGGCCGCCATACCACGAATGTAGCACCTCTGACAACGAGGATTATACGAAAGATAAGCCTCGGAGAAGCGGAGCTTCCCAAACGCTGTGACCCTAAGGCGAGGATCAACACTGGTGTACCTACACTGCGGCATGACGCGGCCCCGAAGAGTCGATACAACGGTACCAAGTATGTGGCGAAAAATCGTAAATGAAATTATAGTAGTCTATATAAAGCGGGAGACATGTATGATAACCAAACTACGATTCCTGATAAATAGCGATCATGTCAAGTCGAGAGACTCACGCCTCAAGTCATCACTCAAATACAAATATGGGTCTCACGCCACAACATCAATCATGCGTGGAATACCTTCCTCACTTGGCGATCTATGATATAAAAGCACCAAGGAACACACATGAACACGGTCCCACGTGTCATAATAAAACCGTGCGGGGGTAAATGCGAAGGCATAGCCGACTACTAAAACCACGGTACCAACAAGGTCATAAAGCGTATTATGAAAGCGCCTGAGCCGTCACATGATCAAAGGCGGCCACTCGCTGCGCGATATCAAATGTGCGGCGTCTAGTCCTGGAACTTCCGCGACTCGCGCATAGGCAACTCGATGGCCCGCGTGAGGTATTCCCGCATCGAGGGTAGCTACTCCCGGCAACGTCACGGACTCGCGATCCGCGTGGCCACGTAGACCGCGTGACCATAAAGGTCGCACACTAACTGGAACTCGTAGCTCGCGCATAGGTCCCTGGACCCGCGTAGGTATTCTCGAATCATGGTCCTGGACCGCTGAGATATACCGCGTCGGAGGCGACTTAACCCCCGGGATCATTTCAAGGTGAGTGGTACAATACCAACATAACGGCTGATCGTTTAAACAACATAAGCGCGATCGAGGGAAACCCCTTTACACAAACATCACAAGATACTAACACACGTAGCATCATAGCATGTTTACTTATCAAATCAACAAGAAAGTATTACAAGGCTATCACAAACCAACACAATCAAGTTATTCACACAAGGTACTTTCTACTATATGTTAACAAGTTCAGGTTTAATCCCCAAGTACTACGTCGTTACATTCTTTTTAGAAGATCCATTTCTTTTACAAAAGTCACCCGATACCCGTAGTATCAAAATAAAGTGACTAACATTTTAATTAAATCAAAACAACTTCCAGACTTTCCTTTTTAAACCAAATTAAGACAATACCATGCCTTCTTTTTAGACCAAAACACTTCTCCTTTTAAAGTCAAGTTACCATTTTAAAACCAATGATAAAAACCACTCCTTTGTTTTCATAAAGTCGTTATAACTAACTTCCCATAAAGCTGTTATAACACTTTATGTTCTAAACCAAAAACTCTTTAATTCCACAAGTCTCTTTTCTTTTAAAAACAACAACAAGTATTCTTTTAAAACCCAAATAATGTACTCTTTTCAAAACAAGTAACCTATACTTAAAATCAAGTTACTTCTCTTTTTCCGAAAACAAGTCGTTATAAGTCAAGTCTCTTATCTTACAAGATCAAGTCTCTTAACTTTCAAAATCAAGTCGTTTATAAGTCAAGTCTCTTATCTTACAAGATCAAGTCTCTTAACTTTCAAAATCAAGTCGTTTATAAGTCAAGTCTCTTATCTTTGAAGATCAAGTCTCTTAACTTTCACAATCAATAAACCATTCTTTTACCTACATAAAGTCGTTATAACTAACTTCCCATAAAGCTATTATAACACCCTATGTTTTAAACCAACCAAAACACTTATCACATGTACGTCTACCGTACTACATAGTTCACAACAATCATGCTAGAAAAGATAGGAAGAGGTTCACATACCTCGCGACGATTATCGACATTTAGCAAAACGCTCCACAATACTGTAACTCTGCTAGCCTTTTCCACTCTTCAAGTAGAATACGCTACTCGAAGTACTGCAACCTATAAAGGCCACAAAACGCCTATCAACTCCTAGATCTCTTCGTAGGATATTCTAAACACATGGTTCCATATTCTAAAAGAAAATTCGGCAGCACCTCCCCACCTCACCAAGGCCCGCTACCAGGCCAACAACTCCCAGGGGATTTACACGTTTAACCGAACGTGTTCAAATCTGCTTCACAATAATACAACAGTCTACTGTAAATACAACCCTATGTAAATACAGTTCAATTCTTTTCAATACTCATTCTATATATAGTATACTCAACTATATATTACTACAACATGAAATTTCCAATTGCAATAGGGGGACAAGATTATTTACCTCGATAAGCCCAAAATTATCCAAGATTAAAGTCGATCCTGAGCAACGTTTAGATCGATTCCTTACGCTCCATTGTTATACCCGTATTTCCGGTATGTATGCGTGAGGCGTCGTATAATAATTTGAGCCTTAAGTTAGGCAAGTTTCGAAAGTTGTACACAACACCCGATAGGAGTCGTTTTTAGACGAAAGCGTTTCCACGACTTCGTAGGAAAATTCCGGCTATGGCATTTTTAATTTTTGCGGATTTTTAGAGAGGCGAAACATTTTGGACCAACGGGAGGGTGACATGTGTCACCTCACATTGGAAGGACTTGGACGGCAAAGTGAGGCCTTTGGCACGTTTTTTGTGTTGGAATTTTAGTCAAGGGTTAGGTAGGTTATTTTGTGTAGATGGATCAGGTAGCACATGGCTTAATCTTGGCCTTACACTTGCCTTGCACTTGGCTTCATCTTGGCCCTTGGTTGGCCTTTGCTTGACCTATAAATACCTCTAAGTTGATGAACTTCTTCATCCAAAATTTACGTAAGTGTAAAAATCCTCCTCTCCTCAACCTTGTTCTCGTCCAAACACCACCCCTCTCCCCTCTTGAAGGCCCTCGGCGAAACCCCACTGCCTAGTGGTTCTGGCGAGAACCCCTCCCCTAGCCTAGTTGTGCTAGTGAAATACTACCCCCTTGGTAGAAATGTATTCTACAAGTATTGTTATAATGCCCAAAATACTTTAGCCAAATACCTTGTAGTACTTTCCAAAGTACCCTTTATCTGAAAAACCGGAAAAATACGATTATACTTTCCTTTAGCCACACAAAACGAAACCTAAGGAAAAACCTTCATAGTCGGTTGAAGTGTTAAGTAGAAGTTGGTTAGAACTTCTAAGGGTTGTTTGGAGCGGGTTGGAGCGCACGGAGTAGGAGCTAAACCTTGCTCAGGATCGACATATAAACTCGGATAATTTTGGGCTTATCGAGGTAAACATTCTTGACCTTACATTTGTAATTGGAAATTACATGTTGTAGGATTATATAGTTAAGTATACTATATATAGAACTGAACATAGTTGTGCGGCAATGTCTTTTGACTTAAGCCTGAATAATACTTACGGCAATGTCTTGCGACTTAAGCCTGAATTTTAGGAAGTGAACTGAACTGTAATTACATAGGACTGTATTACAGTAGACTTGTGTAGTATTATTGTGAGTAGAATTGTACACGTCCGGTTAGACGTGCAAACCTGTTATACCCCGTATTTCCAGAGTATGTACGTAAGGACGTACGTATAAAATTTGAGCCTTAAGATAGGCAAGATTCGAAATTTGTACACAACACCCGGTTAGAGTCGTTTTTCGACGAAACGTTTCCACAGCTTTCGTAGGGAAAATTTCGGCTATGTCATTTATAATTTTTGCGGATTTTTCCGAGAGACGTAACATTTTGGACCAACGGGAGGGTGACATGTGTCACCCTCACATTGGAAGAGGTTGGACGGCAAATGGGCTAAGCTTACACATTTTTGGTGTTGAATTTGTGGTCAAGGGTTAGGTAGGATATTTTGTGTAGATGGATAAGGTTGCACATGGCTTAATCTTGGCCTTACACTTGCCTTGCACTTGGCACCATCTTGGCCATTGGTTGGCCTTCACTTGACCTATAAATACCCCCTTAGTTGATGAACTTTCTTCATCCAAAATTGAGCAATCTATCTAAGTCTCAAACTACTCCTCTTAGCTTGAGCTTTCGTCCCTCTCCCCTCCTAGTTGAGCTTGGCGAGAGCCACCACACCTCCTCCCTTGTGAAGCCTTGGTAGAGGGTACCCACTAGCCTAGTTGTCTCGTATAAATACCCCAGCTGTGGTATAGAAATACTCTCCTAGTATTGTTTTAATGCCCAAAATACTTTAGCCCAAATACCTTGTAGTATTCCCAAAGTTACCTCTATACGTAGAGCCCGGAAATACTACCTTTTGTCCTTTTAGTCTCAAACCGAAACCCTAAGGAAATCTTCATAGTTGGTTGAAGTATTTAAGTAGAAGTTGGTTAGAACTTCTAAGGGTTGTTTGGAGCGGATTGGAGCGCCCGGAGTAGGAGCTAAACCTTGCTCAGGATCGACATATATACTCGGATAATTTTGGGCTTATCGAGGTAAACACTCTTGACCTTCTATTGTAATTGGGAATTACATGTTGTAGGAATATATAGTTGAAGTATACTATATATAGTCTTGAACATTATAATTGCGGCAATGTCTTTTGACTTAAGCTGAATAATACTTACAGCGATGTCTTGCGACTTAAGCTGAATTTAAAGGTGGTGTTTGTAATTACATAGGGTGTATTCTGATGAGACTTGTGTAGTATTACTGTGGGTAGAATTGTACACGTCCGGTTAGACGTGCAAACCCCCCCCCCCCCCTGGTTGGCTTGGTAGCCGGCCTCGATAGAGGAGGAGATTTACGCTGTTGCGGGGGGGAGATGCTGCCGAATTTTCTGTAGATTATGGAACAATGAGATCTAGATGTTAATAAGCGCCTTGTGGCCTTATAGGTTGAAGTACTACGTGTGGTGCGATCTACGTGGCTTAAGGAGTAGCCGACGGTTTGAAGTACTTGGAGCGTTTTGCTATTAGTCGATACTCGTCGCGAGGTATGTGAACCTCTTCCTATCTTTCTAGCATGATATGTGTGTAACTATGTAGTACGGTGAGCGTCATGTGTTAAAAGTATTTGATTGGTTTAAAACATAAAGGGTTATAACGACTTTATGGGAAGTTGGTTATAACAGCTTTATGTAGATAAGAAAAAGCACAGTGATTGTTAAAAGGTAAGCGATTTGAGTTATAAGCGACTTGATGTGTGATGATAAAGAACTTGAAGTCTTTCATTAAGAAACCCTTTTTGAAAGAAGAGTAATACTGCGTTTGAGAACTTAAGAGTTATACTAGCTTTATGGAAAGTTAGGTATAACGTCTAAAGAGATAAAAAAAGGAATGGCTATTTGATCTTAGAAGTTAAGAGGCGTGATCTTATAAGATAAGGGACTTAACTTAATTAAATTGATTTGAATGTTGTAAGATGTGTGAAACCTCATTCGTGAGTAATGAGTACTTGGTTTTGAAAGGAATAATGTTTCTTGATTTGGAAATCGAGAATGTGTATCGACAAACCATTGCGGCGTTAATAAAGGAAAATGTATTGAATAATTAAGTATTATTAAAACCGGTAGAAACCTCCATCTGCATAGAAGCTAAGATGAGACAAAATGATATTACATTTTCTAGATCATGTTGCTTAATAAGGTTGATTATGAACAAGAATAACTGCTACTTTATGGCATATGTTACTCAATTGTTTTAAAAGAGATTAAGACATTGAACTATGAAACTTTTCTAAAAAGAGACTTGTGTAATTGAAATTAGGCAAAGCTGGAACTTTAGGGAAAAGAAAGGCATTGTGTTGTCTTAAAATGGTTTAAAACATAAAGTATGGAAGTTGTTTTGGTTTACTTAAAAGATGTAAATCACTCTATTTTATACTACGTATCGGGTGACTTTTATAAAAGAATGAATCTCTTAAAAGGAATTTAACGTCGTAGTACTTTGAGTTAAAACCGGACCTTGGCATAAAATGAAAGTACTTTGAGTTGTTGTGAAACACACTGTGCTTGTTGTTGTGAAACACGCCTATGCTTGTTGTTGTGAAACTTGCCTATGCTTGTTGTTGTGAAACTTGCCTATGTCGTGATAGCCTTTGTTGTGCAAGAATTGTGTTTCTATACTCGCGCCTCTCGATGGAGGGTCGGTTGACTTGTTGAGAACTTACTTGGGCGTCCGGCGTGTGGAGAAATTCCGCAGTGCGTTCGCATTGATTGTGTTACTTTTGCTAATCGCTTTGGACATCGACCGCGATCGTGGCGCGCGGGTATGCTTCCATTTTGATCTGCTTTATTGTTTCCTTTGGGCATCGACCGCGATCGTAGCGCGCGGGTATGTTTCCATTTGGAATCTTTGCTTTATTGTTTCCCTTTGGGCATCTCGACACGATCGTGCGCGCGGGTATGTTTCCATTTGGAATCTTTGTCTTATTGTTTCCCTTTGGACATATCTTGACACGATCGTAGCGCGGGTATGCTCCCATTTGGATTCTTGTCTTGTTGATATCATATCATAGATCGCCAAGCGGTGAGAAGGAATTCCACGCACAGTGATGATTTGGAGCGTGAGTCACGACTTAATATATTTGTTTATATGTTGTATCTTGTAGTTTGGTTATCATACATGTCTCTGCTTTATATAGTGCTATGATTTCATTTCTGATATTTCTGATTCACATACTTGGTACTGTTATCTTGACCTCCTTGGGCTGCGTTCATCCGCGGTAGAAGTACATCGATCGTGGGTCCTCGCTCTTGGGATCACATTTCGTGTTGGAAAGCTCCGTTCCTTGGAGGCTTATCTTTGGTAGGTTTCCACGAGTTGTAGTCTCTTATACATTCGGGGTATGGCGAGACCTGTCCGTCATTCTTTGATGAAAAAAATCTTAGAGTGCATGCTTTGTTGTGGGAAGGGTTTTGTAAAAGGATAAGCGTTGGGTTTTATGTATATATCTGAAGGCAATTGTTTTGGTTGCTTTGTTTATCTATCATGTCTCTCATTTCATGTTTAAGGTTTTTATTTCCATTGGTTTTCTCGATGTTGTATCACTAGGGTGCGGGGTAAGGCACGATCCACGGGCAGGCAGTCGTGACAAAAGCGTATCGAGCGATTAGTCCTCGGAAAGTGTCTGAACCGTGTCTAGTAGAGTCTTGATTATCGGTGTGTTGTGCACCACATCTATAATCGAGGAGGCTATAGGACATTTAGGATTGGTTTCCATTCTTCTCATTACGAGATCGTGCCTTAGAGGCGTGTGATAAGTTGGACCCTCTGACGTATTCCTTTCCTTTACGATTATGCCTCCGCGTAAAACCGGGCCCGAAGGGCAAGCGGCGAAGGAGGCGTGAGTAAGCGTGGCGATCTCACGAGACCACAAGACACGAGCCTCGTCCCGCGATGCGGAAGCGAGAGATGGAATTCTGAGAGATGGCGATTCGGCTAGGATCGTGGCGAACATGAGATAGATCGATCGTGATTCCGGCCCGATGCACCGTAGTTCACCCCGAAGCGAGCAGTTTGAGATTACGGGATTTTACGAGATGTAACCCTCCGAGTTTTATGGGTGAGGCACGAGGATGATCCGCGAGAGTTCATCCGGCGATTCTGACGGATCATGAGAGTGATCAAGCATCGGAGACCGAGTCGGTGGTCTAGGTTCGCGTCGGCTGCGTGATACGCGATCGATTGGTTTGATCGTGGGAGCTGTCCCGGGGAGAATGCACTTCGGCTTTATGGGGCGAGTTCTCAAAGGCATTTCTTGCACACTTCTTGCCTCGCGGATGAGGAGGGCTCGGGCGACAGATTTTTGGTGTTGCGGCGAGCAGGCGTGCGGTTCGGGAGTACAATGTGGAGTTCGACTCATTGGCCAGATGCGTCCCGCATTAGTGGCTAGTATGGAGGATCGAGTGCACGATATGTTCTGAGGCTCGATGATTACCTAGCGAGAGAGTTGTTGGGTGTAGCTCTTGGTGGGCATGGACATTGCCGCATCTGAGCTTATGCACTTGGAGGTGAGGCGGAGAAATCGGCGAAATGATCAAGGTCGTGAGAAGAGGGCGAGCAGCAGGTCTTTTAGTGACTTTCGAGGTGGACCGCCTCGGCGAGACTAGTTATGCGCCTCCGCCCGATCTGAGTGGTCCTCCACAATCTTGAGCATCGAGTATTGAGGGCGGTCGGGGCTCGAGGTTGATTTACCGGAGAAGCGGTGTTAGCGGTGAAGCCACCCTACCTCGTTGTGACATTGTGGTAGACTCGCGGTGGGAGTGTCGTGCTAATCGGGAGTTTGTTTTACATGCGGCGGCAGGCCATTTAGGGAAACTATCGACCGTGGGTATGGCGGTAGGATAACCTGAGAATCTGAGATCGATTGTGGGTTCTTCACCTTCCATGCCAGCGGGATGTTCATTGCCGTGGAGCCACGGTAGAAGGTCGCGGTGGAAGTTTCGATTTTAAGCGGTCCTGCAGCCTACTTTGAGTATATCCTTAACCTCTAGAGTTTTGTATGTATTGATGTTGTGATTAGTGTTATGTTCGGATAGCTTTGTGCTAAAATGTGATGTAGAACACGGTTAGTGAGAAGGGTAAGCTTGAGGGTGAGAAATGATGAACCCTAGAATATTCTGATTGAGACCTTAGATATAAGGCCGTCTTGAGTACAAGTTTTTGCAAGTGATCCTTGTCGGAGTACATTTTATGCCTAGAATGTATTGTGTGATAAGTCCACAGGTAGTGTGAAATGGAAGTGGTAGCTTTCATGACTGTAGAGGTAAGATTGTTCGGATCGAAACGAGAGAGTCGGCGTGGCGGATGCTCGGGTTGAGGGCGTGTTGCGTATCAACCGTGGCGAATTGAGGTAGGGTCAGCTCTGGGTGGTCGCCGGTGGTAAGTCACGAGGGTGCTAGGCCCAGTTTAGTTGACCATCGTATGAGTTCGTGGGTGTGTTCGACGAGCGGATCGTGAAGGTCGGGGATGGCCTTAAGGAAGATTGAGGCTAGTAAGATGACCAAGTTTGGAGGTAGTGACTCGAGGTTGGAAAGCGAGCGTTGACTAAAGTGTGATGCATTATACTAGAAGAGTTCAAGTGTTCGAGAAAAGTCTGACGAGTAAGGGTAGAGGCGAGCATGTATTGCGAGCATAGATATGATCATTTCTTGTGAAGGAGAAGGTGCGAAGGATGTATATTTTAGACCTCGGGAATCGCATGCGATCGGTACAATTTGTTGGGTCGTAGGGTGACACTAGAACCTCGCGGCAAAGTGACAAAAGTTTGTGATGTTAGAGGTGTTTCCTCGTGGACTTGGATGTAAGTATTTACGGGTGTTTCGTGGCGGTTGTGGCATTGGCAACTTATTAGAAGAACTCTATCGTTATCCGTCTTGAGAAGGAACATTCGGGACGAATGTTTCTAAGGAAGGAGAATGTTATACCCGTATTTCGGAGTATGCGTGGGGCGTGCGTATAAAATTTGAGCCTTAAGATAGGCAAGATTCGAAATTTGTACACAACACCGGTTAGAGTCGTTTTTATGAAACGTTTCCACAACTTTCGTAGGGAAAATTCGACTATGTCATTTATAATTTTTGCGGATTTTTCCGAGAGGCGTAACATTTTGGACCAACGGGAGGGTGACATGTGTCACCTCACATTGGAAGAGGTTGGACGGCAAATGGGCTAAGCTTGCGTTTTGGTGTTGAATTTGTGGTCAAGGGTTAGGTAGGATATTTTGTGTAGATGGATAAGATTGCACATGGCTCAATCTTGGCCTTACACTTGCCTTGCAGCACCATCTTGGCCATTGGTTGGCCTTCACTTGACCTATAAATACCCCTTAGTTGATGAACTTTCTTCATCAAAAATTGAGCAATCTATCTAAGTCTCAAACTACTCCCTCTTAGCAGAGCTTTTCGTCCCTCTCCCTCCTAGTTGAGCTTGGCGAGAGCCACCACACCCTCCCCTTGAAGCCTTGGTGAGGGTACCCCACTAGCCTAGTTGTCTCGTATAAATACCCAGCTGTGGTATAGAAATACTCTCTAGTATTGTTTTAATGCCCAAAATACTTTAGCCCAAATACCTTGTAGTATTCCCAAAGTTACCTCTATCGTAGAGCAGGAAATACTACCTTTTGTCCTTTTAGTCTCAAACGAAACCACAAGGAAATCTTCATAGTTGGTTGAAGTATTTAAGTAGAAGTTGGTTAGAACTTCTAAGGGTTGTTTGGAGGCGGATTGGGCGCCGGAGTAGGAGCTAAACCTTGCGGGATCGACATATATACTCGGATAATTTTGGGCTTATCGAGGTAAACACTCTTGACCTTCTATTGTAATTGGGAATTACATGTTGTAGGAATATATAGTTGAAGTATACTATATATAGTCTTGAACATTATAATTGCGCGGCAATGTCTTTTGACTTAAGCTGAATAATACTTACGGCAATGTCTTGCGACTTAAGCTGAATTTAAAGGTGGTGAGCTGTAATTACATAGGTGTATTCTGATGAGACTTGTGTAGTATTAATGTGGGTAGAATTGTACACGTCAGGTTAGGCGTGCAAACCCCACGGTTGGCTTGGTAGCGGCCTCGATAGAGGAGGAGATTTCTGTCATTGCGGGAAAGGAGGAGAGTCTTGCGAATTTTACGTAGAATATGGAACAATGAGATCTAGATGTTAATAAGCGCCTTGTGGCCTTATAGGTTGAAGTACTACGTGTGGTGCGATCACGTGGCTTAAGGAGTAGGCGGTTTGAAGTACTTGGGCGTTTTGCTATTAGTCGATACTCGTCGCGAGGTATGTGAACCTCTTCCTATCTTTCTAGCATGATATGTGTGTAACTATGTAGTACGGTGAAGCGTACGTGTGTTAAAAGTATTTGATTGGTTTAAAATATAAAGGGTTATAACGGCTTTATGGGAAGTTGGTTATAACGACTTTATGTAGATAAGAAAAAGCACAGTGATTGTTAAAAGGTAAGCGATTTGAGTTATAAGCGACTTGATGTGTGATGATAAAGAACTTGAAGTCTTTCATTAAGAAACCCTTTTTGAAAGAAGAGTAATACGTTTTGAGAACTTAAGAGTTATACTAGCTTTATGGAAAGTTAGGTATAACGTCTAAAAGAGATAAAAAAGGAATGGCTATTTGATCTTAGAAGTTAAGAGGCGTGATCTTATAAGATAAGGGACTTAACTTAATTAAATTGATTTGAATGTTGTAAGATGTGTGAAACCTCATTCGTGAGTAATGAGTACTTGGTTTTGAAAGGAATAATGTTTCTTGATTTGAAATCAGAATGTGTATCGACAAACCATTGCTGCGTTAATAAAGGAAAATGTATTGAATAATTAAGTATTATTAAAACCAGTAGAAACCTCCATCTGCATAGAAGCTAAGATGAGACAAAATGATATTACATTTTCTAGATCATGGTGCTTAATAAGGTTGATTATGAACAAGAATAACCTACTTTATGGCATATGTTACTCAATTGTTTTAAAAGAGATTAAGACATTGAACTATGAAACTTTTCTAAAAAGAGACTTGTGTAATTGAAATTAGGCAAACTGGAACTTTAGGGAAAAGAAAGGCATTGTGTTGTCTTAAAATGGTTTAAAACATAAAGTATGGAAGTTGTTTTGGTTTACTTAAAAGATGTAAGTCACTCTATTTTATACTACGGGTATCGGGTGACTTTTATAAAAAGAATGAATCTCTTAGAAGGAATTTAACGTCGTAGTACTTTAGGAGTTAAAACCGGCCCTTGGCATAAAATGAAAGTACTTTGAGTTGTTGTGAAACCTGCATGTGCTTGTTGTTGTGAAACCTGCCTATGCTTGTTGTTGTGAAACTTGCCTATGCTTGTTGTTGTGAAACTTGCCTATGCTTGTCGTGATAGCCTTTGTTGTGCAAGAATTGTGTTTCTATACTCTGCGCCTCTCGATGGAGGGTCGGTTGACTTGTTGAGAACTTACTTGGGCGTCTGCGGTGGCGGAGAAATTCCGCAGTGCGTTCTGTTGATTGTGTTACTTTTGCTAATCGCTTTGGACATCTTGACACGATCGTGGCGCTGCGGGTATGCTTCCATTTTGATCTCGCTTTATTGTTTCCCTTTGGGCATCTCGACACGATCGTGGCGCGGGTATGTTTCCATTTGGAATCTTTGCTTTATTGTTTCCCTTTGGGCATCACGACCACGATCGTAGCGCGCGGGTATGTTTCCATTTGGAATCTTTGTCTTATTGTTTCCCTTTGGACATCACGACACGATCGTGGCGCGCGGGTATGCTCCATTTGGATTCTTTGTCTTGTTGATATCATATCATAGATTGCCGGCGGTGAGAAGAATTCCACGCACAGTGATGATTTGGAGGCGTGAGTCACGACTTAATATATTTGTTTATATGTTATATCTTGTAGTTTGGTTATCATACATGTCTCTGCTTTATATATTTGCTATGATTTCATTCTGATATTTTCTGATTTCACATACTTGGTACTGTTATCTTGACCTCCTTGGAATTTGCGTTCATCTGCAGGTAGAAGTACATCGATCGTGGGTCCTCGCTCTTGGGATCACATTTCGTGTTGGAAAGCTCGTTCCTTGGAGGCTTATCTTTGGTAGGTTTCCACGAGTTGTAGTCTCTTGTACATTCGGGGTATGGCGGGAGCCTGTCCGTCATTCTTTGATGAAAAAAATCTTAGAAGTGCATGCTTTGTTGTGGGAAGGGTTTTGTAAAAGGATAAGCATTGGGTTTTTATGTATATATCTTGAAGGCAAGCTGTTTTGGTTGCTTTGTTTATCTATCATGTCTCTCATTTCATGTTTAAGGTTTTTATTTCCATTGGTTTTCTCGATGTTGTATCACTAGGGTGCCGGGTAAGGCACGATCCACGGGCAGGCAGTCGTGACAAACCCACACTGGTTGGCTTAGTGGCGGCGGCCTCGATAGAGAGGAGATTTCTGTTGTTGCGGGAAAATGTTGCCGAATTTTCTATAAGATATTAGTCATTGAGATCTAAGATGTTAATAGGCGCCTTGTGACCTCTATAGGTTGAAATACTACGTGTGGCGTGGTCTACTTGGCTTAAGGTGTAGCCAAGCGGTTTGAGGTACTTGGGCGCTTTGCTATTATTAGTCGATGTCGTCGCGAGGTATGTGAACCTCTTCCTATCTGTTCTAGCATGATATGTGTATAACTATGTAGTACGGTGAGGCGTCATGTGTTTAATGTATTTGATTGGTTTGAAACATAAGCGGTTATAACGGCTTTATGGGAAGTTGGTTATAACGACTTTATGTAGGTAAGAAAATGCTTTGTGGTTTCAAAGGATAAGCGATTTGACTTATAACGGATTTGATGTGTAGTAACAAAGAACTTGAAGTGTTCCAAAAGACCCTTTTTTTTAAAGAAGAGTAATACTTGGCTTTGAAAACATAAGAGTTGTACTAGCTTTATGGGAAGTTAGGTATAACGTCTTAAGAGTGATAAAAAGAATGGTTTACTGATTTTTAGAAGATAAGAGACTTGACTTAATGGTATTAATATGAATTTTGTTAAAAGTGTGAAACCTCATTCGTGAGTAATGAGTACTTGGTTTTAAAAGGAATAATGTTTTACTGATTTCGGAAATCAGAATAAGTATCGACAAACCACTGCAGCGTTAATAAAGGAAAATGTATTGAATAATGAAGTATGGTATTAAAACCAGTAGAAACCTCCATCTGCATAGAAGCTAAGATGAGACAAAATGATATTACATTTCCTAGATCATGACTGCTTAATAAGATTGTTTATAAACAAGAATAACCTACTCACCTATAAGGCATATGTTTCTCAAAACGTTTAAAGGAGAATTATGTTTAAAGGATTAAAACTATGAACTACGAAACCTTTTCTAAAATGAGGAACTTGAGCATTTGAAATTAGGCAAACTTGAACATTTGGAAAATAAGGTTGTTACTTGATTTTACAAAGGAAGGCATTTTGGTTTACTTAACAATGTTAGTCACTCTATTTTTATACTACGGGTATCGGGTGACCTTTGTAAAAGAAATGGATCTTTAAAAGTAATTTAACGTACGTAGTACCTTAGGGTTAAAACCCGGACTTTGGCATAAAATGAAAGTACTTTGAGTTGGGTGAAACTTGCCTATGCTTGTTGTCGTGAAGCTTGCCTATGCTTGTTGTCGTGAAGCTTGCCTATGCTTGTTGTTGTGAAGCTTGCCTATGCTTGTTGTTGTGAAACTTGCCTATGCTTTGTGATAGCCTTTGTTGTATTTCTGTACCCCGCGCCTCTCGATGGAGGGCCAGTTGATTCGTTATGAACGATTCTACACCGAGTCCCACGAGATGGGCAGGGACATGTATTTCATTTGATTATACACCGAGTCCCACGAGATGGGCAGGGACACGTATTCCATCTGATTATACACCGAGTCCCACGAGATGGGCAGGGACACGTATTTCATCTGATTTTTACACCGAGTCCCACGAGATGGCGAGGACACGTATTTCATCCGATTCTACCGAGTCCCGAGATGGCGAGGACACGTATTTCATCCGGTTATCATACATGTCTCCCGCTTTATATAGACTATTATGATTTCATTCTGATCTTTTCTGATTTCACATACTTGGTACTGTTATCGACCTCGCCCGAGGCTGCGTTCATCTGCAGTGGAAGTACATCGGTTGTGGATCCTCGCTCATAGGATCACGATTCAGCGTGTCGGGAAGCCCCATTTCTTGAGGCTTATCTTTTGGTATGTTACCACAGTGCGTAGATTCTTATACATTCGAGGTATGGCGGGGCCCTGTCCGTCATAGCCATTGTAAAAATCTTAAGTGCAGCCTTTTATTGTGGCGGGGTTTGTAAAAAGGATAATTGTTGGGTATTTATGTATATATGATGAAGCAAGCTTGTTTTGGTTGCTTTGTTTATTTATCTTGTCTCTTAATTCATGTTCATGTTTTTATTTAGTGATTTTCTCGATGTTGTATCACCAGGGTGCCGGGGTAAGGCACGATCACGGGCAGGTTGAGTCGTGACAAAAGTGGTATCGAGCGATTAGTCCTCGGAAAGTGTCTACAGACCGTGTCTAGTAGAGTATTGATTATCGGTGTGTTGTGCATCACATCTATAATCAGGAGGCTGTATGACATTTAGGATTGGTTTCCATTCTTCTTATTCTGAGATCGTGCCCTGAGTGTGTGATAAGTTGGACCCTCAGCGTATTCATTTCCTTTACGATTATGCCTCGCGTAAGGCAACCTTGAGCCAGATGGGCAAAGCGATCGAGGCTGTTAGTGAGATCTGAGGAAATGCGAGCGCGAGCGATCGGTGCACGAGACAGTGCCCGACGGCGAGTTTCGCGACGCCCGCCAGCGCAGCGAGTTTAGAGCGCGGCGTGGGCTGAGACTACAATACGAGCCTCGGTCCGCGGCTGAGCGGATGAGATGGGGTATAAGGAGATGGCGATTCGCGGCGGTCGTGGCGGATATGAGGATAGTTTGGATCAGGTGATTCCGGCCAGTAGCACCGTAGTTCACCCCGGCGAGCGGTTTGAGGCTACAGGACTTTACGAGTTGTAGCCGCCGATGTTCTATGGATCGAGAGGCGAGGATGACCTCGGGAGTTTATCAAGCAGCTCTGACGGATCATGAGTGATCGAGTTTGAGCGAGTCGGTGGTATTGGGTTCGCATCACCGCGTGATCTGCGATTGGTAGTTTGATTCGTGGGAGTTGTCGGGAAGAGCATGCACTTCAGCCGTATGGGACGAGTTCTCAAGGGCTTTTCTTGCACATTTCTTGCCCCACAAATGAGGAGGGCTCGGGCGCAGATTTTTGACGTTGAGGCGGGGCAGGCGGGCGGTTAGAGAGTACAATGTGGAGTTCGACTCATTAGCTCGGTATGTTCCACTGTGGTAGGCGATATGGAGGGCGAGTACCGCCACGTCACGCTGGATGATTACTTAGCGAGGCTTATGCGGGTGTAGCTCTTCAGCCGGGCATGGACATTGCCCGCATACAAGCTCATGCACTAGGATGTGAGGCACGGAGAGGTCGACGGAATGGCCGAGATCGCGAGAAGAGGCCATGCCAGCAGGTCCTTTGGTAACTTTCGAGCGGACCGCCTCGGCGATCTAGTTATGTACCTCCACCGATGCAGTGGTCCCCGCGATCGTCGGGGCGTTCGGGGTATTCGGAGCTGGTCGAGCTCGAGGGCTTAGTTCCGCGATATACATGGGTTAGCCGATCGGGTTGAGTTTTCCTCGGTGTGCATGATGTGGCGAGCGCCATCCCGGAATGTCGTCTTTTTACTGGTGCTTGTTTTTCCTGCGGCCGTCAGGGCCATATGACGAGAAACTGTCCTAGTAGGAAGGATGCAAACAGAATGACTCAGCCTACGGATCGATGGCGGGTTCATCGCGCCTACTATGCGCCTGCGGTGTGCTTATGATTAGAAGTGGGCGGTAGCTTCAGTATATCCTTAACCTACAGAGGCTTGTATGTTTTGATGTTATGTTAATGTGTTAAGTGTTATGTTCGGATAGCTTTGTGCTAAAATGTGATTTAGGAACACAGTTGGTGAAAAAGGGTAAGCCTGGGGGTGAGAAAATGATGAACCTTAGAATATTACAGTTGAGACCTTAGATGTAAGGCCGTCTTGAGTACAAGATTTTACGAGTGATCCTTGTCAGAGTGCATTTTATGCCTAGAATGTATTGTGTGATAAGTCCCTGGGTTGGGTAAATGAAAGTGGTATCTTTCATGATGTGATTTAGCAAGATTGTTCCGTGTCGAGGAGAAAGAGTTGGCGCGACAGTGGGTCGGGTTGGGGCCATGTTGCGGGCCAACCCGCGGCCTGTTTCGAGGTGGGGTCAGCTCTGGGTGGTCCCGCCAGGTGGCAGGGTCACGAGGGTGCTAGGCCCAAGTTTAGATGACCATCGTATGAGTTCGTGGATACGTTCGACCAGAATCAGTTCGTGAAGGCCGAGAATGGCCTTAGAGGAAATCAAGGTTAGTAAGATGACCAAGTTTGGAGGTAGTAACTCCAAGGGTTGGAAAACAGAAACGTTGACGAAAATGTGGTACGGATACTAGAAAGAGTTCGAGTGTTCGAGAAGGGTACAACGAGATAGGGGAGAAGTGAACGTGTGTGATCGTTTCTTTTGAGGAATGAAGGTGCGAAGGGATTATATTTTTAGACCTTGGTGGGAACTTTTGTGAAACAGAGGTGATTCCTTGTTGGCTTGGATTTGCGTTTTCGCGCGCATGCTATTTTTGTGGCCAGGTGTGGCATGTTTGGTTTCGTAAGTATAGTAGTGAAGGCTATACCGGCACGTGTTGTTTTGAGACTGAGAAGGAACATTCGGGACGAATGTTTCTAAGGGGGGAAGAATGTTATACCCCGTATTTCCAGAGTATGTACGTGAGGGCGTACGTATAATAATTTGAGCCTTAAGTTAGGCAAGTTTCGAAATTTGTACACAACACCCGATAGGAGTCGATTTTCGAAGCGTTTCCACGACTTTCGTAGGGAAAATTCGGCTATGGCATTTTAATTTTGCGGATTTTTCGAGAGGCGAAACATTTTGGACCAGCGGGAGGGTGACATGTGTCACCCTCACATTGGAAGGACTTGGACGGCAAAGTGAGGCCTTTGGCACGTTTTTTGTGTTGGAATTTTAGTCAAGGGTTAGGTAGGATATTTTGTGTAGATGGATAAGGTAGCACATGGCTTAATCTTGGCCTTACACTTGGCTTCATCTTGGCCCTTGGTTGGCCTTTGCTTGACCTATAAATACCCCTCTAAGTTGATGAACTTCTTCATCCAAAATTTCTCTAAGTGTTAAAAATCCCTCCTCTCCTCAACCTTGTTCTCGTCCAAACACCACCTCTCCCCCTCTTGAAGGCCTCGTAAAGCCCCCTTGCCTAGTGGTTCTAGCCGAGAACCCCCTCCCCCTAGCCTAGTTGTGCTAGTCGAAATACTACCCCCCCTTGGTAGAAATGTATTCTACAAGTATTGTTATAATGCCCAAAATACTTTAGCCAAATACCTTGTAGTACTTTCCAAAGTACCCCTTTATACGAAAAACCCGGAAAAATACGATTATACTTTCCTTTAGCCACAAAACGAAACCCTAAGGAAAAACCTTCATAGTCGGTTGAAGTGTTAAGTAGAAGTTGGTTAGAACTTCTAAGGGTTGTTTGGAGCGGGTTGGAGCGCACGGAGTAGGAGCTAAACCTTGCTCAGGATCGACATATAAACTCGGATAATTTTGGGCTTATCGAGGTAAACATTCTTGACCTTCTGTTGTAATTGGAAATTACATGTTGTAGGATTATATAGTTAAGTATACTATATATAGAACTGAACATAGTTGTGCGGCAATGTCTTTTGACTTAAGCCTGAATAATACTTACGGCAATGTTTTGCGACTTAAGCCTGAATTTTAGGAAGTGAATGAGCGTAATTACATAGGGCGTATTCTGATGAGACTTGTGTAGTATTACTTTGAGTAGAATTGTACACGTACGTTTAGACGTGCAACCCCCCCCCCCCTGGTTGGCTTGGTAGCCGGCCTCGATAGAGGAGGAGATTTCTGTTGTTGCGGGGAGAGTCTTCTTGAATTTTACGTAAGATATTCTACATTGAGATCTAAGATGTTAATAGGAGCCTTGTGGCCTCAATAGGTTGAAATACTACGTGTGGCGTGGTCTACTTGGCTTAAGGTGTAGCCACGGTTTGAGGTACTTGAGCGCTTTGCTATTAGTCGATGTCGTCGCGAGGTATGTGAACCTCTTCCTATTTGTTCTAGCATGATATGTGTATAACTATGTAGTGCGGTGAGCGTACATGTGTTTAATGTATTTGATTGGTTTGAAACATAAAGGGTTATAACGGCTTTATGGGAAGTTGGTTATAACAGCTTTATGTAGGTAAGAAAATGCTTTGTGGTTTCAAAGGATAACTGATTTGACTTATAACGGATTTGATGTGTAGAAACAAAGAACTTGAAGTGTTCCAAAAGACCCTTTTAAAGAAGAGTAATACTTGGCTTTGAAAACATAAGAGTTGTACTAGCTTTATGGGAAGTTAGGTATAACGTCTTAAGAGTGATAAAAGAATGGTTTCTTGATTTTTAGAAGATAAGAGACTTGACTTAATGGTATTAATATGAATTTTGTTAAAAGTGTGAAACCTCATTCGTGAGTAATGAGTACTTGGTTTTAAAAGGAATAATGTTTTACTGATTTCGGAAATCAGAATAAGTATCGACAAACCATTGCAGCGTTAATAAAGGAAAATGTATTGAATAATGAAGTATGGTATTAAAACCAGTAGAAACCTCCATCTGCATAGAAGCTAAGATGAGACAAAATGATATTACATTTCCTAGATCATATTCGCTTAATAAGATTGTTTATAAACAAGAATAACCTACTCACCTATAAGGCATATGTTTCTCAAAACGTTTAAAGGAGAATTATGTTTAAAGGATTAAAACTATGAACTACGAAACCTTTTCTAAAATGAGGAACTTGAGCATTTGAAATTAGGCAAACTTGAACATTTGGAAAATAAGGTTGTTACTTGATTTTACAAAGGAAAGAATTTAGGTTTACTTAACAATGTTAGTCACTCTATTTTTATACTACGGGTATCGGGTGACCTTTGTAAAAGAAATGGATCTTTAAAAGTAATTTAACGTACGTAGTACCTTAGGGTTAAAACCCGGACTTTGGCATAAAATGAAAGTACTTTGAGTTGGGTGAAACTTGCCTATGCTTGTTGTCGTGAAGCTTGCCTATGCTTGTTGTCGTGAAGCTTGCCTATGCTTGTTGTTGTGAAGCTTGCCTATGCTTGTTGTTGTGAAACTTGCCTATGCTTTGTGATAGCCTTTGTTGTATTTCTGTACCCCGCGCCTCTCGATGGAGGGCCAGTTGATTCGTTATGAACGATTCTACACCGAGTCCCACGAGATGGCGAGGACACGTATTTCATTTGATTATACACGAGTCCCGAGATGGGCGAGGACACGTATTCCATCGATTATACACCGAGTCCCACGAGATGGCGAGGACACGTGCTTCATCTGATTTTTACGAGTCCCACGAGATGGCGGGACACGTATTTCATCCGATTCTACACGAGTCGCGAGATGGCGAGGGACGTATTTCATCCGGTTATCATACATGTCTCTGCTTTATATAGACTATTATGATTTCATTCTGATCTTTTCTGATTTCACATACTTGGTACTGTTATCGACCTCCTTGGGGCTGCGTTCATGCCGCAGTGGAAGTACATCGGTTGTGGATCCTCGCTCATAGGATCACGATTCAGTGTCGGAAGCCCATTTCTTGGAGGCTTATCTTTTGGTATGTTACCACAGTGCATAGATTCTTATACATTCGGGGTATGGCGGGGCCTGTCCGTCATATTATTGTAAAAATCTTAGAGGTGCATGCCTTTATTGTGGCGGGGTTTGTAAAAAGGATAAGCTGTTCGGGTATTTATGTATATATGATGAAAGCAATTTGTTTTGGTTGCTTTGTTTATTTATCTTGTCTCTTAATTCATGTTCATGTTTTTATTTCCGCTGATTTTCTCTGATGTTGTATCACTAGGGTGCCCGGGGTAAGGCACCATTCACGGGCCCGGGTTCGGGTCGTGACACCAACCCGCTCCAAGCGACCCTTAGAAGTTTCTAAACAACTTCTCTAAAAACTTCCACCAAGCTAGGAAGATTTTTCTAGGGTTTCGTTTTGCGACTATTGGAATAAAGTAGTATTTCCGGGCTCCTAGTATTAAAATAACTTTGGAATACTACTAGGGATACTAGGACAATGTATTTGGGATTATACAATAATACTCCAAGTATTTTCTTACACAAGAGGGGGACGAACCATAGCCTAAAGGGAGGGAATTATTTTGCCTTGGAGGCTTTAAGTGTGAGATGATTTAAGTCTTCAACCTAAGGGGTATATATAGAAGGATCAAGGGCCATGATCTAAGCAAGTGGGTGGTCAAGATTGGGCCATGTGTGTGTGGGTCCCACCACACCACATGGCCAATTGGAGTGCCAAGTGTTAGGGCCATTTTCGGCCAAGTGAGTAGGTGACAAGTGGCTAGCCACTTGTCACACCATTTCGGCCCACATGGCCACACAAGGGGGTGACACGTGTCGCCCCCTTACTCGTCCACAATATTTCGTCCTCCGAAAAATATCCAAAATACCGAAAATCTCAAAAACAAAGCGGGCCCCACAAAACCGTAAATTTCTCCCGTGGGCCCCACGTGACCATTTCTGAAAATAAAATCCCAAAATTCTAAAATAATCCACGAAGTCCAAATACCAAATCTGGGAATCCAATTCCCATTAACGAACCTTTTTCTTCACAAAAACCGGAAACTTTTCCGTCGAAAATTCACATCTTTCTTTCATTCCAACATTTCTGTCGTATACTCGTACGTATGTCCTCACATACATACCCTGGAACTACGGGGTATAACATTCTTCCCCCCTTAGAAACATTCGTCCCGAATGTTCCTTCTAAGTCTCTAAACATACATGCGCCGGTGTAGTCTCCACTACTACACTTACAAAAATCGATCACGCCACCAATGGCCAGAATATAACATGTGCGCAAAACTCAAATCCAAGCCAACGAGGAATCTCCTCTAACGTGTATAACAACACTAACTCTCACTCCTGGTCCAAAGGATACTCTTCCGAAACCTAGTAACATGGAGTACTGGACGTATCGCCTCCTAAGTCGGACGGCAGTGCTATCTTATAGGCAACCCGGCCTATTGTACAACCAATGCTGAAAGGCCCAAAAGTACTTCGGGCTAAGTTGCCCCTGCTTTCCAAAACTCGTCACACCGCCGGTGGTACCTTGAAGACCCGTCGGCACGAACTCCAAGTGTTGATGCTGATTATCCGCACGGCTTCTGCTGACTCCGAGCTGCTAACAACCTCATCTGGATAAGCTTCACCCTATCCACATTCTGCTGAAACAAGTATGTACCCACTATCTGAACCTTGCCAACATCGAACCAATCGATCGGCAATCAACACTTCCGCCTATACAAGCCTTCATAAGGCGATATCCGAATACTGAATTGGTAGCTATTATAATAATACACACTCAACAAGAGGCACATAATCCTTACTGCTACCCCTGAAATCACAACACCGGCCCGAGGGTAAATGCAATACTGAGACTCACTCGAGTTCCTATCCCTGCCTGGTAAAACCTCCAGACACAAAAGAAATAGCCGAAAACTGGGCTCCACTGCCTGCCATAGAAAGTAGGAACCCCGTGCGGCCTTACAACCCTCCTGATACATAACATCTCGCATAACCCTCCGCCGAGTAAACAGTCCTGACTGAAAGACAAGATAGGCTGACCTCATCACCGACTCTCTGGTCGAACGCATCCTCGAACTCGTACGATGGTTACCGAAACTTGGGCCTAGCACCCTCGTGATCCTACCACCTGGCGGGACCACCACAAACTGACCCATCCCATTCCGAGCTGCGGGTTGACCCGCGATCATGCCTCAACCGCGCCAAACTCTTGTTCCCCGATCCGGAACAATCTTACTAACACAAGTCATGAAAGCTACCACTTCCATCTCACACTACCCATGGAATTATCCCACAATACATATCATGCATACCAAGTACTTCGACAAAGACCAACCGTAAAATCATCCACTCAAGGCGGCCATGCATCCAAGGTCCTAACTGTTATAAATTCTAAGGCTCACAATCGTCTCGTCTCCAGACCTACCCTTTCTCAACTACCCATGTTTTCTAATTCATACTTAACACAATGCTACCCGTACATAACACTTAACACGTATCCACCATAACAACATAACCAAGTCTTTTAAGGGCTAAAGGTATCTCTGCAACTACTGCCTTACTTTCTCTTTGTCGCTCTAATCATAATCCTGCCCTGCAGGGCGCCTAGCTATACAAGGCGATGATCCAGCCACCGATCCCGAAGGCTGAATCTCTATATCTGTGCTACCTTTGGTCGGACAAACTCTCACCAAATGGCCCTGTTGGCCGCAAGCATACAAGTTGTCGAAGCAGTACGACACTCCCCATAATGGAGTCTATTACAATGGCCACAACGAGGTAGGGGTGACCTCATCTGACTAACACCCCCTTCTCCCGAACAACTGAACCCGCGACTGACCCGGCAGGCTGAGTCATCCCTCTTGTATCCCTCCTACTTGGACATTCTCCCATCACATGGCCCTGACGGCCACAAGTATAACAATCTCCCAAACTAGCACGACACCCTGAGTGTCACGACCCGAACCCGGGCCCGTGACTGGTGCCTTACCCCGGGCACCCTAGTGATACAACATCAGAGAAAACCAGCGGAAATAAAAACTTAAACATATAAAACAGTGAAATAAGAAAGCAGGCTAACCCAACGGTTACCTTTTTGTACATAAATTAAAACTTGAGCGATTACATCCGCCTTACAAACACCTTGGCGATTACTCTGAGACCTCTAGAATTTTGAAACCATAATGGCGGGACGGGGCCCGCCATGCCTGAATATACAAAAGCCTACTACTTGAGGAACCGTACCACGTGGACAAGCTTAGGAGATATGGAGCTTCAGAACCGAACAGCGATCCTAAGAGAGTGGGTCGACCAAGCTATGTACCTCAACATGCGGCATGACGCGACCGAAGGAGTCGATCTAACAGTACCAAGTATGTGAAGCGTAAAATCGTAAATGAAATCATAATAGTCTATATAAAGCGGGAGACATGTATGATAACCAAACTGATGCCTGACATATAAGCGATCATGTCAAGTCGGGGACTCGTGCGTGAAATCATCACTCAAATACAACCCAGAATTTAACGCATGATGGCGCGTGCCGGCTCTCACCTCGGTATAAGCGTGGCCATGGAACCATCCTAGTGGGCCCATACCCGTGGACCATCCAGCGTGTCGGTATGCCCCAAAGGAAATAACAAGATGATACTCGCGTGGAAGCATACCGTGGGCTACCCAGCGTGTCGGTATGTCCAAACAACTAACGGATAACACTCACAATGGAAGCATACAGTGGGCTACCCAACGTGTCGGCATGTCCAAGAGGATCGATCTGATGGAAGCATACGTGGGCTACCCAACGCGTCGGTATGTCCATCAATCAACGGATAGCCGGCCTCCATCGAGAGACTCGGTAGCACACAACCAAACACTTGCACAACAAAGGCTACCACAACAAGCATAGGTTAGTACACACAACTCAAGGTACTGTAAATAATTCTTAACACAACATCAAGTATACCATTTAAAACCCAAGTACTTAACCCCTTTAGGATCAAGGTACTCCTACCTTTTATAAACAAGTCACTTATGTTTTTCCATCACAAGGAGTTCAATATTTTAAAGCGAGTTACTTCACTTTTTCCAAAATAAAGTTACCATTCTAAATCCAATAATGAGTACATTTCTTTATTTTCCATAAAGTCGTTATAACTAACTTCCCATAAAGCTATTACAACTTTATGATTAATAAAACAAGTCAAGACAAAATCATGCCTTTCTTTTAAACCAAAATACTTCAAATTCTTAAGTCTCTTTTCTTTTAGAAAACGAGTTCCTTACTTTGAAACTTTTAGGAAAATCAGAACTTGATTTCAATAATTCTCATTAGAGCAGCCATGATCTAGGAAATGTAATGCCATTTTGTCTTATCTTAGCTTCTATGCAGATGGAGGTTTCTACTGGTTTTAATATGATTAATTGTCATTACTTCTTTCCTTTATCGACGCTGCATTGGCTTGTTCGATCCTTATTCCCATTTCCGAAATTTGTAACGTTATTCTTAAAAAAAAACCAAGTATTCATTTCTCACGAATTAGGTTTTATACTTTTCAACACCATTTAGGTCACTTACAAGTCACGTCTCTTAGCTTTTGAAATCAACAAACCATTCTTTTACCTACATAAAGTGATTATAACAAACTTCCCATAAAGCTGTTATAACACTTTATGTTTTAAACCAACCAATTATCACTATAAACATTTATGAGACCAATAGGGCTCATTCTTTAACCACCGAGTACCCGTTACTAGCGGATAAGACTTTACTACTATTTCCACACAATGAAGCCCTTAACACTTCATATCAAGTCAAGACACAAAAGGGAAATCAAATTCCTTTAACACACGTGCGTCTACCGCACTATATATTTTACAAATAGTCATGCTGAAGAGGATAGGAAGAATCACATACCTCGCGACGATTATCGACGGTTAGCAATATGCTCCACAGTACTATCACCCTTAAGTAGAATTGTTATACCCCGTATTTCCAGAGTATGTACGTGAGGGCGTACGTATAAAATTTGAGCCTTAAAGATTTGGCAAGTTCGAAATTTGGGCACAAGTGCCGAATAGAATCGTTTTTCGACGAAACGTTTTACTAAACTTGCGAAGGGAAAATTCCGGCTATGTCATTTATAATTTTTGCGGATTTTTCCGAGAGACGAAACATTTTGGACCAACGGGAGGGTGACATGTGTCACCCTCACATTGGAAGCAAGTGGACGGCAAAGGCAAGTCAAGGGCACGTTTTTTGTGCCTTGGGTTAGGTAGGATATTTGTGCAAGTTGGTGTGGTAGATGGATAAGGTCCACATGGTTGAAATCTAGCCCTACACTTGCCTTACACTTGGATGGATCTTGGCCATTGGTTGGCCTTTGCTTGACCTATAAATACCCCTCTAAGTTGAAGACTTTCTTCATCCAAAACTTGAGCAATCTTTCTAAGTCTCAAAATACCCTCTCCCTCTCAAAGCTCTCGTCCAAATCACCCCTCCCCCCCCCCCTCTTTTGAAGCCTTGGTCGAGAGCCTCCCCCCTCCCCCTTTGTGGTGCCCTAGCCGAGGGGTACCCCCCCCCTCCTAGCCTAGTTATTTTCGTATAATACCCCTTGTTGTGGTATAGAAATACTCTCCTAGTATTGTTGTTATGCCCAAATACTTTAGCCCTATACCTTGTAGTACTTTCCAAAGTTACCTCTATACGTAGAGTCCGGAAATACTATTATACTTTCCCTCAGTCACAAAAACAAAACCCTAAGGAAAACCTTCATAGTCGGTTGAAGTGTTAAGTAGAAGTTGGTTAGAACTTCTAAGGGTTGTTTGGAGCGGATTGGAGCACTCGGAGTAGGAGCTAAGCGTTGCTCAGGAGCGACTTTAAACTCGGATAATTTTGGGCTCATCGAGGTAAATACTACTGTCCTTCTATTGTAATTGGAAATTACATACTGTCGTAGTAGAAATGAATATAAGATTCATAGAAGAGAATTGAACTGTAATAGAAGGATATTACAGAATAGACTTGAACTGAATCACATCAGAAGAATATAAGTAGAAGTTTAACTGTACTTACATAGGACTGTATTACAGTAGACTGATAACCTTTATTGGTTGAATGTTTTGCAAGTAGCATGTGCTACTTAGAAGGTGGACAAGGCTAGTCGGGTTATAGCCGTGGAGCGTTTTGCTTATAGTCGATAATCGTCGCGAGGTATGTGATTCTTCCTATACTCTTGAGCATGAAGTATTTTAAAAGAATACATATAGCACGGTAGACGTACGTGTGCTAACTGAATATAGTTGTACGGCAATGTCTTTTGACTTAAGCCTGAATAAAAAGAACCTTGGAATATTTTAAAAGGAATATAGATATAGTACGGTAGACGTACGTGTGCTAATTGAGCGTGGTTATGCGGCAATGTCTTTTTACTTAAGCCTGAATAATAAGAAACTTGAAGTATGTCACAAGAGTTAAGAAACCATTTTTGAAAGAAGAGTAACACTTGGGTTTAAAGGTTTTAAAAAGAGTTATACTAGCTTTATGGGGAGTTAGGTATAACGTCTCAAGAGGGGTAAAGAAAATGGTTTACTGATTTTAGAAGTTAAGAGACTTGATCTTATAAGATAAGACTTAACTTAAATGAATTAATATGAGTTTTGTGTGAAACCTCATTCGTGAGTAATGAGTACGTGGTTTTTAAATGGAATAATGTTTCTTGATTTGAAAATCAGAATGTGTATCGACAAACCACTGCAGCGTTAATAAAGGAATATGTATTGAATAATGAAGTATTATTAAAACCAGTAGAAACCTCCATCTGCATAGAAGCTAAGATGAGACAAAATGATATTACATTTTCTATATCATGGCTGCTTAATAAGATTGATTATAAACAAGAATAACCTACTCGCCTATGGCATATGTTACTCAATTATTTTAAAAAGAGATTAAGACATTGAACTATGAAACTTTTCTAAAATAAAGAGACTTGAGTAATTGAAATTAGGCAAACTGGAACTCTAGGGAAAATGAGGCATTCTTTTGTCTTAAATTGGTTTAAAACATAAAGTGTTATAACAGCTTTATGGGAAGTTAGTTATAACGACTTTATGAAAACAAAAGAAGGGTTTCATCATTGGTTTAAATGTGGTAACTTGACTTTTTAAAAGAGAAGTGTTTTGGTCCAAAAAGAAGGCATGGTATTGCCTTAACTTGGTTTTAAAAAGGAAAGTATGAAAGTTGTTTTGATTTACTTAAAAGATATAAGTCACTCATTTTTTTATATACTACGGGTATCGGGTGACTTTTATAAAAGGAATGGATCTCTTAAAAGGAATTTAACGTACGTAGTACTTTAGGGTTAAAACCCGGACTTTGTCATAAAATGAAAGTACTTTAAGTTGTGTGTAACTTGCCTATGTTTGCGTGTGATAGACTTGTTGTGCAAGGAATGTATTTCACCCGACTACCGTGTTCATGGGATGAACCGGGAATGTATTTCACTCGACTACCGTGTTCATGGGATGAACCGGGAATGTATTTCACTCGACTACCGTGTTCATGGGATGAACCGGGAATGTATTGCACTCGACTACCGTGTCCACGGGATGGACCGGGAATGTATTCTATCCGACTATCGCGTTCATGAGATGAACCGGGAATGTATTCCACACGTTTCTATACTGGCTCCATGAGATGGGCCGAGACATGTTATACGTATCACATGATTTGTACCTAGACTGCCGGCAGTGAGGAAGGAGTTCCACGGGCATGAGGGATGACTTTGAGGGCGTGAGTCCCTGACTTGACATGACTGCATTTATGTTGTGAACTGTAGTTTGGTTATCATACATGTCTCCTGCTTTATATAGACTGTTATGATTTCATTTACGATATGTTCTGATTTCACATACTTGGTACTGTTATCGACCTCCTTGAGGCTGCGTTCATCGCCGCAGTAGAAGTACATCATTGTCGATCCGCGTTTAAGATCACATTTCAGCGTGTTGGGAAGCTCCGTTCCTTGAGGCTTATCTTTTGGTATGTTACCACGAGTGCAGTAGGTTCTTGTACATTCGGGGTATGGCGGGCCTGTCCGTCATAGTTGTTGTAAAATCTTAAGTGCAGCCTTGCTTTGTTGTGGGAAGGGTTGTAAGGATTGTAACTGTTCAAATGTTATATATATATATGCTGAAAGGCAACCGTTTTGGTTGGCCTGTTTTCTTTCATCTTGATCCATGTCTATTTATATGTTTAAAGTTTTCATTTCCGCTGGTTTTCTCTGATGTTGTATCACTAGGGTGCCCGGGGTAAGGCACCAGTTACGGGCCCGGGTTCGGGTCGTGACAAGAATATGCTACCGTAGTACTTCAATCCTATAAGGGTCATAAAACGTCTATCAAACTCTAGCTTCGAACGTAGAATAACTAAGTGCAAGGTCCCTACATTCTACGGAAGAATTCGGACAGAACTTCCTTTGTTTCTACTAACCTGCCACCTTTTTCAAGGTCGAATTCGATAACCAAACGCCCCACAATAATACAAAATAGACCAATCCTAAACTCCTTTCAATTCTTTCCAATCCAAATTCTTAGGTCTAACATGATATCTAGCCCTAGACATCTTCAACACTACAATCTCCCTTAACGACATGCGACGACCCAATTAGAAATCCAATTGAAGTTACAATCTTAAGGCTAACATGCCCATTTTCGGTTTCAACAAGACAACAAGACCCAAATCTATTCAAATAAAACAGCCTCATGCTCAACTCTATACTATTACAATATAACAGCCTTAGGCTCAATTCTAAACCACTAAAATATAACAGCCTCAGGCTCACATCTATACTACTAAAATATAACAGCCTCAGGCTCACATCTATACTACTAAACAAGTATAACTCATAACCAAGAGAAGGGGAACTTTTACCTTAAGGAATAGCCCACAAAAGCCCCTTTTTCTTCCACCTATTTCCGTCAAAATCGCCCACCAGTGCTTCCCACAAGTTTACCCACACTTTTCCTTCTTGCCGCCGCTCCAACAGTTTCCTCTTAAGCTAGGTTTTCTTCAAAAAACTAGAGAGAAGTGAGAGGGTTTTCCATGGAAGGGTCTTTAAATGAAATGGCCAAGTCTTCCAAGACTTGGCCCTAAAATAGGCCCTAATCTGGTCAAAAAGGATGGGAGGGACACTTGTCACCCTTCCATAGGTTTTTAACAAAATATCTCCTGATTTCAGCCTTTTATCGCGAAAAATCCGCCAGCCGGCGCCCACTTCCAGAAAATGTTCCAGCATTCGTGCGCGCGCTGCGTTCGGCGCGGACCCTGCGTCCGGCGCGGCCGCTGCCCCGCGGACCACGGTACAACCGGCGCGGCCGCATTCCGCGCGCTGCACCTGAACCGAAATCGCTTTGCTCGATTGCGCACCAAACTTGAAACTTCCATAACTTTTAACTCCGATGTCCTATCGACGAACGGTTTGTTGTGTTGGGATCTAGATTTAACGAACTACATATTAGGCTTTTAAACACCTCGAAACTCTTAACAACTGGGGTACAACACTCCGAGGTAGACTCAAAATCCGTCTAACACATGTTTGTCAATGTCACGACCCGAACCGGGGCCCGTGACTGGTGCCTTACCCCGGGCACCCAAGTAGACATACATCAGAGTAATCAGCGGAACAAACACAACCATATGAGATAACAGAAGTATAAAACAATAATCTGTGAAAACTTGCCTTTCGGCATATATATAAATGACAACTTTTAACATGAACAGTTTAATCCTTTTTACAAACCATGCCCACAACAGTACTACAGACCTCTAAGAATGATATGACAACAATGGCGGGACAGGGCCCCGCCAAACCCCTGAATGTAAACACTTACTGACGGGGACTACACGTGATAAGCCTCGGAGAAGCGGAGCTCCCAATGACTGTGACCACGAGAGCTAGGATCAACGCCTGGTGTACCTCAACCTGCGGCATGACGCGGCCCCGAAGGAGTCGATCTAACAACAGCAGAGTATGTGAAACTAAAAATACTGCAAATGAAATCATAATAGTCTATAAAGCAGGAGACATGTATGATGACCAAACTACAGTTTTACAATAACTAAGCAGTCATATCAAGTCAGGGACTCACGCCCTCAAGTCATCACCAAAGAACATAACAGTGGGTCTCACGCCCACAACATCAATCGTGCGTGGGACACATTCCTCATTCTTGGCGGTTTATGATATAAAAGTTCCAAGGAACACACATGAACACCAGGTCCCACCTGTGTCATAATAACACCGTACGGGGTAAGTACGAAGGCATAGCCGTCTACTAACACCCACAGTACCAACAAGGTCATGAACTGTATCATAAGATCTGTCTAGACCGTCACATGATCAAAGCTGGCCACTTGCCCGCAGTATCTAATGTGCGCGTCTAGTCCTGGAACTTCCGCGACTCGCATAGGCCAATCATCGGCCGCGTAGGCATCCCCGCATCGGTAGCTACTCCCGGCGTCGTCACGGACCGCGATCCGCATGGCCACAAGGACGCGTGCCCATAAGGGCGACACTAACACGGAACTCGTAGTTCGCGTAGGCCGGGACTGCGTGAGGTATTCTCGAATCATAGGTCCATCGACCGCTGAGTCTACCCGCGTCGGAGGCGGCTTAACCCGGAATCATCTCGAGATGAATGCCACAATACTATCATAACGATGATAGTTAATAAGCACAATCAAGAAACCCGCACACAAACATCACAAGATACTAACACCCGTAGCATCCCAACACGTTTACTTATCAACGCAATCAAGAAAGTATTACAAGGCTATCACAAACCAATACAATCAAGTTGTTCACACAAGGTACCTTCTACTATATGATTAACAAAATCGGGTTTTTATCCCCAAAGTACTTCATACATCAACTCTTTCAAAGATACGTTACTTTCACAATGTCACACAATACGTAGTATAAAATAGAGTGACTATCCTTTTAAAGTAAATCAATTACTTCTCTTTGTAAAATCAAGTAACAACATTATTTTTCAAACGCCCAAGTTGCCTAATTTCAAATGTTCACGTTTCTTATTTTTAGAAAGGTTTCGTAGTTCATAGTCTTATTCATTTAAGAATATAATTCTCTTTTAAACAATCGAGAAACATAAGCCTTACATGTGAGTAGGATATTCTTGTTTATAACAATCTTATTACAATGACCATGATCTAGGAAATATCATTTTGTCTCATCTTAGCTTACATGCGGATGGAAGTTTCTCTGGTTTTCATAATACTTAATTATTCAAAACATTTCCTTTTATTAACTGCGATGGTTTGTCGATACACATTCGATTTCGAAATCAAGAAAGCATTCTTAAGCCGTTATACCTAACTTCCCATAAAGCTAGTATAACTCTTAAGTTTTCAAACACCAAGTATTACTTCTCCTTTCAAAATGATTCAAAAATCTTTTGAAAATACTTCAAGTTCTTTCTTATCATATAACAAGCGGTTATAGTTCAAATCGATTTACCTCTTAAAAACCACATGTATTTTCTTACTAACATAAATTGTTATAACCAACTTCCCATAAAGCCGTTATAACACTTTATGTTTTAAACCATTCAAACACATTTAGCATTACGTCTCACCGTACTACATAGTTCACACATATCATGCTAGAGAGATAGGAAGAGGTTCACATACCTCGCGACGATTATCGACTAATAGCAAAATGCTCAGTACCTCAAGCGTCGGCTACTCCTAAGCCAAGTAGAACGCGCCACACGTAGTACTTGAACCTATAAGGCCACAAGCGCTTATTAACATTTAGGTCTCATCGTAGAACTTTCTACGAAATTTCAAGACACTCCCCATGGCAGCGTAAACCTCTCCTCTAACGAGGCCTGCCACAAGCCAACCGTGGGGTTATACATCTAACCCTAACGGTACAATTCTACTCACGGTACTCTTACACAAGTCTCATGTCTGGTCCTATGTAATTACTGATTCGATACTATATATAGTATACTTCTACTATACAATCTAACAACATGTAATTTCCAATTACAATAGGGGGACAAGATAATTACCTCGATAAGCCCATAATTATCCGAGTTTAAAGTCGATCCTGGGCAATCGTTTAGCTCCAACTCAGGCGCTCAACCCGCTCTAAACCACCCTTAGAAGTTCTAACCAACTTACACACAAAACTCAAACGGACTATGGAGATTTTCCTAGGGTTTCGGTTTTGTAGTGGGAAGTATAATAGTATAACTGGGATTTTTGTAAAGGTATAACCTTAGAATACTACAAGGTATATGGCTAAGGTAATTTGGGCATTATCACAATACTTTTGAGAGTATTTCTACCAAGAGGGGGGGGTATTATATGAAAACAAACTAGGCTAGGGGTACCCAGCACACCCATGAGGAGGGGTGGCTACCGCCTACCTACCACTAGGGGAACTCTCGACGAGGGCCTCACGAAAAGGAGGGAAGGCTCTCAAGACTTAGGCATTTTGGATGAAGAAGTTCATCAAAGGAGAGGGTATTTATAGCACAAGCCAGGCCAACCAATGGCCAAGATCTAGCCAAGTGCCTAGCAAGTGTAGGGCCAAGATTCACCCAGTGTCCTAGCCCACTTGCACACAAAATATCTACCAAAAATATCTCCCACTTGCCTCCCCAAATCGTCCATGCGCCACTTTGCCCGATGAGAGAGGTGCCAAGTCGCCTCGTTGGTCCAAAATGTTCGTCTCTCGGAAAAATCCGAAAAAAATACTTTTTGACATAGCGGTAATTTCCCCTACGAATGGTGTGAAACCTTTTGGTCAAAACACGACTCTAACCGGGTGTTGTGCACAAACATATTTCGGCCCAAAGGTGCCACGTGGGGTGACACGTGTGCCCCGATTAAATCCAAAATATTTCGTCTTAGAAAATATCCAAAACGGCCAAAATCTCAAAATCAAAGCGGGCCCACAAAGCGTAAATTTCTCAGTGGGCCCGTGACCATTTTCGAAAATAAAATTCCATAATTCTCTAATATTCCAGGAAGTCCGAATACCAAATCTGGGAATCCAATTCCCATAAACGAACCTTTTTCCTTCACAAAAACCGGAAACTTTTCCGTGGAAAATTCACCTCTTTCTTCCTTTCCAATCTTTCTGTCGTATTCTCGTACGTACGTCCTTGCATACATACCCTGGAACTACGGGGTATAACAGTCAACTTATCTTATCTTCTCGAATTTACGGGGTGTAACATTGAGGATCATCCTCAGCTTTCTATCCATAGAACTCTGGCGAACTGCAACTCAAGAAATCCCGAAGTCTCAGACTACTGGATCTAGGGTGAACCACTGGTACTGCCGGAACCACCGGCTTCCGTCCGTCCTCATTCCCAGCCACCAGCCTAGCTAGTAACTGGGCCATTTCCTTGAACTCATATCCTCGGCTCCTGGCCGTGGTACTGGAGGCTCGGGTATCGTGGCCTCAGTAGAAACTGCTGCCGCTCTAAACTCTGCTGGGGCTAGCGGCGTCATAAAACTCATCGTCTGAAGTACTATCTCAGGTAACGACCAGGCCTAAGCCCTCGTACCCCTCTGTGTTCTACTCGCAGCTCCCTCTGCTGCCTTGCCCATCTGGGCCCTGGTTGCCTTGCACGGAGGCATAACTGGTACATAAGAATACGCCAGAGGGAGTCCAACTTATAACACAGCTCTAAGGCACGATCTCAGAGTGAGAAGAATGGAAACCAATCCTAAATATCCTGCAGCCTCCTGATTATAGGTGTGGTGCACAACACGCCGATAATCAAGACTCTACTAGATACGGTCTGTAGACACTTTCCGAGGATAACCTGGCTCTGATACCACTTTTGGCACGACCCGATCCCGAGCCCGTGACTAGTGCCTTACCCCGGGCACCCTAGTGATACAACATCAGAGAAAATCAGCGGAAATAAAAACTAAAACATGAGACAAGTCATAAAGCATGAACCAGACTAACCAAAACGGTCACCTTCCTGAATATATACATATATCAACACGAGCGGTTAAATCCTTTTACAAACCACCGCAACGCGATACTCTGGACCTCTACGAATGATATGACAACAACGACGGGACAGGGCCCCGCCATACCCCTGAATGTAAGCACCTACAACAACAGGGGATTATACCAAAGATAAGCCTCCGGAGAAACGGAGCTTCCCAAACGCTGAACTGTGACCCTAAGAGCGAGGATCAACACTGGTGTACCTCTACCTGCGGCATGAACGCAGCCCCCCGAAGGAGTCGATACAACAGTACCAAGTATGTGGCGAAAAACTGTAAATGAAATCATAGTAGTCTATATAAAGCAGGAGACATGTATGATAACCAAACTACAGTTCACAATAAATAAGCAGTCATGTCAAGTCAGGGACTCACGCCCTCAAGTCATCACTCAAATACAAATATGGGTCTCACGCCCACAACATCAATCATGCCCGTGGAATACCTTCCTCACTGCCGGCAGTCTATGATATAAAAGCACCAAGGAACACACATGAACACCAGGTCCCACTTGTGTCATAATAAAAACCGTACGGGGTAAGTACGAAGGCATAGCCGACTACTAAAAACCCACAGTACCAACAAGGTCATAAACTGTATTATGAAAACTGCCTAGACCGTCACATGATCAAAGCTGGCCACTCGCCTGCAGTATCAAATGTGCGCGTCTAGTCCTGGAACTTCCGCGACTCGCATAGGCCACTCCAATGGCCGCGTGAGGTATTCCCGCGTCGAGGGTAGCTACTCCCGACAACGTCACGGACTCGCGATCCGCATGGCGCGTAGACCGCGTGACCATAAAGGTCGCCACTAACCTGGAACTCGTAGCTCGCGATAGGTCCTGGACCCGCATGAGGTATTCTCGAATCATGGTCCCAGACCGCCTGAGATATACCCCGCATCGGAGGGCAGCTTAACCCCCGGGATCATGTCAAGGTGAGTGGTACAATACCAACATAACGTCTGATCGTTTAAACAACATAAGCGCGATCGAGGGAAACCCCTTTACACAAACATCACAAGATACTAACACACGTAGCATCCTAGCATGTTTACTTATCAAATAAACAAGAAAGTATTACAAGGCTATCACAAACCAACACAATCAAGTTATTCACACAAGGTACTTTCTACTATATGTTAACAAGTTCAGGTTTTAATCCCCAAAGTACTACGTACGTTACATTCTTTTTAGAAGATCCATTTCTTTTACAAAAGTCACCCGATACCCGTAGTATCAAAATAAAGTGACTAACATTTTAATTAAATCAAAACAACTTCCAGACTTTCCTTTTTAAACCAAATTAAGACAATACCATGCCTTCTTTTTAGACCAAAACACTTCTCCTTTTAAAGTCAAGTTACCATTTTAAAACCAATGATAAAAACCACTCCTTTGTTTTCATAAAGTCGTTATAACTAACTTCCCATAAAGCTGTTATAACACTTTATGTTCTAAACCAAAAACTCTTTAATTCCAATGGATCAATAGCCACTATTTGAGAGATATTACAATTTGGGACTATGAGGTACGTCCTAGGGACTCCCCTTTATTCAAAAAGATTTGTGGGATTCGCGACAAATTTGTTTCTATCTTTGGTAGCCATGGTGATGCTATTGACGGCTTTACAAAATGTTGTGCCAACGGTATATTTGATTCAAGCCTCGTATATGATATCTTGCGCACTCATGAGCTAAAAAGCCGTGGATGTCACACATTTGGAAAGGATTCATTCCTCCAAAATTCTCTTTTACTATGTGGCTAAATTGCAGGAAGCGGTTAGCTACAAAGGATACTCTATCATTTCTCAACTTGGAGGATAAATATTGCGGATTACGAAGCAAGCTAATGAAACAAAGGAACACCTCTTCTTTGGCCCTTTATACACACATGATTTGGAAGAGCATAAAAGATTGGTTGGGTATTAGAAGAGAGATGACAACTGTTGAAAGCTCCCTTAAATGGATTAAGAAAGAACACCGCGGGACAAGATCCGAGCCAAAGCTATTTTGCTTACTTTTTGCATAATGGTTTATGAGATTTGGAGGGCAAGAAACACAATGCTCTTTGAAGGCACAAGCTTGCCGGCAGAAGAGGTCATTGCAAGAATCAAAACAACATCTTATAGAGTTCTCTATGATTTTATCCCCTCTTGTAGTGGCACCTTTTGAGTGACCACCCCTCCCATCTATCTCTTCTTGTTTGCATTACGTTGAGGCTTGAGATACCTCAACGACTGATTGTAGCCACTTCCTTTTCGTTATTAGTAATAATATTTGCATTTACCTAAAAAAAAAAAAAAGTTACCATTTTAAAACCAATGATAAAAACCACTCCTTTGTTTTCATAAAGTCGTTATAACTAACTTCCCATAAAGCTGTTATAACACTTTATGTTCTAAACCAAAAACTCTTTAATTCCACAAGTCTCTTTTCTTTTAAAAACAACAACAAGTATTCTTTTAAAACCCAAATAATGTACTCTTTTCAAAACAAGTAACCTATACTTAAAATCAAGTTACTTCTCTTTTTCCGAAAACAAGTCGTTATAAGTCAAGTCTCTTATCTTACAAGATCAAGTCTCTTAACTTTCAAAATCAAGTCGTTTGTAAGTCAAGTCTCTTATCTTACAAGATCAAGTCTCTTAACTTTCAAAATCAAGTCGTTTATAAGTCAAGTCTCTTATCTTTGAAGATCAAGTCTCTTAACTTTCACAATCAATAAACCATTCTTTTACCTACATAAAGTCGTTATAACTAACTTTCCATAAAGCTATTATAACACTCTATGTTTTAAACCAACCAAAACACTTATCACATGTACGTCTACCGTACTACATAGTTCACAACAATCATGCTAGAAAAGATAGGAAGAGGTTCACATACCTCGCGACGATTATCGACATTTAGCAAAACGCTCCACAATACTGTAACTCTGCTAGCCTTTTCCACTCTTCAAGTAGAATACGCTACTCGAAGTACTGCAACCTATAAAGGCCACAAAACGCCTATCAACTCCTAGATCTCTTCGTAGAATATTCTAAACACATGGTTCCATATTCTACGAGAAAATTGAGCACCTCCCCACGAGGCCATTACGGGCCAACAACTCGGGATTTACACGTTTAACGGACGTGTTCAAATCGCTTCACAATAATACAACGATCTCGTAAATCTGACCCTATGTAAATACGGTTCAATTCTTTTCAATACTCATTCTATATATAGTATACTCAACTATATATTACTACAACATGAAATTTCCAATTGCGATAGGGACAAGATTATTTACCTCGATAAGCCCAAAATTATCCAAGATTAAAGTCGATCTGAGCAACGTTTAGCTCCATTCCTTACGCTCCAACCCGCTCCAAGCGACCCTTAGAAGTTTCTAAACAACTTCTCTAAAAACTTCCACCAAGCTAGGAAGATTTTTCTAGGGTTTCGTTTTGCGACTATTGGACTAAAGTAGTATTTCCGGGCTCCTAGTATTAAAATAACTTTGGAATACTACTAGGGATACTAGGACAATGTATTTGGGATTATACAATAATACTCAAAGTATTTTCTTACACAAGAGGGAGGGACGAAACATAGCCTAAAGGGAGGGAATTATTTTGCCTTGGAGGCTTTAAGTGTGAGATGATTTAAGTCTTCAACCAAAGGGGGATATATAGACGGAACACGGGCCACGATCTAAGCAAGTGGGTGGTCAAGATTGGGCCATGTGTGTGTGGGTCCCACCACACCACATGGCCAACGAATTGGGTGCCAAGTGTTAGGGCCATTTTCGGCCAAGTGAGTAGGTGACAAGTGGCTAGCCACTTGTCACACCATTTCGGCCCACATGGCCACACAAGGGGGTGACACGTGTCGCCCCCTTACTCGTCCACAATATTTCTTCCTCCGAAAAATATCCAAAATACCGAAAATCTCAAAAACAAAGCGGGCCCCACAAAACTGTAAATTTCTCCCGTGGGCCCCACGTGACCATTTCTGAAAATAAAATCCCAAAATTCTAAAATAATCCACGAAGTCCAAATACCAAATCTGGGAATCCAATTCCCATTAACGAACCTTTTTCTTCACAAAAACCGGAAACTTTTCCGTCGAAAATTCACATCTTTCTTTCATTCCAACATTTATGTCGTATACTCGTATGTATGTCCTCACATACATACCCTGGAACTACGGGGTATAACATCTACGCTCCTCACATCCAAGTGCATGAGCCTGCATGCGGGCAATGTCCATGCCCGGCTGAAGAGCTACACCTGAGCAAGACTCTGCCAAGTAGTCATCAAGCCCCGTGACGTAGCGGTGCACTCTGTCCTCCATATCTGCTACCAACGCAGGGACATATCGAGCCAACGAATCGAACTCCACATTGTACTCCCGAACTGTGCGCCCTCTCTGTCTCAGCATCAAAAATCTGTCGGCCCGTGCCCTCCTCATCTGTGGAGGCAAGAAGTGAGTGAGAAACGCCTCTGAGAACTCGTCCCAAACAGCCGGAGGCGCATGGTCTCCGGGGCGGTTCCGTAGATCGAACGATCATTGCGGTATCACGCAGCCAATGCGAACCTAAGACCACTGACTCGGTCTCCGAAGCCTTCATCACTCTCATGATCCGATGTAACTGTCGGATGAACTCCTGCGGATCATCCTCAGGCCTCGACCCGTAGAACTTTGGCGGGCTGCAACTCAGAAAATCCCGTAGTCTCAAACTATCTGACCTCGGGTGAACCACGGGTACTACTGGAACTGCTGCATCCAGTCTATCCTCATGTCTGGCCACGATCACGGCGATGGCGGGCCATCTCCTTGTACCCCATCTCCTCCGCTCCAGGATGTGGGACTGGAGGCGCAAGTACTGTGGTCTCAGTAGCCTCTGTTGCGGCTCTAAACTCTGCTGGGGCTGGTGGCATCGTGGAACTCGCCGTCGGTAGCACCACCTCTGGTAAGGACTGGGCCTGTGCCCTCGTGGCCCTCTGTGTCCTACTAGCATCTCCATCAACTGCCTTGCCCTTCTGCGCCCGGGTTGCCTTGGGTGGAGGCATAGCTGGTACAAAGAGAAATACGTCAGAGGGGGTCCAACTTAATACACAGCTCTAAGGCACGATCTCAGAGTGAGAAGAATGGAAACCAATCCTAAATATCCTGTAGCCTCCTAATTATTGACGTGGTGCACAACACACCGATAATCAAGACTCTACTAGATACGGTCTGTAGACACTTTCCGAGAATAACCTGGCTCTGATACCACTTTTGTCACGACCCGATCCCGGGCCCGTGACTGGTGCATTACCCCGGGCACCCAAGTAGATATACATCAGAGTAACCAGCGGAAATAACATTATGAAATGAAACAGTATAAAATGAAAGACAGTTTATCCAAGAAAAGTTGTCTTTCGGCATGTATATATATACCCAAAGTGAACAGTTACATCCCGACTTTTACAACAGGACTACAGACCTCTAAAAAAGTAAACAACTATGGCGGGACAGGGCCCCGCCATACCCTGAATGTACAAAAATATCTACAACACCAGGGAGAGTCGTACCAAAAGTCGAGCCTCCGGAGAAATGGAGCTCCTGACACCAGAGTAAAGATCCTAAGAATAAGGATCTACCACCTGCTTTCCCTTACCTGCGGCATGAACGCAGCCCCCCGAAGGAGGTCAGTACAACAGGTACTAAGTATGTGAAACTGTAAAGTACTGAATGAAATTATAACATTTTAAAACAAGTTCCGCGGATATATGCGAAACAACGACTTAATCGCATATAGTGCCACAGCATAAACAAGAGCAAAATACATGTAACATAACTGGTCTTTTCTAGGCTTCTAATGATCGAAGCAAGGCCAATCGCCCATAGTATCATTATGCGAGCCTAATCCTGAACTACCGTAGTCCGCATAGGTCCCTCGGACCCGCATGAGTACTCACCGCATCGGGGTAGCTAACGCGACATCAACTGGACTCCGCGATCGCATAGTCACTGGATCGCATGAGGTATTCTCGCATCGGCGTAACACCCGGAGTGATCATCCTGGAACTCCCGTAGCTCCGCATAGGTCACATAGACCCGCATGAGGTATTCCTCGCATCGGGGGTAGCTAACCCGCGGCTCATAACAAGTCGGGGGGGGGGGGGGGGGGGTAAGTGATATAATACCAGCACAACGGGCTTATCGTTAAACAACGTAAGCTCAACAAGAGTAACCCCCCTATACAACATCACAACACACTAACACACGTAGAATCATAACATGTTTACTTATCAAACCAACTACTACACCTTCAAAAATTAACACAAGGCTTTTATAAACAAATAAGTAAATCATCCCTTTTATCTTTCTTAAGTCGTTATACCTAACTTCCCATAAAGCTAGTATAACACTTGAGCCTTTTAAAAACCAATTATTACTTTTTCTTCCCAATAACTCTTTTTGAAATATTTCAAGGTTCTTATTCTTTTAAAACTCAAGTCAAAAGACATCAAAGTAAAACCAAATTTAGTCAACACACGTACGTCTACCGTACTATATATATATTACAAATATCATGCTCAAGAGGATAGGAAGAATCACATACCTCCTCGGCTAAATCCACTTGCCAAGTCGGATATGTCGCGCGTAGAGGGTCAACCTATAATAGTCAAAATACGTCGATTAACTTCTAGTTTGTCGTAGAACTCTTCTAAGTAAGATTCCTATTCTACGGAAATTTGGGCAGCATTTCCCCCGTTTTTACTCACTTTTCCATCTTTCTCCAAGGCCCGAATAACCGTAATATATATGCCATATATAAGGCGTAATAATTAAACAACATAAAGAAGGGGATCACACGCCAAGCGGGCGCGATTTAACAATCTTCCCTTAACAATACAATACAATAATTAAAAGGGGATCAGCCCTAAACGGAACGCGATTTAACAATCTTCCCCTTAACAATACAATACAATAATTAAAAAGGGGATCACACGCCCAAACGGAACGCGATTTAACAATCTTCCCCTTAACAATACAATACAATAATTAAAAAGGGGATCACACGCCCAAACGGAACGCGATTTAACAATCTTCCCCTTAACAGAAATGTAAATACAGTCCAAAGTAAATACAGTCCAAAGTAAATACAGTCCTTAAGTTGGGGTCCTTGGCCAACTTTGTCCATTTTACTTATCCAATTTCTTCATTAGTCATCCAACTTATATTCCATCCTTAATATAAGTTATAGTTACTTTGTTAATTACTTCTTCACAAGTAAGATACGCTGGATACGTTTTTACCATTTTAATGGCTAAAAGCCAATCCTTTCTTTTAACAAGTTAACAAGATCCAACTCTTCCAAACTTTACTCCATATATTATATATTCCATAATATACTTATAATATATGTATAATGACCAATTCACAAAGAGGTTTATGATTTACTACCTCAAATAGCCCAAAATTATCCAAGAACTTAATGTCGCTCCAAGCAAGTCTTAGCTCCAAATCTTTATGTTACAAACCACCACAAATAACCCTAAGAAGCTCCTAACCATCATCTCTTCAAGAACCAACTCAAACAAGTGAAGAACACTTAGGTTTCTCTTCCAAGAGTTCTCGGCCAAGGGGGTGATTTAGGGGCTAGGGTGTGAAATCTTTTCTAACTTTTGGTTAATAGTCTTCCTAATACACTAAGGAAGAACACTTAAGAGTTTAGGAATTATTGGACAAAGTTAGGTTAGAGAGGGAGGTGTTCGACGAGAGCTAGGAGAGAGGGAGGGAGATGAAAATATTTTTCAAGTCTTGAAATATCTAAGTGTGGAAGATTTCATCAACAAAGGGTGCATATATAGGACAACCAAGGGCTAGGATGAAGGAAAGTGTGTGGTTGAGATTGGGGACAAGTGTGTGGGGGTCCCACAAGCCACTTGTCCACACAAAATATCTTGCAAGACTTGGCCACTTGTCTTGGCCACTTGTCACATGAAATTCGGCCAACCTAGGCCATCTAGGGGTGACACGTGTCTCCCTCCTATTGGTCCAAAATATTTCATCTCTCGGAAAAATCCGTAATTGGTTAAAATATTAAAAACGTAGAATTTCCTTCACAAGGTTCGGAATCCTTTCCGTTGGAATTTCACAATTTCATCTTTAACCTAATTAGGGCTTATACATTTGTACGTACGTCCTCACATACATACTCTGGAACTACGGGGTATAACAACCAGGTCCCACCTGTGTCATAAGAACCGTACGGGGCAAGTACGAAGGCATAGCTACCAGAACCAACCTGCATCATCCATCGGGGAGTAAGTCGAAAGCCAACTACGGATACCAAAGCCGCACCAACAAAATATATAACTGTCACGACCGAATGCGGGCGTGGTGCCTTACCCCGGGCACCCTAGTGATACAACATCAGAGTAATCAGCGGAACATAAAACACATACATGAAACAAATGAAGTACAAAGCGATGTCGAGGAAAACTTGCCTTCGGCATATATATAAATAACAACTCCTACAAATGAGCAGTTTAATCCTTTTTACAACCCCGCCTACAAGATTACTGGACCTCTAAGAAATGATACGACAATGGCGGGACGGGGCCCGCCATACCACGAATGTAAATACCTACAACGGCAGGGACTATACGAAGATAAGCCTCGGAGAAGCGGAGCTTTCCCAACGCTGACTGTGACCTAAGAGCGAGGATCAGCGGCGGTGTACCTTTACTGCGGCATGAACGCGGCCGAAGGAGGTCGATCTAACAGTGCAGTATGTGGCGAAAATAATTACGTAAATGAAATCATAGTAGTCTATATAAGCGGGAGACATGTATGATGACCAAACTACGATTCACGATAAATAGCGAATATGTCAAGTCGGGGACTCACGCGCCAAGTTATCACAATAAAACCGTGCGGGGCAAATGCGAAGGCATAGCCGACTACTAAGACCCACGGTACCAAAAATACCTGGCGTATCCGAGGTCTTTCTAGACCGCACATGATCGGCGGCCACTCGCCCGCAATATCAATGTGCGCGTCTATCCTCGGAACTCTCGCGACTCGCGCATAGGTCACCCATGGACCGCATGAGGTATTCCTCGAATCATGGTCCTGCACCGCTGAGGTATACCGCGTCGAGGCGGCTAACCCTCGGTATCCGCTAGGCTCCCGCAGCCGCATAGTCTCAAAGACCGCATAGTCTCAGCGGACCGCATAGGAATCCGCGTCGGGCTAAACACCGGAATGATCAATCACGGAGCTACTGCGCTCCGCGTAGTCACAAGGGCGCATAGGCCGTATAGACCGCATCAAGGGTGGCAAGCCCTCGGTATAATAAGTCAAGGGGTATGTGATACAATAACGATAAGCGGGCTTAACGTTTGACAACGTAAGCACAACAAGAGTGACCCCCTTACACAATAATCACAAGATACTAACACACGTAGCATCCTAACATGCTTACTTATCAAATCAACAAGAAAGTATTACAAGGTTATCACAAACCAATAAAATCAAGTTATTCACACAAGGTACTTTCTACTAACAAGTTCGGGTACCTATCCCCAAAGTACTTCATACATTAAATCTTTAAAAGATACGTTACTTCACAAAAACCACACAATACCTGTAGTATATGAAAATAGAGTGATTATCTTTTTAGAGTAACTCAATTACTTCTATTTGTAAAATCAAGTAGCCACATTCTTTTCCAATGTTCAAGTTTGCCTAATTTCCAATGTTCAAGTTTGCCTAGTTTCCAATGTTCAAGTTTGCCTTTTTTAGAAAGGTTTCATAGTTCATAGTCTTATTCATTTAAGAATATAATTCTCCTTTAAACTATCAGAGAAACATAAGTCTTATATGTGAGTAGGATATTCTTGTTTATAACAATCTTATTACAGCAGCCATGATCTAGGAAATATCATTTTGTCTCATCTTAGCTTCTATGCAGATGGAAGTTTCTACTGGTTTTAATAATACTTAATCTGTCAAAACATTTCCTTTTATTAACGCGGTGGTTTGTCGATACACATTACGATTTCAAATCAAGAAAACATTCTTAAGCCGTTATTACCTAACTTCCCATAAAGATAGTATAACTCTTAAGTTTTCAAAAACCAAGTATTACTTATTCTTTCGAAATGATTCAAAATCTTTTGAAATACTTCAAGTTCTTTATTAACACATAACAAGCCGCTTATAGTTCAAATCGATTACCTTTTAAAAACCACAAGTATTTCTTACCAACATAAAGTCATATAACCAACTTCCCATAAAGCGTCATAACACCTTATGTTTTAAACCAATCAAATACATTTAGCACGTACGTCTACCGTACTACATAGTTCACACATATCATGCTAGAAGAGATAGGAAGAGGTTCACATACCTCGCGACGATTATCGACTAATAGCAAAACGCTCCAAGTACTTCCAACTGTCGGCTACTCCTTTAAGCCAAGTAGATCGTGCCACACGTAGTACTTCAACCTATAAGGCCACAAGGCGCTTATTAACATTTAGATCCCTTCGTGGAACATTCTACAGAAAATTAAGCACCTCCCCACAATGGCGTAAATCTCCTCGCTTTATCGGTAGGCTACCAAGCCAACCAAGGGTTTGCACGTCTAACCGGACGTGTATGATTCTACTACATAGCAAAGCTACACAAGTCTATTGTAATACAGTCCTATGTAATTACAGTTCAGTACTCTTCTTTCGAAAAGGTTTCTTATTATTCAGGCTTAAGTCAAAAGACATTGCCGTTAACTACGTTCAGTTCTATATATAGTATACTTCAACTATATAATCATACAACATGTAATTTCCAATTACAATAGAGGGGCAAGATATTTACCTCGATAAGCCCATAATTATCCGAGTTTAAATGTCGATCCTGAGCAAGGTTTAGCTCCTACTCCGTGCGCTCCGACCCGCTCCAAACAACCCTTAGAAGTTCTAACCAACTTCTACTTAATACTCCAACTAACTATGGAGATTTTCCTTAGGGTTTCGGTTTTGTGACTGAAGGGAAGTATAATAGTATTTCTGGGCTTTTTGTAAAGGTATAACCTTAGAATACTACAAGGTATACGGCTAAGGTAATTTGGGCATTATAACAATACTTTTGAGAGTATTTCTACCAAGAGGGGGGGTATTATACGAAAACAACTAGGCTAGGGGGGGTACACTCTCGGCTAGCACCCCTAGAGGGGGGGGGGTGCTCTCGGCCACAAAGGGGAGGCCCTCGGCCGAACTCAACACAAGGGGATGGATAAGGAGAGCTTTCAAGACTTAGGCAATTTTGTGGATGAATTAGTCTTCAAAGAGGTGAGTATTTATAGGTCAAGTGAAGGCCAACCAATGTCCAAGATCTTGCCAAGTGCAAGGCAAGTGTAGGGCCAAGATCTTGCCAAGTGCACCTTATCCATCTACCACCAAAATATCCTACCAACCCCTTGACCAAACAATGGCCATTCGGCCAACCCCCTTTACCGCCCAAGGTGTTCCAATGAGAGGGTGACAAGTGTCGCCCTCTTGTTGATCCAAATGTTTCGTCTCTCGTAAAAATCCGAAAAAATTAAAAATGACATAGCCGTAAATTCCCCTACGAAAGCTGTGGAAACGTTTCGTCGAAAAACGACTCTAATCGGGTGTTGTGAACAAAAAGAATTCGGCCAAGCCTAAATCACAAGTTCAAATTTTTCTACGTACGTCCTTACGTACATACTCTGGAAATACGGGGTATAACATTCTCCCCTCCTTAGAAACATTCGTCCCGAATGTTCCTTCTAAGTCTCAAAACAAACGATCGCAAGTATATTCTTCACTACTATTCTTAAGAGGACAAACACATCACGGATATTACCAAACAATCACAAAAATGCTTACATCCAAGTCCACGGGGAAGCACCTCTAACATCATAAAGCATACCACTTTTGTCACTTTGCCGTGAGGTTCTAGTGTCACTCCGGCGACCCAACAAATGGTACCGGGCTGCATGCGATCACTGAAGATGTCGTACATTCGAACTCTTACCACATTTCTGATACTGCTTCAGTATCCAAAACTCGGGGTTATCATCTTCAACTTGGTCATCATTAGCTGGGAATACTCTGGATGGATCTCCGATTTCCTTCTCGAACATAACACGAAAGACTGGACGCACTGCCTCCTAAGTCGGACGGCAAATGCTAACATATAGGCAACCTGGCCTATTCTTCACATGAACTCAAAGGCCCAAAGTAACTCGGGCTAAGTTCCATCTGTATTCCAAAACTCGTCACATGACGGGGTGGTACTTTCAAGCAGACCGACCGTCAACCTGAACTCTAAGCGTCGTCGCCGATTATCCGCACGATTTCTCTGAGCTGCCAGAACCTCTTCTAGACAAGCTTTACTCTATCCACAGTCTGCTGGAACAAGCCTGAACCAACTATCTGAATCCTGCCAACATCGAACCAATCGACCGGCGACTCACACATCCGCCCCTACAAGGCTTCATAAGGCGACATCCGAACACTGAAATGGTAGCTTAAACACTCCTTCAACAGAGACAACAATTCGCAACTATCCTCGAAATCCAAACAACGGCGAGGCGAATGTGGTCGAGACTTACTTGAGTTCCTAACCTTGCTCGGTAAAACCTCGAGAAAAGCAGTATGCAACACAGGGCTCCATCTGCGACATAAGGTGAAGGTAGGCACCTCGTGCGACCTTACAACCTTTACGATATATCATCTCGCATAACCCTCGCCGAGTAAACGGTCTTTGCTGAAGACAACACGGTGACCTCGCCGGCCCAACTCGGTCGAACGATCCATGAAATCGTGCGTTGGTTAACTAAACTCGCCTAACACCCTCGTGACTTACCACGGCGGGACCACCACAAACCCACCACCAAACATGCGCGGGTTGACCGCAACGTGGCCTCAACGACCGAACGCGCAAGAAACGCTAGCTCGCGAAGGAAAACTCTCACTAATCACGTTACGAAAACCTAGCGGTCTTAGCTCAACTACCCTCTTTCATTCCACACTACTCAGGGACTAATCACACAAACATAACTCACGTGCACTATGCACTCCTATAAGGGTCAAACATAAACAATACATCTTTTACTCGAGATGGCCTTACCTCTAAGGTCTCTACGTATAACACTCTAAGGCTCACTTTCTCTATCCCCCAATCTTACTTGGTTAACTAACCAAGATTTCTAATCACCATTTACACAATGCTATCAGAATATAACACTTAAGGTATACTCACCTTATCACACATACTAAACCCTAGAGGGTTAAAGATATACCTGAATCTACTGCTTCACTCCCCTTAGTCGTTCTAATCAAACCTGCCCCATAGGGCGCATAGCTAAGGAAGATGACGAACTACCCACCGATCCTGAAGGCTAAGTCCTCCCGCAAGGACACTCTTTCGACATCAGACCCTGACGGTCATAGTACAACAAGTACCAACCAAAAAGCGACATTCCACGAGATGGCGCTGCATCTGTGAACACCGAGAAAAAGCGAATCGGATGTTTGGAACGCCCGTGATCGTGGAACCGGAAGCTCGAGCTCGACCAACTCTGCATACCCGAACGTCCTGAACCACGTGGAGGACCTTTCGCAGCGGTGGATGCGCATAATCGATCTCGGTGAGGCGACTCGCCTCGAAAGTTACCAAAGCGGCCTTGCTGCTGCGGCCTCTTCGTCGCCGTTAACCCGCCGATCTCTACGTTTCTCGGCTGCGCATAAGCCCGCATACGTGCCATGCTCAAGCCTAATCAAGAACTTACTTTTGCACAACCTTCGTTGATATTCATCAAGACTCGCGTACATCGGTATACTCTCCGTAGTCAAATCCATAGTTAGTACAGGTCGCCTGAAATCTATATTCTCTGCTCTGGCCGTGGGCGAAGGTTCAAATATCATGGCCGCGAGGAATCGCCGCCCGTGCTAAACTCACCGGGCTAGTGACGTCGCAGAACTCCCCGAAGAAGCACCACCTAAGGTGATAATTGGGCTGTGCCCACGTAACCCTCTCTCAGATTTACTCGCAGCCTCCTCGCCGCTTTGCCCTCCCGGGCGGGTTGCCCTACGCGAGGCATAACGGTAAGTGGAAAGAAATACGTTAGAGGGTCCAACTTACAACACACTCTAAGGCACGATCTCGGAGTGACAAGAATAGAAACCAATCCTAAATATCCTATAGCCTCACGATTATTGGTGGTGCACAACACACCGATAATCAAGACTTCATCGATACGGTCCGTAGACACTTTCCGAGGATTAATCGCTCGATACCACTTTGTCACGACCGACTGGGCGTGGATCGTGCCTTACCGGGCACCCTAGTGATACAACATCAGAGTAATCAGCGGAACATAAAACACATACATGAAACAAATGAAGTACAAAACAGTAATCTGAGGAAAACTTGTCTTTCGGCATATATATAAATAACAACTCCTACAAATGAACAGTTTAATCCTTTTTACAACCCTGCCCACAGCGATTTCTGCACTTCTAAGAAATGATACGACAACAATGGCGACAGTATTCCCGCCATACCACGAATGTAAATACCTACAACGGCGGGACTATACCAAGATAAGCCTCCGAGAAACGGAGCTTTCCCAAACGCTGAATCGTGACCTAAGAGTGAGGATCAACGATCGTGTACCTTTACTGCGGCATGAACGCAGCCAAGGAGGTCGATAACAGTACCAAGTATGTGAAATCAAAATAATCAGAAATGAAATCATAGTAGTCTATATAAAGCAGAGACATGTATGATAACCAAACTACGATCACAATAAATAAGCAAATATGTCAAGTCGTGACTCACGCCTCAAAGTTATCACAATAAAACCGTGACGGCAAGTACGAAGGCATAGCCGACTACTAAGACCCACGCACCAAAAATACCACAAGCGTATCCCGAGGTCTTTCTAGACCGCACCACATGATCGGCCGCCACTCGCTCGCAATATCAATGCGCGCGTCTATCCACGAACTCTCGCAGCCCGCATAGGTCACCCATGCACCGCGTGAGGTATTCCTCGAATCATGGTCCTGCATCACCGAGGTATACCCCGCATCGGGCGACTAACCTCGGTATCCGCTTAGGCTCGCAGCCCGCATAGTCTCAAAGACCGCATAGTCTCAACAGACCGCATGTGGAATCCCGCATCGGGCTAAACACCCGAATGATCAATCTCGAGCTACCGCGACCGCATAGTCACAAGGATCGCATAGGCCGATAGACCGCATCAAGGGTGGCAAGCCCGGTATAATAAGTCAGCGGGTATGTGATACAATAATAAGACACCGGGCTTAACGCTTGACAACGTAAGCACAACAAGAGTGACCCCCTTACACAATAATCACAAGATACTAACACACGTAGCATCCTAACATGCTTACTTATCAAATCAACAAGAAAGTATTACAAGGTTATCACAAACCAATACAATCAAGTTATTCACACAAGGTACTTTCTACTAACAAGTTCGGGTACCTATCCCCAAAGTACTTCATACATTAAATCTTTAAAAGATACGTTACTTCACAAAAACCAAACACAACAAGTAGTATATTAACATAGAGTGATTATCTTTTTAGAGTAACTCAATTACTTCTCTTTGTAAAATCAAGTAGCCACATTCTTTTCCAATGTTCAAGTTTGCCTAATTTCCAATGTTCAAGTTTGCCTAGTTTCCAATGTTCAAGTTTGCCTTTTTTAGAAAGGTTTCGTAGTTCATAGTCTTATTCATTTAAGAATATAATTCTCCTTTAAACTATCTGAGAAACATAAGTCTTATATGTGAGTAGGATATTCTTGTTTATAACAATCTTATTACAATGACCATGATCTAGAAATATCATTTTGTCTCATCTTAGCTTCTATGCGGATGGAAGTTTCTCTTGGTTTTAATAATACTTAATCACAAAACATTTCCTTTTATTAACGCTGCAGTGGTTTGTCGATACACATTACGATTTCAAATCAAGAAACATTCTTAAGCCATATTACCTAACTTCCCATAAAGCTAGTATAACTCTTAAGTTTTCAAAACCAAGTATTACTTCTTTGAAATGATTCAAAAATCTTTTGAAATACTTCAAGTTCTTTATTAACACATAACAAGCCGCTTATAGTTCAAATCGATTACCTTTTAAAAACCACAAGTATTTCTTACCAACATAAAGCTGTTATAACCAACTTCCCATAAAGCCGTCATAACACCTTATGTTTTAAACCAATCAAATACATTTAGCACATGTACGTCTACCGTACTACATAGTTCACACATATCATGCTAGAAGATATAGGAAGAGGTTCACATACCTCGCGACGATTATCGACTAATAGCAAAACGCTCAAGTACTTCCAATCGCTTCGCTACTCCTTTAAGCCAAGTAGATCGCGCCACACGTAGTACTTCAACCTTTAAGGCCACACGGCGCTTATTAACATTTAGATACCTTCGGAGAACATTCTACGTAAAATTCGCAAAGACCTCCCGCAACAGCAGAAATCTCCTCCTTTATCGAGGCCGCTACCAAGCCAACCAGGGGGTTGCACGCCTAACCTGACGTGTATGATTCTACTACACAAAGAAAGCTACACAAGTCCATCAGTAATACACCCTATGTAATTACGATTCAAGATTCTTCTTTCAAAAGTTTCTTATTATTCAGCTTAAGTCAAAAGACATTGCCGATAACTACGTTCATTCTATATATAGTATACTTCAACTATATAATCATACAACATGTAATTTCCAATTACAATAGAGTGACAATATATTTACCTCGATAAGCCCATAATTATCCGAGTTGAAATGTCGATCCTGAGCAATGTTTAGATCCTACTCCGTGCGCTCCGACCCGCCTCCAAACAACCCTTAGAAGTTCTAACCAACTTCTACTTAATACTCCAACTAACTATGGAGATTTTCCTTAGGGTTTCGGTTTTGTGGTGAAGGGAAGTATAATAGTATTTCGGCTTTTTGTAAAGGTATAACCTTAGAATACTACAAGGTATCTGGCTAAGGTAATTTGGGCATTATAACAATACTTTTGAGAGTATTTCTACCAAGAGTGGGGTATTATACGAAAAACAACTAGGCTAGTGGGTACACTCTGGCTAGCACCCCTAGAGGAGGGGGTGCTCGCCACAAGGTGGAGGCCCTACGAACTCAACACAAGGGAGGGAGAAGGAGAGCTTTCAAGACTTAGGCAATTTTGTGGATGAATTAGTCTTCAAAGGGGTGGTATTTATAGGTCCAGGGAAGGCCAACCAATGGCCAAGATCTTGCCAAGTGCAAGGCAAGTGTAGGCCAAGATCTTTCCAAGTGCACCTTATCCATCTACCACCAAAATATCCTACCAACCCTTGACCAAACAATGGCCATCGCCAACCCCTTACCGCCCAAGGTTCCAATGAGAGGGTGACAAGTGTCGCCTCTTGTTGATCCAAAATGTTTCGCCTCTCGGAAAAATCCGCAAAAATTAAAAATGACATAGCGGAAATTCCTACGAAAGTCATGGAAACGTTTAAAAACGACTCTAATCGGGTGTTGTGAACAAAAAGAATTCGCCAAGCCTAAATCACAAGTTCAAATTTTTCTACGCACGCCCCACGCATATACTGAAATACGGGTATAACATTCTCCCTCTTAGAAACATTCGTCCGAATGTTCCTTCTAAGTCTCAAAACAAACGCGCAAGATAGTCTTCACTACTATACTTACGAGGACAAACTCGCTACACATGGCCACCAAACAATCACAAGAAAATGCTAACATCCAAGTCCACGGGAAGCACTCTAACATCATAAAGCATACCACTTTTGTCACTTTGCCGTGAGGTTCTAGTGTCACTCCGTAGACCCAACAAATGGTACCGGGCTGCATGCGATCACTGAAGATGTCGTACATTCGAACTCTTACCACATTTACATCGCTTGATTCAAAACTCGGGTTATCATCTTCAACTTGGTCATCATTAGTGGAATACTCGATGGATCTCCGATTTCCTTCTCGAACATAACACGAAGATCGACGACCTTGCCTCCTAAGTCGGACGGCAAATGCTAACATATAGGCAACACGCCTATTCTTCACATGAACTCAAAGGCCCAAAGTAACTCGGGCTAAGTTCCTCTCGTATTCCAAAACTCGTCACACCCAACCCGGTGGTACTTTCAAGAAGACCGACCGTCAACAGAACTCTAAGCGTCGCCGATTATCCGCACGATTTCTCCGAGCCGCCGTAACCTCTTCTAGACAAGCTTTACTCTATCCACGATCTGCCGAACAAGCTCAACCAACTATCTCAATCCGCCAACATCGAACCAATCGTGGCGACTCACACATCCGCCCCACAAGGCTTCATAAGGCGACATCCGAACACCGAAATGGTAGCAAACACTCCTTCAACAGAGACAACAATTTCGCAACTATCCTCGAAATCCAAACACCGCCCGAGGGGAATGTGATTACGAGACTTACTGAGTTCCTAACCTTGCTCGTAAAACCTCCAGAAAAGAAACATGACGCAACTGGCTCCACTGTCGACATAAGGTGAAGGTAGGCACCTCGTGCAGCCTTTACAACCTTTCCGATATATCATCTCGCATAACCTCTCGCCGAGTAAACGGTCTTTGCTGAAGACAACACGGTGACCTCGCCGCCCAACCATCGGGTCGAACGATCCATGAAATCGCACGTTGGTTAACTAAACTCGCCTAACACCCTCGTGACCTACCACAAGGCGGACCACCACAACCGACCCCACCACCAAACATGCCGCGGGTTGACCCGCAACGTGGCCTCAACCCGACCCGCAACGCCAAGAAACGCTAGCTCCTCAAGGAAAACTCTCACTAATCACGCATTTAAAACCTAGCGGTCTTCTTAGCTCAACTACCCTCTTTCATTCCACACTACTCAGGACTAATCACACAAACATAACTCACGCACTATGCACTCCTATAAGGTCAAACATAAACAATACATCTTTTACTCGAGATGGCCTTACCTCTAAGGTCTCTACGTATAACACTCTAAGGCTCACACTTTCTCTATCCCCAAATCTTACTTGGTTAACTAACCAAGATTTCTAATCACCATTTACACAATGCTATCGAATATAACACTTAAGGTATACTCACCTTATCACACATACTAAACCCTGAGGGTTAAAGATATACTGATCTATCGCTTCACTCCTTAGTCGTTCTAATCAAACTCGCCTGTAGGCGATAGCTAAGGAAGATGACGAACTACCCACCGATCTGAAGGCTAAGTCCTCCCGCAAGGACACTCTTTCGACATCGACCACGGCGGTCATAGGTACAACAAGTACCAACCAAAAGACGACATTCCTCGAGATGGCGCCGCCACATCGAACATCGAGAAAATGAATCGGATGGCCGAACCTTCGTGATCGTGGAACCTAAGCTCGAGCTCGACCAACTCCTGCATACCGAACGTCCCGAACCCCGCGAGGACCTTCGCACCGGTGGATGCGCATAACTGATCCGTGGTAGGCGACTCGCCGAAAGTTACCAAAGGGCCTTGTTGCTCGCCTCTTCTCGCCCTTCGTTAACCCGTCGATCTCTACGCTGGCCACGCGCATAAGCCCGCATACGTGCCATGCTCAAGCCTAATCAAGAACTTACTTTTGCACAACCTTCTCGTTGATATTCATCAAGACTCGCATACATCGGTATACTCTCCGGTAGTCAAATCCATAGTTAGTAATGCGGTCGCCTTGAAATCTATATTCTCTGCTCCCTGGCCGTGAATGAAGGTTCAAATATCATAGCCGCAGAGGAATCTGCCGCCGCGTGCTAAACTCTGTTGGGGCTAGTGACGTCGCGAGAACTCCCGAGAAGCACCACCTAAGGTGATAATGGGCTGTGCCCACGTAACCCTCTCAGCATTTACTCGCAGCCTCGCCGCTTGCCCTCCCGGGCGGGTTGCCCACGCGAGGCATAGCGGTAAGGGAAAGAAATACGTTAGAGGTCCAACTTACAACACACTCTAAGGCACGATCTGAGTGAGAATAATAGAAACCAATCCTAAATATCCTATAGCCTCACGATTATTGGTGGTGCACAACACACCGATAATCAAGACTGCATCGATACGGTTCGTAGACACTTTCCGAGGATTAATCGCTCACGATACCACTTTGTCACGACCCGACTACGGGCGTGGATCGGTGCCTTACCGGCACCCTAGTGATACAACATCGAGTAATCACGAACATAAACACATACATGAAACAAATGAAGTACAAAACAAGATGTCGAGGAAAACTTGCCTTTGGCATATATATAAATAACAACTCCTACAAATGAGCAGTTTAATCTTTTTACAACCCCGCCTACAACAAGATTTCATGCACTTCTAAGAAATGATACGACAACAATGGCGGATGTGGTTCCCGCCATACCACGAATGTAAATACCTACAACGACATGTGGACTATACGAAGATAAGCCTCGGAGAAACGGAGCTTTCCCAAACGCTGAATTGTGACCCTAAGAGCGAGGATCAACGATCGTGTACCTTTACTGCGGCATGAACGCACTTCAAGGAGGTCGATAACAGTACCAAGTATGTGAAATCAAAATACCATCAGAAATGAAATCATAGTAGTCTATATAAAGCAGAGACATGTATGATAACCAAACTACGATCACAATAAATAAGCGATATGTCAAGTCGTGACTCACGCCTCAAAGTTATCACAATAAAACCGCACGGGCAAGTGCGAAGGCATAGCCGACTACTAAGACCCACAGCATCAAAAATACCACAAATCGTATCCCGAGGTCTTTCTAGACCGCACTACATGATCGGCCGCCACTCGCCCGCAATATCAATGCGGCGTCTATCCTCGAACTCTCGCGACTCGCATAGGTCACCCATGCACCCGCATGAGGTATTCCTCGAATCATGGTCCTGCATCGCCGAGGTATACCACGCATCGGGCGGCTAACCCTCGGTATCCGCCAGGCTCCCGCGGCCCGCATAGTCTCAAAGACCGCATAGTCTCAGCTGCATCGCATAGGGAATCCCGCGTCGGACTAAACACCGGAATGATCAATCCCGAGCTACCGTGACTCCGCATAGTCACAAGGATTTGATAGGCGTATAGACGCATCAAGGGTGGCAAGCCCGGTATAATAAGTCGAGGGTATGTGATACAATAACAAGATAACGCTTAACGCTTGACAACGTAAGCACAACAAGAGTGACCCTTACACAATAATCACAAGATACTAACACACGTAGCATCCTAACATGCTTACTTATCAAATCAACAAGAAAGTATTACAAGGTTATCACAAACCAATACAATCAAGTTATTCACACAAGGTACTTTCTACTAACAAGTTGTACCTATCCCCAAAGTACTTCATACATTAAATCTTTAAAAGATCGTTACTTCACAAAACCACACAATACGTAGTATATGAAAATAGAGTGATTATCTTTTCAGAGTAACTCAATTACTTCTATTTGTAAAATCAAGTAGCCACATTCTTTTCCAATGTTCAAGTTTGCCTAATTTCCAATGTTCAAGTTTGCCTAGTTTCCAATGTTCAAGTTTGCCTTTTTTAGAAAGGTTTCGTAGTTCATAGTCTTATTCATTTAAGAATATAATTCTCCTTTAAACTATCTGAGAAACATAAGTCTTATATGTGAGTAGGATATTCTTGTTTATAACAATCTTATTACAAACCATGATCTAGAAATATCATTTTGTCTCATCTTAGCTTCTATGCGGATGGAAGTTTCTCTGGTTTTAATAATACTTAATCACAAACATTTCCTTTAATTAACGCTGCAGTGGTTTGTCGATACACATTCTGATTTCCGAAATCAGTAAAACATTCTTAAGCCGTTATTACCTAACTTCCCATAAAGCTAGTATAACTCTTAAGTTTTCAAAAACCAAGTATTACTTCTTCTGAAATGATTCAAAAATCTTTTGAAATACTTCAAGTTCTTTGTTAACACATAACAAGCGATTATAGTTCAAATCATTTACCTTTTAAAACCACAAGTATTTCTTACCAACATAAAGTCATTATAACCAACTTCCCATAAAGCCGTTATAACACCTATGCTTTAAACCAATCAAATACATTTAGCACACGTACGTCTCACCGTACTACATAGTTCACACATATCATGCTAGAAGAGATAGGAAAAGGTTCACATACCGCGACGATTATCGACTAATAGCAAACGCTCAAGTACTTCCAACCGCTACTCCTTTAAGCCAAGTAGATCGCGCCACACGTAGTACTTCAACCTATAAGGCCACAAGGCGCTTATTAACATTTAGATCCCTTCGTAACATTCTACGAAAATTCGCAGCACCTCCCAATGGCGTAAATCTCCTCCTTATCGAGGCCGCTACAAGCCAACCGGGGTTTGCACGCCTAACCGGACGTGTGATTCTACTACACAAAGCTACACAAGTCTATCAGTAATACGTCCTATGTAATTACAATTCGATTTTCTTTCGAAAAGGTTTCTTATTATTAGCTTAAGTCAAAAGACATTGCGATAACTACGTTCAGTTCTATATATAGTATACTTCAACTATATAATCATACAACATGTAATTTCCAATTACAATAGAGGGACAAGATATTTACCTCGATAAGCCCATAATTATCCGAGTTTAAATGTCGATCCTGAGCAAGGTTTAGCTCCTATTCCGTGCGCTCCGACCCGCTCCAAACAACCCTTAGAAGTTCTAACCAACTTCTACTTAATACTCCAACTAACTATGGAGATTTTCCTTAGGGTTTCGGTTTTGTGACTGAAGGGAAGTATAATAGTATTTCTGGGCTTTTGTAAAGGTATAACCTTAGAATACTACAAGGTATACGGCTAAGGTAATTTGGGCATTATAACAATACTTTTGAGAGTATTTCTACCAAGAGGGGGGGTATTATACGAAAACAACTAGGCTAGTGGGTACACTCGACTAGCACCCCTAGAGGGGGTGCTCGGCCACAAGGGGGAGGCCCTCGCCCGAACTCAACACAAGGGGAGGGAGAAGGAGAGCTTTCAAGACTTAGGCAATTTTGTGGATGAATTAGTCTTCAAAGGGGTGGGTATTTATAGGTCAAGTGAAGGCCAACCAACGGCGAAGATCTTGCCAAGTGCAAGGCAAGTGTAGGCCAAGATCTTGCCAAGTGCACCTTATCCATCTACCACCAAAATATCCTACCAACCCTTGACCAAACAATGGCCATTCGCCAACCCCTTTACCGCCCATGTTCCAATGAGAGGTGACAAGTGTCTCCTCTTGTTGTCCAAAATGTTTCGCCTCTGGAAAAATCCGCAAAATTAAAAATGACATAGCCGGAAATTCCCTACGAAAGTGTGGAAACGTTGTCGAAAAACGACTCTAATCGGGTGTTGTGAACAAAAGAATTCGCCAAGCCTAAATCACAAGTTCAAATTTTTCTACGCACGCCCCACGCATATACCGGAAATACGGTATAACATAACCATACCACGGTCGACACGGCAAGCAAGTCTGGTCGACTACCAGATACCACCTGCGCCACGTAGCTGACGGGGGCAAGTACGAAGACCAACTACCAGATACCAAAGCCGTAATCATGAGACTTCGCCACAAAACTGAACGGGGCAAGTACGAAGTCTAACTACCAGATACCAAAGCTGAATCAACCACGACCGGGGCAAGTACGAGAGCCAACTACCAGATACCAAAGTCGAATCAGTAAAACCCCATGTAGAGCTAGTCCATGGAATGACACTATCAAGAACTGACCGGGGCAAGTACGAAAGCCAACTACCAGAACCAACCTGCATCAGCAACGACCGGGGCAAGTACGGGGGCTAGCTACCAGAACCACCTGCATCAGTAAACCTCATGGAGAGCTAGTCCATGGAACAACAATCCTAATGGAACCATACCCGTGGGCCACCCAACGTGTCAGTAGGTCCAAGGATATAACAAGATAACACTCCTAGTGGAAGCATACCCGTGGGCCACCCATCGTGTCAGTAGGTCCAAAAGGAAAAATAACAAGATAACGCTCATAGTGGAGCATACCCGTGGGCCACCCATCGTGTCAGTATGTCCATCAATCAACCAGATAGCCGACCCTCCATCGAGAGACTCGGTAGCATAGAATCAAAACACTTGCACAACAAAGGCTATCACCACAAGCAAACATAGGCAAGTTACTCACAACTCAAGGTACTTTCATTTTCTGCCAAAAATCCGGGTTTTTAACCCCAAAGTACTACATACTTTAACTCTTTAAAAAGATCCATTTCTTTCACAAAAGTCACACGATACCCGTAGTATCAAAATAGAGTAACTATCTTTTTATGTAAACCAAAACAATTTCCGTACCTTCTTTTTAAACCAACTTAAGACAAAACCATGCCTTCCTTTTAAACCAATTTAAGACACAACCATGCCTTTCTTTTAAACCAAAACACTTCAATTCCTCAAGTCTCTTTTCTTTTAGAAATCAAGTTCCTTACTTTGGAATTTAAGAAAAATCAATACTTGTTATTAATGATCTTATTAAAGCAGCCATGATCTAGGAAATGTAATACAATTTTGTCTTATCTTAGCTTCTATGCAGATGGAGGATTCTACTGATTTTAATTTAATTGATTGTCAACACATTTCCTTTATTAACGCTGCAATGGCTTGTTCGATACTTATTCTCATTCCCGAAATCAATATAACTTTATTCTTTTTAAAGACCAAGTACCCATTACTCATGAATGCGGTTTCACAACTTTTTAACACAACCCAAGTCCTTAATATTTCACATCAAGTCATTTATAAGTCAAGTCTCTTATCTTTTAAAATCCACAAACCATTCATTTTTACATAAAGTCGTTATAACTAACTTCCCATAAAGCCGTTATAACACTTATGTTTTAAACCAACCAAATTCGTTTAGCATATGCACGTCTACCGTACTACATAGTTCACAACAATCATGCTAGAAAGGATAGGAAGAGGTTCACATACCTCGCGACGATTATCGACAAATAGCAAAACGCTCCAAGTACTTCAACTTCGTCGGCTACTCCTTAAGCCAAGTAGATCACGCCACACATAGTACTTCAATCCTAAAATGGCCATAGTACTTCTATCAAATCTTACTTACCATTGAAGACTTATACCAATTAATAGCCCTCTAATTCTACGGAAAATCGGGCAGCACTTCCCCTGTTTTTACATACTTTCCCACCTTTTTCAAGGCCTGATAACAGTAACCAACATGCCACATTTAAGGCGCAACAATTCAACAACTAAAGAAGGGGATCACACGCCCAAACGGACGTGTTAAACAATCTTCCCCTTAAAACAACAACAACTTAAAAACCGAAATGGAACAAGTCCATAGTCCAAAGTAAAGACAATCCAATGTAAATACAGTCCAATGTAAATACAGTCCAAAGTAAATACAGTCCACTAGTTGGTGTTCTTGGCCAACTTACAATAATCACACTTACCAATTTCTCGGCTAGAATGCCAGAATTACTTCTTTAATCCTCCAACTTATATTTCAATCTTCATATAAGTTATAGTTACTTTGTTATTAGCTTTCAACAAGTAAGATACGTTTTTACCATTTTGTGGCTAACATGCCAATTTTCCATTTTAGCAACTTAACAAGTTCCAAATCTTTCCAACCTTCATTCCACATATCTCATACTCATATATATACTTCCAATATACATAATATCCAACTTCACAAAGAGGATTAAGATCATTACCTCAAAAAAGCCCAAAAATTATCCAAGAACTTAAAGTCGCTCCTTAGCAAGTTTAGCTCCAAATCCTTACGTTCCAATCCGCTACAAGCAACCCGTAGAAGCTCCTAACCAACTTCTCTTCAAGATTCAACTCCAAAAGTGAAGAACACTTAGGTTCCAAAGATGGCAAGTTTCGGCCAAGGCATCTCTTTAAGGCTAGGGGTGTGAAATCTTGTCTAAATCTTGGTTCACAATCTTACTAACACTCCAAGGAAGAACACTTAAAAGTTTAAGAATTTTTGGACAAATTTTGCTCAAGAAATGGCACCATTGCCGAGAGCTCTAGGTCAAGGGAGAGAGTATTGTTCAAGTCTTGAAATGGTTCTATGTGTGGAAGATTTCATCAACTAAGGGTGCATATATAGGACAACCAAGGGCTAGGATGAAGGCAAGTGTGTGGTTGAGATTGGGGACAAGTGTTTGTGGGTCCCACAAGCCACTTGTCCACACTAAAATATCTTGCAGGACAAGGCCACTTGTCTTGCCACATGTCAAAGGATTTCGGCCCACAAGCCACCTAGGTGGTGACACGTGTCGCCCTCCTACTTGTCCAAAATATTTCATCTTCCAAAAATATCCAAAAAGGCCAAAATCTCGAAAACAAAGTGGGCCCCACAAAACCGTAAATTTCTCCCGTGGGCCCACGTGACCAATTCCGGAAATAAAATTCCATAATTCTCTAATATTCCAAGAAGTCCAAATACCAAATCTGGGAATCCAATTCCCATTAACGAACCTTTTTCCTTCACAAAATCGGGAAACTTTTCCGTCGAAAAATCACATCTTTCTTCCTTTCCAATTTTAATGTCGTATTCTCGTACGTACGTCCTCACATACATACCCTGGAACTATGGGGTGTAACAATACATGTCTCCTGCTTTATATAGACTGTTATGATTTCATTACCGTATTTTCGGCCACATACTGTACTTGTATGATCGACCTCGCCGCTTTGCGTTCATGCCGCAGGTAGAGGTACACCAGTTGTTGATCCTCGCTCTTAGGATCACAGTTCTGCATTTGGGAAGCTCCGTTTCTCCGGAGGCTTATCTTTTGGTATAGTCCCCTGTCATTGTAGGTACTTGTACATTCAGGGGTATGGCGGGGCCCTATCCCGTTGTTGTTGTTATAAAACTCTTAGAGGTCTGTAGTACTGTTGTGGGCAGAGTTTGTAAAGGATGTAACTGTTCAGGTTCAATTATTTATATATGCAGAAAGGTGACCGTTTTGGTTAGCCTGTTTTGAGTATCACTGTTTATCTTTTATGAGTTTTATTTCCGCTGATTTTCTCTGATGTTGTATCACTAGGGTGCCCGGGGTAAGGCACCAGTCGCGGGCCCGAGGTCGGGTCGTGACAAAAGTGGTATCAGAGCAGTTAATCCTCGGAAAGTGTCTACAGACCGTATCTAGTAGAGTCTTGATTATCGGCGTGTTGTGCACCACACCTATAATCAGGAGGCTATAGGATATTTAGGATTTGTTTCCATCCTTCTCACTCTGAGGTCGTGCCTTAGAGCTGTGTTATGAGTTGGACTCCCTCTGACGTATTCTTTTTACCAGTTATGCCTCTACGCAAGGCAACCAGAGCCCAGAAGGGCAAGGCAGCGCAGGGAGCTGTGAGTAGAGCACAGAGGGTTGCGAGGGCACAGGCCTAGTCATCACCTGAGGTGGTGCTTCATACGGTGAGTTTTGTGACGCCGCCAGCCCCAGCAGAGTTTAGGGCAGCAACAGTAGCTACTGAGGCCACATGCACGAGACTTGATCCCACGTCCGTGAGAGAGGATATGGGTTACAAGGAGATGGCGATTACTAGCTAGGATTATGGCGAGAATGAGGACGAGGCGTGGCGGTTCCGGTTGTTGTACCGTAGTTCACCTAGATCGATAGTTTGAGACTTCGGGACTTTTTGAGTTGATCCACCGAGTTCTATGGGTCGAGGCGAGGATGATCTCGGAGTTTATCCGAAGCTGCGGATCATGAGAGTGATCAAAGCCTCGAGAGGAGTCGGTGGTATTGGTGCACATCGTTGCGTGATCTGCCGATCGTCGGTTTGATTCATGGGAACTATCCCGGGGGGAGCATGCGCTTCCAGCTGTTTGGGACGAGTTCTCAGAGGCATTTCTTAGCCATTTCTTGCCTCCGCGGATGAGGAGGGCTCGGGCCGATAGATTTTTGATATTGAGGCAGAACGGGCGGACGGTTCGGGAGTACAATGTAGAGTTTGACTCATTGGCTCGGTATGTGCCCGCTTTAGTGATAGACATGGAGGACAGAGTGCACCGCTATGTCACAGGGCTCGATGAGTACTTAGCAGAGAGTTGCTCGGGTGTAGCTCTTCAGTCGGGCATGGACATTGCCCGCCTGCAGGCTTATACACTTGGGTGTGAGGAACGGAGAGGCCGACGGATTGACATATACCAGCAGAAGAAGGCCAGGACAGCAGGGTCCTTTGGTAACTTTCGAGGTGGACCGCCTCAGCAACAGTGTTATACCCCGTAGTTCCAGGGTATATATGTGAGGATGTACGTACGAGGTTACGACAGAAATTTTGGAAAGAAAGGAAGATGTGATTTTTCGACGGAAAAGTTTCCGGTTTTTGTGAAGAAAAAGGTTCGTTAATGGGAATTGGATTCCCAGATTTGGTATTTGGACTTTTTGGATTATATTAGAATTTTGAGATTTTATTTCCGGAAATGGTCACGTGGGGACCACGAGAGAAATTTACGGTTTTGTGGAGCCCGCTTTGTTTTTGAGATTTTCGGTATTTTGGATACTTTCGGAAGACGAAATATTTTGGACGAATCGGGGGGCGACACGTGTCACCCCCTTGTGTGGCCATGTGGGCCGAAATTGGTGGACAAGTGGCTAGGCCACTTGTCCCTTGGCCGAAATGGCCCAACACTTGGATGCCTAAATCGTTGGACATGTGGTGTGGTGGGACCCACACACACATGGCCCAATCTTGACCACCCACTTGACTTGATCTTGGCCCTTGAATCTTCTATATATACCCCTTAGCTTGAAGACTAATTCATCCCACACTTAAGACCTTTCAAGGCAAATAATACTCTCTCCCTTTTGTAGCATTTTCGTCCCCTCTCCCCCTCTTGAGTAAAAATACTTTGTGTATTGTAGTATAATCCCAAATACCTTGGCCTAGTATCCCTAGTAGTATTCCAAAGTTTTTTTAATACTAGGAACCCGGAAATACTACTTTTTTTCCCAAAAGACGCAAAAAAATGAAACCCTAGAAAAATCTTCATAAGCTTGGTTGAAGTGTTAAGAGAAGTTGTTTAGAAACTTCTAAGGGTTGCTTGGAGCGGGTTGGAGTGTAAGGAATTGGAACTAAACGTTGCTCAGGATCGACTTTAATCTTGGATAATTTTGGGCTTATCGAGGTAAATAATATTGTCCCCCTATTGTAATTGGAAATTACATATTGTAGTAATATATAGTTGAGTATACTATATATAGAATGAGTATTGAAAAGAATTGAACTGTATTTACATTGGACTGTATTTACAGTAGACTTGTGTAGTATTATTGTGAAGCAAATTTGAACACGTCCGGTTAGACGTGTAAATCCCCTGGGAGTTGTTGGCCTGGTAGCGGGCCTTGATAGGAGAGAGATTTGTGTGATAGCGGGAGGTCTTTGAATTTTACGTAGAATACGGAATCTTGTATTTAGAATATTCTATGAAGTGATCTAGCAGTTGATAGGCGTTTTGTGGCCTTTATAGGTTGCAGTACCACGAGTAGCGTATTCTACTTGAAGAGTAGAAAAGGCTAGCAGGGTTACAGTACTGTGGAGCGTTTTGCTAATTGTCGATAATCGTCGCGAGGTATGTGAACCTCTTCCTATCTTTTCTAGCATGATTGTTGTGAACTATGTAGTACGGTGACGCGTACGTGCCAAGTGATTTGGTTGGTTTAAAACATAGGGTGTTATAATAGCTTTATGGGAAGTTAGTTATAACGACTTTATATAGGTAAAAGAATGGTTTATTGATTGTAGAAGTTAAGAGACTTGATCTTCAAAGATAAGAGACTTGACTTATAAACGACTTGATTTTGAAAGTTAAGAGACTTGATCTTGAAAGATAAGAGACTTGACTTATAACGACTTGTTTTCGGAAAAAAAGAAGTAACTTGATTTTGAGTATAGGTTACTTGTTTTGAAAAGAGTACATTATTTGGGTTTTAAAAGAATACTTGTTGTGGTTTTAAAAGAAAAGAGACTTGTGGAATTGAAGAGTTTTCGGTTTAAAAGGAGGCATTGTTTTGTCTTAAGTTGGTTTAAAACATAAAGTGTTATAACAGCTTTATGGGAAGTTAGTTATAACGACTTTATGAAAACAAAGAATGGTTTTATCATTGGTTTTAAAGTGGTAACTTGACTTTAAAAGGAGAAGTGTTTTGGTCTAAAAAGAAGGCATGGTATTGCCTTAATTTGGTTTTAAAAGGAAAGTATGGAAGTTGTTTTGGTTTACTTAAAAATGTTAGTCACTCTATTTTGATACTACGGGTATCGGGTGACTTTTGTAAAAGAAATGGATCTTCTAAAAAGAATTTAACGTACGTAGTACTTTGGGATTAAAACCTGAACCTTGGCATAAAATGAAAGTACCTTGAGTTGTGTGTAACTTGCGTGTGTTTTGCGTGTGATAGCCTTGTTGTGCAAGTGTTGTATCCTTATGTTACCGCGTCTCTCGATGGAGGGCCGGTCATGTTATTCTTGATTGATGGACATACTGACACGATGGGTGGCCCACGGGTATGTTTCCATTAGGAGTGTTATTTTGTTAATCGCTTTGGACATACTGACACGATGGGTGGCCCACGAGTATGCTTCCATTGTGATTGTTGTCTTGTTGTATCCTTTTGGACCTACTGACACGATGGGTGGCCCACGGGTATGGTTCCATTAGGATTGTTGTTCCATGGACTAGCTCTCCATGAGGTTTCTCGATTCGCCTTGGTATCCGGTGGTGGCTTTAGACTTGCCCCGTCTCATGGCCGATTCGGCCTGTACTGTAGTTAGCCCTCGACTTGCCCCGTTCGATTAGTGACGAAGTCTCGTGACACGCCTTGGTACCTGTAGTTAGCCCTCGTACTTGCCGGTCATTTCGTGACACGGCGCGGTATCCGGTAGTCGGCCGTACTTGCGCCGTGTCGACCGTGGTTTGGTTGTATAGTATTGTTAGTACGGCGGTTGTTATGACACGGTGGGACCTAGTGTTCATGTGTACTTCTTGGTGTGATTATATCATAGATCACGGTGAGGAAGGTATTCCACGGGCATGATTGATGTTGTGGGCGTGAGACCCATTGTTATACTTGAGTAATGACTTTGATGGCGTGAGTCCCTGACTTGACATGACTGTTTATATATTATGGACTGTAGTTTGGTTATCATACATGTCTCCTGCTTTATATAGACTATTATGATTTCATTTACAATATTTTACAGTTTCACATACTTGGTACTGCAGACTGACCTCGCCGGGCTGCGTTCATGCCGCAGGTAGAGGTACATCGGTTGTGGATCCGCGCTCTTAGGATCACAGTTTAGCTTTTTGGGAAGCTCCGTTTCTTCGGAGGCTTATCTTTGGTATAGTCCTCTGTCAGTGTAGTTACTTGTACATTCAGGGGTATGGTGGGGCCCTGTCCCGTCATAGTTATGGTTACATTCTTAGAGGTCTGTAGTACTGTTGTGGGCAGGGTTTTGTAAAAGGTTTTAACTGTTCAGTTTGATATATGTATATATTCAGGAAGGTGACCGTTTTGGTTAGCCTGGTTCATGCTTTATGACTTGTCTCATGTTTTAGTTTTTTTATTTCCGCTGATTTTCTCTGATGTTGTATCACTAGGGTGCCCGGTAGGCACGACCACGCCCGGATCGGGTCGTGACAAGCGAAGAGTTATGCGCCCGATGCAGTGGTCCTCCGCGATCTTGAGCGCCCAGTATTGAGGCGGTCGAGCTCCAAAGCTTCGGTTTTGAGGAAGTAGAGTCTTTGGCGGATAAGGCCACCCTTACCTCAGTGTGGCCTTTGTAAAATCCATAAGGGGGAGTGTCATGCTAGTTTGGGAGATTGCTATACATGCGGCCAACAGGGCCATTTTGCGAGAAGTTGTCCGACCAGAGGTAGCGCGGATGTAGAGACTCGGCCTTCAGGATCAGTGGCGGGTTCATCGCCTTCTATAGCTATGCGCCCAATAGGGCAGGATTATGCTTAAAGCGACAAAGGGGAAAGTGAAGCAGTAGTTACAGGTATATCCTTAACCCTCTAGAGATTAGTATGCGTGATATGATGATTTTATGATTAAGTGTTATGTTTGGATAGCATTGTGTAAATTGTGATTTAGAAAACATGGTTAGTTGAAAAGGTAAGTTTGGGGTCAGGTAAATTGTGAACCTTAGAAATTATAACAGTTGAGACCTTAGATGTAAGGCCGTCTTGAGTAAAAGATTTTGCGGGTGATCTTTGTCGGAGTGCATTATATACATAGGGTGTATTAGTGTGATAAATCCATGGGTTGTGTGAGAGGGAAGTGATAGATTTCATGACTTGAATAGGTAAGATTGTTCCGGATAGGGGAACAAGAGTTTGGCGCGATAGCGGGTCGGGTTGAGAACAGATCGCGGGTCAACCCGCAACCCGGAATGAGGTGGGGTCAGTTTGAGGTGGTCCCGCTAGGTGGTAGGGTCACGAGGGTGCTAGGCCCAAGTTTAGATAACCATCGTACGAGTTCGCGGATGTGTTCAACTAGAATCGGATCGTGAAGGCCAGGAATGGCCTTAAAGGAATGTGAGGCTAGTAAGATGACCAAGGTTGGAGGTAGTAACTCCAAGGTTTTGGAAACTGAAGCAATGACGGAAGTATGGTACGTGTACTAGAAAGAGTTCGGGTGTTCGAGAAAGGTACGACGAGTAAGGGAAGAAGTGAACATGTGTTCGAATAGAAGTGATCGTTTCTTTTGTGAAGTGAAGGTGCGAAGGGAGTATCTTTTAGACCATGGGTGGGAGCTTTTGTGATGTTAGAGGTGATTCCTCGTTGACTTGGATTTAAGTATTGCGTGTGTGTTATATTATGGCCAGGTGTGGCATAATTGGTTATGTAAGTATAGTAGTGAAGACTATACCGGCACATGTGTTTGAAGACTTAGAAGGAACATTCGGGACAAATGTTTCTAAGGGGGGAAGAATGTTACACCCCATAGTTCCAGGGTATGTATATGAGGACGTGCGTACGTACGAGAATACGACATAAAAAATGGAAAGGAAGAAATATGTGATTTTTCGACGGAAAAGTTTCCGGATTTTGTGAAAGAAAAAGGTTTATTATTGGAAATTTGGATTCTCAACTTTGGTATTTAAGACTTTAAGAATTTATAAGAATTATGGATTTTATTTTTCCGGAATTGGTCACGTGGGGCCCACGGGAGGAATTTACGGTTTTGTGGGGCCCACTTTATTTTCGGATTTTTGGCATTACGGATATTTTCGGAAGATGAAATATTTTGGACGAGTAGGAGGGCGACACATGGCACCCCCATGTGGCCCTATGGCCGAAATTAGGGGACACTTGGCATTGGGGCGTTTTTCTTGGAGACATGTGGCTAGCCACATGTCTCAAAGTTGTGGTGGACATATGGTTGGTAGAATCCACACACACATGTAGCCAATCTACACCATACACATGCTTGAATCTTGGCCATTGAATGTCCTATAAATACCCCCTTAAGTTGCAAGACTTCTTCATCCACTTAAACAATTTCCAAGTCACAAAAATACTCCTCCTCAGTAGTGTCTCGTCAAAGCCCCCTCTTGTGAAGAATTTCTTCAAGTATTGTTATAATCCCAAATACCTTAGCCAAAAATCTCTTGTAGTATTCCAAAGTTATCTTTATACTAAGAGCCCGAAAATACCACTTTATTCCAATAGTCGCAAAATGAAACCCTAGAAAAATCTTCATAGCTTGGATGAAGTGTTAAGAGAAGTTGTTTAGAAACTTCTAAGGGTCTCTTGGAGCGGATTGGAGCGTAAGGATTTGGAGCTAAACGTTGCTCAGGATCGACTTATAATCTTGGATAATTTTGGGCTTATCGAGGTAATGATCTATGTCCTTCTATTGTAATTGGAAATTACATATTGTAGTAGTTTATAATTGAGTAAGATATATGGAAGGATGATTAAAAAGAATTGAACTGTATTTACATTGGACTGTATTTACAGTAGACTGTAGTATTACTGTGGGGCAGTTTTGTACACGTCCTGTAGGCGTGTAATCCCCTTGGAGTTGTTGGCTTGGTAGCGGGCCTTGTTATAGGAGGGTATTTATGTGATTGCGGGGGGGAGGTGCTGCCCAATTTTCCGTAGAATAAGGAACTGTATACTTAGAATGTTCTACGAAGAGAGTTAGAAGTTGATAGATGTGTTGTGGTTATTATAGGTGGTTACTCTGCGCGCGGAATACTCTACTTGGCTTGTGGATTAAGCCGAAGAGGTATGTGATTCTTCCTATTCTCTTGAGCATGATATTTGTGAAATATATATAGTGCGGTAGACACACGTGTGTTAAAGGAGTTTGATTTTCCTTTTGTGTCCTTGACTTGATTCTAAAGCTAAGTGACTTGTTATGAAATATTAAGGACTTGAATTATGTTAAAAAGTTGTAAAACCTCATTCGTGAGTAATGGGTGCTTGGTCTTTTAAAGAATAAAGTTATCTTGATTTCCGAAATGAGAATAGTTGTCCTTGGTTGGTTTAAAACATAAAGTGTTATAATAGCTTTATGGGAAGTTTGTTATAACGACTTTATGAAAACAAAAGAAGGGTTTTATTATTGGATTTAAAATGATAACTTGACATTTTAAAAGTTGGAGGTTGGTTTCCTTAAAAGATATGAGATATGATTTAAAGATTATGAGACGGATTTTTGAAAGTAAAGAGACTTGACTTATAAACAACTTGATTTTGGAAAGGAGAAGTAACTTGATTTAAAGGTATAGGTTACTTGTTTTGAAAAGAGTAAGACACTTGGTTTAAAAAGTATATTGCTACTTGACTTTAAAAAGGAGAAGTGTCTTTGTTTTAAAGAAAGGCATGATGTTGTTTTGATTTGCTTAAAATGATAGTTACTCTATGAATGATACTACGGGTATTAGTATCGTGTGATTTTGTACTTAAAAGGGTTCTTTTTAAGAGAGTTGAAGTATGTAGTACTTTGGGGTTAAAACCCGGATTTGTTGACATGAAATGAAAGTACCTTGAGTGTGAGTAACTGCCTATATTTACTTGTGATGGCCTTTGTTGTGCAAGTATTGTATTTCTATGCTACCGCGTCTCTCGATGGAGGGTCGGTTATCTTATTATATCCCTGGACCTACTGACATGTTGGGTGGCCCACGGGTATGGTTCCATTAGGATTGTTGTTCCATGGACTAGCCCTCCATGAGGTTTACTGATACGACTTGGTATCTGGTAGTTGGTTTTCATACTTGCCCCCGCCATTGACATGACGCAGGAGGTATCTGGTAGTTAGCCTTCGTACTTGCCCCGTTAAGTTTTGTAGCGAAGTCTCGTGATTACGGCTTGGTATCTGGTAGTTGGTCTTCGTACTTGCCCCCGTCAGCTACGTGGCGCAGGTGGTATCTGGTAGTTGGCCTTCGTACTTGCCCCGTGTCAGCTTCGTGATACAGTTATATAGTGTTGTTGGTACGGTAGGTATCTGGTAGTTGGCTTTCGTACTTGCCCCGGTCAGTGGATGATGCAGGTTGGTTCTGGTAGCTATGCCTTCGTACTTGCCCCGTACGGTTCTTATGACACAGGTAGGACCTGGTGTTCATGTGTACTCCTTGGTGTTGTTATATCATAGACTGCCGGCAGTGAGGAAGGAATTCCACGGGCATGATTGATATTGTGGGCGTGAGACCCATGGTTATATTTGAGTGATGACTTTGAGGGCGAGTCACGACTTGATACGATCGCTTATATGTTGTGTACTGTAGTTTGGCTATCATACATGTCTCCTGCTTTATATAGACTGTTATGATTTCATTACCGTATTTTCAGTTTCACATACTTGGTACCTGTTGTACTGACCTCCTTCGGGGGGCTGCGTTCATGCCGCAGGTAGAGGTACACCAGTTGTTGATCCTCGCTCTTAGGATCACAGTTCTGCATTTTAGAAGCTCCATTTCTCCGGAGGCTTATCTTTTGGTATAGTCCCCTGTCATTGTAGGTACTTGTACATTCAGAGGTATGGCGGGGCCCTGTCCCGTCGTCGTTGTTATAAAACTCTTAGAGGTCTGTAGTACTATTGTGGGCAGGGCTTGTAAAGGATGTAACTGTTCAGGTTCAATTATTTATATATGCAGAAAGGTGACCGTTTTGGTTAGCCTGTTTTGAGTATCACTGTTTATCTTTTATGAGTTTTATTTCCGCTGATTTTCTCTGATGTTGTATCACTAGGGTGCCCGGGGTAAGGCACCAGTCGCGGGCCCTAGGTCGGGTCGTGACAGTAACATAAAAACATAAAAGACCGGACGTACTGCCTCCCAAGTCGGACGGCAGTGTTAACTCATAGGCAATCTGGCCTACTCTACGGACGATCTGATAAGGTGTCATCCGAATACTGGAATGGTAGCTGTTATAATACGTAAACTCAATAAGAGGCAAATAATCCTCCTAGCTACCCCTGAAATCAATAACACAGGCCCGCAACCTATTCTCAAGGGTCTGGATAACATGCCCTGCCTGTCCGTCGGTCTGAGGGTGAAATACAACACTTAGACTCACCTGTGTCCCCAATCCCTTCTGGAAAAAAAAAACCTTCAGAAGCTAGCCGTAAACTGGGCTCATCTGTCTATCATAAATAAATGTAGGAACCCCGTGCAGTCTCATAATCTTCCTGATATATAATATCGCATAATCCTCAATTACCTCAACACAATACTTTTCCCACGGTTATCTAAAACTGTAACCTATGGCATGACGACGCTGAAGATCTTACCTGTCTCACATCCATCTCCTAATAACCTGGGTACGCATAACCACATAGTACGTAAAACTATCCTTTTACGTGGAGGAGAGAGCTTATCTCCCTTTCATAATCTTGATCATCAAGCGCCACCTTATAATCGTATAGATTTTCAAAACCTACCAACGATGTCTTCTATTTTCCGCAGGCAGCACTCGTACTTATCTTATTCTTACTTTGTGCATTTTCCTGAACTTATTTGGAAAGTCGTGGCCCTGACCACCACACTAAACCAACTCCAAGTACCTCCAAGGGAACTTAACATAAAATCCTTCAATAATCGTACGTTCTTATCTCCGTCTCTTAACGTTCAAATTCAAATCAATCATTTCAATAAAATAAGTCACATAGACTCCACAACTTATCATGTCAAAGAAGGAAGGAATAACTTACATATTACTAACACTTCCATTCCTTCCTCATCGATAACCGGCTCACTGGGAAACTGGAATCGAACCAACCTCTCTCTACAGTCAACCTTGGCATACACGAAGCCAACTAGTCTATACTCATAATGACCTTAAAGTCTTTCGTATCCAGCTCTACTAGGTCAGCTAGGGTCTGACGACTGCATCATTGTCACGACCCGACCTCGGGCCCGCGACTGGTGCCTTACCCCGGGCACCCTAGTGATACAACATTAGAGAAAATCAGCGGAAATAAAAACTTAAACATGCAGGAAGATAAAATAAGAAACAGACTAACCAAAACGGTTACCTTTCTGCATATATATATATATACCTGAACAGTTATATCCTTTTACAAACCCTGCCCACAACAGTACTACATACCTCTAAGAATGTAACCACAACTACGACGGGACAGGGCTCCGCCATACCCCTGAATGTAAGTACCTACAATGACAGGGGACTATACCAAAGATAAGCCTCCGGAGAAACGGAGCTTCCCGAACGCGAATCGTGATCCATGGCGAGGATCAACAATCGGTGTACCTACCTGCGGCATGAACGCGGCCCAAGGAGGTCGAGACAACGGTACCAAGTATGTGAAATCAAAAATCGTAAATGAAATCATAATAGTCTATATAAAGCGAGACATGTATGATAACAAAACTACAAGACACAACATATAAGCGATATATGTCAAGTCGGACTCACGCCTCAAAGTCATCACTCAAATATAATAATGGGTCTCACGCCCACAACATCAATCATGCGTGGAATTCCTTCCTCACCGCCGATCTATGATATAACAACACCAAGGAGTACATGAACACGGTGTCCCACTGTGTCATAAAACCGCACGGCAAGCATGCGAAGGCATAGCTACCAGATCCACCCTGCATCATCAGCTGACCGGGGCAAGTACGAAAGCCAGCTACCAGAACCTACCGTACCAACAATACTAAATAACTATATCACGAAGCTGACCGGGGCAAGTACGATAGCCTCTACCAGATCCTCCCTGCGCCACGTAGCTGACGGGGGAAAGTAACCAGGCTAACCACCAGATCTTCCCTGCATCATGAAACTTCGTCCAAACACTGACTCGCGAAGCTGACACGTGGCAAGTGCGATAGCCTCTACCAGATCCTCCCTACACCACGTAGCTGACGGGGGCAAGTAACCAGGCTAACCACCAGATCACAACCGTAAGTCACGAGACTTCGCCGCGAAGCTGACATGTGGCAAGTGCGATAGCCTCTACCAGATCCACCTGCGTCACGTAGCTGACAGGGGCAAGTAACTAGGCTAACCACCAGATCACAACCGTAAGTCACGAGACTTTGCCACAAAACTGAACGGGGCAAGTACGAAGGCTAACTACCAGAACCAAAGCCGAATCAGCCACGACCGGGTCAAGTACGAGAGACAACCAGAGAGTATACCGATGTACCGCGAGTCTTGATGACTATCTAAGAGAGGGTTGTGCAAGAGTAATTTTTCAGTTAGGCTGGAGCATGGCCTGTGTACGGGCTTATGCGCAGTAGGCCGAGAAACGTAGAGATCGACGGGTTAACGAAGTACAGCAGAAGAGGGTCAGGACAGAAAGGTCCTTTAGTAACTTTCAAGGCGAATCACCTCACCAGCAGATTGATTATGCACATCCACCAGTGCAGAGAGGTCCTCCACGGGGTTCAGGATGTTCGGGTTATGCAGGAGTTGGTCAGAGCTCCAAATCTTCCGGTTCACAGTGTGGCAGACGTCATCCCGGGGAATGTCGTCTTTTAGTTGGAACTTGTTTTACCTACGGCCGACAGGGCCATGTGTGGAAAGGGTGTCCAAGTAGGAGGGATGCAAGTAGGAGGACTTAGCCTTCAGGATCGACGGGTAGTTCGTCACCTTCCTTAGCTATGCGCCCTGCGGGGCAGGTTTGATTAGAACGATTAAGGAGTGAAGCGGTGAATACGGTATATCCTTAACCTGCAGAGATCGGTATGTGTGATAAGAGGAGTATATCATAAGTACTATGTTCTGATAGCAGTGTGTTAATTGTGATTAGAAATCATGGTTAGTAACCGGGGAAGATTGGGGGATAGAGAAAGTGTGAGCCTTAGAGTGTTATACGTGGAGACCTTAGAGGTAAGGCCATCTCGTGTAAAGATGTATTGTTATGTTTGACCCTTATCGGAGTGCATAGTGCACGTGAGATATAGTTGTGGGATAAGTCCCTGAGTAATGTGGAATGAAAAAGGGTAGTTGAACTAAGAAGACTGCTAGGTTTTCGTAACATGATTAGTGAGACTGTTCCGGATCGGGGAACTAGTGTTGTGCTCGTTGACGGGTCGGATTGAGGCCATGTTGCGGGTCAACCCGCGGCCTATTTGGTGGTGGGGTCAGTTTGTGGTGGTCCCACTTTGTGGTAGGGTCACGAGGGTGTTAGACCCAAGTTTAGTTAACCAGCATACGAGTTCGTGGATGCATTCGAACAGTAGTCGGGCCGAGGAGGTCAGCCGTCTTGCCTTTTAGCAAAGACCGTTTACTCGGCAGTGTGGATTTATCAAAAAGATTGTAAGGTTGCACGGGGTGCCTACCTTCACCTTATAACAGACAGTGGAGCCCAGGGTACGGCTGTTTTTGTTTCTGGAAGTTTTATCAAGCAGGGTTAAGAACTCAGGTGAGTCTCAGAATCGCATTCGCCCTCGGGCCAGGGTGTGGATTTCAGGGGTAGTCGTGGGGATTGTTGTCTCCTGTGGAGGGAGTGTTTAAGCTACCATTTCGGTGTTCGGATGTCGCCTTATGAAGCCTTGTAGGGGCGGATGTGTAAGTCGCCAGTCGATTGGTTCGATGTTGGCAAGATTCAGATAGTTGGTTCAGGCTTGTTCCAGCAGACTGTGGATAGGGTAAAGCTTGTCTAGAAGAGGTTACGCGGCTCGGAGAAATCGTGCGGATAATCGGCGACGACGCCAGAGTTCAGTTGACGGTCTTCTTGAAAGTACCACCCCGGGTTGGGTGTGACGAGTTTTGGAAAACAGAGGGAACTTAGCCCGAGTTACTTTGGGCCCTTTTGAGTTCATGTGAAGAATAGGCCAGGTTGCCTATATGTTAGCATTTGTCGTCCGACTTAGGAGGCAGTACGTCCGGTCTTTCGTATTGTTATGATCGGGAAAGTATCGGAGATCCATCCAGAGTGTTCCCAGTTAATGATGACCACGTTAGAGATAGTAACCCCGAGTTTTGGAAACTGAAGCAGTATCAGAAATGTGGTAAGAGTTCGAGTGTACGACAGCCTCAGGGATCGCATGCAGCCCGGTACCATTTGTTGGGTCGCCGGAGTGACACTAGAACTTCGCGGCAAAGTGACAAAAGTGGTATCGCGACGAGTAAAGAGAGAAGCGAGCATGTATGGCGAGCATAGATGTGATCATTTCTTTTGTAAGGAGAAGGTGCGAAGGAAGTATATTTTAGACCCCGGAGAGAGGTGTTTGTGGTAATGTTAGAGGTGTTTCCTCGTGGACTTGGATGGAGGTATTTGCGCGGGTGTTTCTGTGGCCATGTGTGGCAGGATTGTTCTCGTAAGTATAGTAGTGAATACTATACTGGCGCGTGTTTGTTTTGAGACTTAGAAGGAACATTCGGGACGTAGCGTAATTCCTTTCATGCTCCCGTAACTGCCGGGAAACATAGGCTCTAACCTTATCGTGTTGCGTCAGCACACAACCTAGCCCAACACCCAAAGTGTTACAATAATAACCTAACCCTCTAGTCCTTCAGGCCTTAGGAGGGGTTAGAACTGTAGTCGTAGTCAGCTTATCTACCCATAACTGGAAGCCTGTCTCATACTTCCGAAATATTCGGGAATTCTTAATCTCAATTATGGTTCTTGTTTCTAATTCTCTGTTGCAACCAGACTTGGTCGCTATACTTAGATTCAATTCCTTTGCTTGTCTCATGGCCAAGACTTCGTGCCAATTACAATTTTTGTGGGAGACTTCCTTCATCTCGTCAAGTAGTAATCCTACTATTCTCTCTCAGCTCATAGAGCTTATAGTCAGGTGTTCAACCTCAATTCATGGTATTGCATAATCCAATGACTTGCCAAGATTTCTTATCGCTCGAGTATCTACTCGTCTTAACTTTATTTTTCATTACAAGTTACCCTGGGGTCTCTTACCTCCCCCTATATATATGGTCTGGCCCGTCATTACAGGCTTGCCACCTATCGTCGAGGTGTTCCTAACTGCCCATCATTTCTAATGGCCTTTACACTAGTCTGGTAATTATGCCTTGGGAAACCTTCATAACTGTAATTGCATTCTCCTTATTATTCTGGTCATAACCCTTCATCATACTAATTACTAACCCAAAATATTTCTACCTCGCTCCTGGGTCATACATTTCCATTTATGCTTATAACCAGCATTTATATCCTTAAGACACATCCTCGACCATTTCCTAATGTCGTTCTCAATTACCCCAACACAATACCTTTTTCCAAAGTTATTTAAAATTGTAACTTATTGCATAACGAAGCTGGGGACTTTACCAGTCCCATATCTATGGCTTAAATAAAAGGGTACGCATAACCATCAATAATACATACAACAATCCTGTTACGCGTGGGAGAAAGCTTATCTCCTTTTAATAATATTTCCTTGAAGTCACAACCTGTTACACCCCGGAATTCCAGGATATGTTTATAAGAACGTACGTAAGAACTCGAAATTGTTAAGATTTGAGACGAGTAAAAAATTTTATCGGAATTATGGAATTGTCGGAAAACGAAATATTGCGACATACGGGAGGGCGACACGTGTCACCCCCTTTGTGGTCTTGGACGAAATGGCATGGATAAAATGGTCATTTGACCATAATTTAATTGACCAAGTCTTGTAAAGATAAAGAGCTTGACATTGTTGACTTGTCAAAGGGCCACTTGGCTTGACCTTTAATGAATTCCATCTAAGCCAACCATTTGTGTGGATCTTGACCCTTCCTAGTGTTATATAAGCTTACTAGTAGCAAGAGTTTGTCATTCTACACTTAGAGAAAAATTTGAAATCTTGTTCTTGCCCTCTATTTGAAGCTCACGACAATGGCACATTTCCAAGAGAATTTTTTTCAATTTTTGTCCAATAAGCTCCACACTTTAAACCAAGGTTCATAAGGGTATTGTAAGGGTATCTCAATAGAAAGATCCCGGAAAAGGGGCATTTTTGTATTAGTCGCAAGGCGGAAACTTAAGGAGTTCTTTAACTTTGAAGTTGGAACTTGAAGATGAGTTCTTCATATGCTTCTAAGGGTTGCTTGGAGTAGATTGGAACGTCAAAAAGAGGAGCTAAAGTTGCTAAGGATCTACTTGTAATCTTGGATCATATTTGGGCTAAATGAGGAAATAATCTTCGTCTTACATTTGTAATTGAAGATTCCATGTTATTATAAGTTAGAAATGATATGGTTCGGGCATGTGCAGATGAGATGTATGGATACCCCAGTGTAGAGGTGTAAGAGGTTGGGTATGGACGGTTCAAGAGAGGTAGAGGTAGGCCGAAGAAGTATTGAGAAGAGGTGATTAGACATGACATGACGCAGGTTCAACTTACCGAGGGCATGACCTTAAATAGGAGGTTATGGAGGACATATTAGAGTAAAAGGCTAGTAGGTAGTTGAGCATTGTCCTACTTATCCTTTTATACTAGTAGTTTAGTCTTTTTCATGTTTTGAACATTAAGCTTCAAATCGTGGGGAAACAATTGTTAATTTTAGGGGGAGAGATGGGAAAAACCGAAGGAGCAACTAAGGGAAAACGTTGAGAGCGTTTTCCTTAGTGAGAGCATTGTCCTACTTATCATGTTGGTAGGAATGAAGAGATCTCTATCCCCAAGGAGCCTAACATTAATGTCGCGGGAGCCGAGGCGTCACACTTTAATGCCGCGGGTACCAATGAGGCATCTTCAACAACGGGTCAATGCGAGGGTCAGCATGCCAAGACGGGTCAGGCGGGAGTCCATGGGTCGATGAATATTCCCGTTATGCAAAGACCAAGGTCAGTTGTGAGAAACAAAGTGACTTCTATTTCCAAGGAGTCTAGGTACTCCATGAACATTAATATCGCGGGAGCCAATGTGACAGACTTAAATGTCGCGGTAACCTAAGAGTCATCACACTTAATGGGACAACAACCTCTGAATTCTTTAAGTGTCACTAATGAATCCTTTTTGTTACATCCCGTAACTCCAGGACATGTTTAAGAGAATGTACGTAAGGAACTCAAGACTTGAAAAGGGTACGAAAGGAAGAATTGTTTTTCCGACGAAAAATCTTCCGAACGTCGGAAAGGGAAAATGTTCGTTGAGGAGAATTGGATTCTCAAAATGCATTAATTGAGGATTATGGAATGTATTTTCATTATGGAAATTTATTTTACGGATTTGGTCGTGTGGGGCCCACCCGAGGAATTTTACGTTTTGTGGGGCCCACGAGGGTTACGTAATTTTATGGGAGAATGGGAGGGCGACACGTGGCACCCTCCCACATGGCTTGGTCGAATTAATGCAAGGGTAAAAGGGTCATTTGACCATTGTAAAGATGAGAAAGTCTTGCTAATTATAGAGCTTGATATTGTTGACTTGTCAAAGGGCCACATGGGCTTGATCCTAGTGAAACTCATCTTAGCCACCCATTTGTTTAATTCTTGACCCTCTAAAGTGTTATAAATGCATAACTAGTGCAAGACTAGCTCATTTAACACTTAGAAAAATTTAGAGACCTTGTGTGTGTGCAATGGAGCTCTCGGCTTTAAGCCTATTTTGAAGACAAAATTTTGCAATTGTGGATGATAATTCACAAGACTTAAACCCAAGGTTCCTAAGAGTATTGTAAGGTTATCTCAATAGAAAGATTTCGGAAAAGTGGCGTTTTTGTATTAGTCGCAAGGCGGAAACTTAAGGAGTTCTTCAACTTTGAAGTTGGAACTTGAAGATGAGTTCTTCATAGGCTTCTAAGGAGTGCTTGGAGCGGATTAGAACATGAGGAAAGGAGCTAAGAATTGCTAAGGAACGACTTTGAATCTTGGAAAGATTAAGGGCTTGTAAAGGTATAATTTTTTGTCGTTTTAGTAATTACGATTACGTATTGTTGTAGCTTTGGATATTAGCAAGCATGAGGTTTGTATTATGAAGTTTGATAAGTATTTTGACTATTGGAACCCTAATCCGAAAACTAGTATGTTAGCCTTAAGATTACAATTCAAGTCGATTATTAGTTTTAAGTCGTCGCATGTTGTATAAAGAAGGAAATTGTAGTTGTTTATGACTATATAACATGTTAGGCCTTAGAACTTGGAATTTGAAAAGGATTGGAAAAGACTTTGAAATGTTGGTTATTGTTGGCCGAGAATGGCTAGTGAGTTTTAAACTACTTGGTATGAATTGTGGGGCGGAATTTTACACGTATTGTAAGGCGTGTAATCCCCTTTGGTTAGCTGAATTGTTGGGCCTTATATATGGCGTGTTTGGTTATTGTATTCGGCCTTGAAAAAGGTGGCAAAGTATGTAGAAACAAAGGAAGTGCTGCCCGATTTTCCGTAGAATTTAGTGACCTTGTGCTTAGAATATTCTACGTTCGAAGCTAGAGGTTTAATGGACGTATTATGACCATTTTAGGTTGAAGTACTAAGTATAGCGGATTCTACTTGAAGGATGGAATAGCTATCAAGGATTGAAGTACTTCGGAGCATTTTGCTATTTGTCGATAATCGTCGCGAGGTATGTGAACATCTTCCTTCTTTTGACATGATTTTATGTATGGAATATACATTTGGTATTATTTCATGATTTCCTTCTACTCTTAGAAGTTAAGAAATAAGTATGTTGATTTACTCTACGTAAGGGTTATGTCTAGGTTATCCTAAGTTCTTGCCAAGTCTTATGGGGGATGTTGGTAAGAATCGTTAGGAGGTATTTGGAGTCAAGTTGACTCGACTAAGTTACGACACAAATGAGAATAAGTATCGAACAAGCCATTGCAGCGTTAATAAAGGAAAATGTAATGCCGATAAGTTATATTAAAACAAGTAGAATTCTCCATCTGCATAGAAGCTAAGATAAGACAAAATTGTATTACATTTTCTAGATCATGACTACTTGAATAAGATCGTTATAAATAAGTATAACTTATTCACAACACACCAAGTATATGTTACTTAATTCAAAAGAGTTTACGTATGAAGTTTTTAAGACTTTGAAACTTGTTTTCTTAAAAGTTAAGGGACTTGAAGTATTTTGAAAACTATGTGATTTGATTTGAAAGTATAAGTCTCTTGGTTATAAAAGGAATGAATTTGTTTAAGACATAAAGAGTTATAACGGCTTTATGGGAAGTTGGTTATAACAACTTTATGGAAAATTAAAAAATGGTTTTCTTCAGTAATGTAAGAAAAGAAATGATTTGAAATAAAGAAGGGCAAATTGTTTTAAAGGTACCAATTGCTTAAGGTTTTTAAGAAAGAAGTCACTTGATTTAGAAGCCGGTAAATGTATTTCTAAAAAGGTATTGTGACTTGTCTTGAAAGGTAGATATGACTTGATACTACAGGTGGTAGTATCTGGGAAGTTTTATTTGAAAAAGAGTCTTTCTAAAGGAGTAGAGGTGCGTAGTACTTTGGGTTAAATTCCCGGATTTTATATGACATTATCGTCCCAGAAATGGGCCGGGCAGTATACCTTTATGGGCAGACTATATGACATTATCGTCCCAGAAATGGGCCGGGCAGTATACCTGTATGGGCAGACTATATGACATTATCGTCCCAGAAATGGGCCGGGCAGTATACCTTTATGGGCAGACTATATGACATTATCGTCCCAGAAATGGGCCGGGCAGTATACCTGTATGGGCAGACTATCTGACATTATCGTCCCAGAAATGGGCCGGGCAGTATACCTTTATGGGCAGACTATATGACATTATCGTCCCAGAAATGGGCCGGGCAGTATACCTGTATGGGCAGACTATGTGACTTTATCGCGTCCCAGTTTGGGCCGGGCAGTATAGGCGTCCCTCCGTAAAGGGCCGGATTAGGTTATGAAAGATAAGTAAGTTAGATGGTAATAAACTTAATGACTTCTCCTAAGTATGTACGTAAGATATGGCTATAACTCTTAATGGAATGGAAAAGATAATGATGTGCAATTAAGTTCATAAGGGGTAATGACACGCAGATCCGGTATGTACTTTTATACTTGCCCTCGCATTCTTTTATACGATTATAATCGGTTTCTTGTACTTTATTTCATTCCATATTCGATTTTTGTTATGCATTCTTCGGGGGGCTGCGTTCATGTCCGCAGGTTTAGGTACACAGTTGTGGATCCGCGAGCTTAGGATCCTGGTTCAGCATTTTGAGATGGCTCCAATGTTCCGGAGTCGTCATGGCTATGTATATTCAGGGGTACGGCGGGGCCTTGTCCCGTCATAGTATGTGTTCAAATCTTAGAGGTCTGTATTCACATGTGGGCTGGACTGGTTAGAGTTGTAATTACATTTTTGGATAGTGTAAGCCATTTTTGGGTGATTTATATTACGGCGGCCTTATCGGCTTTGCCTTGGTAAAAAAAAAAGTGTGTTATTTATTTTCCGCAGCAGTTTATTATGTTGTATGATTATAAGGGTGCCCAGGTAGGGCACTGCCGCGCCCGGTCGGGTCGTGACAAAAGTGGTATCGAGCGATTAGTCCTCGGAAAGTGTCTACAGACCGTGTCTAAGTAGAGTCTTGATTATCGGTGTGTTGTGCACCACATCTATAATCAGGAGGCTACAGGACATTTAGGATTGGTTTCCATTCTTCTCACTCTGAGATCGTGCGATAGAGCTGTGTCGTTAGGGTCGTCTCTCCCTAACGAGTTATGTTGATTGCAGCTACGAGAAAGGCAGCAGTGACCCAGGAAGGACTATGTGGATTGCGTATCCAGGTTGGTAATGATTATAGTATAGTTGGTATTGTGACATACATCTATACGGAGTTATGTATGAGGGTCAGACGCGTGTTGCCTAGAATGATTTTAAATTTCCAGGAGTTGGTAAAGACTAACTAGATACCGGGAAGGTATGGAACAGTTAATGAATTCTCGCCAAGGTCTGATGTTTTATTTTGAGATGATTGGGAAAGGATGAGTTGTCTGATAGGGTAGTGAACCCTTAAGAAGCCATGTTAAGGACCTTAACGGAATGTCATGTTAATAGATTAAGCTACGTGGTAGGCTTAAGAGAATTGTACGGATGAGGTCCGTATAGAGTAAGTAATGGTTGTTGTGATCAAGAAGACACGATCGTGGTATTATGAGAAGTTTTGTACCGCGCATCTTGGGATGGTAAGGTAGGCTTGGAGCATGGAAATTGCGAGCCTAAGAATATTGATAGCCGAGACCTTAGATATATAAGGCTCTCTCGCCATAAGATTTTAAGTCGGACCAGGATAAGAGTTAAGTGCGACGGGTCGGGAGGACTGTTACGGTCGCCCATAGCCTGAAATAGAGTGGGATCAGTTGGTAGTAGTTCCGCTACGTGACAGGGTCACGAGGGTGCAAGGCCCAAGTCTGATTAATTGTTTTACGGGTTCGTGGACACGTTCCACCGGAACCAGGTTGTGAGAGCCAGAAATTGCCTTATGTTGTTTAAAAGAGTGTTTGGGGTGGTAGCTGAGCGAGAATATGAGGTTTTCCCGGTGATGATACAGTCGTCAGACCCAAGTAGACCTAGTAGAGATGATTATTACGGGCTTTGAGGTCATTATGAGTATGGGCTAGTTGGCTTCGTGAGTGCCAAGGTAGACATTTTAGTATAAGTATTGTTGTGTTGCCATGGGTGGCATATGTTGTATAAAGGTTGTTGTAAAAGGAGACTATGTCGCTATCTATTTTGATTGGACTCCGAAAGAACATTCGGGGACGAATGTTTCTAAGGGGGGAAGAATGTTACACCCCGTAACTCCAGGACATGTTTAAGAGAATGTACGTAAGGAACTCAAGACTTGAAAAGGGTACGAAAGGAAGAATTGTTTTTCCGACGAAAAATCTTCCGAACGTCGGAAAGGGAAAATGTTCGTTGAGGAGAATTGGATTCTCAAAATGCATTAATTGAGGATTATGGAATGTATTTTCATTATGGAAATTTATTTTACGGATTTGGTCGTGTGGGGCCCACCCGAGGAATTTTACGTTTTGTGGGGCCCACGAGGGTTACGTAATTTTATGGACGAATGGGAGGGCGACACGTGGCACCCTCACACATGGTTTGGTCGAATTAATGCAAGGGTAAAAGGGTCATTTGACCATTGTAAAGATGAGAAAGTCTTGCTAATTATAGAACTTGATATTGTTGACTTGTCAAAGGGCCACATGGGCTTGATCCTAGTGAAACTCATCTTAGCCACCCATTTGTTTAAGTCTTGACCCTCCATAGTGTTATAAATGCATAACTAGTGCAAGACTAGCTCATTTAACACTTAGAAAAATTTAGAGACCTTGTGTGTGTGCAATGGAGCTCTCGGCTTTAGGCCTATTTTGAAGACAAAATTTTGCAATTGTGGATGATAATTCACAAGACTTAAACCCAAGGTTCCTAAGAGTATTGTAAGGTTATCTCAATAGAAAGATTTCGGAAAAGTGGCGTTTTTGTATTAGTCGCAAGGCGGAAACTTAAGGAGTTCTTCAACTTTGAAGTTGGAACTTGAAGATGAGTTCTTCATAGGCTTCTAAGGAGTGCTTGGAGCGGATTGGAACATGAGGAAAGGAGCTAAGAATTGCTAAGGAGCGACTTTGAATCTTGGAAAGATTAAGGGCTTGTAAAGGTATAATTTTTTGTCGTTTTAGTAATTACGATTACGTATTGTTGTAGCTTTGGATATTAGCAAGCATGAGGTTTGTATTATGAAGTTTGATAAGTATTTTGACTATTGGAACCCTAATCCGAAAACTAGTATGTTAGCCTTAAGATTACAATTCAAGTCGATTATTAGTTTAAGTCGTCGCATGTTGTATAAAGAAGGAAATTGTAGTTGTTTATGACTATATAACATGTTAGGCCTTAGAACTTGGAATTTGAAAAGGATTGGAAAAGACTTTGAATTGTTGGTTATTGTTGGCCGAGAATGGCTAGTGAGTTTTAAACTACTTGGTATGAATTGTGGGGCGGAATTTTACACGTATTGTAAGGCGTGTAATCCCCTTTGGTTAGCTGAATTGTTGGGCCTTATATATGGCGTGTTTGGTTATTGTATTCGGCCTTGAAAAAGGTGGCAAAGTATGTAGAAACAAAGGAAGTGCTGCCCGATTTTCCGTAGAATTTAGTGACCTTGTGCTTAGAATATTCTACGTTCGAAGCTAGAGGTTTAATGGACGTATTATGACCATTTTAGGTTGAAGTACTAAGTATAGCGGATTCTACTTGAAGGATGGAATAGCTATCAAGGATTGAAGTACTTCGGAGCATTTTGCTATTTGTCGATAATCGTCGCGAGGTATGTGAACCTCTTCCTTCTTTTGACATGATTTTATGTATGGAATATACATGTGGTATTATTTCATGATTTCCTTCTACTCTTAGAAGTTAAGAAATAAGTATGTTGATTTACTCTACGTAAGGGTTATGTCTAGGTTATCCTAAGTTCTTGCCAAGTCTTATGGGGGATGTTGGTAAGTGTTATACCCCGTAGTTGCAGGGTATGTAAGTGAGGACGACGCATTTGAGTAGCACGTGAAATTTTGAAAAGAAAGAAAGATGTGAGTTTTCGACGGAAAAGTTTCCGGTTTTTGTGAAGAAAAAGGTTCGTTAATGGGAATTGGATTCCCAGATTTGGTATTTGGTCTTCATAGATTATATTAGAATTTTGGGATTTTATTTTCGGAAATGGTCACGTGGGGCCCACGGGAGAAATTTACGGTTTTGTGGGGCCCGCTTTGATTTTGAGATTTTGGCCGTTATGAATATTTTCGGAAGACGAAATATTTTGGACGAATCGGGGGGCGACACGTGTCACCCCCATGTGGCACCCTTGACCGAAATATGTTTGTGCACAACACCCGGTTAGAGTCGTTTTTCGACGAAACGTTCTACCTAGCTTACGAAGGGTAATTTACGGCTATGTCATTTAGTATTTTTGCGGATTTTTCCGAGAGACGAAACGTTTTGGACCAACGAGAGGGCAACACTTGGCACCCTCTCGTTGGTGGACTTGAAGGGGCGGTTAGGGCCGATTGAATGGGCAAGTGTTGGTAGATATTTGTGTAGATATTTGTGAGGGTTTTAAGGAGTAGGGTCTAGGGGGCACTTGGGCATATCTTGGCCCTCCACTTGCCCCCCACTTGGCTAGATCTTGGCCATTGGTTGGCCTTTGCTTGGCCTATAAATACCCTCCCCCTTTGAAGACTTCTTCATCCATTCCATAATTTCCAAGTCTTGAAAACCTCCCTCCCTCCTTGTGGTTTCGTCCCTCCCCTCTTCCTTTTGAGAGGCCTTGGCCGAGGGGTGCACCCCCCTCTTAGAGGCCTTGGCCGAGGGGTACACCGCCCCTCCTAGTGGTGTGCCGAGAGGTACCCTCCCCCTCTCTTGGTTGAAATACTCTCCAAAGTATTGTTACTATACCCAAATTACCTTAGCCGTATACCTTGTAGTATTCCAAAGATACCTCTATACGTAGAGCCCGGAAATACTACCTTATATCCTTTTAATCTCAAACCGAAACCCTAAGGAAAATCTCCATAGTTGGTTGGAGTATTAAGAAGAAGTTGTGTAGAACTTCTAAGGGTTGTTTGGAGCGGGTTGGAGCGCGCGGAGTAGGAGCTAAACCTTGCTCAGGATCGACATTATAACTTGGATAATTTTGGGCTTATCGAGGTAAATATTCTTGTCCCCTAATGTAATTGGAAATTACATGTTGTAGGATTGTATAGTTGAAGTATACTATGTATAGATCTGAATAATACTTGCAATGTCTTTTGACTTAAGCTGAATAAAGAAGAGAATCAATCTGTAATTACATGATCAGACATGAGACTTGTGGTATTATTGTACTGAAGAATTGTAGACGTCCGGCTAGCCGTATAAACCCCTCGTTGGCTTGGTAGCCTACCGATCGAGAGAGATTTACGCTGTTGCGGGGAGATGCGGCGAATTTTCTGTAGAATATGGAACCAAGTGTTAATAGACGTTTGTGGTCTATATAGGTGGAAGTACTACGAGTAGCGTATTCTACTTGAAGAGTGGAAAAGGCTAGCGCGGTGCAAGATCGGCGAGCGTACGCTTGTCGATAATCGTCGCGAGGTATGTGAACCTCTTCCTATCCTTTCTAGCATGATGTTTTGTAAACTATGTAGTACCGTAGACGTACATGTGCTAAACGAGTTTGGTTGGTTCAAAACATAGGGTGTTATAATAGCTTTATGGGAAGTTAGTTATAACGACTCTATATAGGTAACAGAATGATTTATTACTTTAGAAGTTAAGAGACTTGATCTTGAAAGATAAGAGACTTAACCTAATTGACTTGATGTGTAACATTTTGTTAAAAATGTTGTAAAACCTCATTAGCGAGTAATGAGTACTTGATTTTAAAAAGAATAATGTTTTACTGAATTCGGAAATGAGAATAAGTATCGAACGAACCACAACAGCGCTAATAAAGGGAAATGTATTGACTAATCAAGTATTATTAAAACCAGTAGAAACCTCCATCTGCATAGAAGCTAAGATGAGACAAAATGATATTACATTTCCTAGATCATGGTCATTAAAAGATTGTTATAAACAAGAATAACCTACTCACATATAAGGTATATGTTTCTCAAATTGTTTTAAAGGATTTAAAACTATGAACTACGAAACCTTTCAAAAAATGAGAAACTTGAGTAAATGGAATTAGGCAAACTTGAACGTTTGGAAAAGAATGTTGTTACTTGATTTTACAAAGGGAAGTGTTTTGATTTACTTCAAAAGATAATCACTCTATTGTTATATACTACGGGTATTGTGTGACTTTTGTGAAAATAACGGATCTTCAAAGAGTTATTGTATAAAGTACTTTGGGGATAAAAACCCGATCTCGTTAATCATATAGTAGAAAGTACCTTATGTGTGAATAACTTGATTGTATTGGTTTGTGATAGCACAGTAATACCTTCTTGTTGATTTGATAAGTAAACATATTAGGATGCTACGTGTGTTAGTATTCGTGATATTTGTGTAAAGGGTTTCCCTTGTTGTGCTTATGTTGTTTAAACGCGAGCCGTTGTCTTGGTATTACATCACTCACCTCTTGACATGTTTCCGGGTTAAGCCGCCTCCACGCGGGTAGACTCAGTGATGCAGGACCATGATTCGAGAATACCTCACGCGGGTCCCGGGGCCTGCGCGAGCTACGAGAGTTCCGGTGTTAGCGCGGCCTTTATGGTCACGCGGTGCATGTGCCATGCGATCGCGAGTCGGGGATTTACGCCGGAGTAGCTACCTCGATGCGGGTTATACCTCATGCGGCCTATGAGATTGGCCTATGCGGAGTGCGGGAGTTCCAGTGGCTAGACGCGCACATTTGATATTGCGCGGCGACCGGCCTTTGATCATGTGACGGCCAGACAGATATCATGATACGCTTTATGACCTTGATAGTATCGCTGGTGTTAGTAGTCGGCTATGCCTTCGATTTACCCCGCATCGCTTGATTTGGACACAGTGGGACTGCTGTTCACGTGTATTCCTTGGTGCTTTTCTATCATAGATCGCGGTGAGGAAGGTATTCCACGCATGATTGATGTTGTGGCGTGAGACCCATTGTTATATTGAGTGATGACTTTGAGGCGTGAGTCCCCGACTAGACATGATCGCTTATTTATCAGGAATCGCAGTTTGGTTATCATACATGTCTCCTGCTTTATATATAGACTACTATGATTTCATTTACAGTATCTTAATGTTTCACATACTTGGTACTGTTATCGACTCCTTCGGGCCGCGTCATGCCGCAGTAAAGGTACACCGATCGTTGATCCTCGCTCTTAGTGGTCACGTCAGTTTGGGAAAGCTCCGTTTCTCGGAGGCTTATCTTGGTATAGTCCCTGTTGTAGGTGCTTACATTCGGTCACGACCGAATCCGGCCCGTGATCGTGCCTTACCGGGCACCCTAGTGATACAACATCAGAGAAAACCAGCGTAAAATAAAACATGAGTCATGAACCACGAGATATAATAAGTAAACAGGCCAACCAATACAGTTGCCTTCAGTATATACATAAAAACCCGAACAGTTAACCTTTTTACAAACCCTGCCCACAACAGTGCCACATACCTCTAAGATTTACAACAACTATGACGGGACAGGGCCCCGCCATACCCCTGAATGTATAAGCATCTACTGCACTGTGGTAACATACCAAAAGATAAGCCTCGAAGGAACGGAGCTTTCCAATACGCCGAAAGGTGATCCTAAAAGCGGGATCGACACCGATGTACCTTTTACTGCAGATGAACGCAGCCTCGGGCGAGGTCAAGACAACAGTACCAACTATGTGAAATCAGAAAATATCAGAAATGAAATCATAATAGTCTATATAAAGCAGAGACATGTATGATAACCAAACTACGATCACAACATAGAAGCGACCATGTCAAGTCGTGGACTCACGCCTAAAAGTCATCCTCATGCCCGTGGAACTCCTTCCTCACCGCCAGCGATCTAGGTACAAATCATGTGATACGTATAATGTGTCTCGCCCGTCTTATGGACCCAATATAGAAAATGGTGGAATACATTCTGCTCATCCATGAACCGGTAGTCGAGTGGAATACATTCGGATGAACCTAGTCAAGTGAAATACATTCGGATGAACCGGTCCTCAAGTGAAATACATTCGGATGAACCTGGCCTCAAGTGAAATACATTCCGGATGAACCGTAATCAAGTGAAACACATTCGGATGAACCAGAGTCGAGTGAAATACATTCCGGATGAACCAGAATCAAGTGATATACATTCGGATGAACCGGTAGTCGAGTAGAACACAGTATTTACACAACAAGGCTATCACACGTAACATGGTCAAGTTTCATAACAACAAGTATAAGCAAGTTACACACGACTCAAGGTACTTTCATTTTATATCAAAGTCCGATTTTAACCTTAAAGTACTACGTCCGTTAAATTCCTTTTAAGATCCATTCCTTTACAAAGGTCACCCGATACCCGTAGTATAAGATTTGAGTGACTAACATTGTTAAGTAAACCAAAATGCTTTCCTTTGTAAAATCAAGTGACAACCTTATTTTCCAAACGCTCAAGTTGCCTAATTTCAATGCTCAAGTTTCTCATTTTAGAAAAAGGTTTCAGAGTTCATAGTTTTAAATCCTTTAAAACATAATTCTCCTTTAAACGTTTTGAGAAACCTATGTCTTATAAGTGAGTAGGTATTCTTGTTTATAATCAATCTTATTAAGCAGCCATGATCTAGGAAATGTAATATCATTTTGTCTCATCTTAGCTTCTATGCAGATGGAGGTTTCTACTGGTTTTAATAATACTTCTTTAGTCAATACATTTTCCTTTTATTAACGCTGCAGTGGTTTGTCGATACACATTCGATTCAAATCAAGAAACATTCTTAAGCCGTTATACCTAACTTCCCATAAAGCTAGTATAACTCTTAAGCTTTCAAAACCCAAGTAATACTCATTCTTTCAAAGCGATTCATAGATCTTTTGAAATGCTTCAAGTTCTTTATTAACACATATCAAGCCAGTTATTATTCAAATCAGTTACCTTTTTTACAACCCACAAAGTATGTGCTTATCCACATAAAGCTATTATAACCAACTTCCCATAAAGCCGTTATAACACTTTATGTTTTAAATCAATCAAATACATTTAGCACATGTACGTCTACCGTACTACATAGTTCACACATATCATGCTAGAAGAGATAGGAAGAGGTTCACATACCTCGCGACGATTGTCGACTAATAGCAAAACGCTCCAAGTACCTCAAACCGCGGCTACTCCTAAGCCAAGTGGATCACTCCACACGTAGTACTACAACCTATAGAGGCCACAAAGCGCCTATTAATACCTTTAGATCCCGACGAGAATATTCTACGTAAAATTCGGCAAAGACCTCCCCGCAACAGCAGAAATCTCCTCCTCTATCGAGGCCGCTACCAAGCCAACCGTGGGGTTAACACGTCTGACCGACGCGTGTACAATTCTACTACACAAAGAATGCTACACAAGTCTATCGTAATACGTCCTATGTAATTACATTGATTCTCTTATTTAAATTCAGCTTAAGTCGCAAGACATTGCCGTAAGTATTATTCAGCTTAAGTCAAAAGACATTGCACAATTATAATGTTCAGTTCTATATATAGTATACTTCAACTATATATTCCTACAACATGTAATTTCCAATTACAAATGAAGGTCAAGAATGTTTACCTCGATAAGCCCAAAATTATCCGAGTTTATATGTCGTTCTGAACAAGGTTTAGCTCCTACCCGGCGCTCCAAAACGCTCCAAGAAACCCTTAGAAGTGTCTACACAACTTCTACTTAATACTTCAACTACGGTGAAGATTTTTCCTTAGGGTTTCGTTAGTGGCTAAAGGAAAGTATAATAGTATTTTCCAAGCCAGATAAGTATAACCTTGGAAAGTACAACAAGGTATTTGGGCTAAAGTATTTTGACAAGATAACAATACTAGGAGAGTATTTCTATACCACAAAGGGGTATTATACGAAACAACTAGGCTAGGGGGGTACCCTACGGCTAGCACCACTAGGAGGGGATACTTTCGCCAAGGGGCCTTCTCAAAGGGGGAGGGTGTGGCGGACGACTACTACAAGGAGAGGGGAGGAGATTTCAAGACTTAGGCACATTTTTGGATGAAGAACTCTTCAAGCTTAGGGTATTTATAGGTCAAGCCATGGCCAACCAATGGCCAAGATGAAGACAAGTGTGGTGCAAGTGTAGGTTAGATTTCCACCATGTGTACCTTATCCATCTACCACACAACTTGCACAAAAATATCCTACCAACTAAAGCCCTCTTTTTCGTCCCACCATTGCGCCCCATTTGTTCCAATGTGAGGGTGACACATGTCACCCTCCCGTTGGTCCACAATGTTTCGCCTCTCGGAAAAATCCGCAAAAATTATAAATGACATAGCCGGAATTTTCCCAACAAAAGTCAGTGGAAACGCTTTCATTTAAAAACGACTCTAATCGGGTGTTGTGTACAAATTTCAAACTTGCCTAACTTAAGGCTCAAATTTTCTACGCACGCCCTCACGCATATACTCAAAATACGGATATAACATTCTTCCTTAGAAACATTCGTCCCGAATGTTCCTTCACAAGTCTCAACACAAACATGCGCCAAGATAGTCTTCACCGCTATACGCATTTAAAAACAATCATGCCACACCGCCATGAAATAACAAATGCACAAAATACGAAATCCCAAGTCCACGAGGAATCACCTCTGTTATCACAAAAGAAACGATCACACTCGCTCACTTCTCCCCTACCTCGCCGCACTCGCTCAACACTCGAACTCTTCCCAAGACACGCACCACACTTCACCAACGCTCGCTTTCAACCTCGAGTCACTGCCTCCAAACTTGGTCATCTTTCTAACCTCGATTTCCTCTAAGGCCACTCTCGGCCTTCACGAACTGATTCTGGTCGAACGTATCCACGAACTCATAAGATGGTCATCTAAACTTGGGCCTAGCACCCTTGTGACTCGCCACCGGGCGACCACCTGAGCTGACCTTTCCTCGAACGACGCGGGTTGGCCCGCAACACGGCCCCAACCCGACCCACTATCGCGCCAACTCTTGCTCCGACACGGAACAATCTTGCTAAAACACATCATGAAAGCTACCACTTTCATTTACCCAACCCAGGGACTTATCACACAATACATTCTAGGCATAAAATGCACTCTGACAAGGATCACTCGCAAAAATCTTGTACTCAAGACGGCCTTACATCTAAGGTCTCAACTGTAATATTCTAAGGTTCATCATTTTCTCACCCCCAGGCTTACCCTTTCACTAAGCATGTTTCTAAATCACATTTTAGCACCAAGCTATCCGAACATAACACTTAACACATTATCATAACAAACAAAACTCTAGATGGTTAAGGATATACCTGAAGCTACCGCTCCACTCTAATCATAAGTCTGCCCTGCAGGGCGCATAACTGTAGAAGGCGATGAACCTGTCATCGATCCGCAGGGTCGCGCTAAGCCGCGGTACCTCTCCTATAAGCACAGTCTCTCGTCACATGGCCCTGACGGCCGCAGGTGAAACAAGCACCAGTAAAAAGACGACATTCCCCGGGATGATGTTTGCCACATCGTGCACACTGAGGGGGACATGAATCCCGCTGGCTAGCACTCACGTATACCTGTGAACCAGAAGCCCGAGCTCGACCAGCCCGAATACCTGAACGTCCCAAGATCGAGGGGACCACTGCATGGTGGAGGTACATAACTAGATCGCCGAGGCGGTCCGCCTCGAAAGTTACCAAAGGACCTCGCTGCTCGCCCTCTCTCGCGATCTCGGCCATTCCGTCGACCTCTCCGTGCCTCACATCCTAGTGCATGAGCTTGCATGCGGCAATGTCCATGCCCTACAAGAGCTACACCCGCACAAGCCTCGCCAAGTAATCGCCCGCCTGACGTAGCGGTGTACTCGTCCTCCATATCCGCTACTACGGAACATACCGAGCTAATGAGTCGAACTCACATTGTACTTCTAACCGCCCGCCCGCCCCGCCTCAACGTCAAAAATCTGTTTACCCGAGCCCTCCTCATCCGCGAGGCAAGAAATGTGCAAGAAATGCCCTCGAGAACTCGTCCCAAATCTGGAAGTGCATGCTCTTCCCGACAGCTCCACGAATCAAACTACCAATCGCAGATCACGCGGTGATGCGAACCCAATACCACCGACTCGCCTCGAGGCTCGATCACTCTACGATCCGTCAGGCGTCGGATAAACTCCCGAGGTCGCCTCGGCTCTCGATCCATAGAACACCGGAGGGCTACAACTCGGGAAGTCACGTAGCCTCAAACCGCTCGCCGGTGTACTACGGTGCTACGGGCCGGAATCACGATCCAAATTTATCCTCATATCCGCCACGACCGCCGCGAATCGCCATCTCCTTGTACTTATCTCATCGGCTCAGCCGCTGGATCGAGGCTCAGTGCATCAGAGTCTCGCAGCCATCGCTGCGCTCTAAACTCTGGCTGGTGCCGGGCGGCGCGAAACCCGCCGTCGGCATCGCTCAGCATCGACGCTCGCGCCTCGCATTCTCTCAGATCTCACTAACACTCTCCTCGACTTCCTTGCCCACTGGGCTCAGGTTGCTTACGCGGAGGCATAATCGTAAAGGAAAGGAATATGTCGAGGGGTCCAATTTATCACACGACTCTAAGGCACGATCTCGAATGAGAAGGATGGAAACCAATCCTAAATGTCCCGCACTCCTCCTGATTATAGATGTGGTGCACAACACACCGATAATCAAGACTCTACTAGACACGGTCTGTAGACACTTTCCGAGGACTAACTGCTCTGATACCACTTTTGTCATGACCCGAATCCCGGGCCCGTGACTGGTGCCTTACCCCGGGCACCCTAGTGATACAACATCAGAGAAAACCAGCGGAAAATAAAACACGAGTCATGAAACAAGAGATATAATAAGTAAACAGGCCAACCAATACTGATTGCCTTCAAGATATACATAAAAACCCGAACAGCTTAACCTTTTTACAAACCCCGCCTACAACAAAGCATGCACTTAAGATTTACAACAACTATGACGGACAGTGGCCCCGCCATACCCCGAATGTATAAGCATCTACTGCACTCAGTGGTAACATACCAAAAGATAAGCCTCCAAGGAACGGAGCTTTCAATACGCCAAAGGTGATCCTAAAATGGATCGACACCGATGTACCTTTTACTCATGCAGATGAACGCACTTCAAGGAGGTCGATAACAGTACCAACTATGTGAAATCAGAAAATATCGTAAATGAAATCATAATAGTCTATATAAAGCGGAGACATGTATGATAACCAAACTACGATTCACAACATAGAAGCATGTATGTCAAGTCGTGACTCACGCCTAAAAGTCATCCTCATGCCCGTGGAACTCCTTCCTCACCGCCAGCCTAGGTACAAATCATGTGATACGATAATGTGTCTCGCCCGTCTTATGGACCCAATATAGAAAATGGTGGAATACATTCCTGCTCATCCCATGAACCTAGTCGAGTGGAATACATTCCGGATGAACCGTAGTCAAGTGAAATACATTCTGGATGAACCGGTCCTCAAGTGAAATACATTCCGATGAACCGGTCCTCAAGTGAAATACATTCCTGATGAACCAGAATCAAGTGAAATACATTCGGATGAACCCAGAGTCGAGTGAAATACATTCCGGATGAACCGTAATCAAGTGATATACATTCGGATGAACCGTAGTCGAGTAGAACACAAGATTTACACAACAAGGCTATCACACGTAACATGGTCAAGTTTCATAACAACAAGTATAAGCAAGTTACACACGACTCAAGGTACTTTCATTTTATATCAAAGTCCTGATTTTAACCTTAAAGTACTACGTCCGTTAAATTCCTTTTAAGATCCATTCCTTTTACAAAGGTCACCCGATACCGTAGTATAAGATTTGAGTGACTAACATTGTTAAGTAAACCAAAATGCTTTCCTTTGTAAAATCAAGTGACAACCTTATTTTCCAAACGCTCAAGTTGCCTAATTTCAATGCTCAAGTTTCTCATTTTAGAAAAAGGTTTCGTAGTTCATAGTTTTAAATCCTTTAAAACATAATTCTCCTTTAAACGTTTTGAGAAACCTATGTCTTATAAGTGAGTAGGTATTCTTGTTTATAATCAATCTTATTAAGCAGCCATGATCTAGGAAATGTAATATCATTTTGTCTCATCTTAGCTTCTATGCAGATGGAGGTTTCTCCTGGTTTTCATAATACTTCGTTAGTCAATACATTTTCCTTTATTAACGCTGCAGTTGGTTTGTCGATACACATTCCGATTCAAATCAAGAAACATTCTTAAGCCGTTATACCTAACTTCCCATAAAGCTAGTATAACTCTTAAGCTTTCAAAACCCAAGTAATACTCATTCTTTCAAAGCGATTCATAGATCTTTTGAAATGCTTCAAGTTCTTTATTAACACATATCAAGCCAGTTATTATTCAAATCGATTACCTTTTACAACCCACAAAGTATGTGCTTATCCACATAAAGTTATTATAACCAACTTCCCATAAAGCCGTTATAACACTTTATGTTTTAAATCAATCAAATACATTTAGCACATGTACGTCTACCGTACTACATAGTTCACACATATCATGCTAGAAGAGATAGGAAGAGGTTCACATACCGCGACGATTGTCGACTAATAGCAAAACGCTCCAAGTACCTCAAACCTGGCTACTCCTAAGCCAAGTGGATCACCCACACGTAGTACTACAACCTATAGAGGCCACAAAGCGCCTATTAATACCTTTAGATCCCGACGAATATTCTACGAAAATTGCAAAGATCTCCCGCAACAACAGAAATCTCCTCCTCTATCGAGGCCGCTACCAAGCCAACCAGTGGGGTTAACACGTCCGACCGACGTGTACAATTCTACTACACAAAGAATGCTACAAGTTCATCAATACATCCCTATGTAATTATGATTCGGTTCTCTTATTTAAATTCAGGCTTAAGTCGCAAGACATTGCCGTAAGTATTATTCAGGCTTAAGTCAAAAGACATTGCCGCACAATTATAATGTTCAGTTTTATATATAGTATACTTCAACTATATATTCCTACAACATGTAATTTCCAATTACAACAGAAGGTCAAGAATGTTTACCTCGATAAGCCCAAAATTATCCGAGTTTATATGTCGTTCCTGAACAAGGTTTAGCTCCTACTCCGTGCGCTCCAAAACGCTCCAAGAAACCCTTAGAAGTGTCTACACAACTTCTACTTAATACTTCAACTACGGGTGAAGATTTTTCCTTAGGGTTTCGTTTAGTGGCTAAAGGAAAGTATAATAGTATTTTCCGGGCTTCGTATAAGTATAACCTTGGAAAGTACAACAAGGTATTTGGGCTAAAGTATTTTGGACAGTATAACAATACTAGGAGAGTATTTCTATACCACAAAGGGGGGTATTATACGAAAACAACTAGGCTAGGGGGGGGGTACCCCACGGCTAGCACCACTAGGAGGGGGGGGATACTTTCGGCCAAGGGGCCTTCTCAAAGGGGGGAGGGGTGTGGCGGACGACTACTACAAGGAGAGGGGAGGGAGATTTCAAGACTTAGGCACATTTTGGATGAAGAACTCTTCAAGCTTAGGGGGGTATTTATAGGTCAAGCCATGGCCAACCAATGGCCAAGATGAAGACAAGTGTGGTGCAAGTGTAGGGTTAGATTTCCACCATGTGTACCTTATCCATCTACTACAACTTGCACAAAAATATCCTACCAACTAAAGCCCTCTTTTCGCCCACCATTGCCGCCCATTTGTTCCAATGTGAGGTGACACATGTCACCCTCCCGTTGGTCCAAAATGTTTCGTCTCTCTTAAAAATCCGAAAAATTTATAAATGAAATAGCCGTATTTTTCCCAACAAAAGTCAGTGGAAACGCTTTCACGAAAAACGACTCTAATCGGGTGTTGTGTACAAATTTCAAACTTGCCTAACTTAAGGCTCAAATTTTCTACGACGCCCTCACGCATACATACTCAAAATACGGATATAACATTCGTGGTATGACGGCCCCGTCCCGTCGTTGTTGTCATATCATTCATAGAGGTGCAGTAATCGCTGGGCAGGGTTGTAATGGGATGTAACTGTTCAAATTGATATTTATTTATACTGAAGGTAACCGTTTTGGTTAGCCTGTCTTCTTATTTCACTGTCTTATTACATTGACTTCATGTTATTGTTTTATGTTCCGCTGATTACTCTGATGTTGTATCACTAGGGTGCCCGGGGTAAGGCACCAGTCACGGGCCCGGGATCGGGTCGTGACAAAAGTGGTATCAGAGCAGTTAATCCTCGGAAAGTGTCTACAGACCGTATCTAGTAGAGTCTTGATTATCGGTGTGTTGTGCACCACACCAATAATCAGGAGGCTATAGGATATTTAGGATTGGTTTCCATTCTTCTCACTCTGAGATCGTGCTTAGAGCCGTGTTATAAGTTGGACCCCTCTAACGTAATTCTTTCCCTTATCGTTATGTCTTCGCGTAAGGCAACCAGGGCCCAGGAGGGCAAGGCAGCCGAGGGAGCTGCGAGTTGAGTACAGAGGGTTGCGTGGGCACAGGCCCAATCATCACCTGGGGTGGTGCTTCATTTGGGGAGTTCTGCGACGTCACTAGCCCCAGCAAAGTTTAGCACAGCGGCAGCAGTTCCTACTGCGGCCATGACATTTTGAACCTTCAGTTCCACGACCGGGAACAGTGAATATAGATTGCAAAGAGGCGACCCTGTTACTAGCTATGGATTTGGCTACAGAGAGTATACCGATGTACCGCGAGTCTTGATGACTATCTAAGAGAGGGTGTGCAAGAGAAGTTCTTCAGTTGGGTTTGAGCATGGCCTGTGTACGGGCTTATGCGCAGCAGGCCAAGAAATGTAGAGATCGACGGGTTAACCGAGGACAGCAGAAGAGGGCCAGAACAGCAGGTCCTTTGGTAACTTTCGAGGCGAACCACCTCAGCAGCAGATTAGATATGCACATCCACCAGTGCGGAGTGGTCCTCCGCTGGTTCGGACGTCGGGTATGCAGGAGTTGGTCGAGCTCGAGCTTCCGCTGACACTACATCGTAGTTTCGGCCAGCCGGATTTAGTTTTCCCCCGTGTTCACAGTGTGACAGACGTCATCCCAGGGAATGTCGTCTTGTAGTTGGTACTTGTTTTACTGGCGGCCGTCAGGGCCATGTGTCGAAAGGATGTCCTAGTGGGAGGACTCAGCCTTCAGGATCGGTGGGTAGTTCGTCATCTTCCCTAGCTATGCGCCCTACGGGGCAGGTTTGATTAGAACAATTAAGGGGAGTGATGCAGTAGATACAGGTATATCCTTAACCCTCTAGAGACTAGTACGTGTAAGATGAGTTTATCTTAAGTATTATGTTCTGATAACATAAGTAAATTGTGATTAGAGAATCATGGTTAGTTAACCGGGTAAGAATCGGGGGGCTGAGCGTATAAAGAGGCCAGAGCCTCTACCACGGGAACAGACCCGAACCGTGGCTCTCCGTATGGCACATCCTGAGAAGGGCCGTAGGGCATGCCTCAGGGATCGCAAGCAGCCCGGTACCATTTGTTGGGTCGCCGGAGTGCTGTGTGTGGCTCGCGGCAAAGTGACAAAAGTGGTATGAAAGATGGTAGTTGAGCTAAGAAGACCGCTAGGTTTTCGTAACGTGATTAGTGAGATTGTTCCGGATCGGGGAGCTAGAGTTTTGCACGTTGCCGGGTCAGGTTGAGGCCATGTTGTGGGTCAACCCGCGGCCTGTTTATTGGTGGGGTCAGTTCGTGGTGGTCCCATTTTATGGTAGGGTCATGAGGGTGTTAGGCCCATGTTTGGTTAGCCAGCGTACGAGTTCGTGGATGCATGTGACCAGTAGTCGGGCTGTTGAGGTCAGCCCATCTTGTCCTTCAGTTAGGATTGTTTACTCGGCAGAGGGTTATGCGAGATGTTGTTTCAAGAAGGTTGTAAGGTTGCACGAGGTGCCTACCTTCACCTTATGATGCATGTGAATCCCGTGTCAGGCTATTTTCGCTTTCCGAGTGTTATCGACAGGTAGGGACTCGGTGAGTCTCCTCAGACGCATTCGCCTCTGCCGTGTTTGGATTTCAGGGTAGTGAGGATTGTTGCCCGTTGAGGAGTGTTTTTATGACTACCATTTCGATTCGGATATCGCCACGGCCTCAGGGGCGAAGTGTAAGTCACGGCCGATTGGTTCGATGTTGGCAAGGTTCAGATAGTTGGAGATAGTAACCCAGAGATTTCGGGAACGTAATCAGTAACAGAAATGTGGTGAGTTATGAGAAAGAGTTCGAGTGTACAAGAAAGGTACGACACGTAAGGGAAGAAGCGAGCATGTATGGCGAGCATATATGCGATCATTCCTTTGTAAGAAGAAGGTGTGAGGGAAGTATATTTTAGACTTCGGGTAAGGAATTTTGTGATGTCAGAGGTGTGTTCTCGTGGACCTGGATGTAAGTATTTGCGCAGGTGTTTCGCGTGGGCCGTATGGCGGGATTGTTTTCGTAAGATAAGAAACAAGATTATCTTCGCGCATGTTTGTTTGAGGCGTAGAAGGAACATTCGGACGAATGTTTCTAAGAGGAGAATGTTATACCCGTAGTTGTGGTATGTAAGTGAGGACGACGCACGAGAGTACGGCGAAATTTTGAAAAGAAAGAAAGATGTGAGTTTTCGACTAAAAGTTTCCGCTTTTGTGAAGAAAAAGGTTCGTTAATGGGAATTGGATTCCCAGATTTGGTATTTGGTCTTCATAGATTATATTAGAATTTTGGGATTTTATTTTGGAAATGGTCACGTGGGCCCACGGAGAAATTTACTGCTTTGTGGGGCCCGCTTGATTTTGAGATTTTGGCCGTTATGAATATTTTCTAAGACGAAATATTTTGATTTAATCGGGGCGACACGTGTCACCCCACGTGGCACCCTGACCGAAATATGTTTGTGCACAACAATCTTGTTAGAGTCATTTTTCGACGAAACGCTCTACCTAGCTTACGGGCGGTAATTTACGGCTATGTCATTTAGTATTTTGCGGATTTTTCCGAGAGACGCAAACGCTTTGGACCAACGAGAGGGCAACACTTGGCACCCTCTCGTTGGTGGACTTGAAGGGGCGGTTAGGGCCGATTGAATGGGCAAGTGTTGGTAGATATTTGTGTAGATATTTGTGAGGGTTTTAAGGAGTAGGGTCTAGGGGGCACTTGGGCATATCTTGGCCCTCCACTTGCCCCCCACTTGGCTAGATCTTGGCCATTGGTTGGCCTTTGCTTGGCCTATAAATACCCTCCCCCTTTGAAGACTTCTTCATCCATTCCATAATTTCCAAGTCTTGAAAACCTCCCTCCCTCCTTGTGGTTTCGTCCCTCCCCTCTTCCTTTTGAGAGGCCTTGGCCGAGGGGTGCACCCCCCTCTTAGAGGCCTTGGCCGAGGGGTACACCGCCCCTCCTAGTGGTGTGCCGAGAGGTACCCTTCCCCTCTCTTGGTTGAAATACTCTCCAAAGTATTGTTACTATACCCAAATTACCTTAGTCGTATACCTTGTAGTATTCCAAAGATACCTCTATACGTAGAGCCCGGAAATACTACCTTATATCCTTTTAATCTCAAATCGAAACCCTAAGGAAAATCTCCATAGTTGGTTGGAGTATTAAGAAGAAGTTGTGTAGAACTTCTAAGGGTTTTTTGGAGCTGGGTTGAGCGCGGAGTAGGAGCTAAACCTTGCTCAGGATCGACATTATAACTTGGATAATTTTGGGCTTATCGAGGTAAATATTCTTGTCCCCTAATGTAATTGGAAATTACATATTGTAGGATTGTATAGTTGAAGTATACTATGTATAGATCTGAATAATACTTGCGGCAATGTCTTTTGACTTAAGCCTGAATAAAGAAGAGAACTGAACTGTAATTACATAGGATTGTACATGAGACTTGTGGTATTATTGTATTGAAGAATTGTATACGTCCGCCAGACGTATAAACCCCCTGGTTGGCTTGCAGCCTCGATCGGCGAGGAGATTTACGCTGCCATGTGGGTGGGAGATGCGGCGAATTTTCGTAGAATATGGAACCAAGTGTTAATAGACGCCAGGTCTATATAGGTGGAAGTACTACGAGTAGCGTATTCTACTCAAGAGTGGAAAAGGCTAGCGCGGTGCGATCTTGAGGCGAGTCAGATTGCTTTGTCGATAATCGTCGCGAGGTATGTGAACCTCTTCCTATCCTTTCTAGCATGATGTTTTGTAAACTATGTAGTACGGTAGACGTACATGTGCTAAACGAGTTTGGTTGGTTCAAAACATAGGGTGTTATAATAGCTTTATGGGAAGTTAGTTATAACGACTCTATATAGGTAACAGAATGATTTATTACTTTAGAAGTTAAGAGACTTGATCTTGAAAGATAAGAGACTTAACCTAATTGACTTGATGTGTAACATTTTGTTAAAAATGTTGTAAAACCTCATTAGCGAGTAATGAGTACTTGATTTTAAAAAGAATAATGTTTTACTGAATTCGGAAATGAGAATAAGTATCGAACGAACCACAGCAGCGCTAATAAAGGGAAATGTATTGACTAATCAAGTATTATTAAAACCAGTAGAAACCTCCACCTCCATCTGCATAGAAGCTAAGATGAGACAAAATGATATTACATTTCCTAGATCATGGCTGTTGTTAAAAGATTGTTATAAACAAGAATAACCTACTCACATATAAGGTATATGTTTTGTTATACCCCGTATTTTTCAGAGTATGTACGTATGGACGTACGTACGAAATTTGAGCCTTAAGTTAGGCATTGGATTCGATTTGGGCACAAGTGCCGATTAGAGTCGTTTTTCGACGAAACGTTTCCACAGCTTTCGTAGGGGAATTTCCGGCTATGTCATTTTTATTTTTTGCGGATTTTTCCGAGAGACGAAACATTTTGGACCAACGGGAGGGTGACATGTGTCACCCTCACATTGGAAGCAAATGGAAGGTTGGACGATTTGGGCGTCCAAGAGGCCTTGGTTGGCCTTGGCCGATTGGCTCCCCCTTTTGTGCCTAGTTTTGTGGCTTGTTTTGTGGAGTGTTTTGTGGAGTGTTTTGTGGGTGCACTTGTCTTGATCTTGCCTTACACTTGCCTTGCACTTGGCTAAATCTTGCCATTGGTTGGCCTTTGGGTTTGCTATAAATACCCTTAGTTGATGAACTTTCTTCATCCAAAAATCATTTCAAGTCTTGAAATCTCTCCTTTGTGTGTTGAAATTGGCCCAAGCCCTCCCCTTTGTGGAGCTTGGCAGAGGTCTCCTCCCCTTGTGAGGTCTAGCCATGGTACCCCCTAGCCTAGTTGTTTCGTATATACATCCCCCTTTGTGGTATTGAAATACTCCTCCAAGTATTGTTATAATGCCCAAAATACCTTAGCCTTTTACCTTGTAGTATTCCAAAGTTACCTCTATACGTAGAGTCCGGAAATACTACCTTTTGTCCCTTTAGTCTCAAACCGAAACCCTAAGAAAATCTTCATTGATTGGTTGAAGTATTTAAGTAGAAGTTGGTTAGAACTTCTAAGGGTTGTTTGGAGCGGGGTGGAGCACCGAGTCGAGCTAAACGTTGCTAAGGATCGACATTTAACTTGGATAATTATGGGCTTATCGAGGTAAACACTCATCGTTCTTCTATTGTAATTGGAAATTACATGTTGTTAGAATATATAGTTGAAGTATACTATATATAGAACTATACTTAATCGTGGCAATGTCTTTTGACTTAAGCCCGTTAAGTAAGAATCGAATCGAATCAGTAATTACATAGATCAGACATAGAGACTTGTGTTGTATTCTTGTGTAGTAGAATTGTACACGGCCGGTTAGGCGTGTAAAACCCCCCCCCCCTGGTTGGCTTGGTAGCCGGCCTCGATAGAGAAGGAGATTTACGCTGTGGCGGGGAGATCTCGCCAATTTTCAGAGAATATTCTACGTTGTGGTCTAGATGATAATAGGCGCCAGTGGCCTTATAGGTTGAAGTACCTACGTGTGGCGCGATTTACTTGGGAGGAGTAGCCGATCGCTTGGAGCTTTTTGCTTATTGTCGATAAATCGTCGCGAGGTATGTGAACCTCTTCCTATCTCTTCTAGCATGATATGTGTGTAACTACGAGTACTGAGACGCATACGTGTTTAAAATACTTTGTGGTTTTTAAAAGAGAATCGATGTGAATTATAATCGGCTTGTTATAATAAGGAAACTTAATGTATTTCAAAAGGTTTATAAATAGTTTTGAAAGAAGTGTAGTATTGTGTTTTGAAAACTTAAGAGTTATACTAGCTTTATGGGAAGTTAGGTATAACGGCTTAAGAACGGTTTATCATGTTAGAAGTTAAGAGACTTGATCTTATAAGATAAGAGACTTAACTTATTTGTGTTAATGTGGATGTTTGTGTGAAACCTCATTCGTGAGTAATGAGTACTTGGTTTTATGTTTTATCGATTTGGAAATCGTAATGTGTATCGGCTGCACCACGCAGGCGTTAATAAAGGAAATGTATTGAATAATGATGTATCGTATTAAAACCAGAGAAACCTCCATCCGCATAGAAACTAAGATGAGACAAAATGATATTACATTTTCTAGATCATGGTCTGTAATAAGAATGTTGTAAACAAGAATAACCTACTCACGTAAGACATATATTACTCAACCGTTCTAAAAAGGAATCAAGTGATTAAGTTTATGAACTATGAAAACATTTGAAAATGAGAAAATTGAGTAATTGAAAATAGGCAAACTGGAACTTAGGAAAAGAATGTTGTTAGTTGATTTTTAAAGGGAATGTGGGTTGGTCATTATAATACTACGGTATCGTGACTTTATAAAAGTAATGGATCTCTTTTAAAAGGACTTAACGTATGAAGAACTTTGGGGTTAAAACCCGACTTTGGCATAAAATGAAAGTACTTGAGTTGTGTGAAACTTGCCTATGCTTGTTGTTGTGAAACTTGCCTATGCTTGTTGTTGTGAAACTTGCCTATGCTTGTGATGATAGCCTTTGTTGTGCAAGTGTGGTATTTCTGTGTTACCGCCTCGATAGAGGCGGTTGACTTGTTGAGAACTTACTTGGACGTCTTTGGCGGTGATGGAGAATTCCACGTATGTTTCCATTTTGATTATTGTCTTATTGTTGATGTCACACGGACACGTCTACACCGATGTTGTATTCCGGGGCATGTGGCTACGCCGGGTTGATTACCCGATATATGGTTATTTCGTTCCATGGACGTGTCTACACCGATGTTGTATTCCGGCATGTGGCGTACGGCGGGTTGATTACCCGATATATGGTTATTTCGTTCCATGGACGTGTCTACACCGATGTTGTATTCCGGCATGTGGCCACGCGCGGGTTGACTACCTAGTATATTGTTGTTGAGGTAATACGGGCATGTCTACACCGATGTCAGTATTCCGGCATGTGGCCACGCCTTGTTATTATTGTTGCATCATGGACATGTCTACACCGACGTCAGATTCGGGGCATGTGGCCATGATGCGAACATGATGGATGTGGTGGCGTGAGACCCATAGTTATATTTGAGTGGTGACTTTGGCGCGTGAGTCACGACTTGATCGTTATGTTGTGAATCGTAGTTTGGTTATCATACATGTCTCCCGCTTTATATAGACTAGTATGATTTCATTTACGATTTTACGCTTTCACATACTGCAATTGCCAGATCGACCTCCTTGGGCCGCGTTCACGCCGCAGTAAGTACATTGGTCGCCGATCCCCGCCAGTAGGATCACGTTTCGTTGGAAGCTCCGTTTCCGAGGCTTATCTTTGGTATGTGTTCTCGAGTTGTGTTCTTGTACATTCGTGGTATGGCGGCCCCGTCCCGTCATAGTTGTTGTATAAATCTTAGAGTCAGAGCACCGCTGGCGTGTGGTTTGTAAATAGGATAACCGTCGGTTTATGTATATACACCAAGGCAAATCGCTTGTTGGCCTGTTTATCTATGATATCTCTTGTTTCATGATTCATGTTTTATATTCCGCTGATTTTCTCTGATGTTGTATCACTAGGGTGCCCGGGGTAAGGCACCAGTGACGGGCCCGGGTTTCGGGGCGTTACAAAAGTGGTATCGTGAGCGATTAATCCTCGAAAGTGTCTACGCACCGTGTCTAGTAGAGTCTTGATTATCGGCGTGTTGTGCACCACATCTATAATCAGGAGGCTATAGGACATTTAGGATTGGTTTCCATTCTTCTCATTCTGAGATCGTGCCTTAGAGCTGTGTTGTAAGTTGGACCCCTCTGACGTGTTTCGTTTTTACCAGTTATGCCTCTGCGAAAGGCAACCAGTGGCCCGAGGGCAAGGCGGCCGAGGAGCCGCTAGTGATTCGAGGAGTACGAGGCGCAGCCCTGGCCAAGACTGAGGTAGTGCTTCGACGGCGAGTTTTGCGACGCCCGACCAAAGAGAGTTTAGAGCCGCAGCAGCCGCCGAGACTACAAGACTGAGCCTCCCCCCACACCGAGCGGGAGATGGGTCACAAGGAGATGGCCCGATTATCGCCGTGGTCAGGCCGATATGGCGATAGGCCGGACGCAGCAGCCCAGCCCAAAGAAGACTGTAGTGCACCCGAGGCGCATTTGAGGCTACGGATTTTTAGTCAGTAGCCCGCTCGAGTTTTACTGGTCGAGGCCGGAGGATGATCCGCAGGAGTTCATCCGTCGATTGCGAGGATCATGCGGGTGATCAAGGCTTCGAGATCGAGTGCGTGACATTTGTTCGTGATCGGCCGCGTGACACCGCAATCGATCGGTTTGACTCGTGGAGCTTTCGGGAGAGCATGCACTTCCACCGTTTGGGATGAGTTTTCGGGGCCTTCCCGCACATTTCTTGCCTCCACAGATGAGGAGGGCTCGGCCGGCGATTTTTGATGTTGAGGCGAGCGCGCAGCTCGGGAGTACAATGTGAGTTCGACTCATCGGCGGATGTTCCGCATTAGTAGCTAGTATGGAGGATCGAGTGCACCGATATGTTACAGGCTCGATGATTACCTAGCGAGAGTTGTTGGTGTTTCCTTCACCGGGCATGGACATTGCCCGCATACGTGCTCATGCACTGGGTGCGGCGAGCGCAGAGATCGACGCAGCGGACCGCCACAGGAAGGCGCCAAGACGGCCGGATATTTTGGCAACCTTCGAGGCGGACCGCCTCTGCAGCCTCCTAGGTTTGTACCTCCGCCATTACAGAGTGGTCCTCCGCAGCCTTTCGACCTCGGATATTCAGGAGCAGGTCGTGGCTCCTGTGTTGAGATGTTCGGGAGTAGGGTGTTGGCGATGCGATCCCCTACCTCGTGTGGTCGATGTGGTAGACCGCATTTCGGGGAGTGTCGTAGTACCAAGGGAGCTTGTTATTCCTGCGGCCGTCAGGGCCATGTGAAGAGAGACTGTGCTTATAAGAGAGGTTCAGCAAAGACGACTCACCTTCAGGATCGATGGTTCATCACCTTCATAGCATGCCTGCAGTATGTGCCTATGATTAGAGTGGAGCGGTAGCTTCAGGTATATCCTTAACCCTCTAGAGTTTTGGTATGCTGATATGATGATCTCATTATTATGTGCTATGTGTGCGAATAGCGTTGTGTTAATTATGAGTTAGAAAACATGGTTAGTTGGGAGGCTAAGTATGGGGTCATGGTAAGTATGAACCCTAGGCTGTGTCACGATTGAGACCTTACGGGTAAGGTCGTCTTGAGTAAAAGATCTATTTTATGTTTGACCGTTATCAGAGTGCGTAGTGTACGTGGGATATGTTTGTGTGATCAGTCCCTGGGTAATGTGAAATGGAAGTGGTAGCTTTCATGACCTGTAGAGGTAAGAATGTTCGGATCAAGAAACTAGGAAGTTGGCACTACAGTGGGTCGGGTTGGGGCCATGTTGCGGGCCAACCCGCGTCCCGTTTCGAGGAAGGGTCAGCTCTGGGTGGTCCCGCCAGGTGGCAGGGTCACGAGGGTGCTAGGCCCAAGTTTAGATGACCATCGTATGAGTTCATAGATACGTTCGATCAGAATCTGTTCGTGAAGGCCGGGAATGGCCTTAGGGGAAATCGAGGTTAGTGAGATGACCAAGTTGGAGGTAGAGACTCCAAGGGTTGGAAACAGAAGCGTTGACAGAAGTGTGGTACGGATACTAGAACGAGTTCGAGTGTTCGAGACGAGTACTACGAGAAAGGGGAGAAGTGAACGTGTGTTTTATGGCCAGGTGTGGCATGATCGTTTTCGTAAGTATAGCAGTAAAGACTATACTGGTACCTGGTTGTTTTGAGACCTAGAAGGAACATTCGGGGCGAATGTTTCTAAGGGGGGAAGAATGTTATACCCCGTATTTTTCAGAGTATGTACGTATGGACGTACGTACGAAATTTGAGCCTTAAGTTAGGCATTGGATTCGATTTGGGCACAAGTGCCGATTAGAGTCGTTTTTCGACGAAACGTTTCCTGACTTTCGTAGGGAATTTCCGGCTATGTCATTTTTATTTTTTTGCGGATTTTTCCGAGAGACGAAACATTTTGGACCAACGGGAGGGTGACATGTGTCACCCTCACATTGGAAGCAAATGGAAGGTTGGACGATTTGGGCGTCCAAGAGGCCTTGGTTGGCCTTGGCCGATTGGCTCCCCCTTTTGTGCCTAGTTTTGTGGCTTGTTTTGTGGAGTGTTTTGTGGAGTGTTTTGTGGGTGCACTTGGCTTGATCTTGGCCTTACACTTGCCTTGCACTTACAAATCTTGGCCATTGGTTGGCCTTTGGGTTTGCTATAAATACCCCTTAGTTGATGAACTTTCTTCATCCAAAATCATTTCCAAGTCTTGAAATCTCTCCCTTTGTGTGTTGAAATTGGCCCAAGCCTCCCCTTTTGTGGAGCTTGGCCGAGAGGTCTCCTCCCCTCATGAGGTCTGGCCATGGTACCCCCTAGCCTAGTTGTTTCAGATATACATCCCCTTTGTGGTATTGAAATACTCCTCCAAGTATTGTTATAATGCCCAAAATACCTTAGCCTTTTACCTTGTAGTATTCCAAAGTTACCTCTATACGTAGAGTCCTAAATACTACCTTTTGTCCCTTTAGTCTCAAACCGAAACCCTAAGAAAATCTTCATTGATTGGTTGAAGTATTTAAGTAGAAGTTGGTTAGAACTTCTAAGGGTTGTTTGAGCGTGGAGCACCGAGTCGAGCTAAACGTTGCTAAGGATCGACATTTAACTTGGATAATTATGGGCTTATCGAGGTAAACACTATCGTTCTTCTATTGTAATTGGAAATTACATGTTGTTAGAATATATAGTTGAAGTATACTATATATAGAACTATACTTAGTAATCGTGGCAATGTCTTTTGACTTAAGCCCAAGAAGTAAGAATCGAATCGAATCAGTAATTACATGGGATCAGACATACAAGAGACTTGTGTTGTAGACATCGTAGTAGAATTGTACACGTCAGGGTAGGCGTGTAATTCCCCCCCGCGGGTTGGGTTGGTAGCTGGCCTCGATAGAGAAGGAGCTTTGCGCTGTGGCGGGGGGGGGAGCGGCTGCCGAATTGTCTGTCGAATATTCTACGTTGTGGTCGAGATGATAATAGGCGCCGTGTGGCCGTATAGGTTGAAGCATCACGTGTGGCGCGATTTACTTGGCCGGAGGAGTAGCCGATCGTTTGGAGCTTTTGCTTATTGTCGATAAATCGTCGCGAGGTATGTGAACCTCTTCCTATCTCTTCTAGCATGATATGTGTAACTACGTAGTACGGTAGACGCATACGTGTTTAAAATACTTTGTGGTTTTTAAAAGAGAATCGATGTGAATTATAACCGCTTGTTATAATAAGGAAACTTAATGTATTTCAAAAGGTTTATAAATAGTTTTGAAAGAAGTGTAGTATTGTGTTTTGAAAACTTAAGAGTTATACTAGCTTTATGGGAAGTTAGGTATAACGGCTTAAGAATGGTTTACTGATGTTAGAAGTTAAGAGACTTGATCTTATAAGATAAGAGACTTAACTTATTTGTGTTAATGTGGATGTTTGTGTGAAACCTCATTCGTGAGTAATGAGTACTTGGTTTTATGTTTACTGATTTCGGAAATCAGAATGTGTATCGACAGACCACTGCAGCGTTAATAAAGGAAATGTATTGAATAATGATGTATCGTATTAAAACCAGTAGAAACCTCCATCTGCATAGAAACTAAGATGAGACAAAATGATATTACATTTTCTAGATCATGGCTGCTGTAATAAGAATGTTGTAAACAAGAATAACCTACTCTCACGTAAGACATATATTACTCAACTGTTCTAAAAAGGAATCAAGTGATTAAGTTTATGAACTATGAAACCATTTGAAAATGAGAAACTTGAGTAATTGAAACTAGGCAACCGAACTTAGGAAAAGAATGTTGTTACTTGATTTTGAAAGGGAATGTGGGTTGGTCATTCTAATACTACGTATCGGGTGACTTTTATAAAAGTAATGGATCTCTTTTAAAAGGACTTAACGTATGAAGAACTTTGGGGTTAAAACCCGACTTTGGCATAAAATGAAAGTACCTTGAGTTGTGTGAAACTTGCCTATGCTTGTTGTTGTGAAACTTGCCTATGCTTGTTGTTGTGAAACTTGCCTATGCTTGTGATGATAGCCTTTGTTGTGCAAGTGTGGTATTTACGTGTTACCGCTCTCGATAGAGGCGGTTGACTTATTGAGAACTTACTTGGACGTCTTTGGCGGTGATGGAGAATTCCACGCATGTTTCCATTTTGATTCTTGTCTTATTGTTGATGTCACATGGACATGTCTACACCGATGTTGTATTCCGGGCATGTGGCTACGCGTCGGTTGATTACCCGATATATGGTTATTTCATTCCATGGACGCGTTCACACCGATGTTGTATTCCGGGGCATGTGGCTACGCGGCCGGGTTGATTACCCGATATATGGTTATTTCGTTCCATGGACGCGTTCTACACCGATGTTGTATTCCGGGGCATGTGGCCACGCGCAGGTTGACTACCTAGTATATTGTTGTTGAGGTAATACGGGCATGTCTACACCGACGTCAGATTCCGGTACGGCCACGCGCCTTGTTATTGTTGCATCATGGACATGTCTACACCGACGTCAGATTCCGGGGCATGTGGCCATGATGCGAACATGATGGATGTGGGCGTGAGACCCATAGTTATATTCGAGTGGTGACTTTGAGGCGTGAGTCCTCGACTGATCTTGTTATGTTGTGAATCGTAGTTTGGTTATCATACATGTCTCTCGCTTTATATAGACTAGTATGATTTCATTTACTGATTTTACGCTTTCACATACTGTACTGTTATCGACCTCCTTCGGCCGCGTCACGCCGCAGTAAGTACATCGTCGCCGATCCCCGCCAGGATCACGTTTGCGTTTTGGAAGCTCCGCTTTCGGAGGCTTATCTTTGGTATGTGTTCCACGAGTTGTAGGTTCTTGTACATTCGTGGTATGGCGGCCCCGTCCGTCATAGTTGTTGTATAAATCTTAGAGGTGCAGTAGCAATTGTGCAAGTGTGGTTTGTAAATAGGATAACCGTTGGGTTTATGTATATACACCGAAGGCAATCGCTTGGTTGGCCTGTTTATCTATGATATCTCTTGTTTCATGATTCATGTTTTATATTCCGCTGATTTTCTCTGATGTTGTATCACTAGGGTGCCCGGGGTAAGGCACCAGTGACGGGCCCGGGTTTCGGGGCGTTACATGTTTCTCAAATTGTTTTAAAGGATTTAAAACTATGAACTACGAAACCTTTCAAAAAATGAGAAACTTGAGTAAATGGAATTAGGCAAACTTGAACGTTTGGAAAAGAATGTTGTTACTTGATTTTACAAAGAGAAGTGTTTTGATTTACTTCAAAAGATAATCACTCTATTGTTATATACTACGGGTATTGTGTGACTTTTGTGAAAATAACGGATCTTCAAAGAGTTATTGTATAAAGTACTTTGGGGATAAAAACCCGATCTCGTTAATCATATAGTAGAAAGTACCTTATGTGTGAATAACTTGATTGTATTGGTTTGTGATAGCCTGGTAATACCTTCTTGTTGATTTGATAAGTAAACATATTAGGATGCTACGTGTGTTAGTATTCTGTGATATTTGTGTAAAGGGGTTTCCCTTGTTGCAGGCTTATGTTGTTTAAACGCGAGCCGTTGTCGGTATTACATCACTCACCTCTTGACATGTTTCCGGGGGTTAAGCTGCCCTCCGATGCGGGGTAGACTCAGGCGGTCTGGGACCATGATTCGAGAATACCTCATGCGGGTCCTGGGGGCCTATGCGGAGCTACGAGAGTTCCAGGTTAGTGTGCCTTTATGGTCACGCGGTGCATGTGGCGCTACGCGATGCGAGTCGGGGCGACGCCGGAGTAGCTACCCTCGACGCGGGTTATACCTCATGCGGGCCTATGAGATTGGCCTATGCGAGTCGCGGGGAGTTCGTGGCTAGACGCGCACATTTGATATTGCGAGCGACCGGGCCTTTGATCATGCGACGGCCTGCAGATATCATGATACGCTTTATGACCTTGATAGTCGCTGTAGGTGTTAGTCGGCTATGCCTTCGCACTTACCTCGCATCGTTGATTTGGACACAGTGGACCCGCTCATGTGTATTCCTTGGTGTTTTTCTATCATAGACTATCGGCGGTGAGGAAGGTATTCCACGCATGATTGATGTTGTGGGCGTGAGACCCATTGTTATATCGAGTGATGACTTTGAGGCGTGAGTCACGACTGACATACGATCGCTTATTTATTGTGAATCGCATTTGTTATCATACATGTCTCCCGCTTTATATATGACTACTATGATTTCATTTACGATCTTAATGTTTCACATACTTGGTACTGCAGATCGACCTCCTTCGGGCCGCTCACGCCGCAGTAAAGCGTACACCGCCGTTGATCCTCGCCTTAGGGTCACAGTAAGCGTTGGGGAAAGCTCCGCTTTCTCGAGGCTTATCTCGGTATAGTCCTGTTGTTGTAGGCTACATTCGTGGTATGACGGCCCCGTCCCGTCGTTGTTGTCATATCATTCATGAGGTGCAGTGTAATGGGCAAGGTGGTTGTAATGAGATGTAACTGTTCAAATTGATATTTATTTATACTGAAGGTAACCGTTTTGGTTAGCCTGTCTTCTTATTTCACTGTCTTATTACATTGACTTCATGTTATTGTTTTATGTTCCGCTGATTTCTCTGATGTTGTATCACTAGGGTGCCCGGGGTAAGGCACCAGTCACGGGCCCGGGATCGGGTCGTGACAGTAAGAATCGTTAGGAGGTATTTGGAGTCAAGTTGACTCGACTAAGTTACGACACAAATGAGAATAAGTATCGAACAAGTCATTGCAACGTTAATAAAGGAAAATGTAATGCCGATAAGTTATATTAAAACAAGTAGAATTCTCCATCTGCATAGAAGCTAAGATAAGACAAAATTATATTACATTTTCTAGATCATGGCTACTTGAATAAGATCGTTATAAATAAGTATAACTTATTCACAACACACCAAGTATATGTTACTTAATTTAAAAGAGTTTACGTATGAAGTTTTTAAGACTTTGAAACTTGTTTTCTTAAAAGTTAAGGGACTTGAAGTATTTTGAAAACTATGTAATTTGATTTGAAAGTATAAGTCTCTTGGTTATAAAAGGAATGAATTTGTTTAAGACATAAAGAGTTATAACGGCTTTATGGGAAGTTGGTTATAACAACTTTATGGAAAATTAAAAGAATGGTTTTCTTCAGTAATGTAAGAAAAGAAATGATTTGAAATAAAGAAGGGCAAATTGTTTTAAAGGTACCAATTGCTTAAGGTTTTTAAGAAAGAAGTCACTTGATTTAGAAGCCGGTAAATGTATTTCTAAAAAGGTATTGTGACTTGTCTTGAAAGGTAGATATGACTTGATACTACGGTTGTTAGTATCTGGGAAGTTTTATTTGAAAAAGAGTCTTTCTAAAGGAGTAGAGGTGCGTAGTACTTTGGGTTAAATTCTCGGATTTTATATGACATTATCGTCCCAGAAATGGGCCGGGCAGTATACCTTTATGGGCATACTATATGACATTATCGTCCCAGAAAAGGTATACCTTTATGGGCAGACTATATGACATTATCGTCCCAGAAATGGGCCGGGCAGTATACCTTTATGGGCAGACTATATGACATTATCGTCCCAGAAATGGGCCGGCAAGATACCTTTACGGGCGCACTATATGATATTATCGTCCCGAAATGGGCCGCAAAGATACCTTTATGGGCAGACTATATGACATTATCATCCCGAAATGGGCCGGCAAAGATATACGTATGGGCGCACTATGTGACTTTATCGCGTCCCAGTTTGGGCCGGGCAGTATAGGCGTCCCTCCGTAAAGGGCCGAATTAGGTTATTAAAGATAAGTAAGTTAGATGGTAATAAACTTAATGACTTCTCCTAAGTATGTACGTAAGATATGGCTATAACTCTTAATGGAATGGAAAAGATAATAATGTGCAATTAAGTTCATAAGGGGTAATGACATACAGATCCGTATGTACTTTTTATACTTGCCTCGTCATTCTTTTGTACGCTTATAATCACATCAGACTTTATTTCGCTCCATATTCGTGCACTGTTATCGACCTCGTTATACCCCGTATTTCCAGTGTATGTACGTAAGGACGTACGTAGAAAAATTTTGAAGCTTAAGTAGGCTTGGCCGATTTTCCCTTTGAGCACAACACCCGATTAGAGTCGTTTTTCGACGAAACGTTTCCACAGCTTTCGTAGGGAAAATTCCGGCTATGTCATTTATATTTTTTGCGGATTTTTCCGAGAGACGCAAAAATTTTTGGGCAACGGGAGGTGACACTTGTCACCCTCATTGACGGTTTAGAGGCGGTCAAGGGTTGGTTGGCCTCGCCGATTGGTCCCTTATTTTGGGCCTTGTTTTGTGGCTTGTTTTGTGCCATGTTTGGTGGAGTAGGGTTAGGGTGCACTTGGCTTGATCTAGGCCTTACACTTGCCTTGCACATGGCTTGATCTTGGCCATTGGTTGGCCTTGAGTTTTGCTATAAATACCCCCCGTAGGCTTGAAGACTTCATTCATCCAAAAACTTCCAAGTCTTGAAACCCTCTCGTCCCTTCTTGTCTCTGCAGAGCTTCCCTTTTTCGTGTGGCCTTTGACCGAGGGGTTCCCCTCCCCCTTGGTGGTGTCTTGCCATGGGTACCCCTAGCCTAGTTGTTTCAGATAATACACCCCCCCTCTTGGTAGAAATACTCTCCAAGTATTGTTATAATGCCCAAAATACCTTAGCCTTTACCTTGTTGTATTCCAAAAGTTACCTCTATACGTAGAGCCCGGAAATACTACCTTTTGTCCTTTTTGTCTCAAACCGAAACCCTAAGGAAATCTTCATAGTTGGTTGAAGTATTTAAGTAGAAGTTGGTTAGAACTTCTAAGGGTTGTTTGGAGCGCACGGAGTAGGAGCTAAACCTTGCTCAGGATCGACATTATAACTTGGATACTTATGGGCTTATCGAGGTAAATATCTTGTCCCTCTATTGTAATTGGAAATTACATGATTGTTAGACTATATAGTTGAAGTATACTATATATAGTACTGTACGTAGTTATCGGCAATGTCTTTTGACTTAAGCCTGAATAATAAGAAACCTTTTCGAAAGAAGAGTACTGAACTGTAATTACATAGGACTGTATTACAGTAGACTTGTGTAGCTTTGCTGTGTAGTAGAATCGTACACGTCCGGTTAGACGTGCAAACCCCCCCTGGTTGGCTTGGTAGCCGGCCTCGATAAAGGAGGAGATTTACGCCATGCGGGGGAGGTCTTAATTTTCTCAGAGAATGTTCTACGATAAGATCTAAATGTTAATAAGCGCCTTGTGGCCTTATAGGTTGAAGTACTACGTGTGGCGCGATCTACTTGGCTTAAGGGGTAGCGGCGTTTGGAAGTACTTGAGCGTTTTGCTATTAGTCGATACTCGTCGCGAGGTATGTGAACCTCTTCCTATCTCTTCTAGCATGATATGTGTGAACTATGTAGTACGGTGAGCGTACGTGTGCTAACTGTATTTGAGTGGATTAAAACATACAGTGATATAACAGCTTTATGGGAAGTTGGTTATAACAGCTTTATGTAGGAAGAAAATACTTGTGGTTTTGAAAAGGTAACTGATTTGAACTATAACTGGCTTGTTATGTGATAAGAAAGAACTTGAAGTATTTCAAAAGATTTTTGAATCATGTGGAAAGAAGCGTAATACTGGTTTTGAAAACTTAAGAGTTATACTAGCTTTATGGGAAGTTAGGTATAACGGCTTAAGAATGTTTTCGATTTCGAAATCGTAATGTGTATCGACAAACCACCGCGTTAATAAAAGGAAATGTTTTGAATAATTAAGCATTATTAAAACCAATAGAAACTTCCATCCGCATGAAGCTAAGATGAGACAAAATGATATTTCCTAGATCATGGTCTTGTAATAAGATTGTTATAAACAAGAATATCCTACTCACATATAAGGCTTATCTTTCTCGATTGTTTAAAGGAGAATTATAATCTTAAGTATAAGACTATGAACTACGAAACCTTTTAAAATAAGAAACGGAACATTTGAAATTAGGCAAACTTGACGCTTGGATAATAATGTTGTTACTTGATTTTACAAAGATAAGTGTTTTGATTTACTTCAAAAGATAATCACTCTATTTTCATATACTACGTATTGTGTGACTTTTGTGAAAGTAACGTATCTTTTAAAAAGTTAATGTATGAAGTACTTTGGGGATAGAAACCCAACATGTTGGCATATAGTAGAAAGTACCTTGTGTGTATAACTTGATTGTTGGTTTGTGATAGCCTTGTAATACTTTCTTGTTGATTTATAAGTAAATGTGCTAGGATGCTACGTGTGTTAGTATCTTGTGATGTTAGTGTAAAGCGGTTTTACCTCGATTGCGCTTTTAAAGTTGTTTGACTATCACCGTTATGTTGGTATTATACCACTCACCTTGACTTTTCCGAGGTTGCCGCTCCACGCGGGTAGACTTCAGCGTCTAGTGACCTATGATTCGAGAATACCTCACGCGGTCCTGGGGCCTATGCGAGCTACGAGAGTTCCAGGTTAGTTTGCGTCCTTTATGGGCATGCGGTCTATGTGGGCTACGCGATCGCGTCCAGCGGATGCCGGAGTAGCTACCCCGACGCGGAATACCTCACGCGGGCCATCGGAGTGGCCTACGCGAGTCAGCGGGAGTTCTGTGGCTAAGACGCCGCACATTAGATATCGCGCGAGTGGCCGCCTTTGATCATGTGACGGTCTAGACAGATTTCATGATACGATTTATGACCTTGTTGGTACGGTGGTTTTAGTAGTCGGCTATGCCTTCATACTTACCTCAGACGGTTTTATTATGACACAGCGGACTCGTGTTCATGTATCTCTCGGTGCTTTTATATATCATAGATCCGCCAGCGATGAGAAGGTATTCCGCGCATGATTGATGTTGGGCGTGAGACCCATGTTTATATTTGAGTGATGACTTTGAGGCGTGAGTCCCCGACTTGATATGATCGCTTATTTATTGTGAATCGTAGTTTGGTTATCGCATGTCTCCCGCTTTATATAGACTACTATGATTTCATTTACTGATATTTTCGCCATACATACAATTTTTGTTATCGACCTCCTTCGGGCCGCGTTCACGCCGCAGTAAAGGTACACCGCCGTTGATCCTCGCTCCTGTGGTCACGCTCAACGTTTGGGAAGCTCCGTTCCTCCGAGGCTTATTCGTATAGTCCCTGTTGTCAGAGGTGCTTACATTCGGGGTATGACGGCCCCGCCCCGTCGTTGTTGTCATATCATTCGTAGAAGTGCAGAGTAATGCTGTGTGGCGAGTTTGTAAAAAGGATTAAACTGCTCATGTTGAAAGAGTTGTTGTATATATATATATGCCGAAAGGCAACTTTCTTCGATATCCGTGTCTCAATTTATACTGCTTTCATATCTTGGTTATTTTATATTCCGCCGACACTGATGTATGACTCATCGGGTGCGGGTAAGGCACGATCCACGCCCCGAACGGTCGTGACAAAAGTGGTATCGCATCGCTTAATCATCGGAAAGTGTCTACGCACCGTATCCAAGAGAGTCTTGATTATCGGTGTGTTGTGCACCACACCAATAATCAGGAGGCTATAGGATATTTAGGATTGGTTTCTATTCTTCTCACTCTGAGATCGTGCCTTAGAGCGGTGTTTCAAGTTGGACCCTCTAACGTATTTCTTTCCCTTACCGTTATGCCTCCTCGTAGGGCAACCCGGCCCAGGAGGACAAGGAAGCCGAGGGAGTTGCGAGTAGAGTACAGAGGGTTACGAGGGCACAAGCCCAATCATCACCTGGGGTGGTGCTTCATTTGGGGAGTTCTGCGACGTCACTAGCCCCAACAGAGTTTAGCACGGCGGCGGCAGTTCCTGCTGCGGCCATGATATTTGAACCTTCGCCCACGACCGACAGAGAATATAGATTGCAAAGAGCGACCACATTAGCTATGGATGTGGCTACCGTAAAAGTATACCGATGTACCGCGAGTCTTGATGACTATCTACAGAGGGTTGTGCAAGAGTAATTCTTCGCTAGCTCGAGCATGGCCTATGCGGAGCTTACGCGCAGCAGCAGCCGAGAGAGATCAACGGGTTAACGGCGACAGCAGAGAGGCCGAGCGGCAAGGTCCTTTAGTAACTCTCGAGGCAAGTCGCCTCACGGCCAGATTAGATATGCACCTCCGCCAAGCAGTGGACTTCACGGATTTCGGGACGCTCGGGTATGCAGGAATTGGTCGACTCCGGGCTTCGGTTCACAGGATGCACGCCATTCCGGGAATGTCGTCTTTTTGTTGGTGCTCGTTTTACCGGCGACCGTCAGGGTCTGATATCGTGAGAATGTCCTCAGGAGGACTTAGCCTTCGTGATCGCGGTAGTTCGTCATCTTCCTTAGCTATGCGCCTACGGGCGTTTGATTAGCACGACTAAGAGGAGCAAGAGATATAGATATATCCTTAACCTCAGAGATCAAGATGTGTGATAAGGTGAGTATACCTTAAGTGCTATGTTCGATAGCGAGGTGTTAGTTGTGATTAGAAATCATGGTGGGTTAACCGAGTAAGATTTTGGGGGATAGAGAAGGTGAGAGCCTTAGAGTTTTATACGTAGAGACCTTAGAGGTAAGGCCATCTCGAGAAAAGGTGTAGTGTTATGTTTGATCCTTATCGGAGTGCTTAGTGCACGTGAGATATATTGTGTGATAAGTCCCCGAGTAGTGTGGAATGAAAGAGGGTAGTTGAGCTAAGAAGACCGCTAGGTTTTCGTAACATGATTAGTGAGAGTTTTCCTTCTGAGCTAGCGTTATGCGCGTTGCTTGGGTCGGGTTGAGGCCACGTTGCGGGTCAACCCGCGCATGTTTGGCGTGGGTCGGTTTGGTGGTCCCGCCTTGTGGTAGGGTCACGAGGGTGTTAGGCCCAAGTTTAGTTAACCAGCGTACGAATTCGTGGATGCATTCGACCAGTAGTCGGGCCGAGGAGGTCAGCCGTCTTGTCTTCTAGCAAAGACCGTTTACTCAGCAGTGTTGATTTTATCAGAAAGTTTGTAAATCGCACGGTGCCTACCTTCACCTTATGACAGCGGTGAGCCAGTGGTACGGCTTTTTGTTTCGGAAGTTTTACCAAGGTGGTTAAGAACTCAGGAGTCTCGAGACCGCATTCGCCGCCGGGCGGTGTGGATTTCGCGGGTAGTTGTGGGATTGTTGTCTCCTGTGGAGGAGAGTTTAAGTTACCATTTCGGTGTTCGGATGTCGCCTTAAGCCCGGTAGGGCGGATGTGTAAGTCGCGGCCGATTGGTTCGATGTTGGCAAGATTCAGATAGTTGGTTCAGCTTGTTCCAGCAGATCGTGGATAGGTAAAGCTTGTCTAGAAGAGGTTCCGCGGCTCGGAGAAATCGTGCGGATAATCGGCGACGACGCCAGAGTTCGTGCCGACGGTCGGTCTTCTTGAAAATACCACCGGGTCATGTGACGAGTTTTGGAAAACAGAGGAACTTAGCCCGAGTTACCTCGGGCCCTTTTGGGGTTCATGTGAAGAATAGGCCAGTTGCCTATAGGTTAGCATTTGTCGTCCGACTTAGGAGGCAAGACGTCCGGTCTTCAGATTGTTATGATCGGAAAGTATCGAGATCCATCCGAATGTTCCCGATTAATGATGACCACGTTAGAGATAGTGACTCGAAGTTTTGGAAATCAAGCGCTTTGAAATGTGGTAAGAGTTCGAGTGCACGACGGCCTCGTGGATCGTGACGCAGCCGGCATCAATTGTTGGGTCGCGGAGTGACACTAGAACCTCGCGGCAAAGTGACAAAAGTGGTATCACGACGAGTAAAGGGAGAAGCGAGCATGTATGGCGAGCATAGATGTGATCATTTCTTTTGTAAGGAGAAGGTGCGAAGGAAGTATATTTTAGACCCCGGAGAGAGGTGTTTGTGGTAATGTTAGAGGTGTTTCCTCGTGGACTTGGATGGAGGTATTTGCGCGGGTGTTTCTGTGGCCATGTGTGGCAATATTGTTCTCGTAAGTATAGTAGTGAAGACTATACTGGCGCGCGTTTGTTTTGAGACTTAGAAGGAACATTCGGGACGAATGTTTCTAAGGAGGGGAGAATGTTATACCCCGTATTTCCAGTGTATGTACGTAAGGACGTACGTAGAAAAATTTTGAAGCTTAAGTAGGCTTGGCCGATTTTCACTTTGTGCACAACACCGATTAGAGTCGTTTTCGATTTAAACGCTTTCATTTTTTCGTAGGGAAAATTCCGCTATGTCATTTATATATTTTCGGATTTTTCCGAGAGACGAAATATTTTTGGTTAACGGGAGGTGACACTTGTCACCCTCATTGACGGTAGAGGGGCGGTCAAGGGTTGGCTCGGGCCGATTTGTCCCTTATTTTGGGCCTTGTTTTGTGGCTTGTTTTGTGCCATGTTTGGTGGAGTAGGGTTAGGGTGCACTTGGCTTGATCTAGGCCTTACACTTGCCTTGCACATGGCTTGATCTTGGCCATTGGTTGGCCTTGAGTTTTGCTATAAATACCCCTAGGCTTGAAGACTTCATTCATCCAAAACTTCCAAGTCTTGAAACCCTCTCCTCCTTCTGTTTTCTAGCCGAGCTTCCCCGCTCTTTTTCGTGTGGCCTTTGGCCGAGGGGTTCCTCTCCCTCAGGTGTCTTGCCATGGGTACCCCTAGCCTAGTTGTTTCAGATAATACACCCCCTCTTGGTAGAAATACTCTCCAAGTATTGTTATAATGCCCAAAATACCTTAGCCTTTACCTTGTTGTATTCCAAAAGTTACCTCTATACGTAGAGCCCTGAATACTACCTTTTGTCCATTTTGTCTCAAACCGAAACCCTAAGGAAATCTTCATAGTTGGTTGAAGTATTTAAGTAGAAGTTGGTTAGAACTTCTAAGGGTTGTTTGAGCGCACTGAGTAGTGAGCTAAACCTTGCTCAGATCGACATTATAACTGATACTTATGGGCTTATCGAGGTAAATATCTTGTCCTCTATTGTAATTGGAAATTACATGATTGTTAGACTATATAGTTGAAGTATACTATATATAGTATCAGACGTAGTTATCGCAATGTCTTTTGACTTAAGCTGAATAATAAGAAACCTTTTCAAAGAAGAGTAATCGAATCAGTAATTACATAGGATCAGACATGAGACTTGTGTAGCTTTGTTGTAGTAGAATCGTACACGCCCGGTTAGGCGCAAACCCCGGTTGGCTTGGTAGCCTACCGATAAAGGAGGAGATTTACGCTGTTGCGGGGAGGTGCCAATTTTCTCAGTAGAATGTTCTACGATAAGATCTAAATGTTAATAAGCGCTGTGGCCTTATAGGTTGAAGTACTACGCGTGGCGCGATCTACTTGGCTTAAGGAGTAGCCGTTTGGAAGTACTGGAGCGTTTTGCTATTAGTCGATACTCGCCGCGAGGTATGTGAACCTCTTCCTATCTCTTCTAGCATGATATGTGTGAACTATGTAGTACGGTAGACGCATACGTGCTAAATGTATTTGATTGGTTTAAAACATAAAGTGATATAACGGCTTTATGGGAAGTTGGTTATAAACTTTATGTAGGAAGAAAATACTTGTGGTTTTTAAAAGGTAATCGATTTGAACTATAAGCGCTTGTTATGTGATAATAAAGAACTTGAAGTATTTCAAAAGATTTTTGAATCATTTTGAAAGAAGCGTAATACTTGGTTTTTGAAAACTTAAGAGTTATACTAGCTTTATGGGAAGTTAGGTATAACGCTTAAGAATGTTTTATGATTTGAAATCGAATGTGTATCGACAAACCATCGCGTTAATAAAAGGAAATGTTTTGAATAATTAAGCATTATTAAAACCAAGAGAAACTTCCATCCGCATGTAAGCTAAGATGAGACAAAATGATATTTCCTAGATCATGGCTGCTGTAATAAGATTGTTATAAACAAGAATATCCTACTCACATATAAGGCTTATCTTTCTCAGATTGTTTAAAGGAGAATTATAATCTTAAGTATAAGACTATGAACTACTTAAACCTTTTAAAATAAGAAACGGAACATTTGAAATTAGGCAAACTTGACGCTTGGATAATAATGTTGTTACTTGATTTTACAAAGATAAGTGTTTTGATTTACTCAAAAGATAATCACTCTATTTTCATATACTACGTATTGTGTGACTTTTGTGAAAGTAACGTATCTTTAAAAAGTTAATGTATGAAGTACTTGGGGATAGAAACCCGAACATGTTGGCATATAGTAGAAAGTACCTTGTGTGTATAACTTGATTGTGTTGGTTTGTGATAGCCTTGTAATACTTTCTTGTTGATTTATAAGTAAATGTGCTAGGATGCTACGTGTGTTAGTATCTTGTGATGTTAGTGTAAAGGGGTTTTCCTCGACTGCGCTTAAAGTTGTTTGACTATCAGCCGTTATGTTGGTATTATACCACTCACCTTGACTTTTCCGAGGTTGTCGCCTCCACGCGGGTAGACTCAAAGGTCTAGTGACCTATGATTCGAGAATACCTCACGCGGTCCTGTGGGCCTATGCGAGCTACGAGAGTTCCGTGTTAGTTTGCGCCTTTATGGGCACGCGTCTACGCGCCACGCGATCGCGGGTCCAAAGTCGACGCCGGAGTAGCTACCCCGACGCGGGAATACCTCACGCGGGCCATTGGAGTGGCCGGCGCGAGTCGCGGGAGTTCTGTGGCTAAGACGCGACATTAGATATCGCGCGAGTGGCCTTTGATCATGTGACGCCTAGACAGATTTCATGATACGCTTATGACCTTGTTGGTACGGTGGTTTTAGTAGTCGGCTATGCCTTCATACTTACCCCAGACGGTTTTATTGACACAGTGGGACTCGTGTTCATGTGTATCTCTGGGTGCTTTTATATCATAGATCCGGCAGTGAGGAAGGTATTCCGCGCATGATTGATGTTTTAGGCGTGAGACCCATGTTTATATTCGAGTGATGACTTTGAGGCGTGAGTCCCGACTTGATATGACCGCTATTTATCAGGAATCGTAGTTTGGTTATCGTACATGTCTCCCGCTTATATAGACTACTATGATTTCATTTACTGATTTTCGGGCCACATACTCTGCACTGTTAGACCGACCTCCTTCGGGGCTGCGCTCATGCCGCAGTAAAGGTACACCGCCGTTGATCCTCGCCTCTGTGGTCACGATTCAGCGTTTGAAGCTCCGTTCCCCGAGGCTTATCTTCGTATAGTCCTCGTTGTCAGGTGCTTATCGTGGTATGACGGCCCCGCCCGTCGTTGTTGTCATATCATTCGTAGAGGTCAGTAGTAATCGCTGTAAGTGTGGTTTGTAAAAGGATTAAACTGTTCATGTTGAAAGAGTTGTCAGATATATATATATGCCAAAAGGCAACTTTCTTGAGATATCCGTGTCTCAATTTATACTGCTTTCATATCTTGGTTATTTTATATTCACTGATTACTCGATGTATGACTACCGGGTGCCCGTAAGGCACTAGTCACGCCCCTAACGGTCGTGACAACCCTTCGGGGCCGCGTTCATGTCCGCAGTTTAGGTACGATTGTGGATCCGCGAGCTTAGGATCTGGTTCAGATTTTGAGATGGCTCCAATGTTCCGAGTCGTCATGGCTATGTATATTCGTGGCACGGGCCTTGTCCCGTCATAGTATGTGTTCAAATCTTAGAGGTATGTATTCACATGTGGGCTGGACTGGTTAGAGTTGTAATTACATTTTTGGATAGTGTAAGCCCTTTTTGGGTGATTTATATTACGGCGGCCTTATCGGCTTTGCCTTGGTAAAAAAAAAATGTGTTATTTATTTTCCGCAGCAGTTTATTATGTTTTATGATTATAAGGGTGCCCAGGTAGGGCACCAGTCGCGGCCCGGGGTCGGGTCGTGACACTTTCCCACTTTAGCAAGCTTTCTAAGTGGAACCCATCACAGAAACCTCAACAACCCCTTCGCCTTTAATTCTACCTTGGGCACGGGTATAGTCAATAACTACCCCCCTCTCTCATCCAAGACCTCTTCATAACTCCCTGAAATTCATAATACCTCACCCCTTCTATCCTCCCTACCATCAATTCTTCCCGGGACCCATGATAAATTCCCTACCCTTCCAAAAATGGCACGCGAATCCTCTCTCCTAATGCGGGCCCAAGTTCTATTCCATCTACCCATTCCCCTATGTCTATACCTCCAGAAATACCTTCTAATGACTTACCCATAAATGCATCTTCAGAACAACATGAAACTCCACCCGTTGATACAACATATAATACTTTACCCCCGAATCATGGCAAAGGTTCCATCCCTCCTAAGAAGACTTATGTTGGAGTCTTTGCGGGTACTAGGCTTGAAGCAAAGGGTATAAAGTTACAATTCATTGAACAACAAGGGGAGGAGGTAGAAATAGAAGTTGAGGATGAAGTTCCTGTTATACCCCGTATTTCCAGAGTATGTACGTGAGGGCGTACGTAGAAAAGTTTGAGCCTTAAATTAGGCAAGGGACGAAAATTTTGTTCACAACCCCCGAAAAGAATTGTTTTCCGACGAAACATTTTCCAAACTTTGTAAGGGAAAATACGGCTATGTCATTTATTATTTTATGATTTTTCCGAGAGATGAAATATTTTGGACCAATGAGAGGGCGACACTTGTCACCCTCAAGTTGGCGGATTTGTGGGCTTCATTTGGACGATTTCAAAGTCTTGGAGTAGGTAGGATATTTGTGATATTTTGTGTGGTAGTTGGATAAGGTACACATGGATAAATCCTCACCCTACACTTGCCCACCACTTGTCTTGATCTTGCCCTCGTTGTCCTATAAATACCCCTTGGTCAAGACTTCTTCATCCACAAAATGTTTTCTAAGTCTTGAAGTCCTCCCCTTCTTGTAGTTCTCGCCCAAGTCTTCCCTCCCCTTGTGAAGCCTTTGGCCGAGAGGTACCCTCCTGGGGTGCTAGCGAAACCTACCCCTCCTAGTGGTGTTGTTCTCGTGAAAATACACCCCCCTCTTGGTAGAAAATACTCTCCAAGTATTGTTACTATTCCAAAGATACCTCTATACGTTGAGCCCGGAAATACTACCTTATGTCCTTTTTGTCTCAAAACGAAACCCTAAGGAAAAATCTTCATAGTTGGTCAAGTATTAAGAAGTTGCGTAGAACTTCCAAGGGTTGTTTGGAGCGGGTTGAGCGCCCAGAGTAGAGCTAAACGTCGCCAGATCGACATTAAAACTTGGATAATTTTGGGCTTACCGAGGTAAATACTCTTGTCCTTCTATTGTAATTGGAAATTACATATTGTAGTAGTATAGAAATGAGTATAAGATATATAGAAGGATGGTATAAGAGAAGAGAATTGAATTGAAATCACATCAGAAGAATATTAAAGAATAGAATTGAACTGTAATCACAGTAGGCGGTATAAAGAAGAAGATTTGAACTGTACTTACATAGGACTGTACTTACAGTAGACTTGTGTAGTATAATGGGTAGGGAAGTGCTGCCCGATTTTCCGTAGAATAGAGAACCCTCTGCTTAGAATATTCTACAGAGTGACGTTGATAGACGTATATGGCCTTTATAGGTTGAATGTTCTGCGGGTAGCATGTTCTACTTGGAAGGTGGACAAGGCTAGCCGGGTTATGGAGGTGGAGCATTTTGCTATTAGTCGATAATCGTCGCGAGGTATGTGATTCTTCCTATCCTCTTGAGCATGATATTTTAAAAGAATATATATAGTACGGTAGACGTACGTGTGTTAACTGAACGTGGTTTTACTGCGATGTCTTCTGACTTGAGTCTAATAATAAAGAATCTTGAAGTATTTCAAAAGAATTAAGAACCGTTTTTTAAAGAAGAGTAATACTTGGTTTTAAAAGCTTAAGAGTTATACTAGACTTATGGGAAGTTAGGTATAACGACTTAAGAGAGATAAAAGGAACGGTTTACTTAATTGTTTATAAACGCCGTGTATTGATTTCGGAAATGAGAATAAGTATCGAACAAACCACTGCAACGCTAATAAGGGGAAATGTATCGACTAATTAAGTATTATTAAAACCAGTAGAAACCTCCATCTGCATAGAAGCTAAGATGAGACAAAATGATATTACATTTCCTATATCATGGCTGCTTTAACAAGATTGTTATAAACAAGAATAACCTACTCACACATAAGGCATATGTTTCTCAAATTGTTTTAAAAGGAGAATTATATTATTAAGTGATTAAAACTATGAACTACGAAACCTTTCGAAAATGAGAAGCTTGAGCATTTGAAATTAGGCAAACTTGAACGTTTGGAAAATAATGTTATTACTTAGGGAAGTGTTTTGGTTTACTTAAAAAGATAGTCACTCTATTTTTATACTACGGGTATTGTGTGACTTTTGTGAAAGAAACGGATCTTTTAAAGAGTTAATGTATGAAGTACTTTGGGGATTAAAACCCAAACTTGTTAACATAAAGTAGAAAGTACCTTGTGTGAATAACTTGATTGTGTTGGTTTGTGATAGCCTTGTAATACTTTCTTGTTGATTTGGTAAGTAAACATGTTAGGATGTTACGTGTGTTAGTATCTTGTGATGTTGTGTAAGGGGGTTATTCTTGTTGTGCTTACGTTGTTAAACGTTAAGCCCGTTGTACTGTTATTATATCACATACCCCCTTGACTTGTTATACCGAGGGCTTGCCACCCTTGATGCGGGTCTATACGGCCTATGCAAATCGTGTGACTACGCGAGCGCGGTATGCTCCAGGATTGATCATTCCAGGTGTATTATCCCGATGCGAGGAGTGCCTTATGCGGTCTGTGTGACTATGCGATCTATGTGAATATGCGGACTACGGGAGTCCAGGAGGGTACCGCGGGCTAGCTACCCCCGATGTGAGGAATACCTCATGCGGGCCTATGTGTGGCCTATGCGGAGCAGCGGTATGCTCCAGGATTAGACGCGCACATTGATACTGAGGGCGAGTGGCCAGCTTCGATCATGTGGTGCGGTCTAGAAAGACCTCGTGATACAGTTTATGGAATTATTGGTACTGTTGGTCTTAGTAGTCGGCTATGCCTTCGTACTTACCCCGTACGGTTTTATTATGACACAGGTGGGACCTGGTGTTCATGTGTATTCCTTGGTGCTTGTTATATCATGGATCACGGCGGTGAGGAAGGAATTCCACCGCATGATTGATATTGTGGGCATGAGACCCATGGTTATATTTGAGTGATGACTTTAAGGCGTGAGTCCCGACTTGACATGATTGCTACATATCAGGTATCGTGAAATTGTTTATCATATATGTCTTTTGTTTTATATATACTATTATGATTTCATTTATAGTATTTTCATTTTCACATACTTGGTACTGCAGATCGACCTCTTCGGGCCGCTCATGCCGCAGTAGAGGTACACCGCCGCCGATCCTCGCTCTAGGATCACGATCAGCGTTTGGGAAGCTCCGCTTTCTCGAGGCTTATCTTTGGTATAGTCCCCGATGTTGTAGGTATTAATGTTCATTCAGGTATGGCGGCCCTGTCCCGCCATAGTTGTTTTACTTCCTAGAGGTCCTGTAGTCCCGTTGTAAAGTTGGGATGTAAATCGCTCACTTTGGGTTTATATATATATGCCGAAAGGCAACTTTTCCTCGATAACCGTGTCTCTTTACATTGTTTCATGTCAGGTTTTTATATTCCGACATTACTCGATGTATGTCTACTGGGTGCGGGTAGGCACCGCCACGCCCGGTTCGGTCGTGACAAAAGTGGTATCGAGCGCTTAATCCTCGGAAAGTGTCTACAGACCGTATCTAGTAGTCTTGATTATCGTGTGTGCACCACACCAATAATCGTGAGGCTATAGGATATTTAGGATTGGTTTTCATTCTTCTCACTCCGAGATCGTGCTTAGAGTCGTGTTATAAGTTGGACCTCTAACGTATTTCTTTCCGCACGCTTATGCCTCCGCACAAGGCAACCCGCCCGTATGGGCAAGGCAAATGGCGAGCTGCGAGTAGAATACAAAGGGTTATGAGGGCACAGGCCCAATCATCACCTAGGGTGGTGCTTTATTCGGAGAGTTCTGCAACATCGCCAGCCCCAGCAGAGTTTAGCACAGCGGCTAGCCTCATCGCGCCATGATATATGAGCCTTCGCCCACGGCATCGAACAGAGAATATGGATTACAAAGGAATGGACTCGCATTAGCTAGGATTTTAGCAACTGCAGAATATAGAGTGCACCGATATATCACGGTCTAGACAATTATCTAGTAAAGGGTTGTACAAGAGTAGCCCTTCACCATGCATGGATATTGCCCGCAGACGGGCTTATGCGCGCAATGTGCCGAGAAATGTAGAGATCGACGGGTTAACCAAGATCAACAGAAGAGGGCCAGTTCAGCAGGGTCTTTTGGTAACTTTCGAGGCGGACCTTCTCAGCAGCAGACTGGTTATGCGCCTCCGCCAGTGCAGAGTGGTCCTCCGCTGCACTTCGAGATGTTCGGGTATGCCGAGTTGGTCAACTCCGTGGCTTCCGTTCACAGATACACGAGGTTCCGGCCAATGGATTCGCTTTTTCCCAAGATTCACAGCGATGACGCCATCCCGGGGAATGTCATCTTTTTGTTGGTACTTGTTTTACCTGCGGCCGTCAGGGCCATTGTCACGACCCGAACCCGGGCCCGTGACTGGTGCCTTACCCCGGGCACCCAAGTAGACATACATCAGAGTAATCAGCGGAACATAAAACAAGACATGAAATAAATATGAAGTGTAAAACGCTTTTTCATAAAAGTTGCCTATCGCGATATATATAAAAACTTAAATCAAGCTACATCCCTTTACAAACTCTACCCACAACAGACTACATACCTCTAAGAATGATATGACAACAATGGGACGTGGCTCCGCCATACCCCGAATGTAAGTACCTACAACGACAGGACTATACCATCGATAAGCCTCCGAGAAACGGAGCTTCCCAAACGCTGAATCGTGACTCCTAAGAGCGAGGATCAACATCGTGTACTTACTGCGCATGAAAGCACCGAAGGAGGTCAAGATAACAGTACCAAGTATATGAAATCAAAATATCAGAAATGAAATCATAGTAGTCTATATAAAGCAGGAGACATGTATGATAACCAAACTACGATTCACGATAAATAAGGCCATGTCAAGTCGTGACTCACGCCTCAAAGTCATCACTCAAATATAACTATGGGTCTCACGCCCACAACATCAATCATGCCCGTGGAATACCTTCTCACCGCCAGAGTCTATGATATAAAAGCACCAAGGAATACACATGAACACCGTGTCTCACCGTGTCATACTAAAATCGTGACGGTAAGTACGAAGGCATAGCCGACTACTAACACCTACGCATCAACAAGGTCATAAATCAGATCACGAGATCTGTCTGCAGACCGCTACATGATCGGCCGCCACTTGCTCGCAGATCAAATGTGCGCGTCTAACTCGAACTTCCCGCTCCGCATAAAGCCACTCACATAGGCCCGCATGAGGTATTCTCACATCGAGGTAGCTACTCCCGCATCGCCCCGACTCGCGATCCGCACGGCCACATAGACCGCATGACCACAAAGGCCGCACACTAACTCGAACTCGTAGCTCCGCATAGGTCCTCGACCCGCATGAGGTATCCTCGAATCATAGTCATACAGCATCGCTCGAGTATTACCCCGCATCGGAGGGCAGCTTACCCCCGGGATCATGTCAAGAGGTGAGTGATATATAATACTAACATAACAGCTTATCGTTAAACAACATAAGCACAATAAGGGAAACCCCTTTACACAAACATCACAAGATACTAACACACGTAGCATCCTAACATGTTTACTTATCAAATCAACAAGAAAGTATTACAAGGCTATCACAAACCAACACAATCAAGTTAATCACACAAGGTACTTTCTACTTTATGTTAACAAGTTCGGGTTTTTATCCCCAAAGTACTTCATACATTAACTCCTTAAAAGATCCGTTTCTTTCACAAAAGTCACACAATACCCGTAGTATAAAAAATAGAGTGACTATCTTTTTAAGTAAACCAAAACACTTCCCTTTGTAAAATCAAGTAACAACATTATTTTCCAAACGTTCAAGTTTGCCTAATTTCAAATGCTCAAGTTTCTCATTTTCAAAAGGTTTCGTAGTTCATAGTCTTAATCACTTAATAATATAATTCTCTTTTAAAACCATTTGAGAAACATATGCCTTATATGTGAGTAGGTTATTCTTGTTTATAACAATCTTATTAAAGCAGCCATGATCTAGGAAATGTAATATCATTTTGTCTCATCTTAGCTTCTATGCAGATGGAGGTTTCTACTGGTTTTAATAATACTTAATTAGTCAATACATTTCCCTTTATTAACGCTGCAGTGGTTCGTTCGATACTTATTCTGATTTCCGAAATCAGTAAAACATTATCCCTTTAAAAAACCAAGTACTTATTACTCACGAATAAGGTTTCACACCTTTTTAACAAAATTCATATTAATTAAGTGAAGTCTCTTATCTATTAAGATCAAGTCTCTTAACTTCTAAAATCAATAAACCATTCTTTTTATCTCTCTTAAGTCGTTATACCTAACTTCCCATAAAGGTAGTATAACTCTTAAGCTTTAAAAACCAAGCATTACTCTTCTTTCAAAAACGTTTCTTAATTCTTTGAAATACTTCAAGATTCTTTTTATTCAAACTCAAGTCAGAAGACATCGGAGTAAAACTGTTCGCTTAACACACGCATGTCATCGCATATATATATTCTTTTAAAATATCATGCTCAAGAGGATAGGAAGAATCACATACCTCACGACGATTATCGACTAATAGCAAAATGCTCCACCGCCATAACCCGGCTAGACTTGTCCACCTTCCAAGTAGAACATGCTACTCGCAGAACATTCAACCTATAAAGGCCATATACGTCTATCAACGTCTAGACTACTCTGTAGAATATTCTAAGTAGAGGGTTCTCTATTCTACTCGCAGAACATTCAACCTACCCTGTTGGGCGTATAGCTAGGGAAGGTGACGAACTAGCCACTGTTGGGCGTAGAATAGAGAACCCTCTACTTAGAATATTCTACAGAGTAGTCTAGACGTTGATAGACGTATATGGCCTTTATAGGTTGAATGTTCTGCGAGTAGCATGTTCTACTTGGAAGGTGGACAAGTCTAGCCGGGTTATGGCGGTGGAGCATTTTGCTATTAGTCGATAATCGTCGTGAGGTATGTGATTCTTCCTATCCTCTTGAGCATGATATTTTAAAAGAATATATATAGTACCAGACGACGTGGTGTTAATCGAACGTGGTTTTACTGCGATGTCTTCTGACTTGAGTCTAATAATAAAGAATCTTGAAGTATTTCAAAAAAATTAAGAACCGTTTTTGAAAGAAGAGTAATACTTGGTTTTAAAAGCTTATGGAAAAGATTTCACACCCCTAACCTCTATTTGTGCCTTGGCCGAAAGTTGTCATCTTTGAAACCTAAGTGTTCTTCACTTTTTGGAGTTGGTTCTTGAAGAGAAGTTGGTTAGGAGCTTCTATGGGTTGCTTGTAGCAGATTGGAACGTAAAGATTTGGAGCTAAGACTTGCTTGGAGCGACTTTAAGAACTTGGTTATTCTTGGGCTTTTTGAGGTAGTGAAACTTAAACCTCTTTGTGAATTGGTTATTATACATATATTATAAGTATATTATGGATTATATAATATATGGAGTAAAGTTTGGAAGGATTTGGATCTTGTTAAGTTGCTAAAATGGAAATTGGCAAGAAAGCCACAAAATGGTAAAAACGTATCTTACTTGCTAAGAAGCTAATAACAAAGTAACTATAACTTATATTAAGAATGGAAATATAAGTTGGATGACTAATGAGTAATTTGGATAAGTAAAATGGACAAAGTTGGCCAAGGACTCCAACTTAAGGACTGTATTTACTTTGGACTGTATTTACATTGGACTGTATTTACATTTCTATTAAGGGGAAGATTGTTCAATCGCGTTCCGTTTGGGCGTGTGATCCCCTTTTTAATTATTGTATTGTATTGTTATGAAGGCGTGATAGTAAACCGCGTTACCGTTTGGGCGTGTAATCCCCTTCTTTATGTTGTTTAATTATTACGCCTTATATATGACATATAATTACGGTTATTCGGGCCTTGGAGAAAGATGGAAAAGTGAGTAAAAACGGGGGAAGTGCTGCCCAATTTTCCATAGAATTAGAGGGCTTTTTATTGGTATAAGTCTTCAATGGTAAGAAAGGTTTGATAGAAGTACTATGACCATTTTAGGAATGGAGTACTACGTGTGGCGTGATCTACTTGGCTTAAGGAGTAGCCGACGGGTTGAAGTACTTGGAGCGTTTTGCTATTTGTCGATAATCGTCGCGAGGTATGTGAACCTCTTCCTATCTTTTCTAGCATGATTGTTGTGAACTATGTAGTACGATAGACGTACGTGTGCTAAACGAGTTTTGGTTGGTTTAAAACATATAGTGTTATAATAGCTTTATGGGAAGTTAGTTATAACGACTTTATGTAGGATATTACAGATAAGACTCGAACTTAAATCACATCAGAAAAATATTAAAGAAGAAGATTAAACTGTACTTACATAGGACTGTATTTACAGTAGACTTGTGTAGCTTAACGGGTAGGGAAGTGCTGCCCGATTTTCCGTAGAATAGAGAACCTACTGCTTAGAATGTTCTACAGAGAAGTCTAGACATTGATAGACTTCTATAACCGTTATAGGTCAAGATCGCGAGTAGCGTTCTACTTGAAAGGTGGACAAGGCTAGCCGGGTTATAGCCGTGGAGCGTTTTGCTAATAGTCGATAATCGTCGCGAGGTATGTGATTCTTCCTATCCTCTTGAGCATGATATTTTAAAAGAATATATATATAGTACGGTAGACGTACGTGTGTTAACTGAACGGGGTTTTACTCCGATGTCTTTTGACTTGAGTTTAAATAATAAGAATCTTGAAGTATTTCAAAAGAATTAAGAAACCTTTTTGAAAGAAGAGTAATACTTGGTCTTAAAAGCTTAAGAGTTATACTAGCTTTATGGGAAGTTAGGTATAACGGCTTAAGAGAGATAAAAAGAATGATTTATTGATCTTAAAAGATAAGAGACTTGATCTTAAAAGATAAGAGATTTGACTTAATTAAATTAATATGAGTTTTGTTAAAAAGTGTGAAACCTCATTCGTGAGTAATGAGTACTTGGTTTTTAAAAGGAATAATGTTTTACTGATTTCGGAAATCAGAATAAGTATCGAACAAACCACTGCAGCGTTAATAAGGGAAATGTATTGACTAATTAAGTATTATTAAAACCAGTAGAAACCTCCATCTGCATAGAAGCTAAGATGAGACAAAATGATATTACATTTCCTAGATCATGGTTGTTTAAAAAGATTGTTATAAAAAAGAATAACCTACTCACATATAAGGCATATGTTTCTCAAATTGTTTTAAAGGAGAATTACATCATTAAGTGATTAAAACTATGAACTACGAAACCTTTCGAAAAAGAGAAACTTGAGCATTTGAAATTAGGCAAACTTGAACGTTTGGAAAATAATGTTGTTACTTGATTTTACAAAGGGAAGTGTTTTGGTTTACTTAAAAAGATAGTCACTCTATTTTTATACTACGGGTATTGTGTGACTTTTGTGAAAGAAACGGATCCTTTAAAGAGTTAGTGTATAAAGTACTTTGGGGATAAAAACCGGAGCTTGATTGACATAAAGTAGAAAGTACCTTGTGTGAATAACTTGACTATGTTGGTTTGTGATAGCCTTGTAATACTTTCGTGTTGGTTTGATAAATAAACATGTTAGGATGCTACGTGTGTTAGTGTCTTGTAATGTTGTGTAAGGGGGTTTCCCTTGATTGTGCTTATGTTGTTTAACGATAAGCCGTTATGTTAGTGTTATATCACTCACCTTGACTTGATCCCGGGTTGCTGCCTCCGACGCTGGTATAGCTCAGCGGTCCGGGACCATGATTCGAGAATACCTACGCGGTCCAGTGGGGCCTACGCGAGCTACGAGAGTTCCGTGTTAGTGTGCGGGTTATACCTCACGCGTCTATGCGCTACGCGACCGCGAGTCCAGGACGCTTCCGGGAGAGCTACCCTCGACGCGAGGAATACCTCACGCGCCTACGCGAGTGGCCTATGCGGAGTCGCGGAAGTTCCAGACTAGACGCGCACATTAGATATCGCGCGAGTGGCCAACTTCGATCATGTGGCGGTCAGACAGATCTCATGATACGCTTTATGACCTTGTTGGTACTGTGGGTTTTAGTAGTCACGATGCCTTCAGATTTACCCCAGACGGTTTTATTATGACACAGTGGACTCGTGTTCATGTGTATTCCTTGGTGCTTTTATATCATAGACCGCAGCGGAAGGTATTCCACGCATGATTGATGTTACGGGCGTGAGACCCATAGTTATATTTGAGTGATGACTTTGGCGGGCGCGAGTCCCCGACTGACATGATCGCTTATTTATCAGGAATCGTAGTTTGGTTATCATATATGTCTCCCGCTTCATATAGACTACTATGATTTCATTTACGTGATTTTCGCTTTACATACTGGTACCGCAGATCGACCTCCTTCGGCCGCTCATGCCGCAGTAAGTACACGATCGCCGATCCTCGCCTAGGATCACAGTCAGCTTGGGAAGCTCCGCTTTCCGAGGCTTATCGATGGTAAAGTCCCCTATAGTTGTAGGTACTTACATTCAGGTATGGCGGGCCCCGTCCCGCCATTGTTGTCATATCATTCTTAGGTCCGTAGTACGCTGCGGCAGAGTTGTAAAAGGATGTAATCGTCGGATTTAAGTTTTTATTTATATATGTCGAAGGCAACTTTTCTCGATAATCGTTTCATATTTCATGTCTTGTTTTATATTCCGCCGATTACTCGATGTATGTCTACTGGGTGCCCGGTAGGCACTACCACGGCCCGTTCGGTCGTGACAAAAGTGGTATCGAGCGCTTAATCCTGAAAGTGTCTACGTAATCTAGTAGTCTTGATTATCGCATTGTTGCACCACACCAATAATCGTGAGGCTATAGGATATTTAGGATCGGGTTCCATTCTTCTCACTCGAGATCGTGCCTTAGAGCCGTGGTTATAAGTCGGACCTCTAACGATTTCTTTCCTTACCGCTATGCCTCGCAGAAGGCAACCCGCCCGTAGGCAAGGCACTGGCGGAGTCGCGAGTAGAGCATGCAGGGTTACTAGGGCACAGTGCCCAATCATCACCGCGGTGCTTCATTCGGGAGTTCGCGACGCCGCCAAATTTCAGCAGAAGTTTAGCACAATGGCAGCCTCATCGCGCCATGATATATGAGCCTTCGCCCACGCATCGGAACAAAGAATATGGATTACAAAGGAATGGACCTGTTACTAGCTAGGATTTTAGCAGCCAGAGAATATAGAGTGCACCGATATATCAGGGGTCTTGATGACTATCTAAGAAAGGGTTGTGCAAGAGTAGCTCGTCGTGACAAGCATGGCTCAGATACGTGCTTATGCCATGCAGAGCCGAGAAACGTAGGATCGACGGGTTAACCAAGATCGGCAAGAGGCCGTAACGGCAGGTCCTTTGGTAACTTTCGGCGGATCGCCAAAGAAGAGATTAGATATGCACCTCCACCGCGCGCAGTGGTCCTCCGCTGCACTTCGTGACGCTCGGTACGCCGAGTTGGTCGTAACTCCGTGGCTCCGATTCACGCCATACGTAGGTTCTAGCCACCGTTCGCTTTTTCCTCGTTGTTCATACAGGCGTGCGCCATCCCGGGAATGTCGCCTTTTGATGGTGCTTGTTTTACTCGCGCCGTCAGGCCATGTGTCAAAATATGTCCTAGTAGAGGGATGCAGGAGGACTCACTACCAAATCGCCATGGATTCTGGCTCTGAGAGGAAGGGTTGTTAGCCAGAGAGGCCACCCCACCTCAGGTGGGCCATCAGGTAGATGTCATTGGGGAGTGTCGACTTCTTCGACAAATTGTTTTGCTATGCGCCACCAAGGTGATTGATTAGAACGACATAGGGGAGTGAAGCAGTAGATACAGGTTTATCCTTAACCCTCTAGAGATTAGTACGTGTGATAAGATAAGTATATCTTAAGTGTTATGTTCAGATAACATTGTGTGATTAGAAATCGTGGTTAGTTAAAGGGTAAGATTGGGGATAGGGAAAGTGTGAGCCTTAGAGTTTTATACGTAGAGACCTTAGAGGTAACGCCATCTCGAGTAAAAGATGTATTTTTATGTTTGACCCTTATCGGAATGCATAGTACACATGAGATATGTTTTTGGGATAAGTCCCTGAGTGGTATGAAATGAAAGAGGGTAGTTGAGCTAAGAAGACCACTAGGTTTTCGTGACTCGATGAGGAGATTGTTCCAGATCGGGGAACAAGAGTTTTGCGCGATAGCGGGTCGAGTTCCGGACCGATTGCGGGTCAAACCGCGGCCTGCATTGTGGTGGGGTCAGTTCGAGGTGGTCCTGCCAGGTGGTGGGGTCACGGGGGTGTTAGGCCCAAGTTTAGTTAACCATCGTACGAGTTCGTGGATGCGTTCGACCGCAGGTCGCCGATGAGGTCAGCCCATCTTGTCTTTTAGTCAAGACCGTTTACTCGGCAGTGGGTTATGCGAGATGTTATATCAGGAAGGTTGTAAGGCTGCACAAGGTGCCTACTTTCACCTTATGGCAGGCAGTGAAGCCCAGGTTACGACTATTTCTTTTTCTGGAAGTTTTACCAGGCAGGGTTAGGAACTCAGGTGAGTCTCAGTATCGCATTCACCCTCGGGCCGGTGTTTTTGATTTCAGAGGTAGCTGTAAGGATTATTCGCCTTTTGGTTGAGTGTATTATAATAAGCTACCATATCAGATTCTGGATATCGCCTTATGATGCCTTGTAGGGCGGAAGTGTAAGTCACGGCCGATTGGTTCGATGTTGGCAAGGTTCAGATAGTTGGTTCATACTTGTTTGGCAGGAGCGGATAGGTGAAGCTTATCCGTAAGAGGTTATTGGCAGCTCGAGTCACCGTAAGTCGTGCGGATAATCGGCGACGACGCTTGGAGTTCGTGCAGACTGGTCTTCAAGGTACCACCCGAAAAGGTGTGACGAGTCATGGAAAACAGAGGAAACTTAGCCCGAGTTACTTTGGGCCTTTTCGTGTTATGTGAAGAATAGGCCAGTTGCCTATATGTTAGCATTTGCCGTCCGACTTAGGAGGCAGATGTCCGGCCTTTCATGTTGTTATGTTCGGAAAAGTATCTGAGATCCATCCAGTATTCCCGCTTAATGATGATCAAGTCGAGATAGTAACCGAGATTTGGAACCGAGGCAAGAATAAATGTGGTAAGTTTTGAGAAGGAGTTCGAGTGCGAGAAGCGGTACGACGAGTAAGGGAAGAAGTGAACATGTTAAGAGGATAGAATTGATCGCTTCTGCGAGTATCGCTTAGACTTTGGGTGGAAGCTTTTGTGATGTTAGAGGTGATTCCTCGTAGACTTGGATTAAGTATCGAGCGTGTGTTATTTTGTGGCCATGTGTGGCATTGGCAACTTGTTTAAGTTAAGAGGAACTTCATCGTTATCCGTTGAGAAGGAACATTCGGACGAATGTTTCGGCGAGGAGAATGTTATACCGTATTTCCGCAGTATGTACGGAGGGCGACGATAAAAGTTTAAGCCTTAAGTTAGGCAAGGATCGAAAATTTTGTGCACATCCTCTAAAAGAATCGCTTTTCGACTAAACGCTTTCCAAACTTTGCGCGGAAAATTACGGCTATGTCATTTATTATTTTTGCGGATTTTTCCGAGAGATGAAATATTTTGACCAACGAGAGGTGACACTTGTCCTCAAGTGGACGGCATTGGAAGGGATTTCTTGGCACGTTTTTAGCCTTTTTCTTGGTCAATGATTAGGTAGGATATTTTTGTAGATATTTTGTGTAGTAGATGAGCAAGTGGGACCCACAAACACTTGTCCAAATCTTGACCCTACACTTGCCCACCACTTGTCTTAATCTTGGCCATTGATTGGCCTATAAATACCCCCCTAAGTTGAAGACTTCATCATCCACACTTAGAGATTTCAAGTCTTGAAATACTCCCTCCCCTCTTCTAGTTGCTCTCGTCCAAGAGCACCCCCTCCTTTCATGAGCCTTGCCAAACATTTCCTCTCTTGAGTGTTGTCTCGTAAATACACCCCCCCCCCCTTGGTAGAAAAGTATTCTCCAAGTATTGTTACTATTCCAAAATACCTTAGCCCAAATACCTTGTAGTATTCCAAGGTTACACCTATACTAAAAGCCCAGAAATACTATTATACATTCCCTTCAGTCACAAAAACGAAACCCTAAGGAAAATCTTCATAGCCGGTTGAAGTATTAAGAAGAAGTTGCGTAGAACTTCTAAGGGTTGTTTGGAGCGGGTTGGAGAACCCGGAGTAGGAGCTAAACGTTGCTCAGGATCGACATTAAATCTTGGATAATTTTGGGCTTATCGAGGTAAATACTCTTGTCCTTATATTGCAATTGGAAATTACATACTGTAGTAGTATAGAAATGAATATAAGATTCATAGAAGAGAATTGAACTGTAATAGAAGGATATTACAGATAAGACTCGAACTGAAATCACATCAGAAGAATATTAAAGAAGAAGATTAAACTGTACTTACATAAGACTGTATTTACAGTAGACTTGTGTAGCTTAACGCAGGAAGTCGCCCGATTTTCCGTAGAATAGAGAACCTACTGCTTAGAATGTTCTACAGAGAAGTCTAGACATTGATAGACTTGTATAACCGTTATAGGTTGAAGTACTGTGAGTAACGTGTTCTACTTGAAAGGTGGACAAGGCTAGCCGGGTTATAGCCGTGGAGCGTTTTGCTAATAGTCGATAATCGTCACGAGGTATGTGATTCTTCCTATCCTCTTGAGCATGATATTTTAAAAGAATATATATATAGTACGGTAGACGTACGTGTGTTAACTGAACGGGGTTTTACTCCGATGTCTTTTGACTTGAGTTTAAATAATAAGAATCTTGAAGTATTTCAAAAGAATTAAGAAACCTTTTTGAAAGAAGAGTAATACTTGGTTTTAAAAGCTTAAGAGTTATACTAGCTTTATGGGAAGTTAGGTATAACGGCTTAAGAGAGATAAAAAGAATGATTTATTGATCTTAAAAGATAAGAGACTTGATCTTAAAAGATAAGAGACTTGACTTAATTAAATTAATATGAGTTTTGTTAAAAAATGTGAAACCTCATTCGTGAGTAATGAGTACTTGGTTTTTAAAAGGAATAATGTTTTACTGATTTCGGAAATCAGAATAAGTATCGAACAAACCACTGCAGCATTAATAAGGGAAATGTATTGACTAATTAAGTATTATTAAAACCAGTAGAAACCTCCATCTGCATAGAAGCTAATATGAGACAAAATGATATTACATTCCTAGATCATGGCTGTTTAAAAAGATTGTTATAAAAAAGAATAACCTACTCACATATAAGGCATATGTTTCTCAAATTGTTTTAAAGGAGAATTACATCATTAAGTGATTAAAACTATGAACTACGAAACCTTTCGAAAAAGAGAAATTTGAGCATTTGAAATTAGGCAAACTTGAACGTTTGGAAAATAATGTTGTTACTTGATTTTACAAAGGGAAGTGTTTTGGTTTACTTAAAAAGATAGTCACTCTATTTTTATACTACGGGTATTGTGTGACTTTTGTGAAAGAAACGGATCCTTTAAAGAGTTAGTGTATAAAGTACTTTGGGGATAAAACCGAGCTTGATTGACATAAAGTAGAAAGTACTTGTGTGAATAACTTGACTATGTTGGTTTGTGATAGCCTTGTAATACTTTCTGTTGGTTTGATAAATAAACATGTTAGGATGCTACGTGTGTTGTCTTGTAATGTTGTGTAAGGGGTTTCCTTGATTGTGCTTATGTTGTTTAACGATAAGCCGTTATGTTAGTGTTATATCACTCACCTTGACTTGATCCCGGGTTGTCGCCCCGACGCGGGTATAGCTCAGCGGTCCGGGACCATGATTCGAGAATACCTCACGCGGTCCGTGGCCTATGCGAGCTACGAGAGTTCCGTGTTAGTGTGCGGGTTATACCTCACGCGTCTATGTGGCCATGCGGATCGCGAGTCCGTGACGCCGGGAGTAGCTACCGACGCGAGGAATACCTCACGCGCCTATGCGAGTGGCCTATGCGAGTCAGCGGAAGTTCCAGGACTAGACGCGCGACATTAGATACATCGCGCGAGTGGCCGCCGATCATGTGGCGCCTAGACAGATCTCATGATACGCTTTATGACCTTGTTGGCACGTGAGTTTTAGTAGTCGCGATGCCTTCGCATTTACTCCCAGACGGTTTTATTATGACACAGTGGGACCCGTGTTCATGTATTCCTCGGTGCTTTTATATCATGATCGCCGGCGGTGGCGAAGGTATTCCACGAGCATGATTGATGTTGCGGGTGAGACCCATAGTTATATTTGAGTGATGACTTTGAGGCGCGAGTCCTCGACTTGACATGATCGCTATTTATCAGGAATCGTAGTTTGGTTATCATACATGTCTCCCGGTTTATATAGACTACTATGATTTCATTTACTGATTTTCGGGCCACATACTGGTACTGTCAGACCTCCTTCGGGCCGCGCTCATGCCGCAGTAGAAGACACTACCGCCGATCCTCGCCTTAGGATCACAGTCATCGCTTTGGAAGCTCCGCTTTCTCCGAGGCTTATCATGGTAAAGTCCTCGTAGTTGTAGGTACTTACATTCGCGGGTATGGCCCCGCCTTTGTTTTATATTCCGCCGATTACTCGATGTATATCTACTGGGTGCCCGGTAAGGCACCGCCACGCCCGGTTCGTGTCGTGACAATAAGAATCGAATGCATGCGCAGACCGCATTTTCGAGGATCGTATGGAATAGGAAGTGCCCGGAACCAAAAGCTCTCAACACCTTGAATGACCGGCCTGATTAGTTCCATCTTTCCCGCATAAGATAGCGAGTGATGCCCCCATTTCTGAATGTAATCTGATATAGCACTAGTGAATGGAGCAAACTGATCTACCGAGACTGAAATTGGGGACAAAGGGATCCCCAAGTATCGTACCGAAAAGTTACCAATGCCGAATCCCACTCTGGACAAGATCAAGTCACGAACTGTATCATGCACTCCCGCTATGTAGACGGAGGATTTAGATGGGTTAAGAGTTAACCCTGAGACATCCTCCAATTCTTCAAGACACTCCATAAGAATCCCAACTGAAGATACATCTCCTTTGGCAAAAAGCATGAGGTCATCCGCGAATGCAAGGTGAGTAATGCCCAATCTCTTACACTTTGGATAATAGGAGAAAGCTCTTGCCGCAACCTTTAGTTTTAGCATCCTTGAAAGGTATTCCATGCACAAGATAAAGAGCGTAGGAGACATAGGATCACCTTGTCTTAGGCCGTGCTTACCCTTGAAGTAACCATGTAGCTCCCCGTTGATGGAAAGAGAGAAAGAAGTTGAGCTAACACATTCCATGATCCATCTTACAAATCTGTCCGGAAATTTGAGACCTCTTAGTACCGACTCAAGGAAGCTCCAAGAGACCGTATCAAATGCTTTCCGAAGATCCACCATAAGCATACACCTTGGTGAGACTCTAGCTCTATTAAAACCTCTCACAAGCTGTTATACCCCGTAGTTCCAGGGTATATAGGTGAGGATGTACGTGCGAGAATACGACAAAAATTTTGGAAAGAAAGAAAGATGTGATTTTTCGACGGAAAAGTTTCCGGGTTTTGTGAAGGAAAAAGGTTCGTTGATGGGAATTGGATTCCCAGATTTGGTATTTGGGCTTCTTGAATTATATTAGAATTATGGAATTTTATTTCCGGAATTGGTCACGTGGGCCCACGGAGAAATTTACTTGTGGGCCCACTTTGTTTTGAGATTTTTGCCTTTATGGATATTTCTAAGATGAAATATTTTGATTTAGCAGTGAGGCGACACGTGTCACCCTCTAGGTGGCCTCATGGCCGAAATTTGCTAACAAGTGGCAAGACAAGTGGCCTTGTCTTGCTAGATATTTTGTGGACAAGTGGCCAAGTCTTGCTAGATATTTTGTGTGGACAAGTGGCTTGTGGGACCCACACACACTTGTCCCCAATCTCAACCACACACTTGCCTTCATCCTAGCCCTTGGTTGTCCTATATATGCACCCTTAGTTGATGAAAACTTCCACACTTAACCATTTCAAGACAAGAAATTCCCTCCTTCTCCCTTTGACCTTGCTCTCGTTTTTGAGCCCATTTCTTGACCTAAATTTGTCCAACAATTCTTAAACTCTCAAGTGTTCTTCCCAAGGTGTTAGGAAGATTGTGTACCAAGAGTTGGAAAAGATTTCACACCCTAACCTATTGTTCATGCCTGGCCGAAACTTACTAGTTGGAAACCCTAAGTGTTCTTCACTTTTGAGTTGGTTCTTGAAGAGAAGTTGGTTAGAGCTTCTATGGGTTGCTTGTAGGATTGGAACGGAAAGATTTGGAGCTAAGACTTGCTTGGAGCGACATTAAGTTCTTGGATAATTTTGGGCTATTTGAGGTAGTAAACCTTAACCTCTTTGTGAATTGGTCATTATACATATATTATAAGTATATTATGGAGTATATAAAATATGGAGTAAAGTTTGGAAAATTGGATCTTGTTAACTTGTTAAAAGAAAGGATTGGCCGCTTGCCATTAAAATGGTAAAAACGTATCTTACTTGTGAAGAAGTAATTAACAAAGTAACTATAACTTATATTAAGATGGAATATAAGTTGGATGACTAATGAAGTAATTGGATAAGTAAATGGACAAAGTTGGCCAAGGACCCCAACTTAAGGATCAGATTTACTTTGGACAAGATTTACTTTGGACCGTATTTACTTTGGATCAGATTTACATTTCATAAGGGAAGATTGTTCAATCGCCCGCTTGGGCGTGTGATCCCTTTTAATTATTGTATTGTATGAAGGCGTGATAGTAAACCGCTACCGTCAGCGCGTAATCCCCTTCTTTTACTTGTTGTTATTATGGAGGCGTGATAGTAAATCGCGTTACCGTTTGGGCGTGTAATCCCCTTCTTTATGTTGTTTAATTATTACGCCTTATATATATATATATGGTATATATATTACGGTTATTCGGGCCTTGGAGAAAGATGGAAAAGTGAGTAATAACGGGAAGTCTTCGAATTTTCCGTAGAATTAGAGGGCTTTTTATTGGTATAAGTCTTCAATGGTAAGAAAGGTTTGATAGAAGTACTATGACCATTTTAGGAGTGGAGTACTACATGTGGCGTGATCTACTTGGCTTAAGGAGTAGCCGACGTTGAAGTACTTGAGCGTTTTGCTATTTGTCGATAATCGTCGCGAGGTATGTGAACCTCTTCCTATATTTTCTAGCATGATTGTTGTGAACTATGTAGTATGGTAGACGTACATGTGCTAAGTGATTTGGTTGGTTTAAAACATAGGGTGTTATAATAGCTTTATGGGAAGTTAGTTATAACGACTTTATGTAGGTAAAAGAATGGTTTATTGATTGTAGAAAGATAAGAGACTTGATCTTGAAAGATAAGAGACTTGATCTTGAAAGATAAGAGACTTGACTTATATACGACTTGATTTTGAAAGTTAAGAGACTTGATCTTGAAAGATAAGAGACTTGACATAGTTTGACTTGTTATGAATTTTGTTAAAATGTTGTAAAAACCTCATTCGCGAGTAATGAGTAGTTGGTTTTAAAAGAATAATGTTTTACTGATTTCGGAAATGAGATTAAGTATCGAACAAACCATTGCAGCGTTAATAAAGGAAATGTATTGACTAATTGTTATTAAAACCAGTAGAAACCTCCATCTGCATAGAAGCTAAGATGAGACAAAATGATATTACATTTCCTAGATCATGGCTGCTTTTATAAGATTGTAATAGACAAGAACAACCTACTCACACATAAGGCATATGTTTCTCAAATTTGTTTTAAAGGAGAATTATATTCTTAAGTGATTAAAACTATGAACTACGAAACATTTCGAAAATGAGAAACTTGAGCATTTGAAATTAGGCAAACTCAACGCTTGGAAAATAATGTTACTTGATTTTACAAGGAAGTGTTTTGGTTTACTTAAAAGATAGTCACTCTATTTTATACTACGAACATTGTGTGACTTTTGTGAAAGAAACGTATCTTTTAAAAGAGTTAATGTATGTAATACTTTAGGTCGAATCGGATTTTGGCATAAAATGATAGTACCTTAAGTTGTGTGTAACTTGCCTATGTTTGCGTGTGATAGCCTTGTTGTGCAAGTCGTGATTTTACTCGACTACCGCTCACGGGATGAACCGAATGTATTTCACTCGACTACCGCGTTCATGGATGAACCGAATGTATTTCACTCGACTACCGCGTTCATGGGATGAACCGAATGTATTTCACTGACTATCGCGTCATGGATGAACCGAATGTATTTCACTCGACTACCGCTGGCCCATGGATGGACCGAATGTATTCCATCCGACTACCGAGTACATGAGATGAACCGAATGTATTCCACACGCTTTCTATCGGGTCCATGAGATGGGCCGAGACATGTTATACGATCACATGGTTTGTACCTAGATCGCTTCAGCTGAGGAAGGAGTTCCACGCACGGAGGATGACTTTGAGGGCATGAGTCCCTGACTTGACATGACTGCTTTGTTATAAACTGTAGTTTGGTTATCATACATGTCTCCTGCTTTATATGATCGTTATGATTTCATTTACTGATTTTTCGCCACATACTTGGTACCAGATCGACTCTCCCGGGGCTGCGTTCATGCCGCAGTAGAGGTACATCGGCCAGGATCCTCGCTCATGGATCACGCTCAACAGATTGGGAAACCCTGCTTCTCCCGAGGCTTATCTTTTGCATGTTACCCTCGAGTCCGTAGGTTCTTGTACATTCTGTGGTATGGCGGCCCTGTCCCGCCATAGTTATTGTCACTTCTTAGAGGTCTGTAGTACTGTTGTGGGCAGAGTTTGTAAAAAGGATAACTGTTCGGGTTTTATGAATATATACAGAAGGCAACTGTTTTGGTTGGCCTGTTTATTTATCATGTCTCTTGTTTCATGTTTATGTTTTTATTTCAGCTGATTCTCTCTGATGTTGTATCATGAGGGTGCCCGGGGTAAGGCACCAGTCACGGGCCCCGGTTCGGGTCGTGACACAAGCTCTTGTGCAACAAAGACATTGTCCATCATGTTTCTTCCTTTCACAAAAGCCCCTTGAGATTTGTCAACAAGAGTAGGAAGAACCATTGCCATTCTGTTAGCTAAAATCTTTTTTATGATCTTGTAGACCACATTAGTCAATCCAATAGGCCTAAAATCATTTACCTTGGGATCCCGATCGGTCTTGGGCATGAGGGTAATGATGGTATGATTCACCTGCTTCAAAAGAATTCCGGATGAGAAGAACTCTTGAACACTTCTTACTACGTCTTGTCCCACATCTCTCCATCTATCCTCAAGGCGCAAGCAAAAACCATCCGCTGTGTGCCTTATCATTGCCTATATCGGAAAGAGCTTCCCAAATCTCCTTTGGGGAGATAAAATGCAAAAGATGTAATCCATCCTCTTCACTTAGCTTCGGGCCAGAGTTGAACACTTCGGGATCAAAGTTGGTAGTGAATCGGGATGTGCCTAAAATATCCTTGTAAAATTCCACAAGCAATTCTCTAACTTCCCCGGGAGATGTAGTGATAGTACCATTGGCCTTGACAAGGTAGTTGATTGAGTTCCTGACATTACTCCTCTTGATCAAGCTGTGGAAGTATTTGGAGCATCTATCACTTCCAATCAAGTGTTTCTGCCTCGACTTTTGCCTTATGAAGTGTCTCTCGGCTTCCAGTAGGGTGTTTGCTTTAGCTCTTGAGGACTTAACCTTGGCTTTTAGCTCATCATCAAAGGGATCTTCCATATGCGCATTGATAGCCTCCTTAAACTCAATGTTTGCCCCATTTTCTCTTTGTTCAATGCTTCCAAAATCACTTATGTTCAATTCCCGCAATGGTTGCTTCAAGGCTTTCAATTTTGAGGCTAGAACGTATTGAGCAGTTCCCAATATATCTTGTCTCCAGCATGAAGCCAATATGTTCTCGAAGGCGGGGTGAGAGAGCCACATATTCATGAACTTGAAAGGTCGTTTCCCAACATTATATGATGCAATAATCGTAGCTATCACGGGACAGTGGTCCGAGACAGGTTTCATAGGCAAGTAATTGGCCGTGCATTCTAGGGTCAAATCACTCCAATGTTGATTCATCATCACTCTATCAAGCTTAGACCAAATCGAACCATTCTTCCAAGTGTAGAAGGAACCGGTAGAAGGAGTGTCTTCTAGTCCATGAGCATTCCTGAATTCTCCAAGATCCCTAAGTGCATAAGGCGTGAGAGGAGGACCCCCCGCCTTATCATGTGGGTAGCAATAAGTGTTGAAATCTCCCATAATCATCCAAGGCTTAACAATGCCAATGCCCAAGTGAGTAAGGTGATGCCAAAGCTTCCTTCTATCCGGGATGCTATAAACCGGGTACACAAATGTGGTAAGGAAGGACACTTGTGTTATATTACATCTAGCCTGGACATGGATATGTTGAGAATCCATTCCAAGCACTTCACAACAAACTCTGGAGGGATCCCAAAGTAATAGCATTCTTCCGCCATCAATGAATTCTAAGTTTGAGCAAAGATTCCAAGCTTTGAATCTTTGAGTAGAAAAAGATTATATCCTTGCCCGAGAGAATTTAGTTTCCAAAAGACAAATCATTGCCACATCATGCTGTTTTGTGAGCCTACACACAAGAGTTTGCGTGGCTGCCCTATCCATTTGTCCGCAAAGACCACGGACATTCCAACAGAGTACTTTCATTAGGAAACAAATGAGGTTTTGTTAGCACCTCCGCGCTTTGCTGCCTTTGCCTTTCCACTGCCTTTCGGCGTGTTTTTCTTTGAGATTACTTCCTTCCATCCCTCTTCTTTGTTGTTGGAAGCCATAACATGTGTCTCAGCTAAGCTATGTTCCCCGCGTTCAAAATTTATGCACCGTGATGCAAGATTAGAATCCTCCGTAGCACATTTGTAGGTTCCCCTATCCAATGAAGGTTGCGGGTTCATTGGTACTTCAGAATCAATCTGCCTTGTCTCATTTCTTATCCTACCATGTTGCGCAATTCCAGGATGTGGTTGAGGTCGTGAGGACCCTACTTGAGAATCCCGCAAGCTTGATGAGCCATGATGACCCATAACCGGAGGAACCGCAGCATGCGTAACATCTCTCATACTTTCGGGAGCAAGAGGTGGTGTGTGCTCACTGTCTTCAGTGTCCATCAAGTTTCCAGAATCTGCGGGATGTTGAGAAGGTGGTGGATAAGGGGAAGGAGGGTTGGTTCCACCCGTACCTCTGTTGGCATCCAAACAAGTAGAAACACCCTCTTTGCTAGGGGGCACCACTGGATTGCGATTTTTAGGAGCTTCTTCAGTGTTGGCATCATCCCTCAGTTTTCTACACTTCAAGTGGTTGTGTCCAAAAGCCGCAAAATGATAGCAAAAGTTCGGGTAGTTCTCATAGTTCACCCTTTGAGTATACCTTCTATTGTCGGGGAGTTTGACACCAAATTCCATTACCGGTTCCTTGCTAACATCTACTTCCACTAATACTCTTGCATAATTCATTTTTGACCTTTCCTTAGTATATTGATCCGTGTATAGAGGTTTTCCTACACGTGAAGCAATCTTGCTAAGGCCCGTTGCACTCCAAATAGAAAGGGGAATGTCATGGAAAGTGACCCAAATTGGAATGTCCATGAATAAATCATCTGTTAATAGAACTCCCTTATTGATAGGCTTTAGCATCATAGTTTTCCCGAAGACCATATAAGGGCCACCATGGAGTACATTTGTGCGCCTCCTCACATGAATTTGAAAATACCATCATTTTCCATACGGTATAATACTAAGACTTCACTCCCATCCCTTCACAATGGTATTCAATGCCTCTCTTCCCGAAAGGACTCGTAAGCAACCTATTAGGCAATATCCCCATGTTTCAATGAATGGAATCACACCCAAACTCAAACCTGCCTGGATCGGTGCCTTACCCGGCACCCAAGTAGACATACATCGAGTAATCGGAATATAAAAACACAACATGAAACAATGTAAAAGAGACACGCTTTATCTCGAGGAAAAGTTTTTCTAAGATATATATATAAACCCAAAGTGAACAGCTACATCCCAACTTTACAACGGGACTACAAACCTCTAAGGAAGTAAAACAACTATGGCGGACAGGCCCCGCCATACCTGAATGAACATTAATACCTACAACATCGTGGACTATACCAAAGATAAGCCTCCGAGAAATGGAGCTTCCCAAAACGCTGAACCGTGATCCTAAGAGCGAGGATCGACGATCGTGTACCTCTACCGCGCATGAACGCAACCCCTCAAGCAGTCGAGCATAACAGTACCAAGTATGTGAAATCAAAATATCAGAATGAAATCATAATAGTCTATATAAAACAAAAGACATATATGATAAACAATTTACGATACACAATATGTAAGCATATGTCAAGTCGTGACTCACGCCTTAAAGTCATCACTCAAATATAACCATGGGTCTCATGCCCACAATATCAATCATGCGTGGAATTCCTTCCTCACCGCTTCAAATCCATGATATAACAAGCACCAAGGAATACACATGAACACCAGGTCCCACCTGTGTCATAATAAAACCGTACGGGGTAAGTACGAAGGCATATGTTATACCCCGTATTTCCAGAGTATGTACGTATGGACGTACGTACGAAATTTGAGCCTTAAGTTAGGCATTGGATTCGAATTTGGGCACAAGTGCCGATTAGAGTCGTTTTCAGACGAAACGTTTCAACAGCTTTCGTAGGGAAAATTCCGGCTATGTCATTTATAATTTTTGCGGATTTTTCCGAGAGACGAAACATCTTGGACCAACGGGAGGGTGACATGTGTCACCCTCACATTGGAAGCAAATAGGTTGGCTTGGACGATTTGGGCGTCCAAGAGCCTTGGTTGGCCTTGGCCGATTGGCTCCCTCTTTTGTGCCTTGCTTTGTGGCTTGTTTTGTGGAGTGTTTTGTGGAGTGTTTTGTGGGTGCACTTGGCTTGATCTTGGCCTTACACTTGCCTTGCACTTGGCTAGATCTTGGCCATTGGTTGGCCTTTGGTTTTGCTATAAATACCCCCTCTCTTTGAAGACTTCTTCATCCACTCTTCACTTGCCTAAGTCTTGAGAAACCCCTCCCCTCCCTCTTGTTGACTCTCGTCCAAGAGCCCCTCTCCCCCCCTTGAAATTGGCCTTTGGCCGAAACCCTCCCCCTTTGAGAGCCTTAAGCCGAGAACCCCCCCCTCCCTTAGGGTGTTGTTCTCGTGTGGTACCCCCCTTTGTGGTATTGAAATACTCCTCCAAGTATTGTTATAATGCCCAAAATACCTTAGCCTTATACCTTGTAGTATTCCAAAGTTACCTCTATACGTAGAGTCCGGAAATACTACCTTTTGTCCTTTTTAGTCTCTAACCGAAACCCTAAGGAAATCTTCATTGTTGGTTGAAGTTTTGGAGTAGAAGTTGGTTAGAACTTCTAAGGGTTGTTTGGAGCGGATTGGAGCACTCGGAGTAGGAGCTAAGCGTTGCTCAGGATCGACTTTATACTTGGATAATTTTGGGCTTATCGAGGTAAACACTACTGTCCTTCTATTGTGATTGGAAATTGCATGTTGTTGATTATATAGTTGAAGTATACTATATATAGTACTGAACGTAGTTAGTTGGCAATGTCTTTTGACTTAAGCCCAAGATTATCGAATCGAATCAGTAATTACATGGATCAGACATGAGACTTGCATCTTGTGTAGTAGAATTGTACGCGTCCGGTTAGACGTGTAAACCCCCCCCCTGGTTGTCTTGGTAGCCGGCCTCGTTAGAGGAGGAGATTTTCGCTGCATGGGGAGGTCCGCCAATTTTCTCAGAAAGATAGAAACTTGTGTTTTGGGGTTAATAGACGTTTGTGACCTTTATAGGTGAAAGTACTAAGAGTAGCGTATTCTACTCGAGGAGTGGAAAGGGCTAGTGCGTTGTAGTACTTGGAGCTTTGCTTATTGTCGATAATCGTCGCGAGGTATGTGAACCTCTTCCTATCTCTTCTAGCATGATATGTGAACTATGTAGTACGGTAGACGCATACGTGTTAATCGTGTTTGATTGTTCTTAAAACATAAAGTGTTATAACGCTTTATGGAAATCGTTATAACACTTTATGTAGGTAAGAAAATGCTTTGTGGTTTTAAAAGGTAACTAATGTGAATTATAATGGCTAGTTATAATAAAGAACTTGATGTATTTCAAAAGATTTATAAATCGCTTTGGAAGGAGAGTAACACTTGGTTTTAAAGGTTTTAAAAGAGTTATACTAGCTTTATGGGAGTTAGGTATAATGTCTTAAGAGAGGTAAAGAAAATGGTTTATCGATGTTAGAAGTTAAGAGACTTGATCTTATAAGATAAGAGACTTAACTTATTTGTTTTAATGTGAATGTTTGTGTGAAACCTCATTCGTGAGTAATGAGTACTTGGTTTTATTTAAAGGGATAATGTTTCTTGATTTGGAAATCGAATGTATCGACAGCACCACCGCAGCGTTAATAAAGGAAAATGTATTGAGAAATGATGAATTGTATTAAAACCAAGAGAAACCTCCATCCGCATAGAAACTAAGATGAGACAAAATGATATACATTTTCTAGATCATGGTCTTTGTAATAAGAATGTTGTAAACAAGAATAACCTACTCTCACGTGAGACATATATTACTCAATTGTTCTAAAAAGGAATCAAGTGATTAAGTTTGGGAACTATGAAACCATTTGAAAATGAGAAGCTTGAGTAATCAAACTAGGCAACCGGAACTTAGGAAAAGAATGTTGTTACTTGATTTTGAAAAGGAATGTGGGTTGGTCATTCTAATACTACGTATCGGGTGACGTTTATAAAAGTAATGGATCTCTTTAAAAGAACTTAACGATGTAGTACTTTGGGGTTGAAAACCCGACTTTGGCATAAAATGAAAGTACTTTGAGTTGTGTGAAACTTGCCTATGCTTGTTGTTGTGAAACTTGCCTATGCTTGTTGTTGTGAAACTTGCCTATGCTTGTGATGATAGCCTTTGTTGTGCAAGTGTGGTATTTACGTGTTACCGCGTCTCGATAGAGGCCGGTTGACTTATTGAGAACTTACTTGACGTCTTTGGCAGTGATGGAGAATTCCACGGTATGTTTCCATTTTGATTGCCTTATTGTTAATGTCACACGGACATGTCTACACCGACGCAGATTCCGTACGCGCCACGCGCCGGGTTGATTACCCGATATATGGTTAGTATCGCAACATGGACGTGTCTACACCGACGCAGATTCCGGCATGTGGCTACGCGCGTGGTTGACCACCCAGATATCATATTGAGGTTACATGGGCATGTCTACACCGGCGCAGATTCCGGTACATGTGGCCATGCGCCTTGTTATTGTTGCATCATGGACATGTCTACACCGAGGCGATTCCGGGCACGCGCCATGATGCGAACATGATGGATGTTATGGGCGTGAGACCCATAGTTATATTTGAGTGGTGACTTTGAGGCATGAGTCCCGACTTGATCGCTTTTATGTTGCGTCTTGTATTTTGGTTATCATACATGTCTCCCGCTTTTTAAGCTATTATGATTTCATTTACGATTTGATTTCACATACTGGTACTGCCAGATCGACCTCCTTTCGGGCCGCGTCACGCCGCAGTAGAGGTACATCGGCCGTGGATCCTCGCTCTTAGGATCTCGGGCCAGTTTGGGAAGCTCCGCTTTCTCCGAGGCTTATCTTTTGTATGTGTTCCACGAGTTGTAGGTTCTCGCATATCTGTGGGGTATGGCGGCCCTGTCCCGTCATAGTTGTTGTAAATCTTAGAGGTCTGTAATCTTGTTGTGGCGGGGTTTGTAAAAGGATTAAACTGCTCGCTTTTGAAAGAGTTGTATTTATTATGTTATTGGAAGGTAACCGTTGGGTTGGCTTTGCTTTTATGTTCATATATCTGCTTTCTTGTTTAAGTTTTATTTTCCGCTGGTTTTCTCGATGAGTGTATCACCAGGGTGCCCGATAAGGCACCGAATCGCCCCGAACGGTCGTTACAAAAGTGGTATCGAGCGCTTAGTCCTCGGAAAGTGTCTACGCATCGTGTCTAGTAGAGTCTTGATTATCGGTGTGTTGTGCACCACATCTATAATCGTGAGGCTATAGGACATTTAGGATTTGTTTCATTCTTCTCATTCCGAGATCGTGCCTTAGAGGCGTGTTATAAGTTGGGCCCTCTCGACGTGTTTCGCTTTTTCCGCTTATGCCTCGCGAAGGCAACCAGGCCCGGAAGGGCAAGGCAACGGCGAGGAGTCGCTAGTGGATTGAGAGGAGTACGAGGCGCAGCCCGGCCAAGACTGAGGTAGTGCTTCAGACGGCGAGTTTTGCGACGCCGCCAAAGACCAAAGAAGCTTAGAGCCGCAGCATGGCTGCCGAGACTACGCACGAGCCTCCAGCCCCATGCATTGCGGGGAGATGGGTCACAAGGAGATGGCGATTATCGCCGTGGTCAGGCAGATATGAGATAGGCCGGACGCAGTTAGCCTCAGCCCAAAGAAGACTGTAAGGCACCCGAGGCGCATGATTTGAGGCTACGGATTTCTTAGTTGTAGCCCGCCCGAGTTTTACGGTCGAGGCCGGAGGATGATCCGCAGGAGTTCATCCGTCGCTGCAGAGGATCACGCGGTGATCAAGGCTTCGAGATCGAGTTCGTGACATTTGGTTCGTGACGGCCGCGTGATACCGCGATCGATTGGTTTGATTCGTGAGCTTTCGGGAAAGCATGCACTCCAGCAGATATGGAATGAGTTTTGGGCTTTCTCACGCACTTCTTGCCTCCGCAGATGAGGAGGGCACGGCCGGCAGATTTTTGTTCTCGAGACAGAGAGGCGACCGTCGTGAGTACAATGTCGAGTTCGATTCTTTGGCTCGATATGTCCCTGCGATAGTTGCAGATATGGAAGATAGGGTGCATCGCTACGTCACCGGGCTAGATGATTATATGGCCGAGTCTTGCGCGGTGTTTCTCTTCACCGCATGGACATTGCCGCGATTCGTGCTCATGCACTGGTGCGCGGCGAGCGCAGATCGACGGTAGACCGCCACAGGAAGGCCAAGACGGCCGGATATTTTGGCGACTTTCGAGGCGGACCGCCTCAGCAGCAGACTAGTTATGTACCTCCGCCATTGCAGAGTGGTCCTTCGCAGCCTTCGGGACCTCAGGATATTCGAGGCGGTCGTGGCTCCTGTGTTTGATGTTCGGGGAGTAGGGGTGGTGGCGATGCGATCACCCTACCTCGGTGTGGTCGATGTGGTAGACCGCATTTCGGGGAGTGTCGTAGTACCAAGGGAGCTTGTTATTCTTGCGGCCAACAGGGCCATATGACGAGAGACTGTCCGACCAGGGGTAGCGCTGGTAGGATAGCACAGACTACTAGAGCAGTTGCAGATTCTTCACCTTCCATAGCGAGGCAGGATGTTCATACACCAGCGGGCCACGGTAGAGGTCGCGGTGGAAGTTCCCAGTTTTAGCGGTCCTTGAACCGCCTAGTTTCAGGTATATCCTTAACCCTGTAGATACTTGTATGTATTGATGTTAATGATGTGTTAAGTGTTATGTTCGGATAGCTTTGTGCTATAGTGTGATTTAAAAATCTGGTTAGTGTGAGATGGAAGTGGTAGCTTCCATGATGTGTTCCGTGTCGAGGAGCGGAAGTTGGCGCTACGGTGGGTCGGGTTGGGGCCATGTTGCGGGCCAACCCGTGTCCCGTTTCGGCGGCGGTCAGCTCGTGGTCCTCGGTGGCGTGGTCACGAGGGTGCTAGGCCCAAGTTTAGATGACCATCGTATGAGTTCGTGGGTACGTTCGACCAGAATCAGTTCGTGAAGGCCGGGAATGGCCTTAGGGGAAATCGAGATTAGTGAGATGACCAAGTTTGGAGGTGGTGATTCCAAGGGTTGGAAACAGAAGCGTTGACAGAAGTGTGATACGGATACTAGAACGAGTTCGAGTGTTCGAGACGAGAACTACGAGAAAAGGGAGTAGAGAACGTGTGTTTTGTGGCCAGGTGTGGCATGATCGTTTTCGTAAGTATAGCAGTGAAGACTATACCGCACCGCTTGTTTTGAGACTAGAAGGAACATTCGGACGAATGTTTCTAAGGGGAAGAATGTTATACCGTATTTCCGCAGTATGTACGTATGGACGTACGTACGAATTTGAGCCTTAAGTTAGGCATTGGATTCGAATTTGGGCACAAGTGCCGATTAGAGTCGTTTTCAGACGAAACGTTTCAACAGCTTTCGTAGGGAAAATTCCGGCTATGTCATTTATAATTTTTGCGGATTTTTTTCGAGAGACGAAACATCTTGGACCAACGGGAGGGTGACATGTGTCACCCTCACATTGGAAGCAAATAGGTTGGCTTGGACGATTTGGGCGTCCAAGAGCCTTGGTTGGCCTTGGCCGATTGGCTCCCTCTTTTGTGCCTTGCTTTGTGGCTTGTTTTGTGGAGTGTTTTGTGGAGTGTTTTGTGGGTGCACTTGGCTTGATCTTGGCCTTACACTTGCCTTGCACTTGGCTAGATCTTGGCCATTGGTTGGCCTTTGGTTTTGCTATAAATACCCCCTCTCAAGACTTCTTCATCCACTCTTCACTTGCCTAAGTCTTGAGAAACCCTCCTCCCTCTTGTTGACTCTCGTCCAAGAGCCCTCTCCCCTTGAAATTGGCCTTTGGCGAAACCTCCCCTTTGAGAGCCTTGCCGAGAACCCCCTCCCTTAGGGTGTTGTTCTCGTGTGGTACCCCCCTTTGTGGTATTGAAATACTCCTCCAAGTATTGTTATAATGCCCAAAATACCTTAGCCTTATACCTTGTAGTATTCCAAAGTTACCTCTATTCGTAGAGTCAGAAATACTACCTTTGTCCTTTTTAGTCTCTAACCGAAACCCTAAGGAAATCTTCATGTTGGTTGAAGTTTTGGAGTAAGTTGGTTAGAACTTCTAAGGGTTGTTTGGAGCGATTGGAGCACTCGAGTAGGAGCTAAGCGTTGCTCAGATCGACTTTATACTTGGATAATTTTGGGCTTATCGAGGTAAACACTCATCGCCCTTCTATTGTGATTGGAAATTACATGTTGTTGATTATATAGTTGAAGTATACTATATATAGTAATCAACGTAGTTAGTTGGCAATGTCTTTTGACTTAAGCCCAAGATTATCGAATCGAATCTGTAATTACATGGATCAGACATGAGACTTGTGATCTGTGTAGTAGAATTGTACGTCCAGGTTAGGCGTAAACCCCCTGGTTGGCTTGGTAGCCGCCTCGTTAGAGGAGAGATTTACGCTGTTGCGGGGAGGTCGCCAATTTTCTCAGAAAGATAGAAACTTGTGTTTTGGGGTTAATAGACGTTTGTGACCTTTATAGGTGAAAGTACTAAGAGTAGCGATTCTACTCGAGGAGTGGAAAGGGCTAGTGCGTTGTAGTACTTGAGCTTTTTGCTTATTGTCGATAATCGTCGCGAGGTATGTGAACCTCTTCCTATCTCTTCTAGCATGATATGTGTGAACTATGTAGTACGGTAGACGCATACGTGTTAATCGTGTTTGATTGTTCTTAAAACATAAAGTGTTATAACGGCTTTATGGGAAATCGTTATAACGACTTTATGTAGGTAAGAAAATGCTTTGTGGTTTTAAAAGGTAATCGATGTGAATTATAACGCTAGTTATAATAAAGAACTTGATGTATTTCAAAAGATTTATAAATCGTTTTGGAAGGAGAGTAACACTTGGTTTTAAAGGTTTTAAAAAGAGTTATACTAGCTTTATGGGAGTTAGGTATAATGTCTTAAGAGAGGTAAAGAAAATGGTTTATCGATGTTAGAAGTTAAGAGACTTGATCTTATAAGATAAGAGACTTAACTTATTTGTTTTAATGTGAATGTTTGTGTGAAACCTCATTCGTGAGTAATGAGTACTTGGTTTTATTTAAAGGGATAATGTTTTACCGATTTGAAATCGAATGTATCGACAGCACCATCGCAGCGTTAATAAAGGAAAATGTATTGAGAAATGATGAATTGTATTAAAACCGGAGAAACATCCATCCGCATAGAAACTAAGATGAGACAAAATGATATACATTTTCTAGATCATGGTCATTGTAATAAGAATGTTGTAAACAAGAATAACCTACTCTCACGTGAGACATATATTACTCAATTGTTCTAAAAGGAATCAAGTGATTAAGTTTGGGAACTATGAAACCATTTGAAAATGAGAAGCTTGAGTAATTGAAACTAGGCAAACCGGAACTTAGGAAAAGAATGTTGTTACTTGATTTTGAAAAGGAATGTGGTTGGTCATTCTAATACTACGTATCGGGTGACGTTTATAAAAGTAATGGATCTCTTTAAAAGAACTTAACGATGTAGTACTTTGGGGTTGAAAACCCGGACTTTGGCATAAAATGAAAGTACTTTGAGTTGTGTGAAACTTGCCTATGCTTGTTGTTGTGAAACTTGCCTATGCTTGTTGTTGTGAAACTTGCCTATGCTTGTGATGATAGCCTTTGTTGTGCAAGTGTGGTATTTCTGTGTTACCGCTCTCGATAGAGTAGGTTGACTTGTTGAGAACTTACTTGACGCGTTTGGCGGTGATGGAGAATTCCACGGGTATGTTTCCATTTTGATTTCTGTCTTATTGTTAATGTCACATGGACATGTCTACACCGATGCAGTATTCCGGGGGCATGCGGCCGGGTTGATTACCCGATATATGGTTAGTACTGCAACATGGACGGTTCACACCGATGCAGATTCGGCATGTGGCTACGCGCGCAGGTTGACCACCCAAAGATATTGTTATTGAGGTTACATGGGCATGTCTACACCGGCGCAGATTCGGTACGTGGCCACGCGCCTTGTTATTATTGTTGCATCATGGACATGTCTACACCGGCGCGATTCCGGGCACGCGCCATGATGCGAACATGATGGATGTTATGGGCGTGAGACCCATAGTTATATTTGAGTGGTGACTTTGAGGCGAGTCCACGACTGATCGCTTTTATGTTGCAGATCGTATTTTGGTTATCATACATGTCTCGCTTTTTAAGCTATTATGATTTCATTTACAAGATTTGCCACATACTTGTACTGCCAGATCGATTTCGGGCTGCGTTCATGCCGCAGTAGAGGTACATCGGTCGTGGATCCTCGCTCTTAGGATCTCGCCAGCGTTGGGAAGCTCCGTTTCTCCGAGGCTTATCTTTTGGTATGTGTTCCGAGTTGTAGGTTCCTGACATTCGTGGTATGGCGGGCCTCGCCCCGTCATAGTTGTTGTAAATCTTGAGGTCCGTAGTACCGTTGGGCGTGGTTTGTAAAGGGATTAAACTGCTCGCTTTGGAAAGAGTTGTATTTATTATGTTATTGGAAGGTAACCTTGGGTTGCCTGCTTTATGTTCATATATCTGCTTGTTTAAGTTTTATTTTCCGCCGTTTTCTCGATGAGTGTATCACTAGGGTGCCCGATAAGGCACGATGCACCCGCCCTAACGGGTCGTTACAAAGATAGCCGACTACTAAGACCTACGCATCAACAATGCCATAAATCGTATCACGAGGTCTTTCTAGACCGCACTACGATCGGCCGCCACTCGCCTCAGATCAATGCGCGCCTAATCTCGAGCATACCGCCGCCCGCATAGGCCCGCATGAGGTATTCCTCGACGAGAAGTAGCCCGCGTACCCTCCTCGACTCCGCAGTCCGCATAGTCACATAGACCGCATAGTCACATGCATCGATAAGGCACTCGCAACGGATAATACACCCGAATGATCAATCCCGAGCATACCGCCGCCCGCATAGTCACACGCACCGCATAGCCGTATAGACCGCATCAAGGGTGGCAAGCCCTCGGTATAACAAGTCAATGGGGTATGTGATATAATAACAGTACAACGGGCTTAACGTTTAACAACGTAAGCACAACACGAATAACCCCCTTACACAACATCACAAGATACTTGTCACGACCCGTTCCGGGGCCCGTGACTGGTGCCTTACCCCGGGCACCCTAGTGATACAACATCAGAGTAATCAGCGGAACATAAAGACAATACATGAAACCAATGTAATAAGACAAGAAATAAGAAGACAAAGCAACCAAAAATGGTTACCACAAGATATATAAATAACAAATTGATGCTACATCCCTTTCTACCACTCGCCATACAAAGATTACTGCACTTCTAAGAATGATATGACAACAACGACGGACAGTGGCTCGCCATACCCCGAATGTAAGCACCTACAATCAATGCGGACTATACCAAGATAAGCCTCCGAGGAACGGAGCTTCCCAAACGCCGAATCGTGACTCCTAAGAGCGAGGATCAACGCATCGTGTACCTTTACTGCGCAGATGAACGCAGCTTCGGGCGAGGTCAAGATAACAGTACCAAGTATGTGAAACATGAAGATATCGTAAATGAAATCATAGTAGTCTATAGAAAGCAGGAGACATGTATGATAACCAAACTACGATTCAATAAATAAGCAAATATGTCTAGTCGTGACTCACGCCTCCAAGTCATCACTCCAATATAACAACGGGTCTCACGCCCACAACATCAATCATGCCCGTGGAATACCTTCCTCACTACCGACAGTCAATGATAGAAAAGCACCAAGGAATACACATGAACAGCAGGTCCCACCTGTGTCCAAATAAAACAGTACAGGGTAAGTACGAAGGCATAGCCGCCTACTAACACCTACGATTAACAAGGTCATAAATCGTATCATGATATCCGCTCTGCAGGCCACATGATCAAAGCTGGTCGCCGCTCGCAATATCAAATGCGCGTCTAGCCCCGAACTCCCGCACCCGCATAGGCCGCCTCATAGGCCCGCATGAGGTATAACCCCGCATCGAGGTAGCTACTCCTGTGCATCGCCCCGACTCGCACCGCACGGCCACATGCACCGCATGACCATAAAGGCCGCACACTAACTCGAACTCGTAGCTCCGCATAGGCCCCCAAGGACCCGCATGAGGTATTCTCGAATCATGGTCCCAGACCACCTGAGTCTACCCCGCATCGGAGGGCAGCTTAACCCCCGGAAACACGGTGAGTGGTATAATACCAACATAACAGTTTATCGTTTAAACAACCTAAGCACAATCAAGGGAAAACCCCTTTACACAAACATCACCGAATACTAACACACGTAGCATCCTAATATGATTACTTATCAAATCAACACGAAGGTATTACAAGGCTATCACAAACCAACACAATCCAGTTATACACACAAGGTACATTCTATTATATGATTAACAAGATCGAGTATCTATTCCCAAAGTACTTCATACATTATCTTTTAAAAGATACGTTACTTTCACAAAAGTCACACAATACCCGTAGTATATGAAAATAGAGTGATTATCTTTTGAAGTGAATCAAAACACTTATCTTTGTAAAATCAAGTAACAACATTATTATCCAAACGTCCAAGTTTGCCTAATTTCAAATGTTCACGCTTTATTTTAGAAAGGTTTCGTAGTTCGTAGTCTTATTCATTTAAGAATATAATTCTCTTTTAACTATCTGAGAAACATAAGCCTTATATGTGAGTAGGATATTCTTGTTTATAACAATCTTATTACAGCAGCCATGATCTAGGAAATATCATTTTGTCTCATCTTAGCTTCTATGCAGATGGAAGTTTCTACGGGTTTTAATAATACCTAATCACAAACATTTCCTTTTATTAACACCGCAGTTGGTTTGTCGATACACATTCGATTTCAAATCAAGAAACATTCTTAAGCCGTTATACCTAACTTCCCATAAAGCTAGTATAACTCTTAAGTTTTCAAAACCAAGTATTACTTCTTCTTTCAAACGATTCAAAATCTTTTGAAATACTTCAAGTTCTTTATTAACACATAACAAGCCGCTTATAGTTCAAATCGCTACCTTTTAAAACCACAAGTATTTTCTTACCAACATAAAGTCGTTATAACCAACTTCCCATAAAGCCGTTATAACACTTTATGTTTTAAACCAATCAAATACATTTAGCATATGACGCCTACCGCACTACATAGTTCACACATATCATGCTAGAAGAGATAGGAAGAGGTTCACATACCTCGCGACGAGTATCGACTAATAGCAAAACGCCCAAGTACTTCCAACCGTCGGCTACTCCTAAGCCAAGTAGATCGCGCCACACGTAGTACTCAACCTATAAGGCCACAAGGCGCTTTATTAACATTTAGACCTCATCGTAGAACATTCTACCTAAAATTGGCAAAGACTCCTTTCCCGCGACAACAGAAATCTCCTCCTTTATCGAGGCCGCTACCAAGCCAACCGTGTGGGGTATACATCTAACCCGAACGGGGACAAGTCTACTCCACGTAAAAGCTACACAAGTCATCAGAATACACCCCATGTAAATACAACCAAGATTTCTTCTTCGAAAAGGTTTCTTATTATTCAGCTTAAGTCAAAAGACATCCGATAACAACGTTCAGTTCTATATATAGTATACTTCAACTATATAGTCTAACAATCATGTAATTTCCAATTACAATAGGACAAGATATTTACCTCGATAAGCCCATAATTATCCGAGTTTAAATGTCGATCCCGAGCAAGGTTTAGCTCTACTTCGCGCTTCCGACCCGCTCCAAACAACCCTTAGAAGTTCTAACCAACTTCTACTTATTACTCCAACTAACCATGGAGATTTTCCTTGTGGTTTCGGTTTTGTGGATCAAGGGAAGTATAATAGTATTTCGGTTTTTTTGTATAAGTATAACCTTAGAATACTACAAGGTATATGGCTAAGGTAATTTGGGCATTATAACAATACTTTGAGAGTATTTCTACCAAAGTGGGTATTATACGAAACAACTAGGCTGGGGTACCCACGGCTAGCACCCTGCCGAGTGGGGAAGGGCTCTCGCCAAGGGAGGAGGCTCGCCGAATTCTACACTGGGGAGGGAGGAGGATTTAACACTTAGAAAATATTTGTGGATGAAGAAAGTTCATCACTTAGAGTGGTATTTATAGACAAGCCAAGGCCAACCAATGGCCAAGATGAATCCATGTGTTAGGCAAGTGTAAGGTGTAGATTAAGCCATGTGTTGTGTGGGTCCCACTTGGTCATCAACCACACAAATATCCTACCAAACATTGACCAAATGTTTTAGGCAACAAAATGCCAAAACGTGCCCAACATTTCCTTCGTGCCGCTCCACTTGCTTCCAATGTGAGGTGACACATGTCACCCTCCCGTTGGTCCAAAATGTTTCGCCTCTAAAAATCCGCAAAAATTAGAAATGACATAGCCGGAATTTTCCCTACGAAAGTCGTGGAAACGCTTTCAAAAACGACTCTAATCGGTGTTGTGCACAAAGTGAAAATCGGCCAAGCCTACTTAAGCTTCAAAAATTTTCTACGTACGTCCTTACGTACATACACTGGAAATACGGGGTATAACATTCTCCCCTCCTTAGAAACATTCGTCCCGAATGTTCCTTCTAAGTCTCAAAACAAACGCGCGCCGGTATAGTCTTTACTACTATACTTACGAGAACAAATCTGCCACACCTGGCCACAGAAAACACCTGCGCAAATACTCACATCTAAGCCCACGAGGAAACACCTCTAACATCACCAAAGTAATGATCACAACTACGCTTGCCATACATGCTCGCTTCTCCCTTTACTCGTCGTGATACCACTTTTGTCACTTTGCCGCGAGGTTCTAGTGTCACTCCGGCGACGCAACAAATGGTACCGCCGCACGCGATCCCCGAGGTCGTCGTGACACTCGAACTCTTAACACATTTCGAGCATCGCTTCAGTTTCCAAAACTCGGGGTTACTATCTCTAACGTGGTCATCATTAACTGGGAACACTCTGGATGGATCACCGATACTTTCCCGATCATAACAATACGAAAGACCGGACATACTTCCTCCTAAGTTGGACGGCAAATGCTATCATATAGGCAACCTGGCCTATTCTTCACATGAACTAAAAAGGGCCCAAAGTAACTCGGGCTAAGTTCCCTCTGTTTCCAAAACTCGTCACACCCAAACCGGGTGGTACTTTCAAGAAGACCGACCACAACTCGAACTCTAAGCGTCGCCGATTATCCGCACGATTTCTCCGAGCCGCGTAACCTCCTCTAGACAAGCTTTACTCCTATCCACACTCTGGAACAAGCCTGAACCAACTATCTGAATCTTGCCAACATCGAACCACTCGACCGGCAGCTTACACTTCCGCCCCTACAAGGCCTCATAAGGCGACATTCGAAAACTGAAATGGTAGCTTAAACACTCCCTCCACAGGAGACAACAATCCCCACAACTATCCCTGAATTCCACACACCGTCCGGTGGGCGAATGCGATTCTGAGACTCACCTGAGTTCTTAACCCTGCTTGGTAAAACTTCCAGAAACAAAAACAGCCGTACCCTGGGCTCCACTGTCTATCATAAGGTGAAGGTAGGCACCCCGTGCAGCCTTACAACCTTTCTGATAAAACAACACTGCCGAGTAAACGGTCTTTGCTAGAAAACAAGACGGCTGACCTCCTCGGCCCGACCATCGGTCGAACGCATCCACGACCAGACACTGGTTAACTAAACTCGCCTAACACCTCGTGACTCTACCACAAGGCGGACCACCACAACCGACCCCACCACCAAACATGCCGCGGTTGACCCGCGACGCGGCCTCAACCCGACCAAGAACGCGCTAAACGCTAGCTCTCCGAAGGAAAACTCTCACTAATCACGTTACGAAAACCTAGCGGTCTTCTTAGCTCAACTACCCTCTTTCATTCCACACTACTCAGGGACTAATCCCACAAACATATCTAACGTGCACTATGCACTCCTATAAGGGTCAAACATAAACAATACATCTTTTACTCGAGATGGCCTTACCTCTAAGGTCTCTACGTATAAAACTCTAAGGCTCACACCTTCTCTATCCCCAAAATCTTACTCTGCTAACCCACCATGATTTCTAATCACAACTAACACATCGCTATCGAACATAGCACTTAAGGTATACTCACCTTATCACACATACAGATCTCTGAGGTTAAGGATATATCTATATCTATCGCTTCACTCCCTTAGTCGTTCTAATCAAACTCGCCTGTAGGCGCATAGCTAGGAAGATGACAAACTACCCACCGATCCTCGAAGGCTAAGTCCTCCCGCAAGGACATTCTTTCGACATCGACCGACGGTCATAGGTACAACACGCACCAACTAAAAGACGACATTCCTCGACGACGCCGCCACATGTGAACACCGAGAAAACTGAATCCGATGGCCGAACCTACGTGTAGTTGTGGAACGGAAGCTCGAGCTCACCAACTCCTGCATACCCCGAACGCCCCGAACTCCTGTGGAGGACCTTTCGCACCGATGGATGCGCATAATCTAATCACGCGAGGCGACTCGCCGCAAGTTACCAAAGGACTCGCTACTCGCCCTCTTCTCGCCGCCCTTCGTTAACCCGTCGATCTCTACGCTTTCGGCCGCGCATAAGCCCGCATACGTGCCATGCTCAAGCCTAATCAAGAACTTACTCTTGCACAACCTTCTCGTTGATATTCATCAAGACTCGCGTACATCGGTATACTCCGTAGTCAAATCCATAGTTAGTAATGTGGTCGCCCTTGAAATCTATATTCTCGCTCTGGCCGTGGAACTGAAGGTTCAAATATCATGGCCGCAGTAGGAACTGCTGCCGCCGTGCTAAACTTTGCTGGGGCTAGTGACGTCGCAGAACTCCTCGAATGAAGCACAACCCAAGGTGAAGATTTGGCCCATGCCCTCGCAACCCTCTCGAACTCTACTCGCAGCCTCCTCGGCCGCTTTGCCCTCCCGGGCCGGTTGCCTACGCGAGGCATAACGGAAGGGAAGAAATACGTTAGAGGTCCAACTTACAACACGCTCTAAGGCACGATCTCAGAGTGAGAAGAATAGAAACCAATCCTAAATATCCTATAGCCTCCGATTATTGCGTGGTGCACAACACACCGATAATCAAGACTTCATCGATACGGTTCAGAGACACTTTCCGAGGATTAATCGCTCGATACCACTTTTGTCACGACCTGCTCGGCCCGTGGATCGTGCCTTACCCCGGGCACACTAGTGATACAACATCAGAGTAATCGGAACATAAAGACAATACATGAAACCAATGTAATAAGAAAGTGAAATAAGAAGACAAAGCAACCAAAACTGTTACCGGTATATATAAATAACAAATTGAGCGATTACATCCCTTTCTACCACTGCCCATACAAAGATTACTGCACTTAAGAATGATATGACAACAACGACGGACAGGGCCCCATCATACCCCGAATGTAGCACCTACAATCAACAGGGACTATACCAAGATAAGCCTCCGAGGAACGAGCTTCCCAAACGCTGAATCGTGACCCTAAGAGAGAGGATCAACGATCGTGTACCTTTACTGCGGCATGAACGCAGCCCCGGCGAGGTCAAGACAACAGTACCAAGTATGTGAAACATGAAGATATCGTAAATGAAATCATAGTAGTCTATGTAAAGCGGAGACATGTATGATAACCAAACTACGATTAATAAATAAGCAAATATGTCTAGTCGTGACTCACGCCTCCAAGTCATCACTCCAATATAACAATGGGTCTCACGCCCACAACATCAATCATGCCCGTGGAATACCTTCCTCACTGCTGGCAGTCAATGATAGAAAAGCACCAAGGAATACACATGAACAGCAGGTCCCACCTGTCCAAATAAAATAAGATAGGTAAGCACGAAGGCATAGCCGTCTACTAACACCTACGATTAACAAGGTCATAAATCAGATCATGATATCTGTCTGCATCGTCACATGATCAAAGCCGGTCGCCGCTCGCAATATCAAATGCGCGTCTAGCCCCGAACTCCCGCAGCCCGCATAGGCCGCCTCATAGGCCCGCATGAGGTATAACCCCGCATCGAGGGTAGCTACTCCCGGCATCGCCCCGACTCGCACCGCATGGCCACATAGATCGCATGACCATAAAGGCCGACACTAACACGAACTCGTAGCTCCGCATAGGCCCCCAGGACCCGCATGAGGTATTCTCGAATCATGGTCCCAGACCGCCTGAGTCTACCCCGCATCGGAGGGCAGCTTAACCCCCGGAAACACGGTGAGTGGTATAATACCAGCATAACAGTTTATCGTTTAAACAACCTAAGCACAATCAAGGGAAAACCCCTTTACATAAACATCACAGAATACTAACACACGTAGCATCCTAATATGATTACTTATCAAATCAACACGAAGGTATTACAAGGCTATCACAAACCAACACAATCCAGTTATACACACAAGGTACATTCTATTATATGATTAACAAGATCGAGTATCTATTCCCAAAGTACTTCATACATTATCTTTTAAAAGATACGTTACTTTCACAAAAGTCACACAATACCCGTAGTATATGAAAATAGAGTGATTATCTTTTGAAGTGAATCAAAACACTTATCTTTGTAAAATCAAGTAACAACATTATTATCCAAACGTCCAAGTTTGCCTAATTTCAAATGTTCACGTTTCTTATTTTAGAAAGGTTTCGTAGTTTGTAGTCTTATTCATTTAAGAATATAATTCTCTTTTAACTATCTGAGAAACATAAGCCTTATATGTGAGTAGGATATTCTTGTTTATAACAATCTTATTACAGCAGCCATGATCTAGGAAATATCATTTTGTCTCATCTTAGCTTCTATGCAGATGGAAGTTTCTACTGGTTTTAATAATACTTAATCACAAAACATTTCCTTTATTAACACCGCAGATGGTTTGTCGATACACATTCGATTTCCAAATCAAGAAACATTCTTAAGCCGTTATACCTAACTTCCCATAAAGCTAGTATAACTCTTAAGTTTTCAAAACCAAGTATTACTTCTTTCAAACGATTCAAAAATCTTTTGAAATACTTCAAGTTCTTTATTAACACATAACAAGCCGCTTATAGTTCAAATCATTACCTTTTAAAACCACAAGTATTTTCTTACCAACATAAAGTCGTTATAACCAACTTCCCATAAAGCCGTTATAACACTTTATGTTTTAAACCAATCAAATACATTTAGCATATGACGTCTACCGTACTACATAGTTCACACATATCATGCTAGAAGAGATAGGAAGAGGTTCACATACCTCGCGACGAGTATCGACTAATAGCAAAACGCCCAAGTACTTCCAACCGTCGGCTACTCCTAAGCCAAGTAGATCGCGCCACACGTAGTACTCAACCTATAAGGCCACAAGGCGCTTATTAACATTTAGACCTCATCAGAGAACATTCTACGAAAATTGGCAAAGACCTCCCCGCGACAGCGTAAATCTCCGCCTTTATCGAGGCCGGCTACCAAGCCAACCCGTGGGGGGTTATACATCTAACCCGAACTGGTACAATTCTACTCCACAGAAAAGCTACACAAGTCTCATCTGAATACACCCTATGTAAATACTGTTCAAGATTTCTTTCTAAAATGTTTCTAATTATTCAGGCTTAAGTCAAAAGACATTGCCGATAACAACGTTCAGTTCTATATATAGTATACTTCAACTATATAGTGTAACAATCATGTAATTTCCAATTACAATAGAGGGACAAGATATTTACCTCGATAAGCCCATAATTATCCGAGTTTAAATGTCGATCCTGAGCAAGGTTTAGCTCCTACTCACGCCCTCAGGCAGCTCCAAACAACCCTTAGAAGTTCTAACCAACTTCTACTTATTACTCCAACTAACCATGGAGATTTTCCTTAGGGTTTCGGTTTTGTGACTGAAGGGAAGTATAATAGTATTTCTGGGTTTTTTTTGTATAAGTATAACCTTATAATACTACAAGGTATATGGCTAAGGTAATTTGGGCATTATAACAATACTTTTGAGAGTATTTCTACCAAAGGGGGGGTATTATACGAAAACAACTAGGCTAGGGGGGGGTACCCCACGGCTAGCACCCCAAGGAGGGGGGGGAAGGGCTCTCGGCCAAGGGGGAGGGGGGAGGCTCTTGGCCGAATTCTACACTAAGGGGAGGGAGGAGGATTTAACACTTAGAAAATATTTGTGGATGAAGAAAGTTCATCACTTAGAGGGGTATTTATAGGACAAGCCAAGGCCAACCAATGGCCAAGATGAATCCATGTGTTAGGCAAGTGTAAGGTGTAGATTAAGCCATGTGTTGTGTGGGTCCCACTTGGTCATCAACCACACAAATATCCTACCAAACATTGACCAAATGTTTTAGGCAACAAAAATGCCAAAAACGTGCCCCGTCCACTTGCTTCCAATGTGAGGGTGACACATGTCACCCTCCCGTTGGTCCAAAATGTTTCGTCTCTCGGAAAAATCCGCAAAAATTAGAAATGACATAGCCGGAATTTTCCCTACGAAAGCTGTGGAAACGTTTCGTCGAAAAACGACTCTAATCGGGTGTTGTGCACAAAGTGAAAATCGGCCAAGCCTACTTAAGCTTCAAAAATTTTCTACGTACGTCCTTACGTACATACACTGGAAATACGGGGTATAACAATACTAACACACGTAGCATCCTAACATGTTTACTTACCAAATCAACAAGAAAGTATTACAAGGCTATCACAAACCAACACAATCAAGTTATTCACACAAGATACTTTCTACTTTATGTTAACAAGTTCGGGTTTTTATCCCCAAAGTACTTCATACATTAACTCTTTAAAAGATCCGTTTCTTTCACAAAAGTCACACAATACCCGTAGTATAAAAATAGAGTGACTATCTTTTTAAGTAAACCAAAACACTTCCCTAAGTAACAACATTATTTTCCAAACGTTCAAGTTTGCCTAATTTGAAATGCTCAAGCTTCTCATTTTCGAAAGGTTTCGTAGTTCATAGTTTTAATCACTTAATAATATAATTCTCCTTTTAAAACAATTTGAGAAACATATGCCTTATGTGTGAGTAGGTTATTCTTGTTTATAACAATCTTGTTAAAGCGACCATGATCTAGAAATTGTCACGACCAACCGGTTCGTGGATCGTGCCTTACCCCGGGCACCCTAGTGATACAACATCAGAGAAAATCAGCGGAAATAAAAACATGAACATGAAACAAGAGATATGATAATAAAACAGGCCAACCCAAATAGCTTTTCTTGCATATATCTGAAATCAATAGCTACATCCTTTACAACCCCGCCTACAACAAGATTACATGCACTTAATAAAGTGACAACAACTATGACGGACAGTGGCCCCGCCATACCCTCGAATGTACAAGAACCTACTGCACTGTGGTAACATACCACAAGATAAGCCTCCGAGAAATGGGGCTTCCTAATACGCTGAATTGTGATCCTATGAGCGAGGATCCACAACCGATGTACTTACTCGCGGATTTAACGCAGCCAAGCGAGGTCAAGCATAACAGTACCAAGTATGTGAAATCAAATATCAGAAATGAAATGATGATACTATATAAAACAGAGACATGTATGATAACCAAACTACGCTTTACAACATAAAAGTAGTCATGTCAAGTCGTGGACTCACACCTTGAAGTCATCCTCACGCCCGTGGAACTCCTTCCTCACCGCGGCAGCCTAGGTATAAATCGTATAACATGTCTCGCCCATTCCATGGGACTCGATAAGAATCGTTTGGAATACATGTCTCGCCCATCTCATGAGACTCGATAGGAATCGTATGGAATACATGTCTCGCCCATCTCACGGGACTCGATAGAATCGTATGGAATACATGTCTCGCCCATCTCATGGGACTCGATAGAATCGTATGGAATACATGTCTCGCCCATCTCATGGGACTCGATAGGAATCGTATGGAATACATGTCTCGCCCATCTCACGGGACTCGATAGGAATCGTATGGAATACATGTCTCGCCCATCTCATGGGACTCGATAGAATCGTATGGAATACATGTCTCGCCCATCTCACGGGACTCGATAGAATCGTTCACAACCAATCACCGCCCTCCATCGAGACGCGCGTATAGAAATACAAGACTTGCACAACAAGGTTATCACACGCAAACATAGGCAAGTTACACACAACTCAAGGTACTTTCATTTTATGTCAAAGTCCGGGTTTTAACCCCAAAGTACTACATACGTTAAATTCTTTTAAAAGATTCATTTCTTTTACAAAGGTCACCCGATACCCATAGTATTAACATAGAGTGACTAACATTTATAAGTAAACCAAAACACTTTCCTTATTAAAATCAAGTAACAACATTCTTTTCCAAAAGTTCAAGTTTGCCTAATTTCAAATGCCCAAGTCTCTTATTTTCGAAAGATTCCATAGATCATAGTCTTAATCACTTAACGTAATCTCCTTTTAAAACAATTGAGTAACATATGCCTTATGTGTGAGTAGCTTGTTCTTGTTTATAACCATCTTATTAAAGCAGCCATGATCTAGGAAATGTAATACAATTTTGTCTTATCTTAGCTTCTATGCAGATGGAGGTTTCTACTGGTTTTAATATAATTAATTAGTCAATACATTTTCCTTTACTAACGCTGCAATGGTTTGTTCGATACTTATTCTCATTTCCGAAATCAGTAAAACATCAATCTTTAAAAACCAAGTACTCATTACTCACGAATGAGGTTTCACACTTTTTAACAAAATTCATAGAACGTCATTTATAAGTTAAGTCTCTTATCTTTTAAGATCAAGTCTCTTAACTTCTAAAATCAATAAACCATTCTTCTATTACAGTTCAATTCTCTTATATGAATCTTATATTCATTTCTATACTACTACAGTATGTAATTTCCAATTACAATATAAGGACAAGAGTATTTACCTCGATAAGCCCAAAATTATCCAAGATTTAATGTCGATCCTGAGCAACGTTTAGCTCCTACTCCGGGTGCTCCAACCCGCTCCAAACAACCCTTAGAAGTTCTACGCAACTTCTTCTTAATACTTCAACCGGCTATGAAGATTTTCCTTAGGGTTTCGTTTTTGTGACTGAAGGGAAGTATAATAGTATTTCTGGGCTTTTAGTATAGGTGTAACCTTGGAATACTACAAGGTATTTGGGCCAAGGTATTTTAGAATAGTAACAATACTTGGAGAATACTTTTCTACCAAGGGGGGGGGGGGTGTATTTACGAGACAACACTCAAGAGAGGGGGGAAATGTTTCGGCCAAGGCTCACAAAGGGGGAGGGGGTGCTCTTGGACGAGAGCAACTAGAAGAGGGGAGGGAGTATTTCAAGACATGAAATCTCTAAGTGTGGATGAAGAAGTCTTCAACTTAGGGGGGGGGGGGTATTTATAGGCCAATCAATGGCCAAGATTAAGACAAGTGGTGGGCAAGTGTAGGGTCAAGATTTGGACAAGTGTTTGTGGGTCCCATGTCACGACCCGAACCCGGGCCCGTGACTGGTGCCTTACCCCGGGCACCCTAGTGATACAACATCAGAGAAAATCAGCGGAAATAAAAACATGAACATGAATTAAGAGACATGATAAATAAATAGGCCAACCAAAACAGCTTGCCTTCGATATATACATAAATACCGAACAGCTTAACCTTTTACAGACTCGCCACAACAAGATTACTGCACTTCTAAGAAGTGACAACAACTATGACGACAGTGGCCCCGCCATACCTCGAATGTACAAGAACCTGCTGACTGTGGTAACATACCAAGATAAGCCTCCAAGGAACGGAGCTTCCCAACACGAAATGTGATCCTATAAGCGGATCGGCGGTCGATGTACCTTTTACTCGCGGCATGAACGCACTTCGGGCGAGGTCAAGACAACAGTACCAAGTATGTGAAATCAGAAATATCAGAAATGAAATCATAATAGTCTATATAAAGCAGAGACATGTATGATAACCAAACTACGATTCACAACATAAAAGCAGTCATGTCAAGTCAGGGACTCACGCCCTCAAAGTCATCCCTCATGCCCGTGGAACTCCTTCCTCACTGCCGGCAGTCTAGGTACAAATCATGTGATACGTATAACAGGTCTCGGCCTATCTTATGGACCTAATATAGAAACGTGTGGAATACATTCCCGGTTCATCCCATGAACCGGTAGTCGAGTGGAATACATTCCTGATGAGCCCAGAGTCAAGTGAAATACATTCGGATGACCCAGAGTCAAGTGAAATACATTCGGATGAACCGGTAGTCAAGTGAAATACATTCCCGGATGAACCGGTAGTCAAGTGAAATACATTCCCGGATGAACCGGTAGTTGAGTAGAACACAATACTTGCACAACAAGGCTATCACACGTAACATGGTCAAGTTTCATAACAAAAAGCATAGGCAAGTTATACACAACTCAAGGTACTTTCATTTAATGTCAAAGTCCGGATTTTAACCCTAAAGTACTACGTACGTTAAATTCCTTTTAAGATCCATTTCTTTTACAAAGGTCACCCGATACCCGTAGTATAAAATTAGAGTGACTAACATTGTTAAGTAAACCAAAATGCTTTCCTTTGTAAAATCAAGTAACAACCTTATTTTCCAAACGTTCAAGTTTGCCTAATTTCAAATGCTCAAGTTTCTCATTTTAGAAAAGGTTTCGTAGTTCATAGTTTTAACATAATTCTCCTTTAAACGTTTTGAGAAACATATGTCTTATATGTGAGTAGGTTATTCTTGTTTATAATCAATCTTATTAAGCACCCATGATCTAGGAAATGTAATATCATTTTGTCTCATCTTAGCTTCTATGCAGATGGAGGTTTCTCGTGTTAATACCATACTTCATTATTCAATACATTTTCCTTTATTAACGCCGCAGTGGTTTGTCGATACTGCTACGATTTCCAAATCAAGAAACATTATTCCTTTTAAAACCAAGTACTCATTACTCACGAATGAGGTTTCACACTTTTAACAAAATTCATATCAATACCATTAAGTCAAGTCTCTTATCTTCTAAAAATCAGTAAACCATTCTTCTTTATCATTCTTAAGACGTTATACCTAACTTCCCATAAAGCTAGTACAACTCTTATGTTTTCAAAGCCAAGTATTACTCTTCTTTCAAAAGGTCTTTTTGAAACACTTCAAGTTCTTTATTACTACCCATCAAATCCGTTATAAGTCAAATCAGTTACCCTTTGAAACCACAAAGCATTTTCTTACCTACATAAAGCTGTTATAACCAACTTCCCATAAAGTCGTTATAACACTTTATGTTTCAAACCAATCAAATACATTAAACACATGTACGTCTACCGTACTACATAGTTATACACATATCATGCTAGAACAGATAGGAAGAGGTTCACATACCTCGCGACGATTACCGACTAATAGCAAAGCGCCCAAGTACCTCAAACCGCTGGCTACACCTTCACCCGGCATCACGCCACACGTAGTATTTCAACCTATAGAGGCCACAAGGCGCCTATTAACATCTTAGATCTCAATGTAGAATATCTTACGTAAAATTCAGCAAGACTCTCCCCGCAACAACAGAAATCTCCTCTCTATCGAGGCCGCTACCAAGCCAACCAGTGGGGTTTGCACGTCTGACCGACGTGTACAATTCTACTACAAAGAATACCACACAAGTTCATCTGAATACACCCTATGTAATTACAGTCGCCACTTCTTAAAATTCAGCTTAAGTCGCAAGACATTGCCGCACAACTATGTTCAGTTCTATATATATAGTATACTTAACTATATACTCCTACAATATGTAATTTCCAATTACAATGTATGTCAAGAGTGTTTACCTCGATAAGCCCATAATTATCCGAGTTTAAATGTCGATCCTGAGCAAGGTTTAGCTCCTACTCCGTGCGCTCCGACCCGCTCCAAACAACCCTTAGAAGTTCTAACCAACTTCTACTTAAAACTTCAACTACGGGTGAAGATTTACTTAGGGTTCGGTTTTGTGATGAGGAAGTATAATAGTATTTTCTGGCTTTTCAGATAAAGCGGTACTTTGGAAAGTACTACAAGGTATTTGGCTAAAGTATTTTGGGCATTATAACAATACTAGAGAGTATTTTTATACCACAACAAGGGGTATTATCTGAAAACAACTAGGCTAGGGGTACCCACTGGCTAGACACCACAAGTGAGGGGAAGCTCTCGCCAAAGGGCCTTCTCAAAGGGGGAGGGGGCTTTTGGACGAGATCAAACAAGAGGAGGAGTTTTTGATACTTAGAAAGATTGCTCAAGTTTTGGATGAAGAAAGTCTTCAAGTAGGGAGTATTTATAGCAACCAAAGGCCAACCAATGGCCAAGATCAAGCCAAGTGCCATGCAAGTGTAGGGTCAAGATTAAGCCATGTGTTTGTGGGTCCCACTTTCTCATCTTCCACACAAAATATCCTACCAACTCCTTGACTAAGGAGAAGGCACAAAAACGTGCAACCATGCCCATTTCGTCCGTCCACTCTTCCAATGTGAGGGTGACACATGTCACCCTCCCGTTGGTCCAAAATGTTTCGCCTCTCGGAAAAATCCGCAAAAATTATTAATGACATAGCCGTAATTTTCCTACGAAAGTGTGGAAACGCTTCATTTAAAAACGACTCTAATCGGGTGTTGTGTACAAATTTCGAAACTAGCCAACTTTAAGGCTCAAATTATAATACGACGCTCCACGCATACATACTGGAAATACGGGGTATAACATTCTCCCCTCCTTAGAAACATTCGTCCCGAATGTTCCTTCTCAAGACGGATAACGATAAAGTTCTTCTAACAAGTTGCCAACGCCACAACTGGCCACGAAATAACACATGCACGCAAATACTTATATCCAAGTCCACGAGGAAACACCTCTAACATCACAAACTTTTGTCACTTTGCCGCGAGGTTCTAGTGTCACTCCGGCGACCCAACATATGGTACCGGACTGCATGCGATCCCTGAGGTCAAAAAAATATACATCCTTCGCACCTTCTCCCTTTACAAGAAATGATCACACACGTTCACTTCTCCCCTATCTCGTTGTACCCTTCTCGAACACTCGAACTCTTTCTAGTATCCGTACCACACTTCCGTCAACGTTTCTGTTTTCCAGCCCTTGGAGTCACCACCTCCAACTTGGTTATCTTACTAGCCTCAATCTTCCTTAAGGCCATTCCCGGCCTTCACGATCTGCTTCTGGTCGAACACACCCACGAACTCATACGATGGTCAACTAAACTTGGGCCTAGCACCCTCGTGACCCTACCACCTGGCGGGACCACCCAGAGCTGACCCCACCTCGAAACAGGCTGCGGGTTGGCCCGCAACATGGCCCCAACCCGACCCACTGTCGCGCCAACTCTTGCTCCTCGACACGGAACAATCTTGCTAAATCACATCATGAAAGATACCACTTTCATTTACCCAACCCAGGGACTTATCACACAATACATTCTAGGCATAAAATGCACTCTGACAAGGATCACTCGCAAAATCTTGTACTCAAGACGGCCTTACATCTAAGGTCTCAACTGTAATATTCTAAGGTTCATCATTTTCTCACCCCCAGGCTTACCCTTTTTCCCCAACCAGGTTCCTAAATCACATTTTAGCACAAAGCTATCCGAACATAACACTTAACACATTAACATAACATCACAACATACAAGCCTCTAGAGGGTTAAGGATATACCTGAAGCTACCGCTCCACTCTAATCATAAGTCTGCCCTGCAGGGCGCATAACTGTAGAAGGCGATGAACCTGCCACTGATCCCAGGTCGCGCTGCCGCTTGCATTCTCCTATAAGCACGCCTCTCGTCACATGGCTCGACGGCCGCAGTGAAACCAGCACGATAAAAGACGACATTCCCCGGATGATGTTTGCCACATCGCACACCGGCGGTACATGAATCCCGCCGCTAGCACTCACGTATACCGCGGAACTGAAGCCACGAGCTCACCAGCCTCGAATACCCCGAACGCCCCAAGGCCGAGGAGGACCACTGCATCGGGCGGATGTACATAACTAGATCGGCTAGCGAGGCGTCCGCCTCGAAAGTTACCAAAGGACCTCGCTGCTCGCCTCTTCGCGATCTCGGCCATTCCGTCGACCTCCGTGCCTCACATCCTAGTGCATGAGCTTGCATGCGGCAATGTCCATGCGGTACCAAGAGCTACACCCGCACAAGCCTCGCCAAGTAATCATCCACCCTGACGTAGCGGTGTACTCGGCCCTCCATATCGCTACCACGCTGGAACATACCGAGCTAATGAGTCGAACTCCACATTGTACTCTCTAACCGCCCGCCCGCCCCGCCTCAACGTCAAAAATCTGCCGCCCGAGCCTCTCATTTGTGGGGCAAGAAATGTGCAAGAAAAGCCTCGAGAACTCGTCCCATACGGCCGAAGTGCATGCTCTTCCCGACAACTCCCACGAATCAAACTACCAATCGCAGATCACGCGGTGATGCGAACCCAATACCACCGACTCGCCTCGAGACTCGATCACTCATGATCCGTAGTCGCTTCGGATAAACTCACGAGGGTCGCCTCGCCTCTCGATCCATAGAACATCGCGCTACAACTTAGAAAGTCACGTAGCCTCAAACCGCTCGCCGGGGTGAAATACGGTGCTATCGGGCCGGAATCGCCGTGATTCAAATTTATCTCATATTCGCCACGACCGCCAAGAATCGCCATCTCCTTGTACTTATCTCATCTCGCTCCCAGCTATGGATGGAGGCTCAGTATCAGAGTCTCGGCAGCCACCGCCGCGCTTTCAGTCTTTGGTCGTGGCGTCGCGAAACCCGGGCCGGAAGCACTGTCTCGTGTATTGACCGCTCGCGCTCGCATTCTCCTCAGTATCTCACTAACGCCTCCTCGACGCCTTGCCCATCTGGGCTGGGTTCCTTACGCGAGGCATAATCGTAAAGGAAAGGAATACGTCGAGGGGTCCAATTTATCACACTCTAAGGCACGATCTCGGAATGAGAAGAATGGAAACCAATCCTAAATGTATCGCAGCCTCTCGATTATAGATGTGGTGCACATCACACCGATAATCAAGACTCTACTAGACACGATTCAGACACTTTCCGAGGACTAATCGCTCGATACCACTTTTGTCACGACCAACCCGCCCGTGGATCGTGCCTTACCGCGGCACCCTAGTGATACAACATCGAGAAAATCAGCGAAATAAAAACATGAACATGAATTAAGAGACATGATAAATAAACAGTCAACCCAAACTTGCCTTCGATATATACATAAATACCCAACAGCTTAACCTTTTTCTGCATCGCCACAACAAGATTACTGCACTTAAGAAGTGACAACAACTATGACGGACAGGCCCGCCATACCACGAATGTACAAGAACCTACTGCACTCGTGGTAACATACCAAGATAAGCCTCCAAGGAACGGAGCTTCCCAACACGCTGAAATGTGATCCTATAAGCGGGATCGACGGTCGATGTACCTTTACTCGCAGATGAACGCAGCCAAGGAGGTCAAGATAACAGTACCAAGTATGTGAAATCAGAAATATCGTAAATGAAATCATAATAGTCTATATAAAGCAGAGACATGTATGATAACCAATCTACGATCACAACATAAAAGCGCCATGTCAAGTCGTGACTCACGCCTCAAAGTCATCCTCATGCCCGTGGAACTCCTTCCTCACCGCCAGCCTAGGTACAAATCATGTGATACGTATAATGTGTCTCGCCTATCTTATGGACCTAATATAGAAACGTGTGGAATACATTCTGCTCATCCCATGAACCAGAGTCGAGTGGAATACATTCGGATGAACCTAGTCAAGTGAAATACATTCGGATGACCCGTAGTCAAGTGAAATACATTCGGATGAACCGTAGTCAAGTGAAATACATTCCTGATGAACCCAGAGTCAAGTGAAATACATTCCGGATGAACCGGTAGTTGAGTAGAACACAATACTTGCACAACAAGGCTATCACACGTAACATGGTCAAGTTTCATAACAAAAGCATAGGCAAGTTATACACAACTCAAGGTACTTTCATTTAATGTCAAAGTCCGATTTTAACCTAAAGTACTACGACGTTAAATTCCTTTTAAGATCCATTTCTTTTACAAAGGTCACCCGATACGTAGTATAAAATTAGAGTGACTAACATTGTTAAGTAAACCAAAATGCTTTCCTTTGTAAAATCAAGTAACAACTTTATTTTCCAAACGCTCAAGTTTGCCTAATTTCAAATGCTCAAGTTTCTCATTTTAGAAAAGGTTTCAGTAGTTCATAGTTTTAACATAATTCTCCTTTAAACGTTTTGAGAAACATATGTCTTATATGTGAGTAGGTTATTCTTGTTTATAATCAATCTTATTAAGCAGCCATGATCTAGGAAATGTAATATCATTTTGTCTCATCTTAGCTTCTATGCAGATGGAGGTTTCATCGTGTTAATACCATACTTCATTATTCAATACATTTTCCTTTATTAACGCTGCAGATGGTTTGTCGATACTGCTCGATTTCAAATCAGTAAAACATTATTCCTTTTAAAACCAAGTACTCATTACTCACGAATGAGGTTTCACACTTTTAACAAAATTCATATCAATACCATTAAGTCAAGTCTCTTATCTTCTAAAAATCAGTAAACCATTCTTCTTTATCATTCTTAAGACGTTATACCTAACTTCCCATAAAGCTAGTACAACTCTTATGTTTTCAAAGCCAAGTATTACTCTTCTTTCAAAAGGTCTTTTTGAAACACTTCAAGTTCTTTATTACTACCCATCAAATCCGTTATAAGTCAAATCAGTTACCCTTTGAAACCACAAAGCATTTTCTTACCTACATAAAGCTGTTATAACCAACTTCCCATAAAGCCGTTATAACACTTTATGTTTCAAACCAATCAAATACATTAAACACATGTACGTCTACCGTACTACATAGTTATACACATATCATGCTAGAACAGATAGGAAGAGGTTCACATACCTCGCGACGATTACCGACTAATAGCAAAGCGCTCCAAGTACCTCAAACCGTCGGCTACACCTTAAGCCAAGTAGACCACGCCACACGTAGTATTTCAACCTATAGAGGCCACAAGGCGCCTATTAACATCTTAGATCTCAATGTAGAATATCTTACAGAAAATTCGGCAGCACCTCCCCCCCCCCCGCAACAGCGTAAATCTCCTCCTCTATCGAGGCCGGCTACCAAGCCAACCAGGGGGGGGGGGTTTGCACGTCTGACCGGACGTGTACAATTCTACTCACAGCAATACCACACAAGTCTACTGTAATACAGTCCTATGTAATTACAGTTCAGTTCACTTCTTAAAAATTCAGGCTTAAGTCGCAAGACATTGCCGCACAACTATGTTCAGTTCTATATATATAGTATACTTAACTATATACTCCTACAACATGTAATTTCCAATTACAACAGAAGGTCAAGAATGTTTACCTCGATAAGCCCAAAATTATCCGAGTTTATATGTCGATCCTGAGCAAGGTTTAGCTCCTACTCCGTGCGCTCCAACCCGCTCCAAACAACCCTTAGAAGTTCTAACCAACTTCTACTTAAAACTTCAACTACGGGTGAAGATTTACTTAGGGTTTCGTTTTGTGGATCGAGGAAGTATAATAGTATTTTCTGGTTTTTCGTATAAAGGGTACTTTGGAAAGTACTACAAGGTATTTGGCTAAAGTATTTTGGGCATTATAACAATACTAGGAGAGTATTTCTATACCACAACAAGGGGTATTATACGAAAACAACTAGGCTAGGGGGGGTACCCCACGGCTAGACACCACAAGGGGGGCGGGGAACCTCACGGCCAAAGGGCCCACTCAAAGGGGGAGGGGGGATTTTGGACGAGATCAAACAAGAGGGAGGGAGTTTTTGAGACTTAGAAAGATTGCTCAAGTTTTGGATGAAGAAAGTCTTCAAGTAAGGGGAGTATTTATAGGCTAACCAAAGGCCAACCAATGGCCAAGATCAAGCCAAGTGCCATGCAAGTGTAGGGTCAAGATTAAGCCATGTGTTTGTGGGTCCCACTTTCTCATCTTCCACACAAAATATCCTACCAACTCCTTGACTAAGGAGAAGGCACAAAAAACGTGCCAACCATGCCCATTTCGTCCGTCCACTCCTTCCAATGTGAGGGTGACACATGTCACCCTCCCGTTGGTCCAAAATGTTTCGTCTCTCGGAAAAATCCGCAAAAATTATTAATGACATAGCCGTAATTTTCCCTACGAAAGCTGTGGAAACGTTTCGTCGAAAAACGACTCTAATCGGGTGTTGTGTACAAATTTTGAAACTAGCCAACTTTAAGGCTCAAATTATAATACGTACGCGCTCACGTACATACTCTGGAAATACGGGGTATAACATCCCACTTGCCCATCTACTACACAAAACATCTACAAAAATATCCTACCTAATCCTTGACCAAGAAAAAGGCTAAAAACGTGCCAAGAAATCCCTTCCAATGCCGTCCACTTAAGGGACAAGTGTCACCCTCTCGTTGGTCCAAAATATTTCATCTCTCGGAAAAATCCGCAAAAATAATAAATGACATAGCCGTAATTTTCCCTTCGCAAAGTTTGGAAAACGTTTCGTCGGAAAACGATTCTTTTCGGGGGATGTACACAAAATTTTTCGGTCCTTGCCTAACTTAAGGCTTAAACTTTTATACGTACGCCCTCCCGTACATACTCTGGAAATACGGGGTATAACACTTATGGGGAGGTAAACCACCAAGAGTCGCTTGGGATGTCATTTGTTTGCCCCAATCCGAAGGAGGCTTGGGTCTTATGAACATCAAATAATGGAACCATGTCTTGCTATCCCAGACCATTTGGCAAACTCACACTGAGGCAGATTCCTTATGGGTCCAATGGATCAATAGCTACTATTTGAGAGGCCTATCATTTTGGGATTATGAGGTACGTTCTAGGGACTCCCCCTTATTCAAAAAAATTTGTGGGATCCGTGACAAATTTGTTTCTATCTTTGGTAGCCAAGGCGACGCAATTGCAGGCTTGGAAAAGTGTTGTACCAACGGAAAATTTGATTCTAGCCTCGTGTATGATAACTTGCGCATTCCGTAAGATAAAAAGCTTTGGATGTCACAAATTTGGAAAGGCTTCATTCCTCCTAAGTTCTCTTTCACAGTGTGGCTCACTTGTAGAAAGCGGTTAGCTACAAAAGACACTCTTTCCTATCTAAACTTGGAGGATAAGTCTTGCGGGTTCTGCAAGCGAGCTAATGAGACAAGGGAGCACCTCTTCTGTCACGACCCGACCCCGGGCCGCGACTGGTGCCCTACCTGGGCACCCTTCCAAACATACAACACCAAAACAACTGCGGAAAATAAGTAACACATTTTTTTAAAAAAAAACAAGGCAAAGACGATAAGGCTTCCATAATATAAATCACCCAAAAAGGGCTTACACTATCCAAAAAAAAAAGGTAATTACAACTCTAACCAGTCCAGCCCACATGTGAATACAGACCGTTAAGATTCGAACACATACTATGACGGGACAAGGCCCCGCCGTACCCCTGAATATACATAACCATGACAACTCCGGAATATTGGAGCCATCTCAAAATGCTGAACCAGGATCCTAAGCTCGCAAATCCACAAATGTGTACCTAAACCTGCGGACATGAACGCAGCCTCTCGAAGGGGGTCAGTACAACAGGTACCGAATATGGAACAGAAATAAAGTACAGTAAACAGATCATAACTGTACAAAAGAATGACAGGGGCAAGTATAAAAAGTACATACCAGATCCTGCCGTGTCATTACCCCTTATGAACTTAATTGCACATCATTATCTTTTCCATTCCATTAAGAGTTACAGCCATATCTTACGTACATACTTAGGAGAAGTCATTAAGTTTATTACCATCTAACTTACTTATATTTCATAACCTAATCCGGCCCTTTAGGAGGGACGCCTATACTGCCCGGCCCAAACTGGGACGCGATAAAGTTACATAGTCTGCCCATACAGGTATACTGCCCGGCCTATTTCTGGGACGCGATAATGTCGTATAGTCTGCCCATAAAGGTATACTGCCCGGCCCATTTCTGGGACGCGATAATGTCATATAGTCTGCCTATAAAGGTATACTGCCCGACCCATTACTGGGACGCGATAATGTCATATAGTCTTCCCATAAAGGTATACTGCCCGGCCCATTTCTGGGACGCGATAATGTCGTATAGTCTGCCCATAAAGGTATACTGCCCGGCCCATTTCTGGGACTCGATAATGTCATATAGTCTGCCCATAAAGCTATACTGCCCGGCCCATTTCTGGGACGCGATAATGTCTTATAGTCTGCCCATAAAGGTATACTGCCCGACCCATTTTTGGGATGCGATAATGTCGTATAGTCTGCCCATAAAGGTATACTGCCCGGCCCATTTCTGGGACGCGATAATGTCATATAATCTGCCCATAAAGGTATACTGCCCGGCCCATTTCTGGGACGCGATAATGTCATATAAAAATCCGGGAATTTAACCCAAAGTACTACGCACCTCTACTCCTTTAGAAAGACTCTTTTTCAAATAAAACTTCCCAGATACTAACAACCGTAGTATCAAGTCATATCTACCTTTCAAGACAATTCACAATACCTTTTTAGAAATACATTTACCGGCTTCTAAATCAAGTGACTTCTTTCTTAAAAACCTTAAGCAATTGGTACCTTTAAAACAATTTGCCCTTCTTTATTTCAAATCATTTCTTTACTTACATTACTGAAGAAAACCATTCTTAACTTTCCATAAAGCTATTATAACCCACTTCCCATAAAGTCGTTATACTAACTTTATACCTTAGGCAAATACATTCTTTTTATAACCAAGAGACTTATACTTTCAAAATACTTCAAGTCTCTTATCTTTTAGAATCAAGTTTCGTAGTTCATAGTCTTAACACTTCATAACGTAAACTCTTATATTTAAGCAACATATGCCTTATATGTGTGAATGGGTTATACTTGTTTATACTGATCTCATTAAAGCAGCCATGATCTTGGAAATGTAATACAATTTTGTCTTATCTTAGCTTCTATGCAGATGGAGAATTCTACTTGTTTTAATATAATTTATCGTCATTACATTTTCCTTTATTAACGCTGCAATGGCTTGTTCGATACTTATTCTCATTTGTGTCGTAACTTAGCCAAGTCAACTTGACTCCAAATACCTCCTAACGATTCTTACCAACATCTCCCATAAGACTTGGCAAGAACTTAGGATAACCTAGACATAACCCTTACGTAGAGTAAATCAACATACATATTTCTTAACTTCTAAGAGTAGAAGGAAATCATGAAATAATACCACATGTATATTCCATACATAAAATCATGTCAAAAGAAGGAAGAGGTTCACATACCTCGCGACGATTATCGACAATTAGCAAAATGCTCCGAAGTACTTCAACCTTGATAGCTATTCCATCCTTCAAGTAGAATACGCTATACCTAGTACTTCAACCTATAATGGCCATAATACGTCCATTAACCTCTAGCTTCAAACGTAGAATATTCTAAGTGCAAAGTCACTGTTATACCCCGTAGTTCCAGGGTATGTATGTGAGGACGTACGTACGTTTGTACAAACCCTAATTAGGTTAAGGAAGAAATTGTGAACTTTCAACGGAAAAGATTCTGAACCTTGTGAAGGAAATTCTACGTTTTTAATATTTTAACCGATTATGTATTTTTCCAAGAGACGAAACATTTTGGACCAATAGGAGGGCGACATGTGTCACCCTTAGGTGGCATGTTTGGACGAAAATGTTGGGCTAGTGGACTAGTCAAAAAGTCAAGTCTTGCAAGATATTATTTTTGAGTGAGTGGGAGTACGTAGTGGACGGTTTTTGTGAGCCATGTGGATGGCCACGTGGCTCATTGTTGTGGAGGACATATGTTCCAATGTTGTGGTGGACATATGTCCCAATTTTGTGGTGGACACTTGGTGGAAGACTCCACTCACACAAGCAACCCAATCTTCACCCTCCATTTGTTTCAATCTTGGCCATTGAAGGTTCTATAAATACCCCCCTCAAGTGCAAGACTTCTTCATCCACAAAAACAAATTCCAAGTCTCCAAAATCCTTCCCCCTTAGTTGCAAGTTCTCGTCCAAAGTCCCCTCCCCCTTTTGAGTAGCTCTCGTCCAAACACCCCCCCCCCCCTCCCTTTTTCCTTGTGTTCTCGTCGAAATACCCCCCCTCCCCTGGTAGAAAGTTGTCTTCTAGTATTGTTACTATTCCAAAATACCTTAGCCCAAATCCCTTGTAGTATTCCAAAGTTACCTCTATACTAAGAGCCCGGAAATACTACTATATTCCCTTTAGTCACAAAACGAAACCCTATGAAAATCTTCACAGTGGGTTGAAGTATTAAGTAGAAGTTGGTTGGAAACTTCTAAGGGTTTCTTGGAGCTATCGGAGCGTGCAAATTAGGAGCTAAACGTTGTTCAGGATCGACATTTAAACTTGGATAATTTTGGGCTTATCGAGGTAATGATCTTTGTCCCCCTATTGTAATTTGATATTACATGTTGTAGTAGTTATACTTGAGTATATTATATGAAGATAGAAGATTGATAGAACTGAATTGTAGTTACATTGGTTTGTATTTATAGTAGACTTGTAGTATTAATATGGGGCAGTGTTGTACACGTCCGGTTAGACGTGTAACCCCCTTGGAGTTGTTGGCTCGGTAACGGGCCTTGATAGGGGAGGTGCTGCCGAATTTTTCGTAGAATATGGAACCTTGTATTTAGAAATGTTCTACGAAGGGATCTAGGAGTTGATAGACGTTTGTGGCCTTTATAGGTTGAAGTACTACGAGTAGCGTATTCTACTTGGAGGGTGGAAAAGGCTAGCAGGGTTACAGTACTTTGGAGCGATTTGCTAATTGTCGATAATCGTCGCGAGGTATGTGAACCTCTTCCTATCTTTTCTAGCATGATTGTTGTGAACTATGTAGTACGGTAGACGTACATGTGCTAAATGAATTTGGTTGGTTTAAAACATAAAGTGTTATAACGGCTTTATGGGAAGTTTGTTATAACAACTTTATGTAGGTAAAGAAATGGTTTGTGGTTTTTAAAAGATAAGAGACTTGACTTATAAATGACTTGATGTGAAATATTAAGGACTTGGTTTGTGTTAAAATGTTGTGAAACCGCTTTTATGAGAAATGGGTAATTGGGTTTTAAAAGGAATAATATTATATTCGGAAATGAGAATAAGTATCGAACAAACCACTGCAGCGTTAATAAAGGAAAATATATTGACTAATTAATTATTATTAAAAACCAGTAGAAACCTCCATCTGCATAGAAGCTAAGATAAGACAAAATTTTATTACATTTCCTAGATCATGGCTGCTTTAATAAGGATCATTATAATCAAGCATTAATTTTCTTAATTTTCCAAAGTAAGGAACTTGATTTCTAAAAGAAAAGAGACTGGGGGAATTGAAGAGTTTTTGGTTTAAAAAGGAAAGTATGGAAGTTGTTTTGGTTTACTTAAATGTTGGTCACTCTATTTTGATACTACGGATATCGGGTGACCTTTGTAAAAGAAATGGATCTTTTAAAATAATTTAACGTATGTAGTACTTTGGGGTTAGAACCTGGACTTGGCATAAAATGAAAGTACCTTGAGTTGTGTGTAACTTGCCTATGTTTGCGTGTGATAGCCTTGTCGTGCTAGTATTGTATTTCTATACCACCGCGTCTCTCGATGGAGGGCCGGCTGATTTGTTATTATCTTACTTGGACGCATCTGCAGCGGTGTGAGCATTCCAGTGCGCACGTGATTATTATTCCATGGACTAGCTCTCGTGAGGTTTTACCGATTCGACTTGGTATCGGTAGTTGGCTCGTACTTGCCCAGTCGTGGTGGCTGATTCGACGGTATCGGTAGTTAGCCTCGTACTTGCCCGTTCGGTGTTATGACGAAGTCTCGTGATTCCGCCGGTATCTGGTAGTTAGTCTTCGTACTTGCCCCGGCCAGCTACGTGGCGCAGGTGGTATCTGGTAGTTGGATTTCGTACTTGCCCTGGGTCAGCTTCGTGGTATGGTTATGTAGATTTGTTGGTACGGCTTTGGTATCTGGTAGTTGGCTTTCGTACTTGCCCCGGTCAGTTGAGGACGCGACTTTGGTATCTGGTAGTTAGCCTTCGTACTTGCCCCGTACGGTTGTTATGACACAGGTGGGACCTGGTGTTCATGTGTACTCCTTGGTGTTGCTATATCATAGACTGCTGGCAGTGAGGAAGGTATTCCATGTGGTGGGCGTGAGACCCATATTTATATTTGAGTGATGACCTTGAGGCGCGAGTCACGACTTAGCGTATCACATATTATATGTCTTGTAGTGGTTATCATATATGTCTCTATTTTATATAGACTACTATGATTTCATTCTGATATTTTGATTTCACATACTTGGTAGTTGTTATCGACCTCCTTGGGGCTGCGTTCATGCCGCAGGTAGAGGTACATCGGTTGTTGATCCTCGCTCATAGGATCACAGTTCAGCGTATTGGGAAGCTCCGTTTCTCCGGAGGCTTATCTTTTGGTATGTTTCCCTGAGTTGTAGGTTCTTATACATTCGTGGTATGGCGAACCCTGTCCCGTCATAGTTGTGGTTATATTCTTAGAGTCCGTAATCTTGTTGTGGCGGGGTTGTAAAGGATGTAACGCTCAATTTCAGATATATGCAAGAAGGCAACCGTTTTGGTTGCTTTGTTTTATTATCACATCTCTTGTTTCATGTTTAAGTTTTTATTTTCCTGATTTTCTCGATGTTGTATCACCAGGGTGCCGGGTAAGGCACGATCACGGGCAGGACCGGTCGTGACAAAAGTGGTATCGAGCGCTTAGTCTCGGAAAGTGTCTATGACCGTGTTCAGTAGAGTCTTGATTATCGGTGTGTTGTGCACCACATCTATAATCGAGGCTACGAGACATTTAGGATTGGTTTCCATTCTTCTCACTCCGAGATCGTGCCTTAGAGATGTGTTGTAAGTTGGACTCCTCCGACGTTTTCTTTTATATCGCTTATGCCTCGCAAGTGCAACCAGAGCCGAGAAGGGCAAGGCGGCGAGAGGAGGTTACCGTGATAGAGCTCGGTCTTTACGAGGGTGGTGCACAGACGGCGGATTCTACGACGCCGCCACCAGCGAGTTTAGAGCGGCAACGGTAGCTACCGAGGCCACGATATCGAGCCTCGGTCCACGGCGAGCAGAGGATATGGGTTGCAAGAGATGGCCCGATTACTAGTTAGGTTTATGGCGAGACTTGAGGATGACGGAGGCGGTGGTACGATGAGCACCCAGGGCGATAGTTGGAGACCGGGACTTCTTAAGTTGCAGATCCACGGTGTTCTATGGATCGAGGCGAGGATGACCTCGTGAGTTTATCAAGCGATTCTGACGGATCATGAGAGTGATCAAGGCCTCAGAGGCAGAGTCGGTGGTATTGGGTTCGCATCGGCTGCGTGATACTGCAGTCTACTGGTTTGATTCATGGGAACTGTCCCGGGGTGTTATACCCCGTATTTCCAGAGTATGTACGTGAGGGCGTACGTATAAAAGTTTAAGCCTTAAGTAGGCAAAGGGACGAAATTTGTGCACAACTAGCGAAAAGAATTGTTTTCCGCCGAAACGTTTTCCAAACTTTGCGAGGGGAAAATTATGGTTGCGACATTTATTATTTTTGCGGATTTTTCTGAGAGATGAAATATTTTGGACCAACGAGATGGTGACACTTGTCACCCTCAAGTGGGCGGTCTTGTGGCCGATGGGGTGCACGTTTTGTGCCATGTTTTATGGCCTAAACCATGGGTCAATGTTTGGAGTGAATTGAGGAGTAGATGGCTAGGGGCACTTGGGCAAATCCTCACCCTCCACTTGCCCACCACTTGTCTTGATCTTGGCCATTGATTTCCCTATAAATACCCCATTTTGTTGAAGACTTCTTCATCCACAAACATTTTCTAAGTCTTGAAAAGCCCTCTCCCCCTTACTGTAGCTCTCGTCCAAAGACCTCCCCCTCCCCCTTGAGAAGGCCTTGGCCGAAACACCCCCCCCCTTGCCTAGTTGTTCTCGTAAAATACCCCCCTTGGTAGAAAATACTCTCCAAGTATTGTTACTATTCCAAAATACCTTGGCCCAAATACCTTGTAGTATTCCAAGGTTACCCCTATACTAAAAGCCCAGAAATACTATTATACTTCCCTTCAGTCACAAAACGAAACCCTAAGGAAAATCTTCACAGTTGGTTGAAGTATTAAGAAGAAGTTGCGTAGAACTTCTAAGGGTTGTTTGGAGCAGGTTGGAGTGCTCAGAGTAGGAGCTAAACGTTGCTCAGGATCGACATTTAAACTTGGATAATTTTGGGCTTATCGAGGTAAATACTCTTGTCCTTATATTGTAATTGGAAATTACATACTGTAGTAGTATAGAAATGAATATAAGACTCATAGAAGGATATTACAGAAGAGAATTGAACTGTAATAGAAGGATATTACAGAAAAGAATTGAACTGAAATCACATCAGAAGAATATTAAAGAAGAAGATTAAACTGTACTTACATAGGACTGTATTTACAGTAGACTTGTGTAGCTTAACGGGTAGGGAAGTGCTGCCCAATTTTCCGTAGAATAGAGAACCCTCTGCTTAGAATATTCTACAGAGTAGTCTAGACGTTGATAGACGTATATGCCTTTATAGGTTGAAAGTTCTGCGAGTAGCATGTTATACTTGAAAGGTGGACAAGGCTAGCCGGGTTATAGCGGTGGAGCATTTTGCTAATAGTCGATAATCGTCGCGAGGTATGTGATTCTTCCTATCCTCTTGAGCATGATATTTTAAAAGAATATATATAGTCGGTGAGCGACGTGTGTTAATCGAACGTGGTTTCTTGCGATGTCTTTTGACTTGAGTCTAATAATAAGAATCTTGAAGTATTTCAAAAGAATTAAGAATCGTTTTTTTTTTAAAGAAGAGTAATACTTGGTTTTAAAAGCTTAAGAGTTATACTAGCTTTATGGGAAGTTAGGTATAACGACTTAAGAGAGATAAAAAGAATGGTTTACTGATTTTAGAAGTTAAGAGACTTGATCTTAAAAGATAAGAGACTTGACTTAATATGAATTTTGTTAAAAATTGTGAAACCTCATTCGTGAGTAATGAGTACTTGGTTTTTAAAAGGAATAATGTTTTACTGATTTCGGAAATCAGAATAAGTATCGAACAAACCACTGCAGCGTTAATAAAGGGAAATGTTTTGACTAATTAAGTATTATTAAAACCAGTAGAAACCTCCATCTGCATAGAAGCTAAGATGAGACAAAATGATATTACATTTCCTAGATCATGGCTGCTTTATTAAGATTGTTATGAACAGGAATAACCTACTCACACCTAAGGCATATGTTCTCAGTTTGTTTTAAAAGAGAATTATATTATTAAGTGATTAAAACTATGAACTACGAAACCTTTCGAAAATGAGAAACTTGAGCATTTGAAATTAGGCAAACTTGAACGTTTGAATAATAATGTTGTTACTTGATTTTACAAAGGGAAGTGTTTTGGTTTACTTAAAAAGATAGTCACTCTATTCTTATACTACGTGTATTGTGTGACTTTTGTGAAAGAAACGGATCTTTTAAAGAGTTAATGTATGAAGTACTTTGGGGATAAAAACCCGAACTTGTTAACATAAAGTAGAAAGTACCTTGTGTGAATAACTTGATTGTGTTGGTTTGTGATAGCCTTGTAATACTTTCTTGTTGATTTGATAAGTAAACATATTTAGGATGCTACGTGTGTTAGTATCTTGTGATGTTTGTGTAAAGGGGTTTCCCTTGATTGTGCTTACGTTGTTTAACGATAAGTCGTTATGATAGTATTGTACCACTCACCTCTTGACATGATCTGGGGTTAAGTCGCCTCCGTCGGGGTATACTCGAGCGATGCAGGACTATGATTCGAGAATACCTCATGCGGGTCCAGGACCTATGCGAGCTACGAGAGTTCGTGTTAGTGTGCGGTCTATATGGCCATGCGGTGCATGTGGCTATGCGGTGCGAGTCGGGACGATGCGGGAGTAGCTACCCCGACGCGGGAATACCTCATGCGGGCCTATGTGTGGCCTATGCGAGCTGCGGGAAGTTCGAGATTAGACGCGCATTTGATCTGCGAGCGAGTGGCGGCCGATCATGTGGCGGTCTAGAGCGGACCTCGTGATACGCTTTATGACTTTGTTGGTACTGTGGGTTTTAGTAGTCGGCTATGCCTTGTACTTACCGTCACGGTTTTATTATGACACAGTGGGACTGGTGTTCATGTGTATTCCTTGGTGCTTTTATATCATGGCTGCCGTGATGAGGAAGGTATTCCATGGGCATGATTGATGTTGTGGGCGTGAGACCCATAGTTATATTTGAGTGATGACTTTGAGGCGTGAGTCACGACTTGACATATCGCTTATTTATTGTGGTGTAGTTTGGTTATCATATATGTCTCTGCTTCATATAGACTACTATGATTTCATTTACGATATTTTGATTTCACATACTTGGTACTGTTATCGACCTCGCCCGGGGCTGCGTTCATGCCGCAGCGGTAGGTACACCGATGTTGATCCTCGCCATAGGGTCAGATTCAGCGTTTGGGAAGCTCCGTTTCTCGGAGGCTTATCTTGGGTATAGTCCCTGCCGTTGTAGGTACTTACATTCAGGGTATGGCGAGCCCCTGTCCGCCATTGTTGTTATATCATTCTTAAGTGCATGAAATGCTTGTTGTGGCGAGTTTGTAAAGGGATGTGCTGTTGGATTTAAGTTTTTATATATATGCCGAAAGGCAACTTTTCTCGAATAATCGTTTCACTTCATGTTATTTCATGTCTTGTTTTATATTCCTGATTACTCGATGTTGTATCACTAGGGTGCGGGGTAAGGCACGATCACGGGCCGAGGTTCGTCGTTACAAAAGTGGTATCGAAGCGATTAATCCTCGGAAAGTGTCTACGCACCATATCTAGTAGAGTCTTGATTATCGGTGTGTTATGCACCACACCAATAATCGAGAGGCTATAGGATATTTAGGATTGGTTTCCATTCTTCTCACTCGAGATCGTGCTTAGGCGTGTTATAAGTTGGACCCTCTAACGTATTTCTTTCCCTTACCGCTATGCCTCGCGTAAGGCAACCCGCCCAAAGGGCAAGGCAGAGGAGCTGCGAGTAGAGCACGAGAGGTTACTAGTGGCAGTGCCCAATCATCACCCGAGGTGGTGCTTCATTCGGGAGTTCTGCGGCGACACGGATCAGCCAAGAGTCTAAGCGTGGCGGCGGCGATTCTGCTGCGGCCATGATATTTGAACCTTCGCCCCACGACCCGATGCGGGAAGTATGGATTACAAAGAGACGACCTGTTACTAGCTATGGAGTTAGCAACTGCAGAGTATTTTGTATACCGACTTATCACGGGTCTTGATGACTATCTAAGAGAGGTTGTGCAAGAGTAGCTCTTGATCGAGCTTGAGCATGGCTGCGTGCGGGCTTATGCCGCGACAAGCGAAAGCGTAGAGATCGACGGGTTGACCAAGATCAGCGAGAAGGGCGAATAACGAGGTCCTTTGGTAACTTTCGAGGCGAATCGCCTCAAGAATGATGGATATGCGCCTCCGCCCGGTGCGGTGGTCCTCCGCGCACCGGGGCGTTCGAGGTATGTCGGAGTTGGTCAGAGCTCCAGGGCTTCTGATTCACAGATACACGTAGGTTCCACCAACCGATTGATTTTCCTCGGTATTCACGCAGTGTCGGCGCCATCGGGAATGTCGTCTTTTTGTGGATGCATGTTTTACCTGCGGTCGTCAGGGCCATGTGTCGAAAGGATGTCCTAGTAGGAAGGATGCAAGTAGGAGGACTCAGCCTACCAGATCAATTGCGGATTCAGTGGCTCGGAGAGGAAGGGGTGTTAGCCAGAGGAGGCCACCCCCACCTCGGTGTGGCCGTTGTGGAAGATGTCATTGTGGGGAGTGTCGTACTTCTACGACAGCTTGTTATGCTTGCGGCGGCAGGCCATTTTGCGGGAATCGTCCAGGCGGAGGTGGCGCGGATGTAGAGACTCAGCCTTCAGGATCAGTGGCTAGTTCATTACCTCCCATAGCTATGCGCCCAACTTGGCAGGATGGATTAGAACGACAAAGGGGAGTGAAGCAGTAGATACAGGTATATCCTTAACCCTCTAGAGATTTGTATGTGTGATAAGATGAGTATATCTTAAGTGTTATGTTCAGATCGCATTGTGCTAATTGTGATTGGGAATCATGGTTAGTTAAAAGGGTAAGATTGGGGATAAGGGAAAGTGTGAGCCTTAGAATGTTGTACGTAGAGACCTTAGAGGCGAGGCCATCTTGAGTAAAAGATTTATTTTTATGTTTGACCCCTTGTCGGAGTGCATAGTGCACGTGAGATTATTTGTGTGATAAGTCCCTGAGTAGTGTGAAATGAAAGAGGGTAGTTGAGCTAAGAAGACCACTAGGTTTTCGTGACTCGATGGTGAGATTGTTCCGGATCGGGGAACAAGAGCTTGGCGCGAAGTGGGTCGGGTTGAGGCCAATCGCGGGTCAACCCGCGGCCTGTATTATGATGGGGTCAGTTCGAGGTGGTCCCGCCAGGTGGCAGGGTCATGAGGGTGTTAGGCCCAAGTTTAGTTAACCATCGTACGAGTTCATGGATGCGTTCGACCGATGAGTCGGCCGATGGTCAGCCCATCTTATCTTTCGATCGGGACCGTGTACTCGGCAGAGGGTTATGCGAGTTGTTATATCAGGAAGGTTGTAAGGCTGCACGAGGTGCCTACTTTCACCTTATGACAGACAGTAAAGCCCAGGTTATGGCTATTTCTTTTTCTGGAAGTTTTACCAGGCAGGGTTAGGAACTCAGGTGAGTCTCAGTATCGCATTCGCCCTCGGGCGGTGTTTGGATTTCGTGGGTAGTGAGGATTGTTGCCTCTGTTGAGGGTGTTTTATAACTACCATTTCAGTATTCGGATATCGCCTTATGAAGCCTTGTAGGGGCGGAAGTGTAAGTTGTCGGTCGATTGGTTCGATGTTGGCAAGGTTCAGATGGTTGGTTCACACTTGTTTCAGCAGGATGTGGATAGGGTGAAGCTTATCCAGAAGAGGTTATTGGCAGCTCAGAGTCAACAGAAGTCGTGCGGATAATCGGCGACGACGCTTGGAGTTCAGGTTGACGGTGGGTCTTCTTGAAAGTACCACCCCGGAAAGGGTGTGACGAGTTTTGGAAAACGGAAACTTAGCCCGAGTTACTTTGGGCCTTTCCAGATCATGTGAAGAATAGGCCAGGTTGCCTATAGTTAGCATTGCCGTCCGACATAGGAGGCAGTACGTCCGGTCTTTCGTGTTGCTAGGTTCGAAAAAGTATCGGAGATCCATCCAGATTGTTCCCAGTAATGATGACCAAGTTGGAGGTAGTAACCCAGAGATTTGGAAACTGAAGCAGTAACAGAAATGTGGTAAGTTATGAGAAAGAGTTCGAGTGTACGAGAAGGGTACGACGAGTAAGGGAAGAAGCGAGCATGTGTTAAGAACATAGATGTGATCATTTCTTTTGTAAAGAGAAGGTACGAAGGGAGTATATTTTAGACCTCGGGTGGGAGCTTTTGTGATGCTAGAGGTGATTCCTTGTGGACTTGGATTTAAGTATTTATGCGTTTTATTGTGTGGCCAGGTGTGGCATGATTGTTTTCGTAAGTATAGTAGTGAAGACTATACTGGCGCATGTATGTTTTGAGGCTTAGAAGGAACATTCGGGACGAATGTTTCTAAGGAGGGGAGAATGTTATACCCCGTATTTCCAGAGTATGTACGTGAGGGCGTACGTATAAAAGTTTAAGCCTTAAGTAGGCAAAGGGACGAAATTTGTGCACAACTAGCGAAAAGAATTGTTTTCCGACGAAACGTTTTCCAAACTTTGCGAGGGGAAAATTACGGTTGCGACATTTATTATTTTTGCGGATTTTTCCGAGAGGTGAAATATTTTGGACCAACGAGAGGGCGACACTTGTCACCCTCAAGTGGGCGGTCTTGTGGCCGATGGTGTGCACGTTTTGTGCCATGTTTTGTGGCCTAAACCATGGGTCAATGTTTGGAGTGAATTGAGGAGTAGATGGCTAGGGGGCACTTGGGCAAATCCTCACCCTCCACTTGCCCACCACTGTAGTAGTATATAAATGAATATAAGACTCATAGAAGGATATTACAGAAGAGAATTGAACTGTAATAGAAGGATATTACAGAAAAGAATTGAACTGAAATCACATCAGAAGAATATTAAAGAAGAAGATTAAACTGTACTTACATAGGACTGTATTTACAGTAGACTTGTGTAGCTTAACGGGTAGGGAAGTGCTGCCCAATTTTCCGTAGAATAGAGAACCCTCTGCTTAGAATATTCTACAGAGTAGTCTAGACGTTGATAGACGTATATGCCTTTATAGGTTGAAAGTTCTGCGAGTAGCATGTTATACTTGAAAGGTGGACAAGGCTAGCCGGGTTATAGCGGTGGAGCATTTTGCTAATAGTCGATAATCGTCGCGAGGTATGTGATTCTTCCTATCCTCTTGAGCATGATATTTTAAAAGAATATATATAGTACGGTAGACGTACGTGTGTTAACTGAACGTGGTTTTACTGCGATGTCTTTTGACTTGAGTCTAATAATAAGAATCTTGAAGTATTTCAAAAGAATTAAGAATCGTGTTTTTTTTTCAAAGAAGAGTAATACTTGGTTTTAAAAGCTTAAGAGTTATACTAGCTTTATGGGAAGTTAGGTATAACGACTTAAGAGAGATAAAAAGAATGGTTTACTGATTTTAGAAGTTAAGAGACTTGATCTTAAAAGATAAGAGACTTGACTTAATATGAATTTTGTTAAAAAGTGTGAAACCTCATTCGTGAGTAATGAGTACTTGGTTTTTAAAAGGAATAATGTTTTACTGATTTGTAAATCGAATAAGTATCGAACAAACCACGGCAGCGTTAATCATGGGAAATGTTTTGACTAATTAAGTAGTATTACAACAAGTAGAAAACTCCCTCTGCATCTACGCTAGGATGAGCCAAAATGATTTGACATTTCCTAGATCACGGCCGCTTTATTAAGATTGTTATGAACAGAATAACTCATCACACGATCTGCCCGGCTCGTGGATCGTGCCTTACCCGGGCACCCAAGTAGTCATACATCAGAGTAATCAGCGGAATATAAAAACACAAGACATGAAACAATTGTAAATGAGACATATTTTATCTCGAGAGTGGTGCCTTTCGGCATATATATATAAGAATCTGGCAGTTTACATCCCAACTGTACAATAGGACTACAGACCTCTAAGGAAGTAAACAACTATGGCGGGACAGGGTCCCGCCATACCCTGAAATGTACAAAACTATCTACACAATAGGGAGATCATACCCAAAAGTCGAGCCTCCGGAGAAGATGGAGCTCCTGACACCAAAGCAAAAAATTATAAGGATGTGGATCTAGCACCTGCTTTCCCTTACATGCGGCATGAATGCAGCCCCCCGAAGGAGCTCAGTACAACAGGTACTAAGTATGCGAAACTGTAAAGTACTTAAATGAAATCATATCATTTTAAAACCAATTTTTACAAATATGCACGAAACAACCAAAGTAACCGCACATAGTGCCACATCATAACAAGAGCAACAATAGGTAAACTGTAACAGGTCTTTTCTAGGCTGCGAATGATCGCAGGCCAATCTCCATAGTATCATTATGCATGCCTAATCTCGGACTCCGTAGTCTGCATAGACACCTAGGCCCGCATGAGGTATTCTCGTGATCGAGGGTAGCTACTCTCAAAGATCGCCCCGACTCGTAGTCCGCATGGCCACATAGACCGCATGACCATAAAGGCCGCACACTAACTCGAACTCGTAGCTCGCATAGGTCCTGGACCCGCATGAGGTATTCTCGAATCATGGTCCTGCATCACCGAGTCTACCCCGACGGAGGCGGCTTAACCCCAGATCATGTCAAGAGGTGAGTGATATAATACTAACATAACAGCTTATCGTTAAACAACATAAGCACAACAAGAATACCCTCTTATACAAACGTTACAAGACACTAACACACATAGCATCATATCATGTCTATTTATTAAACCATCTTATTATACTTTCCAGAAATCAATATAAGTCTTTTATAAACACATAAGTAAACTATTCCTTTTATCTTTCTTAAGTCGTTATACTTAACTTCCCATAAAGCTAGTATAACTCTTAAGCTTCTTTTAAAAAAAAACAAATATTCTTCTTCCTTCAAAACTGATTTATAATTCTTTTGAAAGATTTTAAGATCTTTATTATTCAGGCTTAAGTCAAAAGACATTGCCGTAAAGCTACGTTCAGTTAACACACGTACGTCTACCGTACTATATATATACTTTAAAATATCATGCTCAAGAGTGTAGGAAGAATCACATACCTTCTCGGCGAAATCCACCTGCCAAGTCGAATATGTCGCGCGCAGAGTATCGACCTATAAAAGTCAAATACGTCTATCAACTTCTAGACTACTCTGTAGGAAGTTCTAAGCAGAGGGTTCTTATTTCTACGGAAAATCGGGCAGCATTTCCCTACCCGGTAAGCTATACAAGTCTACTGTAAATACAGTCCTATGTAAGTACAGTTCAATCTTCTTTAAATCTTCTGATGTGATTATAGTTCAATTCTTTTCTGTAATACCCTTCTAAGTAATTACAGTTCATTACTCTTCTTTTAATATCCTTCTATGTATTTTATACTCATTTCTATACTTCTACAGTATGCATTCTCTAATTACAATAGAAGGATAAGATTATTTACCTCTATAAGCCCAATATTATCCAAGATATAAGTCGGTCCTGAGCAAGGTTTAGCTCCTAATCTGCACACTCCAATTCCGCTCCAAGAAACCCTTAGAAGTTTCTACACAACTTCTACTTTCTACTTCAACCAACTATGAAGTTTCTCTTAGGGTTTCGTTTAGTGACTATAGGGATACAAGGTAGTACTTCTGGATTCTACGTATAGAGGTAACTTTGGAAATACTAAAAGATATACGGCTAGGGTATTTAAGGATAATAACAATACTTGGAGAGTATTTTCTACTAAGCGAGGGGGGGGTAGTGTTTCGGCTAGGGCTTTCTTTAGAGGGGGGGGGGGGGATGGTGTTTCGGCTAGGGCACTTCAAGAGGGGGGGAAGAGAAGAGCTTTGGACGAAAGCTTGCTAAGGGGAGGGGGAAGTTTTTCAAGACTTGGAAAATATTTGTGGATGAAGAACTTCTTCAACTTAGGGGGGGTATTTATAGGCCAAGCAATGGCCAAGATGAAGCCAAGTGGTAGGCAAGTGTAAGGTGGAGATTTAGACAAGTGTCCTTATCCATCTACTACACAAATATCCTACCAACTCCTTGACTTGTGCAAGGGCACAAAAAACGTGCCAACCTTGGCCCTCTTGCCGTCCACTTGAGGGTGACAAGTGTCACCCTCTCGTTGGTCCAAAATATTTCATCTCTCGGAAAAATCCGCAAAAATTAGAAATGACATAGCCGTAATTTTCCCTACGCAAGTTTTGTAAAACGTTTCGTCGGAAAACGATTCTTTTAGTGAGTTGTGCCCAAATTCGTCCTATGCCTAATCTTTAAGGCTTAACTTTTGTACGTACGCCCTTACGTACATACTCTGGAAATACGGGGTATAACATTCTCCCCTCCTTAGAAACATTCGTCCCGAATGTTCCTTCTCAAGACAGATAACGATAAGGTTCTTCATAACTTAAACAGTTTGCAAATGCCACACGTGGCCACAATATAACACTTAAGCAAATATGTCAATGAAAATTTACAAGTAGGAATGTGAGTTACCTGGAGGTGTGGGGAATAGGTGAGGATACTTCTGCCTCATGTCCTCCTCTGCTTCCCACGTCATCTCCTCCCTGAGCTCGTTCCGCCACAAGACTTTGACGGAAGCCACGTCCTTGGTCCGCAGACGCCTAACCTGACGATCGATTATCGCTATGGGAATCTCCTCATACGATAACCCCTCGGTCACCTGGACATCGTCAATCGGGTGCACTCTAGATGGATCCCCGATACATCTCCTCAACATCGAAACATGAAACACCGAATGCACTGCCTCCAGGTCGGACGGCAGATCCAACTCATAGGCAACCTTTCCTACCCTGCGGACAATCTGATACGGCCCAATGTACCTTAGGCTGAGTTTCCCTTTCTTCCCGAATCTCATCACACCCTTCATGGGTGACACCTTCAGGAAAACCCAATCATCAACCTCGAACTCCAGATGCCGACGACGATGATCTGCATATGACTTGGCCGACTCGAGCCGCCAAGAATCGCTCTGGATAAACTTTACCTTATCCATCGCTCGCACTGTGTCCGGGTCCCACTAATCGCACTCGCGTATATCAAACCAGCTTATCGGCGACCGCACTTCCTCCCATACAAGGCCTCATAAGGCGCCATCCGAATACCGAAGTGGTAGCTATTATTATACGCAAACTCAACTAGAGGCAAATGATCCTCCCCTACCCTCGGTCAATAACACAGTGCTCGCAAAGATATCTCAAGAGTTCGATAGTGCGCTCCGCCGCCTGTCTGTGGATGGAATGCAAGACTGTGCTCACTCAAGGCCCCTAAACCCTTCTGGAAAGACCTCCAGAAGTTAGCCGTAAACTGGGCTCATCTGTCTGATATGATCGAAATAGGGACTCCATGCAGTCTGACGATCTCTCGGATGTAAAATCTGGCATAATCCTCAGCCGAAAAAGTCATCCTGACGGGAAGAAAGTGGGCTGATTTCGTCAGCCTGTCGACGATAACCCATATAGAATCATGTCTCCTCTGAGTGCGAGGTAACCCTGTGATAAAGTCCATGTTGATCACCTCCCACTTCCAGGTCGGGATTTCTATCATCTGCAACAAACCACCAGGCCTCTGGAGCTCTACCTTCACCTGCTGACAACACGGGCACTGAGCCACAAACTCTGCAACGTCCCTTTTCAAGCAATTCCACCAATACTCAGATCTAAGGTCGTGGTACATCTTGGTCGACCCCGGATGGATAGAGTAACGCGCGCTGCAGCTTCCCTAGAACATGCCGCCAAGTCCTCAAACATCCGAATACACAACTCGCTCAAACCTTAGCACCCCATCAGGTGCTACCTCAAAAGGACCCTTCCCCTCACGAAGAGCTGCATCACGATACCGAATCAAAACCGGATCCTCAAACTGTTGCCTCTTCACCTCTTCGACGATGGAAGACTCGGCAACCTCTCGAACTCGAACCCCACTGCTATCAGAATCAATCAAACGGACACCAAGGCTCGCTAACTGATGCAAATCGCGAACCATGCCCCTCCTCTCCGGCTGCACATCTGATAGGCTACCCATTGACCTACGACTGGGCGGCATACGCCACAACATTGGCCTTCCCCGGGTGGTACAGGATATCGACATCATAATCCTTAAGCAACTCTAACCACCGTCTATGTCGTAAGTTCACTCCTCCGCCGAAGATATATCAGAGGCTCTGTGGTCTGTATAAATATCCACATGAACCCCATACAAATAGTGCCTCCAGATCTTCAAGACGTGAATCACCGCTGCCAACTCCAAATCATGGGTGGGGTAGTTCCTCTCATTCTTCTTAAGCTGTCGGGATGCGTACGCTATAACCTTACCCAGCTGCATCAACACACATCCGAGCCCGACGTCTGACGCATCACAATACACAACATAACCGTCTGACCTCCGGAAGAGTAAGAACGGGCGGTCGTCGCCTCTTTTCAAAGAATCGAAACCCCGCCACAAGCATCACCATCAAACTTAGCCGCTTTCCGAGTCACCCTAGTCAATGGTGCAGAGATAGAAGCAAATTTCTACGAACCGCCGATAATAACTCGCGAGGCCCGTAAAGTCGCGCACTGTCGGAGTAAGAGGTTCAGGACAAGTCCCGATCGCCTCGATCTTGGCCGATCCACCCGAATACCATCACCACAATATGCCCAAGAAAAGCCACAAGCCAACCAAAACTCACATTTGGAAAACTTGACGATAATCACTGGTCCCGAGAACTCTCAAAGACAGCCTCAAATGCTCCGCATGCCCTCGCTCGAGCGAGAATAAACCAAGATATCATCAATGAACACTATCACAAACGTGTCCAAAATGGCTTGAACACTCGGTTCATCAAATCCATGAATACCGCCGAGCATTGGTCACCCGAAAGACATGACTCGAACTCATAATGCCCGTGACGTCCGAATGCGATCTAGGGACATCCGCTCTCGACTGCACTGATGATAGCCCGATCGCAGATCAATCTTGAGAAACATCTCGCACTCGCACCGGTCGAACAAATCATCAATCCCGGAAGCGGGTATTCGTTTAATGGTCACCTTGTTCACCGTCGTAATCAACACACATGCGCAGCTGGCCCCGCTCTTTCTTTTCACGAACAATACCGCACTCCCGCGAGAAATACTAGGTCCGATGAAGCCCTTTCTCCAAGAAATCTCTAAGCCGATCCTTCAACTCTCTCAACTCGGCAGTGCCATTCGTATGGCGGAATGGAAATATGCCGAGTGTCCGCAAAGACATCGATACAAACTCTATCTCCTCTCGGAGGATACAGAGGTCGTCTGAAACACATCTGGGAACTCTCGACTCGAATCGATCGAAACTCTGGTACCGCAGCCTCAGTATCAAACACCCGAATGAGATGGTAGATATACCCCTTCTGCACCATCTTCCTAGCCTTGAGGTAGGAAATAAACCTACCCCTCGGCGATAGAGTGTTCCCCTCCCACTCAACAACCGGCCTCGTGAGATCGAACTGCATTACTTTCTCCTCGCAGCTACATTGGCGTAGCAAGAAGCTAGCCAATCCATACCCATGATCACGCCGAAATCGGTCATATCCAACTCTATCAAGTCGCCAGTAGGTCCGACGATCAGAATGGTCATCGACAAGCCCTATATACCCGCCGAGCTACCACCGAATCACCCACTGACGTAGCTACCTCGAAAGGGTCTATGGACTCAGGCTCTATCCCTATCCTACTAGCAATAAGGGGAGATATATAGGACATAGTAGAACCCGGATCTATCAAGGCATACACATCAAATCCAGAAACTGATAAGGTACCTGTGACGACATCAGGTGAGGCCTCCTGATCCTGCCGGCTGGACAAGGCATAAACGCGCTCGAGGACCGCTAGAATCGACCCGCGCCACGACCTGCCGCGACTGGCCGCCCATGAGTACCTTGCCGGGCGAGTAATCGTAAGAGATGAAGAAGCCGTGAAAGAACTCGTAGGTTGACTTACCATCAAGATCGCCTTGGTCGACAAGCCTCGCAAAGTGACCGCCGCCACAACTATAACAAACTCCCATAGCGATACACAATTCCGAGTGGGATCTACCGACGGCCACACCGATGGGGGTGGTCCCGACACAAGACTCACGCCGACGCTCAAGTCACGGGCCTCGTACGCCTCGAATATCTCGCCGCCCCGGCGGAAGGTGCGGGAGTGCTCGAGGTGGCCGTGGTGCAAATCCCAGATCGCCGCCGAGGCCGCCCACCCGATAGCTACCAAAAGACCTGCCGCCCCGGCCTTCTTCTCGCCGCTGTCACAACCCGCCGACCCTACGCCTCGCATCCCGGTGCGTGATCTCGCACGCGTAATGTCCATGCCGGTGAAGAGCCACACCCGCACAAGACTCGACCATATAATCATCTAGCCGGTGACGAAGCGCCGCACTCGCCCTCCATATCTGCTACCAACGCAGGGACATATCGAGCCAACGAATCAAACTCAACGTTGTACTCCTAATCGCGGCCCTCTCTATCTCAAAGAACAAAAATTTGTCGCCGCGCCCTCTCATCCGCGAGGCAAGAAGTGAGTGAGAAAGGCCTCGAGAACTCGCCCCAAGTAGCCGGGACGCGTTTCTCCCGAGATAACTCCCACGAATCAAACCAATCGATCGCGGTATCACGCAGCCTTATGCGAGTGAAGACCACGGACTCGATCTCAAGCCTTGATCACTCGCATGATCCTTCGCAGAATCGACGGATGAACTCCTGTGGATCATCTCGTGCCTCGACCAGAACTCGGGCGGCTACAACTCGTAAAATCGTAGCCGCAAATCGCTCGATCTCGGGTGAACCACAGTATCGCTGAGCTGAATCGCCGATCAGCCTATCTCATGTCGCCACGATCACGCCGAATCGCCATCTCTCAGAAACCCATCTCATCCGCTCCAGCCGTGGGATCGGAGGTGCAGTATCGGGTCTCAGCCCATCGCTGCGCCCTAAACTCGCCGCTGGGCGGCGTCGTGGAACTTCGCCGTCTCGTATAGATCGGCTCGAGCCTCGTGACTCTCGGTATCCCACTAGCAGCCTCCGCTTGCCTTCTTCGGGCGGATTGCCTTACGTGGAGGCATAACTGTTACAGAAAAGGAATACGTTAGAGGTGTCCAACTTATAACACAGCTCTAAGGCACGATCTCAGAGTGAGAAGAATGGAAACCAATCTTAAATATCCTATAGCCTCCTGATTATTGGTGTGGTGCACAACACACCGATAATCAAGACTTACTAGATACGGTGCAGACACTTTCCGAGGATTAATCGCTCGATACCACTTTGTCACGACTGCCCGTTCGTGGATCGTGCCTTACCCGCACCCAAGTAGTCATACATCGAGTAATCGCGGAATATAAAACACAAGACATGAAACAATTGTAAATGAGACACATTTTATTCGAGAAAGTGGTGCCTTTCGCATATATATATAAGAATCGCGGTTTACATCCCAATCGCATAATAGGACTACGGACTCTAAGGAAGTAAACAACTATGGCGGGACAGGCCCCGCCATACCGAAATGTACAAAACTATCTTCACAACAGGAGATCATACCCAAAAGTCGAGCCTCGGAAGATGGAGCTCCTGACACCAAAGCAAAAGATCCTAAGGATGTGGATCTAGCACCTGCTTTCCCTTACCTGCGGCATGAACGCAGCCCCCCGAGGGAGGTCAGTACAACAGGTACTAAGTATGCGAAACTGTAAAGTACTTAAATGAAATCATATCATTTTAAAACCAATTTTTACAAATATGCACGAAACAACCAAAGTAACCGCACATAGTGCCACATCATAACAAGAGCAACAATAGGTAAACTGTAACAGGTCTTTTCTAGGCTGCGAATGATCGAAGCAGGGCCAATCTCCCATAGTATCATTATGCATGCCTAATCCTGGACTCCCGTAGTCTGCATAGGACACCTAGGCCCGCATGAGGTATTCCTCGCATCGAGGGTAGCTACTCCCCAGCATCGTCCTGGACTCGTAGTCCGCATGGCCACATAGACCGCATGACCATAAAGGCCGCACACTAACCTGGAACTCTCGTAGCTCCGCATAGGTCCCCTGGACCCGCATGAGGTATTCTCGAATCATGGTCCTGCATCACCGAGTCTACCCCGCATCGGAGGCACAACCCCGTATCATGTCAAGAGGTGAGTGATATAATACTAACATAACAGCTTATCGTTAAACAACATAAGCACAACAAGAATACCCTCTTATACAAACGTTACAAGACACTAACACACATAGCATCATATCATGTCTATTTATTAAACCATCTTATTATACTTTCCAGAAATCAATATAAGTCTTTTATAAACACATAAGTAAACTATTCCTTTTATCTTTCTTAAGTCGTTATACTTAACTTCCCATAAAGCTAGTATAACTCTTAAGCTTCTTTTTTTTTAAAAAACAAATATTCTTCTTCCTTCAAAACTGATTTATAATTCTTTTGAAAGATTTTAAGATCTTTATTATTCAGGCTTAAGTCAAAAGACATTGCCGTAAAGCTACGTTCAATTAACACACGTACGTCTACCGTACTATATATATACTTTAAAATATCATGCTCAAGAGTGTAGGAAGAATCACATACCTTCTCGGCGAAATCCACCTGCCAAGTCGAATATGTCACGCGCAGAGTATCGACCTATAATAGTCAAATACGTCTATCAACGTCTAGACTACTCTGTAGGAAGTTTTAAGCAGAGGGTTCTTATTTCTACGGAAAATCGGGCAGCACTTCCCTACCCCGTATTTCCAGAGTATGTACGTAAGGGCGTACGTACAAAAGTTAAGCCTTAAAGATTAGGCATAGGGCGAATTTGGGCACAACTCACAAAACGAATGGTTTTCCGACGAAACGTTTTACAAAACTTGCGAAGGGAAAATTCCGGCTAGGTCATTTATATTTTTTGCGGATTTTTCCGAGAGATGAAATATTTTGGACCAACGGGAGGGTGACACTTGTCACCCTCATTGGACGGCAACTTGGGCATTGTTGGCACGTTTTTTGTGCCTTTCCCCTTAGTCAAGGAGTTGGTAGGATATTTGTGTAGTAGATGGATAAGGACACTTGCCTAAATCTCCACCTTACACTTGCCTACCACTTGGCTTCATCTTGGCCATTGGTTGGCCTATAAATACCCCCCTTAAGATGAAGAGTTCTTCATCCACAAATCAATTTCCAAGTCTCCAAAGTCCCTCCCCTCTCCTTCTAGTTCTCGTTCAAAGCTCTCTCCCCCCCCCCCCCCTCTCTAAAAGAGGCTAGCCGAAACACCCCTCTCCCTCCCCCTTCCTTGAAGTCTCGGCCAAGTACCCCCCCTTGGGTAGAAAAATACTCTCCAAAGTATTGTTACTATTCCCAAATACTTTAGCCTATACCTTGTAGTATTTCCAAAGTCACCTCTATACTAAAAGCCTAGAAATACTACCTTATCTCCATTTGTCACTAAACGAAACCCTAAGAGAAACTTCATTGTTGGTTGAAGTAGATAGTAGAAGTTGTGTAGAAACTTCTAAGGGTTTCTCGAGCTATCTGAGCGCAAATTAGGAGCTAAACCTTGCTCAGGATCGACATTTATACTTGGATAATTTTGGGCTTATCGAGGTAAATACTCTTGTCCTTCTATTGTAATTGGATATTACATATAAGAATAGTTAAGACTTGAGTATAAGATATAGAAGGATATTAAAGAATAGAATTGAACTGTAATCACAGTAGAAGGGTATAACAGAAGAAGAATTAAACTGTACTTACATAGGACTGTTTTTACAGTAGACTTGTATAGCTTACCGGGTAGGGAAGTGCTGCCCGATTTTCCGTAGAATTAAGAACCCTCTGCTTAGAACTTCCTACAGAGTAGTCTAGACGTTGATAGACGTATTTGACTATTATAGGTCGATACTCTGCGCGCGACATATTCGACTTGGCAGGTGGATTTCGCCGAGAAGGTATGTGATTCTTCCTACACTCTTGAGCATGATATTTTAAAGTATATATATAGTACGGTAGACGTACGTGTGTTAACAGAACGTAGCTTTACGACAATGTCTTTGGACTTAAGCCTGAATAATAAAGATCTTAAATTCTTTCAAAGGAATTATAAATCAGTTTTGAAAGAAGAAGAATATTTGTTTTTAAAACAAGAAGCTTAAGAGTTATACTAGCTTTATGGGAAGTTAAGTATAACGACTTAAGAAAGATAAAAGGAACAGTTTACTTATGTGTTTATAAAAGACTTATATTGATTTCTGGAAAGTATAATAAGATGGTTTGATAAAGTAGACATGATATGATGCTATGTGTGTTAGTATCTTGTAACGTTTGTATAAGAGGGTATTCTTGTTGTGCTTATGTTGTTTAACGATAAGCTGTTATGTTAGTATTATATCACTCACCTCTTGACATGATACCGGGGGTTAAGCTGCCCTCCGATGCAGGGTAGACTCAGCGATGCAGGACCATGATTCGAGAATACCTACGCGGGTCCAGGGACCTATGAGCTACGAGTTCCGTGTTAGTGTGCGCCTTTATGGTCATGCGGTCTATGTGGCCATGCGGACTACGAGTCCAGATGCCGGAGTAGCTACCGATGCGAGGAATACCTCACGCGCCTGTGGCCTACGCGACTACGAGTCCATGATTAGGCTTGCATAATGATACTATGGGCGATTGGCTCGCCGATCATTCGCATCCTAGAAAAGACTCATTCTGCTTACCTATTGTTGCTCTTGTTTATAATGTGGCACTATGTGCGGTTACATTGGTTGTTTCGTGCATATTTGTAAAATTTGTTTTAAAATGATATGATTTCATTTAAGTACTTTACAGTTTCGCATACTTAGTACCTGTTGTACTGACCTCCTTCGGGGGGCTGCGTTCATGCCGCAGGTAAGGGAAAGAAGGTGCTAGATCCACATCCTTAGGATCTTTTGCTTTGGTGTCAGGAGCTCCATCTTCTTCGGAGGCTCGACTTTTGGGTATGATCTCCCTGTTGTGTAGATAGTTTTGTACATTCAGGGTATGGCGGGGCCCTGTCCCGGTATAGTTGTTTACTTCCTTAGAGGTCTGTAGTCCTATTGTACACTGGGATGTAAACCGCGATTTTTATATATATATGCCGAAGGCACCTTTTTCTCGTATAAAATGTGTCTCTATTACAATTGTTTCATGTCTTGTGTTTTTATATTCCCGATTACTCGATGTATGACTACTGGGTGCGGGTAAGGCACCACCACGCCTCGAACGGGTCGTGACAAAAGTGGTATCGAGCGCTTAATCCTCGGAAAGTGTCTACGCACCGTATCTAGTAGAGTCTTGATTATCGGTGTGTTGCACCACACCTATAATCGTGAGGCTATAGGATATTTAGATTGGTTTCCCTTCTTCTCACTCCGAGATCGTGCCTTAGAGTCGCTTTATAAGTTGGACCTCTAACGTATTCCTTTCAGAATAGCTTATGCCTCCACGTAAGGCAACCCGCCCGAATGGCAAGGCAAATGAGGAGCTGCTAGTGGGACACCGAGAGTCACGAGGGCTCAGGACCAGTCTATACCCGAGACGGCGAGTTCCACGACTCCGCCGACCCCAGGAGGGTTTAGGGCCGCAGCAGCCGGGTCGATGACCACAAGATTTACACCTCCACCCCACACCGGAGCGTATGAGATGGGTTACGAGAGATTCGCCATCGCCGTGATCGTGGCATACGAGGATAGGCCGGACGCAGCAGCTCACCCAGCAGCACCGTGGTTCACCCGAGATCGCATGCTTTACTACACGGATTTTCTGAGTTGTAGCCCGCCAGAGTTCTACGGGTCGAGGCCTGAGGATGATCCGCAGGAGTTCATCCGTCAGCTACAGAGGATCATGCGAGTGATCAAGGCTTCAGAGACCGAGTCTGTGATCTTCGGCTCACATAGGTCGCGCGTGATACAAAGAATGATTGGTTTGATTCGTGGGAGTTATCTTGGGGAGAGCACGCGTCCCCAGCTACTTGGGACGAGTTATCTGAGGCCTTTCTCACTCACTTCTTGCCTCCACAGATGAGGCACGCCGACAAATTTTTGTTGCCGACGCAGAAGACGCACGCTAGGAGTACAACGTTGAGTTTGATTCGTTGGCTCGATATGTCCTCGCTGGTAGCAGATATGGAGGACAGGTGCATCGCTACGCCACCGGCTAGATGATTATATGGTCGAGTCTTCGCGGTGTGGCTCTTCAGCCGGGTATGGATATTACCCGCATGCAGGCTCATGCACTTGGATGCGAGGAGCGTAGAGGCCGACGAGTTGACAGACAACAGCAGAAGAAGGCCAGGACGGCAGGGTCTTTTGGTAGCTATCGCGTGGGCGCCTCGCAGCAGCCTAGATTTGCACCACGCCCAGATCGAGCACTCCTACACCGCCCTCGTGATGCCGTGATATTCGAGGGCGCATCAGGCCCCAGGACTTCGACGCCCGTGAGCAAGAGGTATCGCCGATCGGACCACCCTCGGTGGCCGATGCAGATCCCACTTCGGGAATTGTGGTATCGCTACGGAGTTTATTACGATTGTGGCGCAGGTCACTTTGCGAGGAACCGTCCACCAAGGGCGCGATGGTAGGTGGTCACCACGTGTTCTTTCGCCGGTCTTCTTCATCTTCTACGCTTACTCGCCCGAGGGCAAGGTACTCATGGGCCAGCAGTCGCGCAGAGAGGTCGTGGCGTGGTCCCGATTCTAGCGGTCCTCGAACCGCATTTATGCCTTGTCCACCGGCAAGATCGTGAGGCCTCACCGATGTCGCCACAGTACCTTATCGGGCCGATTTGATGTATGCCTTGATAGATCCGGTTCTACTGGCCCCATATATCTCCCTTATCTAGTAGGATAGGTATAGAGCCCGAGTCCATAGACCCTTTCGAGGTAGCTACGCCATGGGTGATTCGGGTAGCTCGGCGGGTATATAGGGCTTGTCCATGACTATATGCGTCGACCTCAGCCGACTTGATAGAGTTGGATATGACTGATTTTGATGTGATCATGGGTATGGATTGGCTAGCGTCTTGCTACGCCAATGTAGACTGCAGGGAGAGAGTGGTACGGTTCCGCTTTCGAGAGTCGGTTGTTGAGTGGAGGGGAACATCAGATCGCCGAGGTGGTAGGTTTATTTCCTACCTCAAGGCTAGGAAGATGGTGCGAAAGGTATATCTACCATCTCATTCGGTGTTTGATACTCGAGGTCGCGGTACCAGATTTTCGCCCAAAGAGTCGAGAGTTCCCGGATGTGTTTCGCACGACCTCCTGTATCCCTCCGATAGGAGATAGAGTTTTGTATCGATGTGCTGCCAGACACTCGGCCTATTTCCATTCCGCCATACAGAATGGCACCTGCCGAGTTGAGAGAGTTGAAGGATCAGCTTAGAGATTTGCTGGAGAAGGGCTTCATCAGACCTAGTGTTTCTCTCTGGGGAGCGCCGGTATTGTTCGTGAAGAAGAAGGATGGGACGCTGCGCATGTCACACCCCGAACCCCGGACCCGTGACTGGTGCCCTACCTGGGCACCCTGCTACCTTAACAACACAAGTAAACTGCGGAAATTTAATAACACCTCTTTTTTTTTTTTAAAACCAACGTACGTGCAAGGCAAAGCCGACAAGGCTGCCATATAATATACGTAATAAAAGACACTACACTGTACATGAGTCCAATCCCACATATGAATACAGACCTCTAAGAGTTATACTGAACTATGACGGGACAAGGCCCCGCCGTACCCATAACTGTACAAAAGCCTATACTGAAAGAACTTATACCAAAAAGATAATGTTATACCCCGTATTTCCAGAGTATGTACGTGAGGGCGTACGTATAAAATTTTAGCCTTAAAGACTAGACAAGGTTCGAATTTGTACACAAGTGCCGAAAAGAGTCGTTTTTCGAATAAACGCTTTCCACGACTTTCGTAGGAAAATTCCGCTATGTCTTTTTTATTTTTTTGCGGATTTTTCCGAGAGACGAAACATTTTGGACCAACGGGAGGGTGACATGTGTCACCCTCACATTGGAAGGCTTGGACGGCAATTGGGACGATTTGGGGCTACTTTAGTTGGTAGGATATTTTGTGCAAGTTGTGTGGTAGATGGATAAGGTAGCACATGGCTAAATCTTGGCCTTACACTTGCTATGCACTTGTCTTCATCTTGGCCATTGGTTGGCCTTCACTTGACCTATAAATACCCCTCTAGTTGAAGACATTCTTCATCCTAAACTTGAGCAATCTATCTAAGTCTCAAACTACTCCCTCCCTCTTGTCTTGCTTTCGTCCCAAAGCCCCTCCCCCTTGAGAAAGGCCCTAAGCCGAGAGCACACCCCCCCCCTTTTGTGAAGCTTTGGCCGAGGGGTACCCCCCCCCCTAGCCTAGTTGTCTCGTATAAATACCCCTTGTTGTGGTATAGAAATACTCCCCTAGTATTGTTATAATGTCCAAATACCTTGGCCCAAATACCTTGTAGTATTCCCAAGGTTACACTTATACAAGCCCAGAAAATACCGTTATACTTTCCCTCAGTCACTAAAACGAAACCCTAAGGAAATCTTCACCCGTTGTTGAAGTTGTATGTAGAAGTTGGTTAGAACTTCTAAGGGTAGTTTGGAGCGGGTTGGAGCGCACGGAGTCGAGCTAAACCTTGCTCAGGAGCGACTTTAAACTAGGATAATTTTGGGCTTATCGAGGTAATTATCTTGTCCCTCTATTGTAATTGGAAATTACATAAGTGTTGAATATATAGTTGTTGTATACTATATATAGTACTGAACGTAGTTATCGGCAATGTCTTGCGACTTAAGCCTGAATAATACTTACGGCAATGTCTTGCGACTTAAGCCCAAGAATCGAATCGAATCAGTAATTACATAGGTTGTATTACAAGAGACTTGTGTAGTAGCACCGTGAGTAGAATTGTACCGTTAGGTTAGATGTATAACCCCTGGTTGGCTTGGTAGCGGCCTCGATAGAGGAGAGATTTACGCTGCCGGGGAGGTGCTGCCGAATTTTCGGTAGAATTCTCTACGATGAGATCTAAATGTTAATAAGCGGCTTGTGGCCTTATAGGTTGTAGTGCTACGTGTGACGTAATCTTCTGGACTAAGGAGTAGCCGAGGGGTTGAGGTACTTGAGCGTTTTGCTATTAGTCGACAACCGTCGCGAGGTATGTGAACCTCTTCCTATCTCTTCTAGCATGATATGTGTGAACTATGTAGTACGGTGACGCATACGTGTTAATTATATTTGATTGTTGTAAAACATAAAGTGTTATAACGGCTTTATGGGAAGTTGGTTATAACAACTTTATGTAGGTAAGAAAATGGGTTGTGGTTTTTAAAAGATAACTGATTTGATTTATAACTGGCTTGGGGCGTTATAATAAAACTTGAAGTATTTCAAAAGATTTATGAATCGTTTTGAACGAAGTGTAGTATTGTGTTTTGAAAACTTAAGAGTTATACTAGCTTTATGGGAAGTTAGGTATAACGGCTTAAGAATGGTTTACTGATGTTAGAAGTTAAGAGACTTGATCTTATAAGATAAGAGACTTAACTTATTTGTTTTAAAGTGAATGTTTGTGTGAAACCTCATTCGTGAGTAATGAGTACTTGGTTTTATTTAAAGGGATAATGTTTTACTGATTTCGGAAATCAGAATGTGTATCGACAGACCACTGCAGCGTTAATAAAGGAAAATGTATTGAATAATGATGTATCGTATTAAAACCAATAGAAACCTCCATCTGCATAGAAACTAAGATGAGACAAAATGATATTACATTTTCTAGATCATGGTCATTGTAATAAGAATGTTGTAAACAAGAATAACCTACTCTCACGTGAGACATATATTACTCAATTGTTCTAAAAAGAAATCAAGTGATTAAGTTTATGAACTATGAAACCATTTGAAAATGAGAAGCTTGAGTAATTGAAACTAGGCAACCTGGAACTTAGGAAAAGAATGTTGTTACTTGATTTTGGAAAGGAATGTGGGTTGGTCATTCTAAGGCTACGGTATCGGGTGACTTTATAAAAGTAATGGATCTCTTTAAAAGAACTTAACGTATGTAGTACTTTGGGGTTAAAACCCGACTTTGGCATAAAATGAAAGTACTTTGAGTTGTTGTGAAACTTGCCTATGCTTGTTGTTGTGAAACTTGCCTATGCTTGTTGTTGTGAAACTTGCCTATGCTTGTGATGATAGCCTTTGTTGTGCAAGTGTGGTATTTCTGTGTTACCGTGTCTCTCGATAGAGGGCCGGTTGACTTGTTGAGAACTTACTGGACGTGCTGGCAGGAGAATTCCACAGGTATGTTTCCATTTTGATTCTTGTCTTGTTGTTGATGTCACATGGACATGTCTACACCGACGCAAAGATTCCGGTACGCGCCACGCGCCGTTGATTACCCGATATATGGTTATTATCGCATGGACGTGTCTACACGTCACGCATATTCGGCACGTGGCCACGCGGGGTTGACCACCCAAAGATATCATATTGAGGTTACATGGGCATGTCTACACCGATGCAGATTCCGGCATGTGGCCACGCGCCTTGTTATTATTGTTGCATCATGGACATGTCTACACCGGCGCAAGATTCGGTACGTGGCCACGCGCCTTGTTATTATTGTTGCATCATGGACATGTCTACACCGATGCAAGATTCCGGGCACGCGCCATGATGCGAACATGATGGATGTTGTGGGCGTGAGACCCATAGTTATATTTGAGTGGTGACTTTGAGGCGTGAGTCCCCGACTTGATCGCTTATGTTGCATCAGATTCTCGTTATCATACATGTCTCCTGCTTTTTAAGCTATTATGATTTCATTTACAGTATTTGACAGTTTCACATACTTGGTACCTGTTGTACTGACCTCCTTCGGGGGGCTGCGTTCATGCCGCAGGTTACATCGGTCGTGGATCCCCGCTCCTAGGATCTCATTTCAGCGTGTTGGAAAGCTCCGTTCCTTCGGAGGCTTATCTTTGGTATGTTTCCCTGAGTTGTAGGTTCTTGCATATCTGTGGTATGGCGGCCCCGTCCCGTCATAGTTGTTGTAAATCTTAGAGGTCCGTAGTAATGGCGTGTGGTTGAGGATAATCGTTTGGGTTTTTATGTATATACCGAAGGCAAATCGCTTTGGTTGGCCTGCTTATTTATTATATCTCGTTTCATGACTCGTGTTTTATTTTTCCGCCGGTTTTCTCGATGTTGTATCACTAGGGTGCCCGGTAAGGCACCGCAGAACGCCCGGTTCGTGGCGTTACAAAGTGGTATCGAGCCGGTTGTCTCGGAAAGTGTCTACGCATCGTGTCTAGTAGAGTCTTGATTATCGGTGTGTTGTGCACCACATCTATAATCAGGAGGCTATAGGACATTTAGGATTGGTTTCCATTCTTCTCATTCTGAGATCGTGCCTTAGAGCTGTGTTGTAAGTTGGACCCTCTCGACGTGTTTCGCTTTTACCGCTTATGCCTGCGAAAGGCAACCAGGCCTGGGGCAAGGCAGCCGAAGGAGCTGCTAGTGGGATTCAGAGGAGTACGAGGGCGCATGCCCGGTCAGTACCTGAGGTAGTGCTTCAGACGGCGAGTTTTGCGACGCCGCCAAAGACCAAAGAGAGTTTAGAGCCGCAGCAGGCTGCCGAGACTACAAGACTGAGCCTCCACCCACACCGAGCGGGAGATGGGTCACGCGAGATGGCCCGATTATTGGCCGTGGTCAGGCCGATATGAGGATAGGCCGGACGCAGCAGCCTGCTCCAAAGAAGACTGTAGCACCCGAGGCGCAGTTTGAGGCTACGGATTTTCTTAGTTGTAGCCCGCTGAGTTTTACGGTCGAGGCCGAGGATGATCCGCAGGAGTTCATCCGTCGATTCAGAGGATCATGCGGTGATCAAGGCTTCAGACCGAGTCTGTGACATTTGTTCAGACGGCCGCGTGATACCGCGATCGATTGGTTTGACTCGTGGAGCTTTCCCGGGGAGCATTCACTTCACCGTTTGGGACGAAGTTTTCGGGGCCTTCCGGCACATTTCTTGCCTCCACAAATGAGGAGGGCTCGGCCGGCGATTTTTGATGTTGAGGCGAATCCGCGCATTCGGGAGTACAATGTGAGTTGAATCATTGCCCGTATGTTCCCGCATTAGTAGCTAGTATGGAGGATCGAGTGCACCGATATGTTCTGAGGCTCGATTACCTAGCGCAGAGTTGTTGGTGTTTCTCTTCACCGCATGGACATTGCCCGCATTCGTGCTCATGCACTGGGCGGCGAGCGCAGAGATCGACGCAGTGGACCGCCAGCAAGAAGGCCAAGACGGTCGGATATTTTGGCGACTTTCGAGGCGGACCGCCTCACAGCAGACTAGTTATGTACTCCGCCATTGCAGAGTGGTCCCCGCAGCCTTCGGGACCTCGGGATATTCAGAGCGTCGTGGCTCCTGTGCTCGGATGTTCGTGAGTAGGGTGTTGGCGGACGCAATCACCCCTACCTCGGTGGTCGATGTGGTAGACCGCATTTCGGGAGTGTCGTAGTACGAAGGGAGCTTGTTATTCTTGCGCCAACAGGCCATATGACGAGACTGTCCACCGTGGGTAGCGCTGGTAGGATAGCACGGACTCTTCGGAAGCGATGGTTCTTCACCTTCCATAGCCAGCAGAATGTTCGCACACCGGCAGCCCGTAGAGGTCGCGCGGAGTTCGCCTAGCGGTCCTTTGAACCGCCTACTTTCGGTATATCCTTAACCATCTAGAGTTTTGTATGTTATGATAATGTGTTAAGTGTTATGTCTGGATAGCTTTGTGCTAAAATGTGACTTAGAAGCATGCTTAGTGAAAGGGTAAGCTGGGTGAGAAAATGATGAACCTTAGAATATTACAGAGAGACCTTAGATGTAAGGCCGTTTTGAGTACAAGTTTTTGCAAGTGATCCTTGTCGGAGTGCATTTTATGCCTAGAATGTATTGTGTGATAAGTCCTGGTTGAGTAAATGAAAGTGGTAGCTTTCATGATGTGATTTAGCAAGATTGTTCCGTGTCGGCGAGCAAGAGTTGGCGCGATAGTGGTCGGGTTGGGGCCATGCGGCCAACCCGCGTCCCGCTTCGGCGGCGGTCGCTGGGTGGTCCCGCCAGTGGCGTGGTCACGAGGGTGCTAGGCCCAAGTTTAAATGACCAGCGATGAGTTCGTGGATACGCTCGACCAGTAGATCGTGAAGGCCGGAATGGCCTTAAGGAAGATTGAGGCGAGTAAGATGACCAAGTTCGAGGTAGTGACTCCAAAGTTTTGGGAATCAAATGATGATCAAGTATGGTACGATACTAGAAGAGTTCAAGTGTTCGGCGAGGGCACTACGAGTAAGGAGGAAGAGAACGTGTGTTATGTTTGTGGCCAGTGTGGCTTTGACAACTTGTTAGAAGGAACTTCTTCGTTATCTGTTGAGAAGGAACATTCGACGAATGTTTCGCGAGGGGAGAATGTTATACCGTATTTCAGAGTATGCAGGGCGCACGTATAAAATTTTAGCCTTAAAGACTAGACAAGGTTCGAATTTGTACACAAGCCGTGAAAGAGTCGTTTTTTAAACGTTTCCACAGCTTCGTAGGGAAAATTCCGCTATGTCATTTATATTTTTTGGATTTTTCCGAGAGACGAAACATTTTGGACCAACGGAGGGTGACATGTGTCACCTCACATTGGAAGGCTCGACGGCAATTGGGACGATTTGGGGCTACTTTAGTTGGTAGGATATTTTGTGCAAGTTGTGTGGTAGATGGATAAGGTAGCACATGGCTAAATCTTGGCCTTACACTTGCTATGCACTTGTCTTCATCTTGGCCAGTGGTTGGCCTTCACTTGACCTATAAATACCCCTCTAGTTGAAGACATTCTTCATCCTCAACTTGAGCAATCTATCTAAGTCTCAAACTACTCCTCCTCTTGTCTTGCTTTCGTCCCAAAGCCCTCCCCTGAGAAAGGCCCTGCCGAGAGCACACCCCCTTTGTGAAGCTTTGGTAGGGGTACCCCTAGCCTAGGTGTCTCGTATTAATACCCCTTGTTGTGGTAGAGAAATACTCCACTAGTATTGTTATAATGTCCAAATACCTTGGCCCAAATACCGTGTAGGATTCCCACGGTTACACTTATACAAGCCCAGAAAATACCGTTATACTTTCCCTCAGTCACTAAAATGAAACCCTAAGGAAATCTTCACCGTTGTTGAAGTTGTATGTAGAAGTTGGTTAGAACTTCTAAGGGTAGTTTGGAGCGGATTGAGCGCACGGAGTTGAGCTAAACCTGCTCGGGAGCGACTTTAAACTAGGATAATTTTGGGCTTATCGAGGTAATTATCTTGTCCTCTATTGTAATTGGAAATTACATAAGTGTTGAATATATAGTTGTTGTATACTATATATAGTCTTCGAACGTAGTTATCGGCAATGTCTCGCGACTTAAGCTCGAATAATACTTACGCAATGTCTTTGCGACTTAAGCCCAAGAATCGAATCGAATCAGTAATTACATAGGGTTGACATAAAGAGACTTGTGTAGTAGCACCGTGGAGTAGAATTGTACCGTTAGGTTAGATGTATAACCCCTGGTTGGCTTGGTAGCGCCGATAGAGGAGATTTACGCTGTTGCGGGGGGGGGGGAGGTGCTGCCGAATTTTCGGTAGAATGTTCTACGATGAGATCTAAATGTTAATAAGCGCCTTGTGGCCTTATAGGTTGAAGTGCTACGTGTGACGTAATCTTATGGACTAAGGAGTAGCCGACGGGTTGAGGTACTTGGAGCGTTTTGCTATTAGTCGACAACCGTCGCGAGGTATGTGAACCTCTTCCTATCTCTTCTAGCATGATATGTGTGAACTATGTAGTACGGTAGACGTACATGTGTTAATTATATTTGATTGTTGTAAAACATAAAGTGTTATAACGGCTTTATGGGAAGTTGGTTATATGACTTTATGTAGGTAAGAAAATGGGTTGTGGTTTTTAAAAGATAACTGATTTGATTTATAACTGGCTTGGGGCGTTATAATAAAACTTGAAGTATTTCAAAAGATTTATGAATCGTTTTGAACGAAGTGTAGTATTGTGTTTTGAAAACTTAAGAGTTATACTAGCTTTATGGGAAGTTAGGTATAACGGCTTAAGAATGGTTTACTGATGTTAGAAGTTAAGAGACTTGATCTTATAAGATAAGAGACTTAACTTATTTGTTTTAAAGTGAATGTTTGTGTGAAACCTCATTCGTGAGTAATGAGTACTTGGTTTTATTTAAAGGGATAATGTTTCCGATTGGAAATCGTAATGTATCGACAGCACTAATTGCAGCGTTAATAAAGGAAAATGTATTGAATAATGATGTATCGTATTAAAACCAATAGAAACCTCCATCTGCATAGAAACTAAGATGAGACAAAATGATATTACATTTTCTAGATCATGGCTGCTGTAATAAGAATGTTGTAAACAAGAATAACCTACTCTCACGTGAGACATATATTACTCAATTGTTCTAAAAAGAAATCAAGTGATTAAGTTTATGAACTATGAAACCATTTGAAAATGAGAAGCTTGAGTAATTGAAACTAGGCAAACTGGAACTTAGGAAAAGAATGTTGTTACTTGATTTTGGAAAGGAATGTGGGTTGGTCATTCTAAGGCTGCGGGTATCGGGTGACTTTTATAACAGTAATGGATCTCTTTTAAAAGAACTTAACGTATGTAGTACTTTGGGGTTAAAAACCCGGACTTTGGCATAAAATGAAAGTACTTTGAGTTGTTGTGAAACTTGCCTATGCTTGTTGTTGTGAAACTTGCCTATGCTTGTGATGATAGCCTTTGTTGTGCAAGTGTGGTATTTACGTTACCGTGTTCTCGATAGAGGCGGTTGACTTGTTGAGAACTTACTTGGACGCGTCCGCGTGAAGGAGAATTCCACGTATGTTTCCATTTTGATTCTTGTCTTGTTGATGTCACATGGGCGTGTCTACACCGACGCAGATTCAGGGCACGCGTGCGGCGCGCCGTTGATTACCCGATATGGTTATTACCGCAACATGGACGTGTCTACACCGACGCAGATTCGGGCATGTGGGCCACGCGCAGGTTGACCACCCAAAGATATTGTTATTGAGGTTACATGGGCATGTCTACACCGGCGCAGATTCCGGTACGCGGCCACGCCTTTATTATTGTTGCATCATGGACATGTCTACACCGGCGCAGATTCAGGGGCATGTGGCCACGCCTTGTTATTATTGTTGCATCATGGACATGTCTACACCGATGCAGTATTCCGGGGGCATGCGGCCATGATGCCAACATGATGAATGTAGTGGGCGTGAGACCAATAGTTAAATTTGAGTGTTGAGTTTCAGGGCGTGAGTCCCTGACTTGACTGTTTTTATGTTGCGTACTGTATTCGTTATCATACATGTCTCCTGCTTTTTAAGCTATTATGATTTCATTTACGATGTTGTGATTTCACATACTTGGTACTGTTGTCAGATCGACCTCCTTCGGGGCCGCGTTCATGCCGCAGTAGGGTACATCGGCCGTGGATCCCCGCTCCTAGGATCTCATTTCAGCGTTGGAAAGCTCCGTTCTTTGAGGCTTATCTTTGGTATGTTTCCGAGTTGTAGGTTCTTGTACATCTGTGGTATGGCGGCCCCGTCCCGTCATAGTTGTTGTAAATCTTAGAGGTGCAGTAATCGTTGTGTGGCCGAGGATAACTGTTTGGGTTTTTATGTATATACCAAGGCAATCGCTTTGGTTGGCTGTTTATTTATTATATCTCTCGTTTCATGACTCGTGTTTTATTTTTCGGCTGGTTTTCTCTATGTTGTATCACTAGGGTGCCCGGGGTAAGGCACGATGCCCGGGTTCGGGCGTTACGGATAACTCCCAACGAAGGAGCTATCCAAAACTACGGCAGGTCCTACACTGCCGATCACCAAACAGCGTACCTAAACTGCAGATGAACGCAGCCGGGCGAGGTCAAGACGAAGAATGTACCAAGTATGTGAATGCAGTGCATCAGAATGAAATCATAATGATCTAAACAAAGCGGAGACATGTATGATAGCCAACCTACAAGACATAACACATAAGCGGTCATATCAAGTCGTGACGCAGCCCTCAAAGTCACTACTCAAATATAACTATGGGTCTCACGCCCATAATATCAATCATGCGTGGAATCCTTCCTCACCGCGATCCATGATGTAATAACACCAATAAAGATACATGAACACCAAGTCCCACCTGTGTCCTAAATACCACGTGGTCTCATGCCCTAATCCCACATCGAAAAGCATGACCATAGGTAACACAAACAAATCCGGGACATATATGATAATCAAATTACAACACATTGTGCCTTACTAACAATGAGAGTAAAGTGAGTATCCTTACAATATAAAATAGAAGCTCATGATCAAACAGGACCATCCGCGCGCAGATCATTTAGCCATCCTACTCGGGACTATTTCACCCGATAGGCGCGTGGACCCGCGTGAGGTATTCCTCGCATGGGACTATTTCACCCGCATAAGCCCTTACGGACTCGCATGAGGTATTCCTCGCACAGGCTGGACCCGCCCGCATGGGACTATTTCACCCGCATAAGTCCTTACGGACCCGCATGAGGTATTCCTCGCATCGTGGGTAGCAATTCCACGGAAACTGCAAATGCCACAAACCCGGGGAATGACCCCGAAACAACTGATATACCAATAGCACACAACCGGCTATTTCCAGCGCACATAGGCTATTCTCAACTAATCAGGCCAAGTACTTATCAAGGCACACATGGAAAAATTCTCATTTAGCAAGCCAAAGTACTTACCAAGGCACCCTTAGACTAATTCTCAATTAATCAAGCCAAAGTACTTATCAAGGCACAAATAGAATAATTCTCAATTAACAAGCCAAAGTACTTATCAAGGCACAAATAGAATAATTCTCATTTAGCAAGCCAAAGTACTTTACAAGGCACCCTTAGACTAATTCTCAATTAATCAAGCCAAAGTACTTATCAAGACACAAAATAGAATAATTCTCATTTAGCAAGCCAAAGTACTTTCCAAGGCACCCTTAGTCTAATTCTCAATTAATCAAGCCAAAGTACTTATCAAGGCACAATAGAATAATTCTCAATTAACAAGCCAAAGTACTTATCAAGGCACAAATAGAATAATTCTCATTTTATCAAGCCAAAGTACTAATCAAGGCACACTTAGACAAATTCTCAATTTATCAAGCCAAAGTACTAATCAAGGCATCACATAGAATTATTCTCAATTAAACAGGCCAAGTACTTATCAAGGCACAAATAGAATAATTCTCATTTTATCAAGCCAAAGTACTAATCAAGGCACACTTAGACAAATTCTCAATTTATCAAGCCAAAGTACTAATCAAGGCATCACATAGAATTATTCTCAATTAAACAGGCCAAAGTACTACGTACGTACATTCTTTTCAAAAGACTCATTTCTATGTAAAGCCCCACGATACTAACACCCGTAGTATCAAGGCGTGTCTATTTTTCAAAGTAAGTTACTACACTTTTAGAAAACTCATTTCAAAGCTTGAAATCAAGTAACTCCAAATTTTCACAATCTAGGCAACTTATGCCCTTAATCAAAATAGACAACTTTCTAAACCTTCCATAAAGCCGTTATAACCAACTTCCCATAAAGCCGTTATAATCCTTTATGGTTTTAGACATATCCATTCCTTTTATAACCAAGAGACTTATACTATTAAAACCAAGTATCACATACTTACAAATCAAGTTCTTAACTTTCAAAATACTTCAAGTCTCTTAACTTTCAAAATACTTCAAGTCTCTTAATATATAGAAAACAAGTTTCTTCTACTTTTAAACCGAAGTAACTCACTCCTTTAAAACAAGTTACTTCTCTTAAATCATGTCATTTCTCCTCTTTAAAACAATTAAGTAAAACACTCCTTTGACTCCCCTAAAGTCATTATAATGACCTTTAGGATTTTGGGACTAAGGCACTAGCCCAAAAGATTTGGAAACCACTTCCTTTTCAAGACTCTATGTACTTTAAGTAAAATACTTTCACTTTTAAGAATCCAAAATTCACTAAGAAAATGGATTTTACAACTTACAATTTAAACATCAAAGTACAATCAAGGAAGTACATAGAACAAATTCTATTCTAGGCAATCCAAATACAACCAAGGAATGGATCATTTAAGGAGTAGAACATACTTTCTTAATCTTAAGGAATCATGCTAGAAGAGGAGATAGTTCACATACCTTTTCGGCTAAATCCATAAGCTAAGCCGAATACGCCGTACGTAGAAGTGTCAACCTATAATGGTCACAACAAGACTATCAACTTCTAGTCTCAACGTAGAATAATACTAAGTATACGGTCTCTAATTCTACGAAAAATCGGGCAGCACTTCCTTTGTTTCTACTCACTTTGCCACCTTTTTCAAGGTCGAATACAATAACCAAACATGCCACATTTAAGGCTCCAAACAACAACCAACCAAAGGGGATTACACGCCTTACAATACGTGTAATATTCCGCCCCACAATTCATACCAAGTAGTTTAAAACTCCAAGCCATTCTCGGCCAACTACATACTAACAATTTAAAGTCTTTTCCAACCCTTTTCAAATTCCAAGTTCTAAGGTCAATATGTTATATAGTTATAAACCACTTCAACAACTACAATTTCCTTTTTACACAACATGCGACGACTTAACGAATAATCAACTTGAATTGTAGTCTTAAGACTAACATGCTAGTTTTCGGATTTAGGGTTCCAATAGCCAATACACTAATCCAACTATATAATATACATCTCATGCTTGCTAATAACCATAGCTACAACAATAAGTAAACTTAATTGCTAAAACGACAAAAATATACCTTTCAAAGCCCTTAAAATTTCCAAGATTCCAAAGTCGCGCCTTAGCAATTCTTAGCTTCTTTCCTTAGGTTCCAATCCGCTCCAAGCACTCCTTAGAGGCCTATGAAGAACCCATCTTCAAGTTCCAACTTCAAAGTTGAAGAACTCCAATAGTTTCCGCCTTGCGACTAACGTGAAAACTCCGTTTTTCCGAAATCTTTCTATTGAGATATCCTTACAATACCCTAAGGGACATTGGATTAAAGTCTTGTGGCTAATGGATCAAAACTACAAAAAATTTGTGTGGGAGATAGGTCAAACCCGAGAGCTCTTCATGAAGAACACAAGGTTCTCTAATTTTTCTAAGTGTAAAAGACCTTGTCTTGCTACTAGTAGTATACTTATAACACAATGGAGGGCTTAGACTTAAACAAATGTGAGGTTAGGATGAGTTTCACTGATCAAGCTAGGTGGACAAGTTGACTTGTCAACAATATCAAGCTTAGAAGACTTATCATCTACATAGGTCAAATGACCATAACACCCTTGCAATATTTCGTCCAACATCATGGAGGGGGTGCCACGTGTCGCCCTCTCATTCCTCCATAAAATTCCGTAACCCTCGTGGGCCCCACAAAAATGTAAAATTCCTCGGGTGGGCCCCACGTGACCAAATCCGTAAAAATAAATTTCCATAGTGTTAATAAGTTCCATACTTTTCAAATAATGCCTTTTGAGAACCCAATTCTCAATAACGAACATTTTTCCCTTACCGACGTCTGGAAGATTTTCCGTCGGAAAAACAATTCTTCCTTTCGTATCAATTTCCAAGTCTTGTTTCCTTACGTACATTCTCTTATACATGTCCTGGACTTACGGGGTGTAACAGCGCATGTGTGTTGATTACAGGCAGCTGAACAAGGTGACTATTAAGAACAGATACCCCCTTCCCAGGATTGATGATTTGTTCGACCAGTTGCAGGGTGCGAGATGTTTCTCCAAGATTGATCTGCGATCGGGCTATCATCAGGTACGAGTCAGAGAGGCGGATGTCCCTAGGACTGCATTCCGGACCCGGTACGGGCATTATGAGTTCAGGGTCATGTCTTTCGGGTTGACCAATGCTCCGGCGGTATTCATGGATTTGATGAACCGAGTGTTCAAGCCATTTTTGGACACGTTTGTGATAGTGTTCATTGATGATATCTTGGTTTATTCTCGCTCAGAGCAGGAGCATGCGGAGCATTTGAGGACTGTGCTGAGAGTTCTCCAGGACCAGCAGTTATACGCCAAGTTTTCCAAATGTGAGTTTTGGTTAACTTCGGTGGCTTTTCTTGGGCATATTGTCGGGGCTGATGGCATTCGGGTGGATACGGCCAAGATCGAGGCAGTCAGGACTTGGCCTAGACCTACTACTCCGACAGAGGTGCGCAGCTTTCTGGGCCTCGCAGGTTATTATCGGCGGTTCGTGGAGAAGTTTGCTTCTATCTCTGCACCATTGACTAGCCGACTCGTAAGGCGCTAAGTTTGATGGTGATGCTTGTGGCGGGGTTTCGATTCTTGAAAGAGAGATCGACGACCGCCTCGTTCTTACTCTTCCGAGGTCGACGGTTATGTCGTATTGTGATCGTCGCATCGGGTTGGGATGTGTGTTGATGCAGCAGGCAAGGTTATATCGCATTTATCCCGACAGATTAAGAAGCATGAGAGGAACTACCCCACCCATGATTTGGAGTCGCGGCGGTGATACACGCCTTGAAGATCTGAGGCACTATTTGTATGGGGTTCATGTGGATATTTATACGCACCACAAGAGCCTCCAAGTATATCTTCATCCGAGGAGTTGAACTTACAGCAGAGCGGTGGTTAGAGCTGCTCAAGGATTACGATGTTGATATCTGTACCACCGGGGAAGGCCAACGTTATGGCGAATGCTCTTAGTCGTAGTCGATGGGAGTCTATCGATGTGCAGGCGAGAGGAGAGCCATGGTCGCGAGTTACACCGTTAGCGAGCCTTGAGTCCGACCGATAGATTACGATAGCGATGGGTTCGAGTTCGAGAGGTTGCCGAGTCTTCCATCGTCGAGAGGTGAAGAGGCAACATTTGAGGATCCGCTTTTGATTCGGTATCGTGATACGGCTCTTCGTGAGGAAGGGTCTTTGAGGTAGCTTTGATGGGGTGCTAAGGTTTGAAGCGAGTTGTGTGTTCGGATGTTTCGGACTTGGCGAGTTCTAGGGAAGCACACACAAGCGTTACTCTATCCATCCGGGTCGACCAAGATGTACCACGACCTTAGATCCGTGTATTGGTGGGATGGCTTGAAGAGGACGTTGCGAGTTTGTAGCTCGGCCCGTGTTGTCGTGGTGAAGATAGAGCACCAGAGGCCTAGTGGTTTGTTGCAGGCGATTGAGATCCCGACCTGGAAGTGGGAGGTGATCAACATGGACTTTATCACAGGATTACCTCGCACTCAGAGGAGACATGATTCTATATGGGTTATCGTCGACAGTCGAAAATCAGCACACTTTCTTCCGTCAGACGACTTTTTCTGAGGATTATGCGGACTTTACATCCGAGAGATCGTCATCTGCATGGAGTCCCTATTTCGATCATATCGCATGCAGGAGCCCGGTTACGCTAACTTCGGAGGTCTTTCCGTGGCGGTTTAGGGACGCAGTGAGCTTAGTATCGCATTCCATCCACAGCAGACGGACAGCCGGCGCACTATCCAGACTCTTGAGGATATGCTGCGAGCCTGTATTATTGACTTCAGGGGTAGCTGGGAGGATCATTTGCCTCTAGTTGAGTTTGCGTATAATAATAGCTACCACTCTAGTATTCAGATGGCGTCTTATGAGGCTTTGTATGGGAGGAAGTGCAGATCGCCGATAGGCTGGTTAGATGTGGGCGAGGTGCAGTTAGTGGGACCAGATTTGGTGCAGCAGGCAGTGGATAAGGTGAAGCTTATCCAGGAGAGGTTGATCACAGCTCAGAGTCGATAGAAGTCATATGCAGATCATCGTCGTCGGCATCTGGAGTTCGAGGTTGATGATTGGGTTTTCCTGAAGGTGTCACCCATGAAGGGTGTGATGAGATTCGGGAAGAAAGGGAAACTCAGCCCAAGGTTGCCTATGAGTTGGATCTGCCGTCCGACCTGGAGGCAGTGCATCCAGTGTTTCATGTTTCTATGCTGAGGAGATGTATCGGGGATCCATTTAGAGTGCACCCGATTGACGATGTCCAGGTGACCGAGGAGTTATCGTATGAGGAGATTCCCATAGCGATAATCGATCGTCAAGTTAGGCGTCTGCGGACCAAGGACGTGGCTTCCGTCAAAGTCTTGTGGCGGAACAAGCTCAGGGAGGAGATGACGTGGGAAGCTGAGGAGGACATGAGGCAGAAGTATCCTCACCTATTCCCCACACCTCCAGGTAACTCACTTTCCTACTTGTAAATTTTCATTGTCATATAAGCCTAAGTGTTGTTTTGTGGCCGTGTGTGGCATTTGCAAACTGTTTAAGTTATGAAGAACCTTATCGTTATCTGTCTTGGGAAGGAACATTCGGGACGAATGTTTCTAAGGAGGGGAGAATGTTATACCCCGTATTTCCAGAGTATGTACGTAAGGGCGTACGTACAAAAGTTAAGCCTTAAAGATTAGGCATAGGGCGAATTTGGGCACAACTCACAAAACAAATGGTTTTCCGACGAAACGTTTTACAAAACTTGCGAAGGGAAAATTCCGGCTAGGTCATTTATATTTTTTGCGGATTTTTCCGAGAGATGAAATATTTTGGACCAACGGGAGGGTGACACTTGTCACCCTCATTGGACGGCAACTTGGGCATTGTTGGCACGTTTTTTGTGCCTTTCCCCTTAGTCAAGGAGTTGGTAGGATATTTGTGTAGTAGATGGATAAGGACACTTGCCTAAATCTCCACCTTACACTTGTCTACCACTTGGCTTCATCTTGGCCATTGGTTGGCCTATAAATACCCCCCTTAAGATGAAGAGTTCTTCATCCACAAATCAATTTCCATGTCTCCAAAGTCCCTCCCCTCTCCTTCTAGTTCTCGTCCAAACCTCTCTCCCCCCCCCCCTCTAAAAGAGCCTAGCCGAAACACCCCTCTCCCTCCCCCTTCCTTGAAGTCTCGGCCAAGTACCCCCCCTTGGGTAGAAAAATACTCTCCAAAGTATTGTTACTATTCCCAAATACTTTAGCCTATACCTTGTAGTATTTCCAAAGTCACCTCTATACTAAAAGCCTAGAAATACTACCTTATCTCCATTTGTCACTAAACGAAACCCTAAGAGAAACTTCATTGTTGGTTGAAGTAGATAGTAGAAGTTGTGTAGAAACTTCTAAGGGTTTCTTGGAGCTATCGGAGCGTGCAAATTAGGAGCTAAACCTTGCTCAGGATCGACATTTATACTTGGATAATTTTGGGCTTATCGAGGTAAATACTCTTGTCCTTCTATTGTAATTGGATATTACATATAAGAATAGTTAAGACTTGAGTATAAGATATAGAAGGATATTAAAGAATAGAATTGAACTGTAATCACAGTAGAAGGGTATAACAGAAGAAGAATTAAACTGTACTTACATAGGACTGTTTTTACAGTAGACTTGTATAGCTTACCGGGTAGGGAAGTGCTGCCCGATTTTCCGTAGAATTAAGAACCCTCTGCTTAGAACTTCCTACAGAGTAGTCTAGACGTTGATAGACGTATTTGACTATTATAGGTTGATACTCTGCGCGCGACATATTCGACTTGGCAGGTGGATTTCGCCGAGAAGGTATGTGATTCTTCCTACACTCTTGAGCATGATATTTTAAAGTATATATATAGTACGGTAGACGTACGTGTGTTAACTGAACGTAGCTTTACGACAATGTCTTTGGACTTAAGCCTGAATAATAAAGATCTTAAATTCTTTCAAAGGAATTATAAATCAGTTTTGAAAGAAGAAGAATATTTGTTTTTAAAACAAGAAGCTTAAGAGTTATACTAGCTTTATGGGAAGTTAAGTATAACGACTTAAGAAAGATAAAAGGAACAGTTTACTTATGTGTTTATAAAAGACTTATATTGATTTCTGGAAAGTATAATAAGATGGTTTGATAAAGTAGACATGATATGATGCTATGTGTGTTAGTATCTTGTAACGTTTGTATAAGAGGTTATTCTTGTTGTGCTTATGTTGTTTAACGATAAGCTGTTATGTTAGTATTATATCACTCACCTCTTGACATGATACCGGGGGTTAATCTGCCCTCCGATGCGGGGTAGACTCAGGCGGTCTGGGACCATGATTCGAGAATACCTCATGCGGGTCCAGGGGGCCTATGCGGAGCTACGAGTTCGAGTTAGTATGCGGGTTATGCCTCACGCGGTCTATGTGGCCATGCGGACAACGAGTCGGGGCGATGCCGAGTAGCTACCCTCGATGCGGGTTATACCTCATGCGCCCACGTGAGTGGCCTATGCGGACTCCGGGAGTCCAGGATTAGGCTTGCAGAGTGATAATACGGGCGAGTGGCCCTGCTTCGAATCATTCGCAGCCTAGAAAAGACCTATTACAGTTTACCTATTGTTGCTCTTGTTTGTGATGTGGCACTATGTGCGGTTCCCTTGATTGCTTCATCCATATTTGTAAACTGGTTTTAAAAAGTGTTATGATTTCATTTAAGTACTTTACAGTTTCGCATACTTAGTACCTGTTGTACTTACCTCCTTCGGGGGGCTGCGTTCATGCCGCAGGTAAGGGAAAACAGGTGCTAGATCCACATCCTTAGGATCTTTTGCTTTGGTGTCAGAAGCTCCATCTTCTTCGGAGGCTCGACTTTTGGGTATGATCTCCCTGTTGTGTAGATAGTTTTGTACATTCAGGGTATGGCGGGGCCCTGTCCCGCCATAGTTGTTTACTTCCTTAGAGGTCTGTAGTCCTATTGTACAGTTGGGATGTAAACTGCCAGATTTTTATATATATATGCCGAAAGGCACCCTTTTCTCAGATAAAATGTGTCTCTATTACAATTGTTTCATGTCTTGTGTTTTTATATTCCGCTGATTACTCTGATGTATGACTACTTGGGTGCCCGGGTAAGGCACCAGTCACGGGCCTCGGAACGGGTCGTGACAGCAAGTATCCTTACCCATCTACTACACAAATATCCTACCAACTCCTTGACTTGTGCAAGGGCACAAAAAACGTGCCAACCTTGGCCCTCTTGCCGTCCACTTGAGGGTGACAAGTGTCACCCTCTCGTTGGTCCAAAATATTTCATCTCTCGGAAAAATCCGCAAAAATTAGAAATGACATAGCCGTAATTTTCCATACGCAAGTTTTGTAAAACGTTTCGTCGGAAAACGATTCTTTTAGTGAGTTGTGCCCAAATTCGTCCTATGCCTAATCTTTAAGGCTTAACTTTTATACGTACGCCCTTACGTACATACTCTGGAAATACGGGGTATAACACCTACTCACACCTAAGGCATATGTTCTCAGTTTGTTTTAAAAGAGAATTATATTATTAAGTGATTAAAACTATGAACTACGAAACCTTTCGAAAATGAGAAACTTGAGCATTTGAAATTAGGCAAACTTGAACGTTTGAATAATAATGTTGTTACTTGATTTTACAAAGGGAAGTGTTTTGGTTTACTTAAAAAGATAGTCACTCTATTTTTATACTACGGGTATTGTGTGACTTTTGTGAAAGAAACAAATCTTTTAAAGAGTTAATGTATGAAGTACTTTGGGGATAAAAACCCGAACTTGTTAACATAAAGTAGAAAGTACCTTGTGTGAATAACTTGATTGTGTTGGTTTGTGATAGCCTTGTAATACTTTCTTGTTGATTTGATAAGTAAACATGTTTAGGATGCTACGTGTGTTAGTATCTTGTGATGTTTGTGTAAAGGGGTTTCCCTTGATTGTGCTTACATTGTTTAACGATAAGCCGTTATGATAGTATTGTACCACTCACCTCTTGACATGATACCGGGGGTTAAGCTGCCCTCCGATGCGGGGTATACTCAGGCAGTCTGGGACTATGATTCGAGAATACCTCATGCGGGTCCAGGGACCTATGCGAGCTACGAGTTCCGTGTTAGTGTGCGGTCTATATGGCCACGCGGTCTATGTGCTACGCGGATCGCGAGTCGGGGCGATGCCGGAGTAGCTACCCCGACGCGGGAATACCTCATGCGCCTATGTGTGTGGCCTATGCGGAGTGCGGAAAGTTCGAGATTAGACGCGCACATTTGATCTGCGCGAGTGGCGGCTTCGATCATGTGGCGATGCAGATGCACTCGTGATCTGATTTATGACTTTGTTGGTACTGCGGGTTTTAGTAGTCGGCTATGCCTTCGCACTTACCTCCGCATCGTTTTATTATGACACAGTGGGACACGTGTTCTTGTGTATTCCTTGGTGCTTTTATATCATAGATCACGCGATGAGGAAGGTATTCCACGCATGATTGTTGTTGTGGGCGTGAGATCCATAGTTATATTTGAGTGATGACTTTGAGGCGTGAGTCACGACTTGACATGACCGCTATTTATTGTGAATCGTAGTTTGGTTATCATATATGTCTCCTCGCTTCATATAGACTACTATGATTTCATTTACGATTTTCTGCTTCATACTTGGTACTGTGTTATCGACCTTCGGGGCCGCGTCATGCCGCAGTAGAGGTACACCGTTGATCCTCGCCATGTGGTCACGATTCAGTTGGGAAGCTCCGTTTCTCTGGAGGCTTATCTTGGGTATAGTCCCCTATCGTTGTAGGTACTTACATTCAGGGGTATGGCGGGGCCCTGTCCCGCCATTGTTGTTATATCATTCTTAGAGGTCTGTAGTACTGTTGTGGGCAGAGTTTCTAAAAGGGATGTAACTGTTCGGATTTAAGTTTTTATATATATGTCGAAAGGCAACTTTTCTCAGATAACTGTTTCACACTTCATGTTATTTCATGTCTTGTTTTATATTCCGCTGATTACTCTGATGTTGTATCACTAGGGTGCCCGGGGTAAGGCACCAGTCACGGGCCCGGATTCGGGTCGTGACACGGGGGGAGCATGCGCTTCCAGATGTATGGGACGAGTTCTCAGGGGCATTTCTTGCACATTTCTTGCCCCCACAGATGAGGAGGGCTCGGGCCGACAGATTTTTGATGTTGAGGCAGGACGGGCGTACGGTTCGGGAGTACAACGTGGAGTTCGACTCGTTGGCCCGATATGTCCCGACGTTAGTGGCAAATATGGAGGACAGAGTGCACCGCTACGTCACGGGGCTCGATGACTACTTGGCAGAGGCTTGCTCGGGTGTAGCTCTTCAGCCGGGCATGGACATTGCCCGCATGCAGGCTTATGCACTTGGGTGTGAGGAGCGGAGAGGTCGACGGAATGACCGGGATCAGCAGAAGAGGCCGCACAGCAGGTCTTTGGCGACTTTCGAGGCGCACCGCCGCCAGCAGACTAGTTATGCGCCTCCGCCCGGTCTGAGCGGTCCTCCGCGCCTTTAGGGCATCCAGGGTATTCAGGAGCAGTCGTGGCTCCAAGGGTTCGTGTTTTCGCGAGTAGTGGTGTTGACCAGATGAGGCCACCCTTACCACAGTGTGGCCGTTGCGGTAGAATCCATAAGGGGGAGTGTCGTGCTGGTTCGGGAGGTTGTTTTACATGCGGCGAGCAGGGCCATTTTGCGAGAAATTGTCCGACCAGAGGTAGCGCGGATGTAGAGACTCGTCCTTCAGGATCTATGGCTGGTTCATCACCTTCTACAGCTATGCGCCCTTCAGGGCAGGCCTATGATTAGAGTGAAGCGGTAGATACAGGTATATCCTTAACCCTCTAGAGATTAGTATGCATGTTATGTTGACCTTATGTTTAAATGTTATGATTAGATAGCATTGTATAATTTATGATATAGATAAGTATGGGGACACGGAAGGTGTGAACCTTAGAATATTATACATTGAGACCTTAGATGTAAGGCTGTCTTGAGTAAACAATTTTTTTTTACGGTTAGTTTTTGTCGAAATACTTGGTATGCATGAAATGCATTGTGGGATAATTCCTTGGGTTGTGTAAGATAAAAGTGGTAGCTTTCAGGACTTGAACAGGTAAGATTGTTCCGGATCGGGGGAACAAGAGTTTGGCACGATTATGGGTCGGGTTAAGGACCATTCACGGGTCAACCCGCAGCCCGGATTGAGGTGGGGTCAGTTCGAGGTGGTCCCGCCAGGTGGTAGGATCACGAGGGTGCAAGGCCCAAGTTTAGGTAACCATCGTACGGGTTCATGGATGCGTTCGACCAGAATCGGATCGTGAAGGCCGGGAATGGCCTTAGAGGAAATTGAAGCTAGTGAGATGACCAAGTTTGGAGGTAGTGACTCCAAAGTTTTGGAAACTGAAGCGATGACTGGAGTATGGAACGTGTACTAGAGAGAGATTTCGGGTGTACGAGAAGGGTACGACGAGTAAGGAAAGAAGTGAACGTGTGTTAGCAGAATAAAAGAGATCATTTTGTTGTGAAGATGCGGCGAGTATCCTTTAGACAATGGGTGGGAGCTTTTGTGATGTAAGAGTGAGTTCTCGTTGGCTTGGATTTGAGTTTTTGCGCATATGTTGTATTATGGCCATGGGTGGCATAATTGATTTCCTAAGTATAGTAGGGAAGACTATACCGGCACAGGTATGTTTGGAGACTTAGAAGGAACATTCGGGACGAATGTTTCTAAGGGGGGAAGAATGTTATACCCCGTAGTTCCAGGGTATGTATGTGAGGACGTACGTACGTTTGTACAAACCCTAATTAGGTTAAGGACGAAATTGTGAACTTTCAACGGAAAAAATTCCGAACCTTGTGAAGGAAATTCTACGTTTTTAATATTTTAACCGATTATGGATTTTTCCGAGAGACGAAATATTTTGGACCAATAGGAGGGAGACATGTGTCACCCTTAGGTGGCATGTTTGGACGAAAATGTTGGGCTAGTGGACTAGTCAAAAAGTCAAGTCTTGCAAGATATTTTTTTTGAGTGAGTGGGAGTAGGTAGTGGACGGTTTTTGTGAGCCATGTGGATGGCCACATGGCTCATTGTTGTGGAGGACATATGTTCCAATGTTGTGGTGGACATATGTCCCAATTTTGTGGTGGACACTTGGTGGAAGACTCCACTCACACAAGCAACCCAATCTTCACCCTCCATTTGTTTCAATCTTGGCCATTGAAGGTTCTATAAATACCCCCCTCAAGTGCAAGACTTCTTCATCCACAAAAACAAATTCCAAGTCTCCAAAATCCTTCCCCCTTAGTTGCAAGTTCTCGTCCAAAGTCCTCCCCTTTGAGTAGCTCTCCCAAACACCCCCTCTTTCCTTGTGTTCTCGTGAAATACCCCTGGTAGAAAGTTGTCTTCTAGTATTGTTACTATTCCAAAATACCTTAGCCCAAATCCCTTGTAGTATTCCAAAGTTACCTCTATACTAAGAGCCCGGAAATACTACTATATTCCCTTTAGTCACAAAACGAAACCCTAGGAAAATTTTCATAGTGGGTTGAAGTATTAAGTAGAAGTTGGTTGGAAACTTCTAAGGGTTTCTTGGAGCTATCGGAGCGAGCAAATTAGGAGCTAAACGTTGTTCAGGATCGACATTTAAACTTGGATAATTTTGGGCTTATCGAGGTAATGATCTTTGTCCCCCTATTGTAATTGGATATTACATGTTGTAGTAGTTTGTTACACCCCGTAGTTCCAGGGTATGTATGTGAGGACGTGCGTACGAGAATACGACATAAATTTTGGAAGGAAAGAAAGATGTGATTTTTCGACGGAAAAGTTTCCGGATTTCGTGAAGGAAAAAGGTTCGTTGATGGGAATTGGATTCCCAGATTTGGTATTTGGGCTTCTTGAATTATATTAGAATTATGGGATTTTATTTCCGGAATTGGTCACGTGGGGCCCACGGGAGAAATTTACGGTTTTGTGGGGCCCACTTTGTTTTCGAGATTTTGGCCATTATGGATATTTTCGGAAGATGAAATATTTTGGACGAGTAGGAGGGCGACACGTGTCACCCCCTAGGTGGCCTTGTGGCCGAAATTGTGTGACAAGTGGCCAAGTCTTGCTAGATATTTTGTGTGGACAAGTGGCTTGTGGGACCCACACACACTTGTCCCCAATCTCAACCACATACTTGCCTTCATCCTAGCCCTTGGTTGTCCTACATATACACTACTAGTTGATGAAAACTTCCACACTTAACCATTTCAAGACTTGAGAAAACCCTCCCTCTCCCTTATGTTGCTCTCGGCTTTGCCATGATTTCTTGAGCAAATTTTGTCCAACAATTCTTAAACTCTTAAGTGTTCTTCCCTAAGGTGTTAGGAAGATTGTGTACCAAGAGTTGGAAAAGATTTCACACCCCTAACCTCTATTTTGTGCCTTGGCCGAAAGTTGTCATCTTTGGAACCCTAGTGTTCTTCACTTTTTGGAGTTGGTTCTTGAAGAGAAGTTGGTTAGGAGCTTCTATGGGTTGCTTGTAGCGGATTGGAACGTAAAGATTTGGAGCTAAGACTTGCTTGGAGCGACTTTAAGAACTTGGATATTTTTTTGGGCTATTGAGGTAGTAAACCTTAACCTCTTTGTGAATTGGTCATTATACATATTATAAGTATATTATGGATTATATAATATATGGAGTAAAAGTTTGGAAGAGTTGGATCTTGTTAACTTGTTAAAATAAAGGATTGGCCGTTTGCCATTAAAATGGTAAAAACGTATCTTACTTGTGAAGAAGTAATTAACAAAGTAACTGTTATACCCCGTATTTCCAGGGTATGTACGTGAGGACGTACGTAGAAATTTGAGCCTTAAAGTTAGGCAAGGTTCGAAATTGTACATATCTACCAAAAGGAGTCGTTTTTCGACGAAACGTTTCCACAGCTTTCGTAGGGAAAATTCCGGCTATGTCATTTATAATTTTTGCGGATTTTTCCGAGAGACGAAACATTTTGGACCAACGGGAGGGTGACATGTGTCACCCTCACATTGGGCGTGAGAAGTGGACGGCAAAGGCATCAATGGCACGTTTTTTGTGTTGATTCTTGGTCAAGGGTTAGGTAGGATATTTTGGTGGTAGATGGATAAGGTGCACTTGGCTTGATCTTGGCCTTACACTTGCCTAACACTTGGATGGATCTTGGCCATTGGTTGGCCATTCCTTGACCTATAAATACCCCTCTAAGTTGAAGAGTTATTTCATCCAAACTTGAGCAATATATCTAAGTCTCAAAATACTCCCTCCCTCTTGTTCTTTCGTCCACCACACCCCCCTCCCCCTTTGTAGAGGTTAGCCGTGGGGTACCCCCCCCCTAGCCTAGTTGTCTTCGTATAATACCCCCCTTTGTGGTATAGAAATACTCTCCAAGTATTGTTATAATGCCCAAATACCTTGGCCCAAATACCTTGTACTATTCCCAAGGTTACACTTATACAAAAGCCCATAAAATACTATTATACTTCCCACAGTCACAAAAACGAACCCCTAAGTAAATCTTCACCCATAGTTGAAGTTATAAGTAGAAGTTGGTTAGAACTTCTAAGGGTTAGTCGAGCTGGCCTGAGCGCACGAGTAGAGCTAAACCTTGCTCAGGATCGACATATAAACTCGGATAATTTTGGGCTTATCGAGGTAAACATTCTTAACCTTCTGTGGTATTTGGAAATTACATGTTGTAGGAGTATATAGTTAAGTATACGATATATAGAATTGAACATAGTTGTGCGGCAATGTCTTTTGACTTAAGCTGAATAATACTTACGCAATGTCTTCATGACTTAAGCTGAATTTAAATAAGAGAACCGAATCGTAATTACATAGATGTATTACAAAGAGACTTGTGTAGCATTCTTGTGAGTAGAATTGTACACGCCCGGTTAGGCGTGCAAACCCCCGGTTGGCTTGGTAGGCCTACCGATAGAGGAGATTACGCTGTTGCGGGGGGGAGGGGGGGGAGGTGCTGCCGAATTTTCTGTATAATATCCTACATTGAGATCTAGGATGTTAATAGGCGCCTTGTGGCCTCTATAGGTTGAAGTACTACGTATGGCGTGATCTACTTGGCTTAAGGAGTAGCCGACGGTTGAGGTACTTGGAGCATTTTGCTATTAGTCGATAATCGTCGCGAGGTATGTGAACCTCTTCCTATCTGTTCTAGCATGATATGTGTATAACTATGTAGTACGGTAGACGTACATGTGTTTAATGTATTTGATTGGTTTGAAACATAAAGTGTTATAACGGCTTTATGGGAAGTTGGTTAGAACAGCTTTATGTAGGTAAGAAAATGCTTTGTGGTTTCAAAGGGTAACTGATTTGACTTATAACAGATTTGATGTGTAGTAACAAAGAACTTGAAGTGTTTCAAAAAGACCTTTTTGAAAGAAGAGTTATACTTGGCTTTGAAAACATAAGAGTTGTACTAGCTTTATGGGAAGTTAGGTATAACGTCTTAAGAGTGATAAAAAGAATGGTTTATTGATTTTTAGAAGATAAGAGACTTGACTTAATGGTATTAATATGAATTTTGTTAAAAGTGTGAAACCTCATTCGTGAGTAATGAGTACTTGGTTTTAAAAGGAATAATGTTTTACTGATTTCAGAAATCAGAATGAGTATCGACAAACCACTGCAGCGTTAATAAAGGAAAATGTATTGAATAATGAAGTATGGTATTAAAACCAGTAGAAACCTCCATCTGCATAGAAGCTAAGATGAGACAAAATTATATTACATTTCCTAGATCATGGCTGCTTAATAAGATTGATTATAAACAAGAATAACCTACTCACATATAAGACATATGTTTCTCAAAATGTTTAAAGGAGAATTATGTTTTAAAGGATTAAAACTATGAACTACGAAACCTTTTTCTAAAATGAGAAACTTGAGCATTTGAAATTAGGCAAAATTGAACGTTTGGAAAATAAGGTTGTTACTTGATTTTACAAAGGAAAGCATTTTGGTTTACTTAACAATGTTAGTCACTCATTTTTTTTATACTACGGGTGTCGGGTGACCTTTGTAAAAGAAATGGATCTTTAAAAGGAATTTAACGTACGTAGTACTTTAGGGTTAAAACCCGGACTTTGGCATAAAATGAAAGTACTTTGAGTTGTGTATAACTTTCCTATGCTTGTTGTCGTGAAGCTTGCTTATGCTTGTTGTTGTGAAACTTGCCTAAGCTTGTTGTGATAGCCTTTGTTGTATTTACGCACCGCCTCTCGATGGGCGGTTGATTTGTTATGAACGATTCTACACCGTGTCCCACGAGATGGGCAGGGACACGTATTTCATTTGATTATACACCGAGTCCCACGAGATGGGCAGGGACAGGTATTCCATCTGATTATACACCGAGTCCCACGAGATGGGCAGGGACACGTATTTCATCTGATTATACACCGAGTCCCACGACGGGCGAGGACACGTATTCCATCCGATTATTCACCGAGTCCCACGGACGGGCGACACGATTTCATCCGGTTATCATACATGTCTCCCGCTTTATATAGACTATTATGATTTCATTTACGCCTTTACGATTCACATACTTGGTACTGTTATCGACTCCTCGGGCTGCGTCATGCCGCAGTGGAAGTACATCGGTCAGGATCCTCGCCATAGGATCACGATTCAGCGTGTCGGGAAGCCCCATTTCTTGGAGGCTTATCTTTTGGTATGTTACTCGAGTCCGTAGATTCTTATACATTGTGGTATGGCGGGGCCCGTCCGTCATATCTGTTGTAAAAATCTTAGAGGTCTGTAGCACTGTTGTGGGCAGGTTTTGTAAAAAGGATAACTGTTCGGGTATTTATGTATATATATGATGAAGGAAACTGTTTTGGTTGGCCTGTTTATTTATCTTGTCTCTTAATTCATGTTCATGTTTTTATTTCCGCTGATTTTCTCTGATGTTGTATCACTAGGGTGCCCGGTAGGCACTATCACGCCCGGATTCGGTCGTGACAAAAGTGGTATCGAGCGATTAGTCCTCGGAAAGTGTCTACACCGTGTCTAGTAAGTCTTGATTATCGGTGTGTTGCACCACATCTATAATCGTGAGGCTATAGGACATTTAGGATTGGTTTCCATTCTTCTCATTCTGAGATCGTGCCCTAGAGCTGTGTGATAAGTTGGGCCCCTCTGACGTATTCCTTTCATTTACCAGTTATGCCTCCGCGTAAGGCAACCCATACCCAGATGGGCAAGGCGATCGAGTCAAGCATTAGTGAGATACTGAGGAGTACGAGGCGCAGCCCGGTCAATGCTCGAGATAAAGTGCCGACGGCGAAGTTTCGCGACACCACCAAAGACCAAGAGAGTTTAGAGTCGCAGCAGTGGTCGCTGAGACTACGCACTGAGCCTCGGTCCCACACCGGAGCAGATGAGATGGGGTATAAGGAGATGGCGCCATCGCCGTGGTCGTGGCCAGATATTAGATAGGCCGATGCAGCAGCCCAAATTTCAGAGCACCCGTAGTTCACCCCGAGCGCATAGCTGAGGCTACGGACTTTCGAGTCAGAGCCGCCGATGTTCTATGGATCGAGCCGAGGATGACCCTCGGAGTTTATCCGACAACTACACGGATCATGAGAGTGATCGAGTCTCGAGGCGTAGTCGGTGGTATTGGTTCGCATCACCGCGTGATCTGCAGCTGATCGGTTTGATTCGTGGGAGTTGTCGGGAAGAGCATGCACTTCCACCGTATGGGACGAGTTCTCAAGGGCTTTCTTGCACATTTCTTGCCCCACAAATGGCGAGGGCTCGGGCCGACAGATTTTTGACGTTGAGGCGGGCGCGACGACAGAGAGTACAATGTGGAGTTCGACTCATTAGCTCGGTATGTTCAGCGTGGTAGCCGATATGGAGGACAAAGTACACCGCCACGTCACCGGGCCGATGATTACGCGCAGAGGCTTGACGGGTGTAGCTCTTCACCGCATGGACATTGCCCGCATGCAAGCTCATGCACTAGGATGCGAGGCACGAGAGGTCGGCGGAATGGCCGAGATCGGCAGAAGAGGCCGAATGCAGGTCCTTTGGTAACTTTCGAGGCGGACCGCCTCACAGTTAGCCTAGTTATGTACCTCCACCAAGATGCAGTGGTCCCCATAGTCGCCGGGGACGTTCAGTGGTACTCGGGAGATGGTCGAGCTCGAGGCTTCGTTCACGATATACGGGTTCTAGCGATCGTTCAGTTTTCTCGGTGTACACGATGTGAGCGACGCCATCCCGGGAATGTCATCTTTTATCGGTGCTTGTTTTTCCTGCGCCGTCGTGGCCATATACGACGAAATCGTCCTAGTAGGAAGGATGCAAACAGAATGACTCACCACCGGTCGCGTGTTCATCGCCTTTCATACGGTATGCGCCTGCAGTATGTGCTTATGATTAGAGTGGAGCGGTAGATTCAGGTATATCCTTAACCCTCTAGAGATTTGTATGCATGATATAATGACTTTCTTATTGTGCTACGCTCGGATAGCGTTATGTTGGTTATGAGTTAGAAAGCATGGTTAGTTGAAAGGATATGTATGGGGCATGGAATGTGTGAACCTTAGAATATTTCGTGTTGAGACCTTAGAGGTAAGGTCATCTTGAATAAAAGATTTTACGGTTAGTCTTTGTTGAAATACTTGGTTTGCGTATAAATGTGTTCTGGGATAAGTCCATGGGTAGTGTGAAAAGGAAGTGGTAGCTTTCATGACCAGATAGGTAAGATTGTTAGGATCGGGAAACAAGAGCGTGATGCGTTAAGTGGGTCGGGTTGGGGCCATGTTGCGGCCAACCCGCACTGCTTCGGCTGGGTCAGCTCGGTGGTCCCGCCAGTGGTAGGTCACGAGGTGCTAGGCCCAAGTTTAGTTGACCATCGTATGAGTTTGTGGGTGTGTTTGACCAGAAGCAGATCGTGAAGGCCGGGAATGGCCTTAAGGAAGATTGAGGCTAGTAAGATGACCAAGTTTGGAGGTAGTGACTCCAAAGTTTTGGAACGAAGTGGTACGATACTAGAAGATTTCAAGTGTTCGAGAAGAGTACGAGTAAGGGTAGAGGCGAGCATGTATTGCGAGCATAGATATGATCATTTCTTGTAAAGGAGAATGCGAAGGATGTATATTTTAGACCTCGTGGATCGATGCAGTCCGGCACCATTTGTTGGGTCGCCGGAGTGACACTAGAACCTCGCGGCAAAGTGACAAAAGTTTGTGATGTTAGAGGTGTTTCCTCGTGGACTTGGATGTAAGTAGTTGCGCGGATGTTTCTGTGGCCAGGTGTGGCAGGATTTGTTCTCGTAAATATAGTAGTGAAGACTATACTGGCGCATGTTTGTTTTGAGGCTTAGAAGGAACATTCGGGACGAATGTTTCTAAGGAGGGGAGAATGTTATACCCCGTATTTCCAGGGTATGTACGTGAGGACGTACGTAGAAATTTGAGCCTTAAAGTTAGGCAAGGTTCGAAATTGTACATATCTACCAAAAGGAAACGTTTCCACAGCTTTCGTAGGGAAAATTCCGGCTATGTCATTTATAATTTTTGCGGATTTTTCCGAGAGACGAAACATTTTGGACCAACGGGAGGGTGACATGTGTCACCCTCACATTGGGCGTGAGAAGTGGACGGCAAAGGCATCAATGGCACGTTTTTTGTGTTGATTCTTGGTCAAGGGTTAGGTAGGATATTTTGGTGGTAGATGGATAAGGTGCACTTGGCTTGATCTTTGCCTTACACTTGCCTAACACTTGGATGGATCTTGTCCATTGCTTGGACATTCCTTGACCTATAAATACCCCTCTAAGTTGAAGAGTTATTTCATCCAAACTTGAGAAATCTATCTAAGTCTCAAAATACTCCCTCCCTCTTGTTCTTTCGTCCACCACACCCCCCTCCCCCTTTGAGAAGGCCCCTTGGCCGAAAGTATCCCCTCCCCTCAGAGGTTAGTGGGGTACCACCCCTCGCCTAGTTGTCTCCGTATAATACCCCCCTGTGTGGTATAGAAATACTCTCCAAGTATTGTTATAATGCCCAAATACCGTGGCCCAAATACCTTGTAGTATTCCCAAGGTTACACTAACACAAAAGCCCAGAAAATACTATTATACTTCCTCACCACAAAAAGCGAAACCCTAAGTAAATCTTCACCCGTAGTTGAAGTTATAAGTAGAAGTTGGTTAGAACTTCTAAGGGTTGGTTGAGCTGGCCTGAGCGCACGAGTAGGAGCTAAACCTTGCTCAGGATCGACATATAAACTCGGATAATTTTGGGCTTATCGAGGTAAACATTCTTAACCTTCTGTGGTATTTGGAAATTACATGTTGTAGGAGTATATAGTTAAGTATACTATATATAGAATTGAACATAGTTGTGCGGCAATGTCTTTTGACTTAAGCCTGAATAATACTTACGGCAATGTCTTGCGACTTAAGCCTGAATTTAAATAAGAGAACTGAACTGTAATTACATAGGACTGTATTACAGTAGACTTGTGTAGCATTACTGTGAGTAGAATTGTACACGTCCGGTTAGACGTGCAAACCCCCCCCCCCTGGTTGGCTTGGCAGCCTACCGATAGAGAGAGATTACGCTGCCATGCGGGAGGTGCCGCGAATTTTACGTAGAATATCCTACATTGAGATCTAGGATGTTAATAGGCGCCTTGTGGCCTCTATAGGTTGAAGTACTACGTATGGCGTGATCTACTTGGCTTAAGGAGTAGCCGACGGTTGAGGTACTGAGCACTTTGCTATTAGTCGATAATCGTCGCGAGGTATGTGAACCTCTTCCTATCTGTTTCTAGCATGATATGTGTATAACTATGTAGTACGGTGACGCATACGTGTTTAATGTATTTGATTGGTTTGAAACATAAAGTGTTATAACGGCTTTATGGGAAGTTGGTTATAACGACTTTATGTAGGTAAGAAAATGCTTTGGTTTCAAAGTAAATCGATTTGACTTATAACAGATTTGATGTGTAGTAACAAAGAACTTGAAGTGTTTCAAAAGACCTTTTGAAAGAAGAGTAATACTTGGCTTTGAAAACATAAGAGTTGTACTAGCTTTATGGGAAGTTAGGTATAACGTCTTAAGAGTGATAAAAGAATGGTTTATTGATTTTTAGAAGATAAGAGACTTGACTTAATGGTATTAATATGAATTTTGTTAAAAGTGTGAAACCTCATTCGTGAGTAATGAGTACTTGGTTTTAAAAGGAATAATGTTTCCGATTTGTAAATCGAATGAGTATCGACAAACCATCGCAGTTGTTAATAAAGGAAAATGTATTGAATAATGAAGTATGGTATTAAAACCAGTAGAAACCTCCATCTGCATAGAAGCTAAGATGAGACAAAATTATATTACATTTCCTAGATCATGGCTGCTTAATAAGATTGATTATAAACAAGAATAACCTACTCACATATAAGACATATGTTTCTCAAAACGTTTAAAGGAGAATTATGTTTTAAAGGATTAAAACTATGAACTACGAAACCTTTTTCTAAAATGAGAAACTTGAGCATTTGAAATTAGGCAAAATTGAACGTTTGGAAAATAAGGTTGTTACTTGATTTTACAAAGGAAAGCATTTTGGTTTACTTAACAATGTTAGTCACTCATTTTTTTATACTACGGGTGTCGGGTGACCTTTGTAAAAGAAATGGATCTTTAAAAGCAATTTAACGTACGTAGTACTTTAGGGTTAAAACCCAGACTTTGGCATAAAATGAAAGTACTTTGAGTTGTGTATAACTTGCCTATGCTTGTTGTCGTGAAGCTTGCCTATGCTTGTTGTTGTGAAATGTCACGACCCGTTCCGGGGCCCGTGACTGGTGCCTTACCCGGGCACCCAAGTAGTCATACATCAGAGAAAAACCAGCGGAATATAAAACAACCAAGATATGAAACAGTATAAATAAGACACGATTCGGAAAAAGTTGCTTTCGCATAATGTATATACATAACCCAAAATGAACAGCTACATCCCAACCTTACAGAGTCTACTGCACCTACGAGTTTAAAACAACAATGGCGGGACAGGGCCCCGCCATACCCCTGAATACGAATATCTACAACGACAGGGGACCATACCAAAATGCTAAACTTCCGGAGAAACGGAGCTTTCCCAACGCTGAAGCGGTGATCCTAAGAACGGGGATCAACAGTAGGAGTACCTTACTGCGCAGATGAACGCAGCCCGGCGAGGTCGATAACAGTACCAAGTATGTGAACAAAATATCAGAAATGAAATCATAGTAGTCTATATAAGGCGGTGACATGTATGATAAGCCAAAACTACGCCACAATAAATAAGCGGTCATGTCAAGTCGTGGACTCATGCCTCAAAGTCATCACAATAGAACCGCACGGTAAGTGCGGCGTGGCCGACTACTAAAACCCACAGCACCAACAAGGTCATAAATCAGATCATGAGATCTGCTTGCATCGTCACATGATCAAAGCCGCCACTCGCTCGCAGATCTAATGTGCGATCTAGTCCCGAACTTCCCGCACCCGCATAGGCCAAACAGATAGGCCCGCATGAGGTATAACCCCGCATCGAGGGTAGCTACTCCCGCAGCGCCCTAGACTCGTCGTCCGCATGGCTACAAGAACCGCATGACCACAAGGGTCGATACTAACTCGAACTCCCAGATCCGCATAGGCCATCTGCACCGCATAAGGTATTCTCGAATCATAGGTCCATCGACCCGCCTGAGTCTACCCCGCATCGGAGGGCAGCTTAACCCCCGGAGTTATGAATGATATAATATCAACATAACCGATTATTGCTAAACAACATAAGCACAACAAGGAAAAACCCCTTTACACAAATATCACAAGATACTAACTCACGTAGCATCCTAACATGTTTACTTATCCAAATAACAAGAAAATATTACAAGACTATCACAAATCAATACAATCAAGTTATTCACACAAGGTACTTTCTACATTATGTTAACAAGTTCGGGTTGTTAGCCCCAAAGTACTTCATGTATTACTCCTTTAAAAGATCCGTTTCTTTTACAAAAGTCACACAATAACCGTAGCATAAAAATAGAGTAATTATCTTTTGAAGTACATTAAAACACTTCTCCTTGTAAAATCAAGTAACAACATTCTTTTCCTAACGTTCAAGTTTGCCTAATTCCAATTACTCAAGTTTCTCATTTTCGAAAGGGTTTGTAGTTCATAGTTTTAATTCTTTAAAACAATTTGAGAAACATATACCCTAAGTGTGAGTAGGTTATTATTATTCGTAACAATCTTATTAGTATAATAAGTCAAGTCTCTTATTTCTTTAAATCAATAAATCGTTCTTTTTATCACTCTTAAGCCGTTATACCTAACCTCCCATAAAGCTAGTATAACTCTTAAGCTTTTAAAACCAAGTGTTACTCTTCTGAAAAAAATGATTCAGTATTCCTTTGAAATGTTTTCAGTTCTTATTATTCAAAGCTTAAGCCGTGAGGCATTGCCGCAAGTGTTATTCAGGCTTAAGCCGTGAGGCATTGCCGTAAGTATTATTCAGGCTTAAGTCAAAGACATTGCCGTAGTTATTATTCAGTTAACACATGTACGTCTACCGTACTATATATATTGTAAAATATCATGCTTTAGGAAGAATCACATACCTTCTCGGCGAAAACCTCCTGCCAAGTTGAATATGTCGCGCGCAGAGTATCGACCTATAACAGTCAAATACGTCTATCAACGCCGGTATCGCATCGCATAAAAGTTCTAAGCAGAGGGTTCATTATTCTATGGTCATTTGGGCAGCACTTCCTACCCGTGAGCTACTCAAGTTTACTGTGAAAACAGTCCTATGTAAGTACAGTTCTATTATTCATCTTTTAAACCCTTCTACTGTGATAACAGTTCAATTCTATTCTGCAATATCCTTCTAAGTATTTAATACTTATTCCTATACTTCTACAGTATATATATTCTAATTACAAAAGGAGGATAAGGTTATTTACCTCGGTAAGCCCAATAATATCCTAGATAAAGTCGCGTCTGAGCAAGGTTTAGCTCCTAAGTTGTGCGCTCAGAGTCTAAGAAAACCTTAGAAGTTCTTCACAACTTCTACTAAGGACTAAGGGATTTGGGCTAGGTAATTTGGGCATTATAACAATACTAGAAGGCAACTTTTCTACCAAGGGAGGGGGTAGTGTTTCGCTAGGCTAGCTTTATGGGGAGGCTGTTTCTGCTAGGGCTTCTCAAAAGGGGAGGTGTGTTTGGACGAAACAACAAGAGGGAGAGGGGGATTTGAGACTTAGATAGATTGCTCAATTTAGGATGAAATAACTCTTCACCAAGGGGCGCTAGTTATAGGTCAAGACATGGCCAACCAATGGCCAAGATTATGCCAAGTGCAAGGCAAGTGTAGGGTGAGGATTTAGGCAAGTGTCCTTGGCCAACTTGCACACAAAATATCCTACCAACTACTTGACAAAAATTGTCATCCAATTGGCCTCAATGCCGTGTACCATCCCTCAATGAGAGGTGACAAGTGTCGCCTCTCTCGTTGGTCCAAAATGTTTCGTCTCTCGGAAAAATTCGCAAAAATTAGAAATGACATAGCCGAATTTATCCTACGCGAGTTGTGTAAAACGTTTAAAAAAACAACTCTAAACGCCAGTTGTGTACAAAGTGGAATTCGCCCAAGCCAACTAGGGGGTGACACGTGTCGCCTCCTACTCGCCCAAAATATTTCATCTTGAAAATATCCACAATGGCCAAAATCTGAAAACAAAGTGGGCCCTACAAAATCAGAATTTTCTCCGTGGCCCCACGTGACCATTTCCAAAATAAAACTCCATAATTCTCTAAAATTCCAAGAAGTCCGAATACCAAATCTGGGAATCCAATTCCCATAAACGAATCTTTTTCCTTCCCAAAACCCGGAAACTTTTCCGTGGAAAAATCACCTCTTTCTTCCATTCCAATTCCAATGTCGTATTCTCGTACGTACGTCCTCGCATACATACCTTGGAACTACGGGGTATAACATGAAACTTGCCTAAGCTTGTTGTGATAACCTTTGTTGTATTTCTGTACCCCGCGTCTCTCGATGGAGGGCCGGTTGATTTGTTATGAACGATTCTACACCGAGTCCCACGAGATGGGCAGGGACACGTATTTCATTTGATTATACACCGAGTCCCACGAGATGGGCAGGGACACGTATTCCATCTGATTATACACCGAGTCCCACGAGATGGGCAGGGACACGTATTTCATCTGATTATACACCGAGTCCCACGAGATGGGCAGGGACACGTATTCCATCTGATTATTCACCGAGTCCCACGGGATGGGCCGGGACACGTATTCCATCTGATTATTCACCGAGTCCCACGGATGGGTCGACACGTATTTCATCCGTTATCATACATGTCTCCCGCTTTATATAGACTATTATGATTTCATTTACGCCTTTTTACGCTTTCACATACTTGATAATTGTTATCGACCTCCTTCGGGGGCCGTTCACGCCGCAGTGGAAGTACATCGGTTGTGGATCCTCTCTCATAGGATCACAGTTCAGCGTGGAAGCCCCATTTCTTGAGGCTTATCTTTTGCATGTTACCACAGTGCGTAGATTCTTATACATTCGTGGTATGGCGGGCCTGTCCCGTCATAGCCGTTGTAAAAATCTTAGAGTGCAGAGTAATCACACAAGTGTGGTTTGTAAAAGGATAATTGTTCGGGTATTTATGTATATATATGATGAAGGAAACTGTTTTGGTTGGCCTATTTATTTATCTTGTCTCTTAATTCATGTTCATGTTTTCCGTAGAATATATATTATTACGCCTTATATATATATGGTATATATATTACGGTTATTCGGGCCTTGGAAAAAGATGGAAAAGTGAGTAAAAACGGGGGAAGTGCTGCCGAATTTTCCGTAGAATTAGAGGGTTTTTTTATTGGTATAAATCATCAATGGTGAGTAAGGTTTGATAGAAGTACTATGACCATTTTAGGAGTGGAGTACTACGTGTGGCGTGATCTACTTGGCTTAAGGAGTAGCCGACGGGTTGAAGTACTTGGAGCGTTTTGCTATTTGTCGATAATCGCCGCGAGGTATGTGAACCTCTTCCTATTTGTTCTAGCATTATTGTTGTGAACTATGTAGTACGGTAGACGTACGTGTGCTAAACGAGTTTTGGTTGGTTTAAAACATAGGGTGTTATAATAGCTTTATTGGAAGTTAGTTATAACGACGTTATGTAGGTAAAAAAATGGTTTATTGATTGTAGAAGTTAAGAGACTTGATCTTAAAAGATAAGAGACTTGACTTATAAACAACTTGATTTATAAAGTTAAGAGACTTGATCTTGAAAGATAAGAGACTTGACTTATAACGACTTGTTTTCGGAAAAAGAGAAGTAACTTGATTTTAAGTATAGGTTACTTGTTTTGAAAAGAGTAAGTTCTTTGGGTTCTAAAAGAATACTTGTTGTTGTCTTGAAAGATAAGAAACTTAACTTATAAATGACGTTTTATGAAATGTTAAGGACTATGAATTTTGTTAAAAAGTTGTGAAACCTCATTCGTGAGTAATGAGTACTTGGCTTTTAAAGAATAATGTATTACTGATTTCGGAAATGAGAATAAGTATCGAACAAACCATTGCAGTGTTAATAAAGGAGATGTATTGACTAATTGTTATTAAAACCAGTAGAAACCTCCATCTGCATAGAAGCTAAGATAAGACAAAATTGTATTACATTTCCTAGATCATGGTCTTTGTAACAAGATTGTTATAAACAAGAATAAACTACCACACATAAGAGTTATGTTACTCAATTGTTTTAAAAGAGATTAAGACTATGAGTTATGAAACCTTTCTAAAATAAGAGACTTGAGCATTTGAAATTAGGCAAACTTGAACGTTTGGAAAATAATGTTGTTACTTGATTTTACAAAGGGAAGTGTTTTGGTTTACTTAAAAAGATAGTCACTCTATTTTCATACTACGGATATCGTGTGACTTTTGTGAAAGAAACGGATCTTTTGAAAAGAGTTAATGTATGTAGTACTTTGGGGTTAAAACCCGGATTTGTTGTAATAAAATATAAGTCCATGAGTATGATGAACTTGCCTATGCTTGTGGTGATAGCCTTTGTTGTGCAAGTGTTGTATTTCTGTGCTACCGCGTCTCTCGATGGAGGGCCGGCTGATTTGTTATGAGTGATTCTTTATCGAGTCCCATGGGATGGGCCGAGACACGTATTCCACCTGGTTCTTTATCGAGTCCCATGAGATGGGCCGAGACACGTATTCCACCTGGTTCTTTATCGAGTCCCATGAGATGGGCCGAGACACGTATTCCACCTGGTTCTTTATCGAGTCCCGCTGACGGGCCGAGACACGATTCCACCGGTTCTTTATCGAGTCCCACGGATGGGCCGAGACACGTATTCCACACGATTTATACCTAGACTGCCGGCAGTGAGGAAGGAGTTCCACGGGCATGAGGGATGACTTTGAGGGCGTGAGTCCCTGACTTGACATGACTGCTTTTATGTTTGTGAACTGTAGTTTTGTTATCATACATGTCTCCTGTTTTTAGATATACTGTTATGATTTCATTTACAGTATTTTCAGTTTCACATACTTGGTACCGTTGTTATCGACCTCCTCGGGGCTGCTCATGCCGCAGTAGAGGTACATCGATTGTGGATCCTCGCTCATGGATCACGATTCAGTGTTAGGAAGCCCCATTTCTTGAGGCTTATCTTTTGCATGTTACCCGAGTCCGTAGGTTCTTGTACATTGTGGTATGGCGGCCCCGTCCGTCATAGTTGTTGCACTTTCTTAGGTCTGTAATCTGTCAAGGTGGTTGTAAAGCGATGTAACTGCTCAGATTCTCAGATATATACGCAAGAAGGCAACCGCTTGGGCCTGCTTTATTATCATATCTCTTGTTCATGTTCATGTTTTTATTTCACGATTTTCTCTCGATGTTGTATCACTAGGGTGCCCGGTAAGGCACGACCACGCCCCGCTCGGTCGTGACAAAAGTGGTATCGAGCGCTTAATCCTCTGAAAGTGTCTACGCATCGTATCTAGTAGAGTCTTGATTATCGGTGTGTTGTGCACCACATCTATAATCAGGAGGCTGCAGGATATTTAGGATTGGTTTCCATTCTTCTCACTCTGAGATCGTGCCTTAGAGCTGTGTTATAAGTTGGACTCCCTCGGAAGTATTCGTTTGTACCAGTTAAGCCTCTGCGAAAGGCAACCTGGGCCCAGATGTGCAAGGCAGCAGAGGGAGCTACGAGTTGAACACCGAGGGTTACGAGGGCACAGGCTTGGTCATTACATGAGATAGTACTTCAGACGACGAGTTTTATGACGTCGCTAGCCCCAGCAGAGTTTAGAGCGCGAAGCTTTCACGAGGCCACGATACCGAGCCTCCGCCCACGACTGGAGCCGAGGATATGAGTTCAGGAGATGGCCCAGTTACTAGTGAGGCTGGTGGCTGGGAATGAGGACGGACGGGAGCCGGTGGTTCCGACAGTGCCAGTGATTCACCCTAGATCCAGTAGTCTGAGACTTCGGGATTTCTTGAGTTGCTATTCGCCAGAGTTCTATGGATAGAGAGGTGAGGATGGTCCTCAGGGTGTCGATCGCCCGACAATTATGTTTACGTTTACGCCAACAGGCCATTTGGTGAGAGTTTGTCCGACTGCAGGTAGCACATGTAGAGACTCGAATTTCGGATCGGTGGTCGTTCATCGCCTTATATAGCTAGCGCCTGCAGGCGTGATTATGGTTAGAGCGACTAAGAAGTAAGGCAAGAGTTACAAAGATACCTTTAGCCCCAAGAGGCTTGGTTATGTTGTTACGGTGGGTATGTGTGAAGTGTTATACGGATAGCATTGTGTTAAGTGTAACTTAGAGAACATGACTAGTTGAAGAGGTAAGTTTGGGGTCATGGAAGGTGTGAACCTTAGAATATTATACGTGGAGACCTTAGATGCGAGGCCGTCTTGAGTAAAAGATTTGTTTACGATTGACCTTTGTCGGAGTGCATAGTATACGAGGGGTAAAATTGTGGGATAAGTCCCTGAGAGGTGTGAATTATAAGAGGGTAGTTGAGCTAAGAAGACCACTAGGTTTTCGTGACTTGATTAGTGAGATTGTTCTGGATCGGGGGAAACAAGAGTTTGGGCGCGGTTATGGGTCGGGTTGAGGACCATTCGCGGGTCAACCCGTAGCCCGGAATGTGGTGGGGTCAGTTCGAGATGGTCCCTCCAGGTGGTAGGGTCACGGGGGTGCTAGGCCCAAGTTTAGATAACCGTCGTACGGGTTCGTGGATGCGTTCGACCAGAATCGGATCGTGGGGGCCGGGGATGGCCTTTGTGGGAATTGAAACTAGTGAGATGACCAAGTTTGGAGGTAGTGACTCCAAGGTTTTGGAAACTGCAGCGATGACGGAAATATGGTACGTGTACTAGAAAGAGTTCGGGTGTACGAGAAAGGTACGACGAATAAGAAAGGAAGCGAACATGTGTTAAGAGGATAGAAGTGATCATTTTTTTTTTGTGAAGTGAAGGTGCGAGGAGAGTATCCTTTGGACCAGGAGTGAGAGTTAGTGTTGTTTTACATCTTAGAGGTGATTCCTCGTTAGTTTGGATTTGGGTTTCGCGCGTGTGTGATATTATGGCCATGTGTAGCATAATTGGTTTTGTAAAGTATAGTAGTGGAGACTATACCGGCGCATGTGTGTTTTTGGAGACTTAGAAGGAACATTCGGGATGAATGTTTCTAAGGGGGGAAGAATGTTACACCCCGTAGTTCCAGGGTATGTATGTGAGGACGCATGCACGAGAATACGGCATGTAAATTTTGGAAGGAAAGAAAGATGTGATTTTTCGACGGAAAAGTTTCCGGATTTCGTGAAGGAAAAAGGTTCGTTGATAGGAATTGGATTCCCAGATTTGGTATTTGAGCTTCTTGAATTATATTAGAATTATGGGATTTTATTTCCGGAATTGGTCACGTGGGGCCCACGGGAGAAATTTACGGTTTTGTGGGGCCCACTTTGTTTTCGAGATTTTGGCCATTATGGATATTTTCGGAAGATGAAATATTTTGGACGAGTAGGAGGGCGACACGTGTCACCCCCCTAGGTGGCCTTGTGGCCGAAATTGTGTGACAAGTGGCCAAGACAAGTGGCCAAGTCTTGCTAGATATTTTGTGTGGACAAGTGGCTTGTGGGACCCACACACACTTGTCCCCAATCTCAACCACACACTTGCCTTCATCCTAGCCCTTGGTTGTCCTATATATACACTACTAGTTGATGAAAACTTCCACACTTAACCATTTCAAGACTTGAGAAAACCCTCCCTCTCCCTTATGTTGCTCTCGGCTTTGCCATGATTTCTTGAGCAAATTTTGTCCAACAATTCTTAAACTCTTAAGTGTTCTTCCCTAAGGTGTTAGGAAGATTGTGTACCAAGAGTTGGAAAAGATTTCACACCCCTAACCTCTATTTTGTGCCTTGGCCGAAAGTTGTCATCTTTGGAACCCTAGTGTTCTTCACTTTTTGGAGTTGGTTCTTGAAGAGAAGTTGGTTAGGAGCTTCTATGGGTTGCTTGTAGTGGATTGGAACGTAAATATTTGGAGCTAAGACTTGCTTGGAGCGACTTTAAGAACTTGGATATTTTTTTGGGCTATTGAGGTAGTAAACCTTAACCTCTTTGTGAATTGGTCATTATACATATTATAAGTATATTATGGATTATATAATATATGGAGTAAAAGTTTGGAAGAGTTGGATCTTGTTAACTTGTTAAAAGAAAGGATTGGTCGTTTGCCATTAAAATGGTAAAAACGTATCTTACTTGTGAAGAAGTAATTAACAAAGTAACTATAACTTATATTAAGATGGAATATAAGTTGGATGACTAATGAAGTAATTGGATAAGTAAAATGGACAAAGTTGGCCAAGGACCCCAACTTAAGGATCAGATTTACTTTGACCGTATTTACATTGACCGTATTTACATTTCGTTAAGGGAAGATTTTTCAATCGCGCCGCTTGGCGTGTGATTTAATTATTGTTACATGGCGGCGTGATAGTAAACCGCGCACGGCCATGCGTAATCACCTTCTTTTACTTATTGTTATTATGGAGGCGTGATAGTAAACCGCGTTACCGTTTGGGCGTGTAATCCTCTTCTTTCTATTGTTTAATTATTACGCCTTATATATATATGGTATATATATTACGGTTATTCGGGCCTTGGAGAAAGATGGAAAAGTGAGTAAAAACGGGGGAAGTGCTGCCGAATTTTCCGTAGAATTAGAGGTTTTTTTTATTGGTATAAGTCTTCAATGGTGAGTAAGGTTTGATAGAAGTACTATGACCATTTTAGGAGTGGAGTACTACGTGTGGCGTGATCTACTTGGCTTAAGGAGTAGCCGACGGGTTGAAGTACTTGGAGCGTTTTGCTATTTGTCGATAATCGCCGCGAGGTATGTGAACCTCTTCCTATCTGTTCTAGCATGATTGTTGTGAACTATGTAGTACGGTAGACGTACGTGTGCTAAACGAGTTTTGGTTGGTTTAAAACATAGGGTGTTATAATAGCTTTATGGGAAGTTAGTTATAACGACGTTATGTAGGTAAAAAAAATGGTTTATTGATTGTAGAAGTTAAGAGACTTGATCTTAAAAGATAAGAGACTTGACTTATAAACGACTTGATCTTGAAAGATAAGAGACTTGACTTATAACGACTTGTTTTCGGAAAAAGAGAAGTAACTTGATTTTAAGTATAGGTTACTTGTTTTGAAAAGAGTAAGTTCTTTGGGTTCTAAAAAAATACTTGTTGTTGTCTTGAAAGATAAGAAACTTAACTTATAAATGACGTTTTATGAAATGTTAAGGACTATGAATTTTGTTAAAAAGTTGTGAAACCTCATTCGTGAGTAATGAGTACTTGGCTTTTAAAGAATAATGTATTACTGATTTCAGAAATGAGAATAAGTATCGAACAAACCATTGCAGTGTTAATAAAGGAGATGTATTGACTAATTGTTATTAAAACCAGTAGAAACCTCCATCTGCATAGAAGCTAAGATAAGACAAAATTGTATTACATTTCCTAGATCATGGCTGCTGTAACAAAATTGTTATAAACAAGAATAAACGGCTCACACATAAGACTTATGTTACTCAATTGTTTTAAAAGAGATTAAGACTATGAGTTATGAAACCTTTCTAAAATAAGAGACTTGAGCATTTGAAATTAGGCAAACATGAACGTTTGGAAAATAATGTTGTTACTTGATTTTACAAAGGGAAGTGTTTTGGTTTACTTAAAAAGATAGTCACTCTATTTTCATACTACGGATATCGTGTGACTTTTGTGAAAGAAACAGATCTTTTGAAAATAGTTAATGTATGTAGTACTTTGGGGTTAAAACCCGGATTTGTTGTAATAAAATATAAGTCCATGAGTATGATGAACTTGCCTATGCTTGTGGTGATAGCCTTTGTTGTGCAAGTGTTGTATTTCATACCGCTCTCTCTGCGAGAGGTCGGCTGATTTGTTATGAGTGATTCTTTATCGAGTCCCACGGACGGGCCGAGACACGTATTCCACCGTTCTTTATCGAGTCCCACGAGATGGGCCGAGACACGATTCCACCGGTTCTTTATCGAGTCCCACGAGATGGGCCGAGACACGTATTCCACCGGTTCTTTATCGAGTCCTACGACGGGCCGAGACACGTATTCCACCGGTTCTTTATCGAGTCCCACGGGACGGGCCGAGACACGATTCCACCGTTCTTTATCGAGTCCCACGGATGGGCCGAGACACGTATTCCACACGATTTATACCTAGATCGGCAGTGGCGAAGGAGTTCCACGCACGGCGGATTACTTTGGCGTGCGAGTCCCCGACTGACATGATCGCTTATGTTTGTGAATCGTAGTTTTGTTATCATACATGTCTCATGTTTTTAGATAGATCGTTATGATTTCATTTACTGATTTTCGCCACATACTTGGTACTGTCAGATCGACTCTCCTTCGGCCGCTCACGCCGCAGTAGAGGTACATCGATCAGGATCCTCGCCATGTGATCACACCAACAGGTTGGGAAGCCCCGCTTTTCTGAGGCTTATCTTTTGCATGTTACCCGAGTCCGTAGGTTCTTGTACATTCTGTGGTACGCGGGCCCCGTCCCGCCATAGTTGTTGCACTTTCTTAGGTCCGTAGTACCGCTGCGTGGCTGGTAAGCGATGTAATCGCTCGTGATTCTCAGATATATACGCAAGAAGGCAACCGTTTGGCCTGCTTTTATTATCATATCTCTTGTTCATGTTCATGTTTTTATTTCCGCTGATTTTCTCTGATGTTGTATCACTAGGGTGCCCGGTAAGGCACTACCACGCCCCGGTCGGTCGTGACAAAAGTGGTATCGTGAGCGCTTAATCCTCGGAAAGTGTCTCTGCACCTTATCTAGTAGAGTCTTGATTATCGGTGTCAGGCACCACATCTATAATCGTGAGGTCGCAGGATTGTTATACCGTATTTCCGCAGTATGCACGTAAGTGGAATACGCACAAAAAGTCTAGCCTTAAAGTTTAGGCAAAACGCTTTTTTGGGCACAACTCACAAAACGAATAGTTTTCCGACGCAAACGCTTTCCACCTTTCGTAGGTAAATTCCGCCATGCCATTTCTAATTTTGCGGATTTTTCCGAGAGACTAAACATTTTGGACCAACGGAGGGCGACACTTGGCACCTCCAATTTGTGGACTTGAAATCGCCCATTGACGAATCAAGACCATTGGCACGCACGCTTTTTGTGCCTCAGGCACAAGTCAAGGAGTTGGTAGGATATTTGTGTATAGTTAATCCTCACCCTACACTTGCCTTGCACTTGTCTTAATTCGCTATTGGTTGGCCACTTCGACCTATAAATACCCCCTTAGAGATGAAGAGTTCTTCATCCACAAATCTTTCCAAGTCTTGAAAATCCTCTCCTCTCCTTTGTAGCCTTTTCGCCCAACACCTCCCTCCCTCGTGAAGGCCCTTGGCCGAATACCCCTCTAGCCTAGTAGTTTGGCCGAGGCCCCCTAGCCTAGCCAAAAATCTACCCTCCCTTAGTAGAAAAGTTGTCTTCTAGTAGTGTTATAATGCCCAAAATACCCTAGCCCAAATCCCTTAGTACTTAGTAGAAGTTGTGAAGAACTTCTAAGGTTTCTCGAGCTACCTGAGCGCATACAACTTGTGAGCTAAACCTTGCTCAGCGCGACTTTATCTAGGATATTATTGGGCTTACCGAGGTAACAAATCCTAACCTCTTTTGAATTAGAGAATACTTATCGTTGTAGTATTAGAATAAGTATTAAATACTTAGAAGAATATCACGTATAGAATCAACTGCTACTACAAGTAGGCGGTTTAAAAGAAGAATAATAAAATCAGATTTACATAGACTGCTTTCACAAGAGACTTATATAGCTCACCGCAGGGAAGCACGCCCAACTTTCCATAAAATCGTGAACCCCCGCTTAGAATGACCTTCGAGTAGTCTTTGATAGATGTCTGTGACTATTATAGTCGACTCTCTGCGCACATATTCAACTTGGTGTGGTTTTCACGGTATGCATGTGATTCTTCCTAAAGCATGATATTTTACAATATATATAGTACGGTAGACGCATACGTGTTAATCGAATAATAACTACGCAATGTCTTTGACTTAAGCCCAATAACACTTACTAATGCCTCACGCTTAAGCTCAATAACACTTACGGAATGCCTCACGCTTAAGCCCAATAATAATGATCCAAAGCATTTCATAAGAATATCAATCATTTTTAATGTAAAAGAACTAATCGGTTTTTAAAATGTGCTTAAGAGTTATACTAGCTTTATGGGAAGTTAAGTATAACCACTTAAGATTGATAAAAGAAACAAGTTTGCCTATGTGTTTATAATGCACTTATGTTGAATTGTGAAAAGAATAATAAGATGGTTTGATAAGTAGACATGATATGATGCTACGTGTGTTAGTATCTTGTAACGCTTGTATAAGAGAGTATCCTTGTTGTGCTTATATTGTTTAAAGATGTTCGTTATGTTAGTGTACTATCACTCACCTCGAGATGATACCGGGTTGTCGCCTCCGACGCGGGTAGACTCAGCGGTCCGGGACCATGATTCGAGAATACCTACGCGGTCCAGGGGCCTACGCGGAGCTACGAGAGTTCCGTGTTAGTATGCGGGTTATGCCTCACGCGTCTATGCGCCATTCGACAACGAGTCCAGACGACGCCGAGGAGTAGCTACCCTCGACGCGGGTTATACCTCACGCGCCCACGCGAAGTGGCTCACGCGACCGAGTCCGTGATTAGGCTTGCAGAGTGATAATACGCGAGTGGCCCCGCTTCAATCATTCGCAGCCTAGAAAAGACCTATTATTTACCTATTGTTGCTTTGTTTGTGATGTGGCACTATGCGCGCTTCCTTGATTGCTTCATACATATTTGTAAACCGGTTTTAAAAAGTGTTATGATTTCATTTAAGTACTTTACGCTTTCACATACTTAGTACTGTCAGATCGACCTCCTTCGGGGGCCGCTCATGCCGCAGTAAGGGCAAGCAGTGCTAGATCCACATTCTTAGGATCTCTACGTGGTGTCTGAGCTCCATCTTTCCGAGGCTCTACTTTGGGTATGATCTCCCGTCAGAGATAGTTTTGTACAGTGGTATGGCGGCCCCGTCCCGCCATAGTTGTATATTTCAGAGGTCTGTAGTCATGATGTACAAGGTTTGATGTAAATCGCTAAACCATGTTTATATATATACGCCGAAAGGCGATGTTTTCTCACATAAATCGTGGTCTTATTTTATAAACTGCTTTCATGTCTTGCTTTATATTTCCGCCGACACTGATGTATGACTACTGGGTGCCTTGCAGAGGCACCACCACGGCCCCGAACGGTCGTGACAAAAGTGGTATCGAGCGCTTAATCCTCTGAAAGTGTCTACGCATCGCATCTAGTAGTTCTGATTATCGTGTGTTGTGCACCACACCAATAATCGTGAGGCTATAGGATATTTAGGATTGGTTTCCATTTTTCTCATTCCGAGATCGTGCTTTAGAGTCGTGTTATAGTTGGACCTCTAACGTATTCCTTTCCCGTACGCTTATGCCTCCACGTAAGGCAACCCGCCCGTATGGCAAGGCAATGGCAGGAGTCGCTAGCAGACACCCAGAGTCACGAGGGCTCGTGCCCGGGCCTATACCGTAGACGGCGAGTTCTATGACGCCGCCAAATTTCAGAGACCACGCACTCCACACCTCCCGCCCCACACCGGGCGGAGGAGTTAGTGGTACAAGGAGACGGCCCACTATTGGCAAAGTCAGGCCCGACACGAGAGAGATCGACGCGCCAGCCTCCAGCCCAGCCCATCGCACTCGTGGTACACCCGAGGGAAAATAGTTTGAGACTACGAGATTTCTTGAGTCAGAGCCCGCCAGAGTTTTACGGTCGAGGCCGAGGATGATCCGCAGGAGTTCATCCGCCGCCTACAGAGAATCATGAGGTGATCAAGGCCTCTGAGACAGAGTCCGTGACCTTTGTTCGCATCGGCCGCGTGATACCGCAATGATTGGTTTGATTCACGGAGTTATCCCGGGAGAGCACGCGCCCCGCCTACTGGGATGAGTTCTCGAGGCTTTCCTCACTCACTTCTTGCCTCCACAGATGGCGAGGGCGCGGCCGATAGATTTTTACCATCGAGGCAGAGGACGACCGCCGTGGAGTACAATGTCGAGTTTGATTCATCGCTCGATATGTCCCAAAGATTGGTAGCAGATATGAGGATAGGTGCACCGCTATGTCACCGCTAGACGACTATATGGCCGAAGTCATGGCGGTGTTTCCACCGTATGGACATTACCCGCACGCAGCTCACGCCTGATGCGGCGAGCGCAGAGGTCGACGAGTCGACGTACAGCAGCAGGTTAAGGCCGTGACGAGGGTCTTCTCGTGGTTATCGTGTGGGCGGCCTCGCAGTTAGCCTAGATTCGCACCACAACCAGCTCGAGCACTCCTTCACCGCCCTCAAGACAAACGTAGTTTTCGAGGCGCACTGTGGCCCTGTGGCTTCAGACGCCCGCAGTAGCAGAGGTATCGCCGACGGACCACCCCGGTGGCCGATGCGCAGATCCCATTACGGGAAGTGTGGTACTACTTTTGGAGCTTGTTACGCCAGGCCGCAGGTCACTTTATGGCGGATCGTCCGACCGGGGCACGCGGTGGTAGGCTCACCTTCGTGTTCGCTGCCGCTTCATCATCTCCTACAGCTTACTCGCCCGAGGCGTGGTGCTCACGGGTCAGCCAGGTCGCGGCAGAGGTCGTGGCTCGTCCAGCTTCTAGCGGTCCTCGTAACCGCATTTATGCTTTGTCCACCGACAGATCGTGAGGCCTCACCGATGTCGCCACGTACCTTATCGCCTGGGTTTGACGTGTATGCTTTGATAGATCCGGTTCTACTGCCCTATATATCTCCCTTGTTGCTAGTAGGATAGGATAGAGCCCGAGTCCATAGACCCTTTCGAGGTAGCTACGCCACGGGTGATTGGTAGCAGCTCGGCGGTATATGAGCTTGTCCTCGTGACTATTTACGCCTGACCTCAGCCGACTTGACAGAGTTGGAGATGATTGACTTCGACGTGATTACGGGACGGATTGGCTAGCTTCTGCTACGCCAATGTAGACCAGAGAGAGAGTAGCACGGTTCCAGCTCTCGGCGGTTTGGCTGAGTGGGAGGAGCACCAGACGCCGGCGGTAGGTTTATTTCCTACCTCAAGGCTGGAAGACGGTGCAGAATGGGTATATCTACCATCTCGCTCGTGTTTGATATCAAGTCCGCGTACCAGATTTTCGCCGCCCAGAGTCACGAAGTTCCCGACGCAGCCTGTTTACGACCTCGGGTGTCCTCCCGAGAAGGAGATCGAGTTTTGTATAGATGTGTTGCGATACTCTACTATTTCCATTCCGCCATACGTAATGGCACCCGCCGAGTTGAGAGAGTCAAGGACCACCGAGGATTTGCCGAGAAGCGGCTTCATCAGCCTAGTGTTTCTCCCGGGAGCGCCAGATTGTTCGTGAAGAAGATGACGGACGCCGCGCACGTGTTGATTACGGTGAACAAGGTGACCATTAAGAACAGATACCCTTCCTGTGATTGATGATTTGTTCGACTACCGCAGGTGCGTAGATGTTTTCCAAGATTGATCCGCGATCGCTATCATCAAAGTAGTCGAGAGTGGATGTCCCTAGGATCGCATTCCGACCCAGACGCATTATGAGTTCGTGGTCATGTCTTTGGTTGACCAATGCTCCGCAGATTCATGGATTTGATGAACCGAGTGTTCAAACCATTTTGGACACGCTTGTGATAGTGTTCATTGATGATATCTTGGTTTATTCTCGCCAGAGCAGAGCACGCGAGCATTTGGCGACCGTGGCCGGCGCTTCTCCAGACCAAAGATTTGTACGCCAAGTTTTCCAAACGTGAGTTTTGCTGACTTCGATGCTTTCGGGCATATTGTCGGGCCGATGGCATTCGAGTTGATACGCCAAGATCGAGGCATCAGACTTGCCTGCACCTACTACTCCGGCAGAGGTTCGCAGCTCGGGCCTCGCAGATATTATCGGGCGTTCAGAGAAGTTTGCTTTATCTCGCACCATTGACTAGGCCGACTCGTGGCAGCCAAGTTTCGTGGACTGATGCTTGAGCGTGGTTTCCATTCGAAGAGAGATCGACGACCGCCTGCTCTTACTCTTCCGCAGGTCCAGACGGTTATGTCAGGTATCATACGCCGTGCATCGGGTTGGGATGTGTGTTGACGCAAGATGGCAGGTTATAGCATATGCATCCCGACACCAAGAAACACGAGAGGAACTACCCCACCCATGATTTGAGTCGGGCCGTGATTCACGCCAAGATCCGAGGCACTATTTGTATGGGTTCACGTGGATATTTTTACTGCACCACAAGAGCCTCCAAAGATATCTTCACCAGAGGGAGCCGAACTTACGGCTGCAGACGTGGTTAGAGTTGCTTAAGGATTACGATGTTGATATCCCGTACCACCCGGAAGGCCAATGTCAGGCGTATGTTCTTAGTCGTAGGTCGACGGGAGCCTATCGATGTGCTAGAGAGGAGAGGACATGGTTCGTGATTTGCATCGCTTAGCGAGCCTCGTGTCCGCTTGATTGATTCCGATAGCAGGTTAGAGTTCGTGAGGTTGCCGAGTCTTCCATCGTTGAGGAGGTGAAGAGGCAACAGTTCGAGGATCCAGCTTTGATTCGATATCGTGATACGGCTCTTCGTGAGGGCAAGGGTCCTTTTGAGGTAGCACCTGACGGGGTGCTAAGGTTTGAGGGCAGACTGTGTGTTCCAGATGTTTCAGGACTTCGGCAGCAGGTTCTTGGGGAAGCACACATACAAGCATTCTATCCATCCGGGTCGACTAAGATGTACCACGACCCAGATCTGTATTGGTGGATGGCTCAAGAGGACGCTGCAGAGTTCGTAGCTCAATGCCCGTGTTGTCGCAGTGAAGGTAGAGCACCGCAGGACCGTGGTTTGTTACGCATTTATCGAGATCCCGACCGAAGTGGAGGTAATCAACATGGACTTCATCACAGGATTACCTCGCACTCGCAGGAGACATGATTCTATATGGGTTATCGCCGACAGTCCGATAAATCAGCCCACTTTCTTCCCGCAGACGACTTTTTCTACCGAGGATTATGCCGACTTTACATCCGAGAGATCGCCGATCGCATGGAGTCCCCGCTCGATCATATCGCATGTGGAGCCCGCCACGCTAACTTCGAGGTCCTTCCAGAGAGGTTTAGGGACGCAGTGAGCTCGAGTAATCGCATTTCATCCACGCATGACGACAGCAGAGCGCACTATCCGCACTTCGAGGATATGTCGCGAGCCCGTGTTATTGACTTCAGCGGTAGTTGGGAGGATCATTTGCCTCTAGTTGAGTTCGCGATAATAATAGCTACCACTCCAAAGATTCGACGGCGCCTTATGAGGCCTTATATGAGAGGAAGTGCAGATCGCCTATAGGTTGGTTCGATGTGGGCGAGGTGCAATAGTGGGACCAGATTTGGTACAACAGCGATGGATAAGGTGAAGCTTATCCGAGAGCGCTATCGACACCGTAGTCGATGTAAGTCGATGCAGATCATCGCCGCCGGCATCTTGAGTTCGAGGTTCATGATTGGGTTTTCCTAGCGTGTCACCCATGGCGGGTGTGATGAGATTCGGAAGAAGGGGAAACTCAAATCAGGTACATCGGGCCGCTTCAGATTGTCCGCAGGTAGGCAAGGTTGCTCACGAGTCGATCCGCCGTCCGATCCGGAGGCAATGCATCCGGTTTTTCACGATCTACGCCGGCGAGATGTATCGGATCCATCTAGGTACACCCGATTGACGATGTCCAGTGACCGGAGGGTTATCGTATGAGGATATTCCCATAGCGATAGTCGATCGTCGTTAGGCGCTCATGACCAAGGACGTGGCTTCACAAAGTCTTGTGGCGGAACGAGCTCGTGAGGAGATGACGGGGAAGCCGGCGAGGACATGAGGCAGAAGTATCCTCACCTATTCCCACACCTCCGTAATTCACTTTCCTACTTGTAAATTTTCGCTATCGCTTCGCCAAGTGTTGTTCCGGCCGCGTGTGGCATTTGCAATCGCTTAAGTTATGAAGAATCTTATCGTTAATCAGATTGGGAAGGAACATTCGACGAATGTTTCTAAGCGAGGGGAGAATGTTATACCGTATTTCCGCAGTATGTACGTAAGGGAATACGCATAAAAAGTCTAGCCTTAAAGTTTAGGCAAAACGCTTTTTGGGCACAACTCACAAAACGAATAGTTTTCCGACGCAAACGCTTTCCACACTTCGTAGGGTAAATTACGGCTATGCCATTTCTAATTTTTGGCGGATTTTTCCGAGAGACGAAACATTTTGGACCAACGGAGGCGACACTTGGCACCTCCAATTTGTGGACTTGAAATCGCCCATCGACGAATCAAGACCATTGGCACGTTTTTTGTGCCTTGTGCACAAGTCAAGGAGTTGGTAGGATATTTGTGTATAGTTAATCCTCACCCTACACTTGCCTTGCACTTGTCTTAATCTTGGCCATTGGTTGGCCACTTCTTGACCTATAAATACCCCCTTAGAGATGAAGAGTTCTTCATCCACAAATCTTTCCAAGTCTTGAAAATCCTCTCCTCTCCCTTTGTAGCCTTTTCGCCCAACACCTCCCCTCCTCGTGAAGGCCCTTGGCCGAATACCCCCCCCCTCTCGCCTAGTAGTTTGGCCGAGGCCCCCCCCTAGCCTAGCCAAAAATCTACCCCCCTCCCGTGGTAGAAAAGTTGTCTTCTAGTAGTGTTATAATGCCCAAAATACCCTAGCCCAAATCCCTTAGTACTTAGTAGAAGTTGTGAAGAACTTCTAAGGTTTCTTGGAGCTACCTGAGCGCATAACTTAGAGCTAAACCTTGCTCAGCGACTTTATCTAGGATATTATCAGCTTACCGAGGTAACAAATCCTAACCTCTTTTGAATTAGAGAATACTTATCGTTGTAGTATTAGAATAAGTATTAAATACTTAGAAGAATATCACGTATAGAATTGAACTGTTACCACAGAGAAGGGTTTAAAAGAAGAATAATCAAATCAGATTTACATAGGACTGCTTTTCACAAGAGACTTATATAGCTCACCGTAGGGAAGCACGCCCAACTTTCCATAAAATTGTGAACCCCCGCTTTAGAATGACCTTGAGTAGTCTTTGATAGATGTCCGTGACTATTATAGTCGACTCTCACGCGACATATTCAACTCGCGGTGGTTTTCACGGTAAGGTATGTGATTCTTCCTAAAGCATGATATTTTACAATATATATAGTACTAGACGCATACGTGTTAATCGAATAATAACTACGACAATGTCTTTGACTTAAGCTCGAATAACACTTACGCAGAATGCCTCACGCTTAAGCTCGAATAACACTTACTAAGAATGCCTCACGCTTAAGCCCGAATAATAATGATCCAAAGCATTTCATAAGAATATCAATCATTTTTAAGAAAAGAACTAATCGGTTTTTAAAATGAGCTTAAGAGTTATACTAGCTTTATGGGAAGTTAAGTATAACCACTTAAGATTGATAAAAGAAACAAGTTTGCCTATGTGTTTATAATGGACTTATGTTGAATTGTGAAAAGAATAATAAGATGGTTTGATAAGTAGACATGATATGATGCTATGTGTTAGTATCTTGTAACGCTTGTATAAGAGAGTATCCTTGTTGTGCTTATATTGTTTAAAGATGTTCGTTATGTTAGTGTACTATCACTCACCTCTTGAGACGATACCGGGTTAAGCCCTCCGACGCGGGTAGACTCAGCGGTCCGGGACCATGATTCGAGAATACCTCACGCGGTCCGTGGGGCCTATGCGCGAGCTACGAGAGTTCCGTGTTAGTATGCGGGTTATGCCTCACGCGTCTATGTGGCCATGCGACAACGAGTCCAGACGACGCCGAGGAGTAGCTACCCTCGATGCGGGTTATACCTCACGCGCCCACGTGAGTGGCCTATGCGGACTCGAGTCCGTGATTAGGCTTGCAGAGTGATAATACGGCGAGTGGCCCCGTCAATCATTCGCAGCCTAGAAAAGACCTATTACGCTTACCTATTGTTTGCTTGTTTGTGATGTGGCACTATGCGCTTCCTCGATTGCTTCATACATATTTGTAAACCGGTTTTAAAAAGTGTTATGATTTCATTTAAGTACTTTACGCTTTCACATACTTAGTACTGTTGTATCGACCTCTTCTGGGCCGCGTTCATGTCGCAGGTGGCAAGGTGTGCTAGATCCACATTCTTAGGATCTCTACGTTGGTGTCTGAGCTCCATCTTTTCCGAGGCTCTACTTTGGGTATGATCTCCTCAGTAGATAGTTTTGTACAGCCAGTGGTATGGCGGGCCCCGTCCCGCCATAGTTGTATATTTCAGAGGTCTATAGTCATGATGTATGTTGTCTGATGTAATCGCTAAACCATGTTTATATATATATGCCGAAAGGCGATGTTTTCTCACATAAACTGTGTCTTATTTTATAAACTGTTTCATGTCTTGCTTTATATTTCCGCTGATTACTCTGATGTATGACTACTTGGGTGCCCCGATAAGGCACCAGTCACGGGCCCCGGAACGGGTCGTGACAAGGATATTTAGGATTGGTTTCCATTCTTCTCATTCTGAGATCGTGCTTTAGAGCTGTGTTATAAGTCGACTCTGACTTATTCGCTTTGTACGCTTATGCCTGCGAAAGGCAACCTGGGCCCAGATGGGCAAGGCAGCAGAGGGAGCTACGAGTTGAACACCGATGGTTACGAGGGCACAGGCCTGGTCATTACATGAGATAGTACTTCAGACGACGAGTTTTATGACGTCGCTAGCCCCAGCAGAGTTTAGAGCGGCAACAATTTCTACGGAGGCCACGATACCTTAGCCTCCAGTTCCACGACTTGGAGCCGAGGATATGAGTTCAGGAGATGGCCCAGTTACTAGTGAGGCTGGTGGCTGGGAATGAGGACGGACGGGAGCCGGTGGTTCCGACAGTGCCAGTGATTCACCCTAGATCCAGTAGTCTGAGACTTCGGGATTTCTTGAGTTGCTATTCGCCAGAGTTCTATGGATAGAGAGCTGAGGATGGTCCTCAGGGTGTCGTACTGCTTCGACAGCTTGTATGCTTACGACCAACAGGGCCATTTGGTGAGAGTTTTTCCGACCAGAGGTAGCACAGATGTAGAGACTCAGCCTTCGGGATCGGTGGCTGGTTCATCGCCTTATATAGCTAGGCGCCCTGCAGGGCAGGATTATGGTTAGAGCGACTAAGAAGAAGTAAGGCAGTAGTTACAAAGATACCTTTAGCCCTTAAGAGGCTTGGTTATGTTGTTACGGTGGGTATGTGTGAAGTGTTATACGGATAGCATTGTGTTAAGTGTAACTTAGAGAACATGACTAGTTGAAGAGGTAAGTTTGGGGTCATGGAAGGTGTGAACCTTAGAATATTATACGTGGAGACCTTAGATGCGAGGCCGTCTTGAGTAAAAGATTTGTTTACGATTGACCTTTGTCGGAGTGCATAGTATACGAGGGGTAAAACTGTGGGATAAGTCCCTGAGTGGTGTGAATTATAAGAGGGTAGTTGAGCTAAGAAGACCACTAGGTTTTCGTGACTTGATTAGTGAGATTGTTCCGGATCGGGGGAAACAAGAGTTTGGGCGCGGTTATGGGTCGGGTTGAGGACAATTCGCGGGTCAACCCGTAGCCCGGAATGTGGTGGGGTCAGTTCGATGTGGTCCCGCCAGGTGGTAGGGTCACGAGGGTGCTAGGCCCAAGTTTAGATAACCGTCGTACGGGTTCGTGGATGCGTTCGACCAGAATCGGATCGTGGGGGCCGGGGATGGCCTTTGTGGGAATTGAAACTAGTGAGATGACCAAGTTTGGAGGTAGTGACTCCAAGGTTTTGGAAACTGCAGCGATGACGGAAATATGGTACGTGTACTAGAAAGAGTTCGGGTGTACGAGAAAGGTACGACGAATAAGAAAGGAAGCGAACATGTGTTAAGAGGATAGAAGTGATCATTTTTTTTTTGTGAAGTGAAGGTGCGAGGAGAGTATCCTTTGGACCAGGAGTGAGAGTTAGTGTTGTTTTACATCTTAGAGGTGATTCCTCGTTAGTTTGGATTTGGGTTTCGCGCGTGTGTGATATTATGGCCATGTGTGGCATAATTGGTTTTGTAAAGTATAGTAGTGGAGACTATACCGGCGCATGTGTGTTTTTGGAGACTTAGAAGGAACATTCGGGATGAATGTTTCTAAGGGGGGAAGAATGTTACACCCCGTAGTTCCAGGGTATGTATGTGAGGACGTGCGTACGAGAATACGACAGAAATTTTGGAAGGAAAGAAAGATGTGATTTTTCGACGGAAAAGTTTCCGGATTTCGTGAAGGAAAAAGGTTCGTTGATAGGAATTGGATTCCCAGATTTGGTATTTGGGCTTCTTGAATTATATTAGAATTATGGGATTTTATTTTCGGAATTGGTCACGTGGGGCCCACGGGAGAAATTTACGGTTTTGTGGGGCCCACTTTGTTTTCGAGATTTTGGCCATTATGGATATTTTCGGAAGATGAAATATTTTGGACGAGTAGGAGGGCGACACGTGTCACCCCCCTAGGTGGCCTTGTGGCCGAAATTGTGTGACAAGTGGCCAAGACAAGTTGCCAAGTCTTGCTAGATATTTTGTGTGGACAAGTGGCTTGTGGGACCCACACACACTTGTCCCCAATCTCAACCACACACTTGCCTTCATCCTAGCCCTTGGTTGTCCTATATATACACTACTAGTTGATGAAAACTTCCACACTTAACCATTTCAAGACTTGAGAAAACCCTCCCTCTCCCTTATGTTGCTCTCGGCTTTGCCATGATTTCTTGAGCAAATTTTGTCCAACAATTCTTAAACTCTTAAGTGTTCTTCCCTAAGGTGTTAGGAAGATTGTGTACCAAGAGTTGGAAAAGATTTCACACCCCTAACCTCTATTTTGTGCCTTGGCCGAAAGTTGTCATCTTTGGAACCCTAGTGTTCTTCACTTTTTGGAGTTGGTTCTTGAAGAGAAGTTGGTTAGGAGCTTCTATGGGTTGCTTGTAGCGGATTGGAACATAAATATTTGGAGCTAAGACTTGCTTGGAGCGACTTTAAGAACTTGGATATTTTTTTGGGCTATTGAGGTAGTAAACCTTAACCTCTTTGTGAATTGGTCATTATACATATTATAAGTATATTATGGATTATATAATATATGGAGTAAAAGTTTGGAAGAGTTGGATCTTGTTAACTTGTTAAAAGAAAGGATTGGTCGTTTGCCATTAAAATGGTAAAAACGTATCTTACTTGTGAAGAAGTAATTAACAAAGTAACTATAACTTATATTAAGATGGAATATAAGTTGGATGACTAATGAAGTAATTGGATAAGTAAAATGGACAAAGTTGGCCAAGGACCCCAACTTAAGGACTGTATTTACTTTGGACTGTATTTATATTGGACTGTATTTACATTTCTGTTAAGGGGAATATTTTTCAATCGCGTTCCGTTTGGGCGTGTGATCCCCTTTTTAATTATTGTATTGTTATGAAGGCGTGATAGTAAACCGCAAGCACGGGCGCGTAATCCCCTTCTTTTACTTATTGTTATTATGGAGGCGTGATAGTAAACCGCGTTACCGTTTGGGCGTGTAATCCCCTTCTTTTTGTTTAATTATTACGCCTTATATATATATGGTATATATATTACGGTTATTCGGGCCTTGGAGAAAGATGGAAAAGTGAGTAAAACGGGAAGTCCGCGAATTTCCGTAGAATTAGAGGGCTTTTTTATTGGTATAAGTCTTCAATGGTGAGTAAGGTTTGATAGAAGTACTATGACCATTTTAGGAGTGGAGTACTACGTGTGGCGTGATCTACTTGGCTTAAGGAGTAGCCGACGGGTTGAAGTACTTGGAGCGTTTTGCTATTTGTCGATAATCGCCGCGAGGTATGTGAACCTCTTCCTATCTGTTCTAGCATGATTGTTGTGAACTATGTAGTACGGTGAGCGACGTGTGCTAAACGAGTTTTGGTTGGTTTAAAACATAGGGTGTTATAATAGCTTTATGGGAAGTTAGTTATAACGGCGTTATGTAGGTAAAAAAATGGTTTATTGATTGTAGAAGTTAAGAGACTTGATCTTAAAAGATAAGAGACTTGACTTATAAACGACTTGATTTTGAAAGTTAAGAGACTTGATCTTGAAAGATAAGAGACTTGACTTATAACGACTTGTTTTCGGAAAAAGATAAGTAACTTGATTTTAAGTATAGGTTACTTGTTTTGAAAAGAGTAAGTTCTTTGGGTTCTAAAAGAATACTTGTTGTTGTCTTGAAAGATAAGAAACTTAACTTATAAATGACGTTTTATGAAATGTTAAGGACTATGAATTTTGTTAAAAAGTTGTGAAACCTCATTCGTGAGTAATGAGTACTTGGCTTTTAAAGAATAATGTATTACTGATTTCGGAAATGAGAATAAGTATCGAACAAACCATTGCAGTGTTAATAAAGGAGATGTATTGACTAATTGTTATTAAAACCAGTAGAAACCTCCATCTGCATAGAAGCTAAGATAAGACAAAATTGTATTACATTTCCTAGATCATGGTCAGAATAAGATTGTTATAAACAAGAATAAACGGCTCACACATAAGACTTATGTTACTCAATTGTTTTAAAAGAGATTAAGACTATGAGTTATGAAACCTTTCTAAAATAAGAGACTTGAGCATTTGAAATTAGGCAATTTGTTACTTGATTTTACAAAGGGAAGTGTTTTGGTTTACTTAAAAAGATAGTCACTCTATTTTCATACTACGGATATCGTGTGACTTTTGTGAAAGAAACGGATCTTTTGAAAAGAGTTAATGTATGTAGTACTTTGGGGTTAAAACCCGGATTTGTTGTAATACAATATAAGTCCATGAGTATGATGAACTTGCCTATGCTTGTGGTGATAGCCTTTGTTGTGCAAGTGTTGTATTTACGGCTACCGCTCTCTCGGCGAGGGCGGCTGATTTGTTATGAGTGATTCTTTATCGAGTCCCACGGACGGGCCGAGACACGATTCCACTGGTTCTTTATCGAGTCCCACGAGACGGGCCGAGACACGATTCCACCGGTTCTTTATCGAGTCCCACGAGATGGGCCGAGACACGATTCCACCGGTTCTTTATCGAGTCCCATGGGACGGGCCGAGACACGATTCCACCGGTTCTTTATCGAGTCCTGGGATGGGCCGAGACACGATTCCACACGATTTATACCTAGATCGGCGGTGAGAAATGAGTTCCACGTACGGAGGATGACTTTGAGCGCGTGAGTCCCTGACTTGACATGACTGCTTTTATGTTTGTGAACTGTAGTTTTGTTATCATGCATGTCTCCTGTTTTTAGATAGACTATTATGATTTCATTTACAGTATTTTCAGTTTCACATACTTGGTACCTGTTGTACTGACCTCCTTCGGCCGCTCACGCCGCAGTAGAGGTACATCGGTTGTGGATCCTCGCTCATAGGATCACAGTTCAGCGTGTTGGGAAGCCCCGTTTCTTCGGAGGCTTATCTTTTGGTATGTTACCCTGAGTCTGTAGGTTCTTGTACATTCAGGGGTATGGCGGGGCCCTGTCCCGTCATAGTTGTTGGCACTTTCTTAGAGGTCTGTAGTACTGTTGTGGGCAGGGTTGTAAAGGATGTAACTGTTCAGATTCTGTATATATATGCAAGAAGGCAACTGTTTGGGTTGGCCTGTTTTATTATCATATCTCTTGTTCATGTTCATGTTTTTATTTTCGCTGATTTTCTCTGATGTTGTATCACTAGGGTGCCCGGGGTAAGGCACCAGTCACGGGCCCCGGTTCGGGTCGTGACATAGTTATACTTGAGTATATTATATGAAGATAGAAGATTGATAGAACTGAACTATAGTTACATTGGTTTGTATTTACAGTAGACTTGTAATATTAATGTGGGGCAGTGTTGTACACGTCCGGTTAGACGTGTAACCCCCTTGGAGTTGTTGGCTCGGTAACGGGCCTTGATAGGGGAGGTGCTGCCGAATTTTCCGTACAATATGGAACCTTGTATTTAGAAATGTTCTAAGAAGGGATATAGGAGTTGATAGACGTTTGTGGCCTTTATAGGTTGAATTACTACGAGTAGCGTATTCTACTTGGAGGGTGGAAAAGGCTAGCAGTGTTACAGTACTTTGGAGCGATTTGCTAATTGTCGATAATCGTCGCGAGGTATGTGAACCTCTTCCTATCTTTTCTAGCATGATTGTTGTGAACTATGTAGTACGGTAGACGTACATGTGCTAAATGAATTTGGTTGGTTTAAAACATAAAGTGTTATAACGGCTTTATGGGAAGTTTGTTATAACAACTTTATGTAGGTAAAGAAATGGTTTGTGGTTTTTAAAAGATAAGAGACTTGACATATAAATGACTTGATGTGAAATATTAAGGACTTGGTTTGTGTTAAAAAGTTGTGAAACCGCTTTTATGAGAAATGGGTAATTGGGTTTTAAAAGGAATAATATTATATTCGGAAATGAGAATAAGTATCGAACAAACCACTGCAGCGTTAATAAAGGAAAATATATTGACTAATTAATTATTATTAAAAACCAGTAGAAACCTCCATCTGCATAGAAGCTAAGATAATACAAAATTTTATTACATTTCCTAGATCATGGCTGCTTTAATAAGGATCATTATAATCAAGCATTAATTTTCTTAATTTTCCAAAGTAAGGAACTTGATTTCTAAAAGAAAAGAGACTGGGGGAATTGAAGAGTTTTTGGTTTAAAAAGGAAAGTATGGAAGTTGTTTTGGTTTTTACTTAAATGTTGGTCACTCTATTTTGATATTACGGGTATCGGGTGACCTTTGTAAAAGAAATGGATCTTTTAAAAGAATTTAACGTACGTAGTACTTTGGGGTTAGAACCTGGACTTGGCATAAAATGAAAGTACCTTGAGTTGTGTGTAACTTGCCTATGTTTGCGTGTGATAGCCTTGTCGTGCTAGTATTGTATTTCTATACCACCGCGTCTCTCGATGGAGGGCCGGCTGATTTGTTATGATCTTACTTGGACGCATCGGTGTGAGCGACGAGCATTCCGCGGTACACTTCTGTGATTATTATTCCATGGACTAGCTCTCCATGAGGTTTTACTGATTCGACTTGGTATCTGGTAGTTGGCTCTCGTACTTACCCCGAGGTCGTGGCTGATTCGGCTTGGTATCTGGTAGTTAGCCTTCAGACTTGCCTGCTCGGTGTTGTGACGGTCTCGTGATTCCACTGGTATCCGGTAGTTAGTCTTCGCATTGCCCCGCCACGCGTGGCGCATGTGGTATCTGGTAGTTGGCTTTCGTACTTGCTCTGGGTCAGCGTCGTGGTATGGTTCTGTAGATGTTTTGGTACGGCTTGGGTAGCTGGTAGTTGGCTTTCGTCCTTGCCGTCGATTGAGGACGCGCTTTGGTATCCGTAGTTAGCCTTCGCATTTGCCGCACGGTTGTTATGACACAGGTGGGACCTGGTGTTCATGTGTACTCCTTGGTGTTGCTATATCATAGACTGCTGGCAGTGAGGAAGGTATTCCACGGGCACGAATGATGTGGTGGGCGTGAGACCCATATTTATAATTGAGTGATGACCTTGAGGGCGTGAGTCCCTGACTTGACGTGACTGCTTACATATTATATACTGTAGTGGTTATCATATATGTCTCCTGTTTTATATAGACTACTATGATTTCATTTACAGTATTTTCAGTTTCACATACTTGGTACCTGTTGTACTGACCTCCTTCGGGGGGCTGCGTTCATGCCGCAGGTAGAGGTACATCGGTTGTTGATCCTCGCTCATAGGATCACAGTTCAGCGTATTGGGAAGCTCCGTTTCTCCGGAGGCTTATCGTTTGCATGTTTCTCGAGTTGTAGGTTCTTGTACATTCAGGGGTATGGCGGGGCCCTGTCCCGTCATAGTTGTGGTTACATTCTTAGAGGTCTGTAGTACTGTTGTGGGCAGGGTTGTAAAGGATGTAACTGTTCAATTTCTGTATATATGCAAGAAGGCAACCGTTTTGGTTGGCCTGTTTTATTATCATATCTCTTGTTTCATGTTTAAGTTTTTATTTTCCGCTGATTTTCTCTGATGTTGTATCACTAGGGTGCCCGGGGTAAGGCACCAATCACGGGCCCGGGACCGGGTCGTGACAGTCACTAAATTCTACGGAAAATCGGACAACACTTCCTTTGTTTCTACATACTTTGCCACCTTTTTCAAGGCCGAATACAATAACCAAACACGCCGCATTTAAGGCTCAACAATGTAGTTAACAATAGGGGATTACACGCCTACAAGACGTGTAAAATTCCGCCCCACAATTGATATCAAAGTAGTCCACAATACAATGCCATTTTCGGCCAAAAGGTGCAACAACTTATCAAACTTTCCAATTCCTTTCCAATCCAAGTTCTTAGGTCTAACATGTTATATAGTCATAAACAACTTCAACAACTACAATTTCCTTCAATATATATAACATGTGACGACTTATACTTATAATCAACTTGAATTGAAATCTCAAGGGCTAAACATACTAGTTTTCGGATTTAAGGCTACTATCAATCCATAATACTTATCAAACTTCAACACATAAACTTCATGCTAGCAAACATGTAAGGCTAACAACAATATATAATCTTGTAACACTTAAGAGACAAGATTATTACCTTAACGATTCTTAGTCCAACTTCAAACCCGAAGTCGCTCATTAGCAACTTAGAGCCTCTTCTAGACACTTCAATCCGCTACTTAAGACCCTTAGAACAATACCAACAAATTTCCTTCAATCTTCCAAACAAAACCTAGAAAAGCAACTAGGTTTTCTTCTTGCGACTAACACGAAAACAATCTTTTTCCGGGATTTTTCTATTGAGATACACTTACAATACACTCATGAACCTTGGGTTAAAGTCTTGTGGCTAATGAACCATAAACGAAAATTTTTCTTCTTTCTTTCTTAGCAAACCCGAGAGCTCACAATGGCACACACAAGTTCTCTCAATTTTTCTAAGTGTTGGAAGACAAATCTTGCTACTAGTGTGCTTATATAAAACATTGGAGGGTCTAGATTATAACACTTGTTAAGTTTGGAGGGAAGAGATCAAGCCAAGTGGCCCTTGGACTTAGTCAACAATGTCAAGCTCTTTAATTAGCAAGACTTAGTCTTCTACCATGGTCAATGACCATAATACCCTTGCATTAATTCGACCAAGCCATGTGGGAGGGGTGCCACGTGTCGCCCTCCCATTCGTCCATAAAATTATGTAACCCTTGTGAGCCCCACAAAACGTAAACTCCCTCGGGTGGGCCCCACACTACCAAATCCGTAAAATAAATTTCCATAATGAAAATACATTCCATAATCCTCAATTAATGCATTTTGAGAATCCAATTCTCTTCAACGAACATTTTTCCCTTTCCGACGTTCGGATGATTTTCCGTCGGAAAAACAATTCTTTCTTTCGTACTCTTTCAAGTCTTGTGTTCCTTACTTACATTCTCTTAAACATGTCCTGGAGTTACGGGGTGTAACATTATTCCCCCCTTAGAAACATTCGTCCTCGAATGTTCTTTCGGAGTCCAATCTAATTAGATAGCGACATAGTCTCCTTTTACTGCACCCTTCATACTACATATGCCACCCATGACCACATAACAATACTTATACTAAGATGTCAACCTTGGCACTCACGAAGCCAACTTGTCCATACTCATAATGACCTCAAAGTCTGTCGTAATCATCTCTACTAGGTTTACTAGGTCCGACGATCAGATAATCACCGGCAATTCTCATACCCGCCGCCTACCACCCCAAACACTCACTGCGTAGTTACCTCGAAAGGTTCTTATGGATTCGTGCTCTACTCCTTTACACTTGGTTGCTATCTTTCATCGGTCGCATTTCTTCCGCATACTTCCAACTCATACTAGCATACATACATAACTTCCATACCGATTCTGGCCTCTAATCTTTGGAGTCACTCTATAAAACAATATAAGGCCATTTCCGGCTTTCACGACCTGGTTCCGGTGGAACGCGTCCACGAACCCGTAGAACAATTAACTAGACTTGGGACTTGCACTGCGTGATCGCCACGACCCGCTCGGCCCGTGGATCGTGCCTTACCCGCACCAAGTAGTCATACATCGAGAAATCAGCGAATATAAAACAAGACATGAAATGAGAAACAGCTTGCCTTCGCATATATATATAAAAATCGAACACGAACAGTTACATCCCTTTTACAAACTCGCCACAACAAGCATTCATGCACTTCTAAGAATGTTAGAATAACAACGACGACGGGCCCGCCATACCCCGAATGTAGCACCTACAACAACAGGGGAATATACCAAAGATAAGCCTCCGAAGAAACGGAGCTTCCCAGAACGCTGAACTGTTATCCTAAGAGCGAGGATCGACGATCGGTGTACTTACCGCAGATGAACGCAGCCCGGGCGAGGTCGACAACAGTACCAAGTATGCGAAATCAAAAATATCAGAAATGAAATCATAATAGTCTATATAAAACAGAAGACATATATGATAACCAATTTACGATACACAATATGTAAGCAGTCATGTCAAGTCAGGGAATCACGCCCTTAAAGTCATCACTCAAATATAATCATGGGTGTCATGCCCATAATATCAATCATGCCCGTGGAATTCCTTCCTCACTGCCGGCAGTCCATGATATAAAAACACCAAGGAATACACATGAACACCAGGTCCCACCTGTGTCATAATAAAATCGTACGGGGTAAGTACGAAGGCATAGCCGACTACTAAAACCCACAGTACCAACAATGCCATAAACTGTATCACGAGGTCTTTCTAGACCGCCACATGATCCAAGCTGGCCACTCGCCCGCAGTATCAATGTGCGCGTCTAATCCTGTTACTTCCCGCAACTCCGCATAGGCCACACACATAGGCCCGCATGAGGTATTCCCCGTATCGAGGGTAGCTACTCCTCGGCATCGTCCTGGACTCGTAGTCCGCATGGCCACATAGACCGCATGGCCACATAGACCGCACACTAACCTGGAACTCTCGTAGCTCCGCATAGGTCCCCTGAACCCGCATGAGGTATTCTCGAATCATAGTCACACAGACTGCCTGAGGTGTACCTCGCATCGAGGGGCAGCTTAACCCCCGGTATATCATGTCAAGAGGTGAGTGATATAATACTAACATAACGACTTATCGTTAAACAACATAAGCACAACAAGGGAAACCCCCTTACACAACCATCACAAGACACTAACACACGTAGCATCCTAACATGTTTACTTATCAAATCAACAAGAAAGTATTACAAGGCTATCACAAACCAACATAGTCAAGTTATTCACACAAGATACTTTCTATTTTATGCCAACATGTTCGGGTTTTTATCCCCAAAGTACTTCATACATTATCTCTTTAAAAAGATCATGTTTCTTTCACAAGAGTCACACGATACCCGTAGTATTAAAAAATAGAGTAACTATCTTTTTAAGTAAACCAAAACAATTTCCCTTTTTAAAGACAAGTAACAACCTTCTTTTCCAAAAGTTCAAGTTTGCCTAAGTTCAATTACTCAAGTCTCTTATTTTCGAAAGGTTTCGTAGTTCATAGTCTTAATCACTTAATAATATAATTCACGTTTAAAACAATTTGAGAAACATATGCCTTATGTGTGAGTAGGTTATTCTTGTTCATAACAATCTTATTAAAGCAGCCATGATATAGGAAATGTAATATCATTTTGTCTCATCTTAGCTTCTATGCAGATGGAGGTTTCTACTGGTTTTAATAATACTTAATTAGTCAATACATTTCCCTTTATTAGCTACTGATGGTTTGTTCGATACTTATTCTCATTTCCGAAATCAATATAAGGCGTTCATAATCAATTAAGTAAACCGTTCCTTTTATCTCTCTTAAGTCGTTATACCTAACTTCCTATAAAGCTAGTATAACTCTTAAGCTTTTAAAACCAAGTATTACTCTTCTTTAAAAAAACGATTCTTAATTCTTTTGAAATACTTCAAGATTCTTATTATTTAGACTCAAGTCAAAAGACATCGCAAAGAAAACTACGCTCGCTTAACACACGTACGTCTACCGTACTATATATATTCTTTTTAAATATCATGCTCAAGAGGATAGGAAGAATCACATACCTCGCGACGATTATCGACAAATAGCAAAACGCTCCACCGCTAAAACCCGGCTAGCCTTGTCCACCTTTCAAGTAGAACATGCTACTCGCAGAACTTTCAACCGATAAAGGCCATATACGTCTATCAACGTCTAGACTACTCTGTAGAATATCCTAAGCAGAGGGTTCTCTATTCTACGGAAAATCGGGCAAAGACTTCCTACAGTTAAACTACACAAGTTCATCAGAAATACAGTCCTATGTAAGTACAGTTCAATCTTTTTCTTTAATATTGTTCTGATGTGATTTCAGTTCAATTCTCTTCTTTAATATCCTTCTATATATCTTATACTCACTTCTATACTACTACAGTATGTAATTTCCAATTACAATAGAAGGACAAGAGTATTTACCTCGATAAGCCCAAAATTATCCAAGATTTAATGTCGATCCTGAGCAACGTTTAGCTCCTACTCTGGGCGCTCCAACCCGCTCCAAACAACCCTTAGAAGTTCCCAAACCACTTCTACTAATACTTCAACCAACTATGAAGTTTTTCCTTAGGGTTTCGTTTTGTGACTGAAGGGAAGTATAGTAGTATTTCTGGGCTTTTAGTATAGGGGTAACCTTGGAATACTACAAGGTATTTGGGCCAAGGTATTTTGGAATAGTAACAATACTTGGAGAATACTTTTCTACCACGGGGGGGGGGGGGTATTTCACGAGAACAACTAGGAAAAAGGGGGGGATGTTTCGGCCAAGGCTTCACAAAGGGGGAGGGGGTGTTTCGGCTAGCTCTACTAGGAAGGGGTGGAGGCTTGGACGAAAACTACAACTAAGAGGGGGAGGATTTTAAGACTTAGAAAATGTGTGTGGATGAAGAAGTCTTCAACTACGGGGGGGGTATTTATAGGCCAATCAATGGCCAAGATTAAGGCAAGTGGAGGGCAAGTGGAGGGTGGGGATTTGGGAAAGTGTACCTTATCCATCTACCACAAAAATATCACAAAAATATCCTACCTAATCCTTGACCAAAAACGTGACAAGAATGCCCATTAATGCCGTCCACTTGAGGTGACACTTGTCACCCTCTCGTTGTTCCAAAATATTTCATCTCTCGGAAAAATCCGCAAAAATAATAAATGTCGCAACCGTAATTGTCCCTTCGCAAGGTTCAGAAAACTTTTCGTCGAAAAATAATTCTTTTCGGGGGTTGTGCACAAATTTTTCGTCCCTTGCCTAACTTAAGGCTTAAACTTCAGACGCACGCCTCACGCATACTCTAGAAATACGGTATAACGTTGACCGCCACGTAGCGGAACTACTACCAACTGATCCCACTCTATTCCAGGCTATGGGGCGACCCGTAACAGGTCCTCACCCCGACCCGCCGTCGCACTTAACTCTTATCCTTGGTATGACTTAAAATCTTATGGCCCGAGAGAGCCTTATATATCTAAGGTCTCGGCAATTATCAATATTCTTAGGCTCGCAGTTTCCATGCTCCAAGCCTACCTTACCAGTCCCCCCGTAAACGGGTACAAAAACTTCTCATAATACCATAACCATGTTGTCTCGATCACAACAACCATTACTTACTCTATACGGACCTCATCCGTACAATTCTCTTAAGCCTACCACGTAGCTTAATATATTAACCTGGTATTCCATTAAGTTTCTTAACATGTCTTCTTAAGGGTTCACTGCCCTATCAGACAGCTCATCCTTTCCCAAATATCTCAAAATAAAACACAAGACCTTGGCGAGAATTCATTAATTGTTCCATACCTTCCCGGTATCTAATTAGTCTTTACCAACTCTTGGTAATCTAAAATCATTCTAGGTAACACGCGTCTGACCCTCATACAAAACTCCGTATAGATGTAGGTCAGAATACCAACTATACTATAATCATTACCAACCTGGATACGCAATCCACATAGTCCTTCCTGGGTCACTGCTGCCTTTCTCGTAACTGCAATCAACATAACTCGTTAGGGAGAGACGACCCTAACGACACAGCTCTATCGCACGATCTCAGAGTGAGAAGAATGGAAACCAATCCTAAATGTCCTGCAGCCTCCTGATTATAGATGTGGTGCACAACACACCGATAATCAAGACTCTACTAGACACGGCCGTAGAGACACTTTCCGAGGACTAATCGCTCGATACCACTTTTGTCACGACGACTCATGATCGTGCCCTACCTGGGCACCCTTCCAAACATACAACACCAAAACAACTGCGGAAATAAGTAACACATTTTTTAAAAAAAAACCAAGGCAAAGCCGATAAGGCTGCCATAATATAAATCACCCAAAAAGGGCTTACACTATCCAAAAAAAAAAGATAATTACAACTCTAACCACCCAAATTTACACGTGAATACTGCACTCTAAGATTTGAACACATACTATGACGGACAAGGCCCCGCTGCACTTCGAATATACATAGCCATGACAACTCCGGAACATTGGAGCCATCTCAAAATGCTGAACCAGGATCCTAAGCTCGCAGATCCACAACTGTGTACCTAAACCTGCGGACATGAACGCAGCCCCCCGAAGGGGGTCAGTACAACAGGTACCGAATATGGAACAGAAATAAAGTACAGTAAACAGATCATAACTGTACAAAAGAATGACAGGGGCAAGTATAAAAAGTACATACCAGATCCTGTCGTGTCATTACCCCTTATGAACTTAATTGCACATCATTATCTTTTCCATTCCATTAAGAGTTATAGCCATATCTTACGTACATACTTAGGAGAAGTCATTAAGTTTATTACCATCTAACTTACTTATCTTTCATAACCTAATCCACCCTTTACGGAGGGACGCCTATACTGCCCGGCCCAAACTGGGACGCGATAAAGTCACATAGTCTGCCCATACAGGTATACTGCCCGACCCATTTCTGGGACGCGATAATGTCGTATAGTCTGCCCATAAAGGTATACTGCCCGGCCCATTTCTGGGACGCGATAATATCATATAGTCTGCCCATAAAGGTATACTGCCCGACCCATTACTGGGATGCGATAATGTCATATAGTCTGCCCATAAAGGTATACTGCCCGACCCATTTCTGGGAAGCGATAATGTCGTATAGTCTGCCCATAAAGGTATACTGCCCAGCCCATTTCTGGGACGCGATAATGTCATTTAGTCTTCCCATAAAGGTATACTGCCCGGCCCATTTCTGGGACGCGATAATGTCGTATAGTCTGCCCATAAAGGTATACTGCCCGGCCCATTTCTGGGACGCGATAATGTCGTATAGTCTGCCCATAAAGGTATACTGCCCGGCCCATTTCTGGGACGCGATAATGTCATATAATCTGCCCATAAAGGTATACTGCCCAGCCCATTATCGACGCGATAATGTCATATAGTCCGCCCAAAAGGTATCTCGCGGCCCATTTCTGGGACGCGATAATGTCGTATAGTCTGCCCATAAAGGTATACTGCCCGGCCCATTTCTGGGACGCGATAATGTCATTTAGTCTTCCCATAAAGGTATACTGCCCGGCCCATTTCTGGGACGCGATAATGTCGTATAGTCTGCCCATAAAGTTATACTGCCCGGCCCATTTCTGGGACGCGATAATGTCGTATAGTCTGCCCATAAAGGTATACTGCCCGGCCCATTTCTGCGACGCGATAATGTCATATAATCTGCCCATAAAGGTATACTACCCGGCCCATTTCTGGGACGCGATAATGTCATATAATCTGCCCATAAAGGTATACTGCCCGACCCATTTCTGGGACGCGATAATGTCATATAAAAATCCGGAAATTTAACCCAAAGTACTACGCACCTCTACTCCTTTAGAAATACTCTTTTTCAAATAAAACTTCCCAGATACTAACAACCGTAGTATCAAGTCATATCTACCTTTCAAGACAATTCACAATACCTTTTTAGAAATACATTTACCGGCTTCTAAATCAAGTGACTTCTTTCTTAAAAACCTTAAGCAATTGGTACCTTTAAAACGATTTGCCCTTCTTTATTTCAAATCATTTCTTTACTTACATTACTGAAGAAAACCATTCTTAACTTTCCATAAAGCTATTATAACCCACATCCCATAAAGTCGTTATACTAACTTTATACCTTAGGCAAATACATTCTTTTTATAACCAAGAGACTTATACTTTCAAAATACTTCAAGTCTCTTATCTTTTAGAATCAAGTTTCGTAGTTCATAGTCTTAACACTTCATAACGTAAACTCTTATATTTAAGCAACATATGCCTTATATGTGTGAATGGGTTATACTTGTTTATACTGATCTCATTAAAGCAGCCATGATCTAGGAAATGTAATACAATTTTGTCTTATCTTAGCTTCTATGCAGATGGAGAATTCTACTTGTTTTAATATAATTTATCGTCATTACATTTTCCTTTATTAACGCTGCAATGGCTTGTTCGATACTTATTCTCATTTGTGCCGTAACTTAGCCGAGTCAACTTGACTCCAAATACCTCCTAACGATTCTTACCAACATCCCCCATAAGACTTGGCAAGAACTTAGGATAACCTAGACATAACCCTTACGTAGAGTAAATCAACATACATATTTCTTAACTTCTAAGAGTAGAAGGAAATCATGAAATAATACCACATGTATATTCCATATATAAAATCATGTCAAAAGAAGGAAGAGGTTCACATACCTCGCGACGATTATCGACAATTAGCAAAATGCTCCGAAGTACTTCAACCTTGATAGCTATTCCATCCTTCAGGTATAATACGCTATACCTAGTACTTCAACCTATAATGGTCATAATACGTCCATTAACCTCTAGCTTCAAACGTATAATATTCTAAGTGCAAAGTCACTAAATTCTACGGAAAATCGGACAGCACTTCCTTTGTTTCTACATACTTTGCCACCTTTTTCAAGGCCGAATACAATAACCAAACACGCCACATTTAAGGCTCAACAATGTAGTTAACAATAGGGGATTACTCGTCTACAAGACGTGTAAAATTCCGCCCCACAATTGATATCAAACTAGTCCACAATACAATGCCATTTTCGGCCAAAAGGTGCAACAACTTATCAAACTTTCCAATTCCTTTCCAATCCAAGTTCTTAGGTCTAACATGTTATATAGTCATAAACAACTTCAACAACTACAATTTCCTTCAATATATATAACATGTGACGACTTATACTTATAATCAACTTGAATTGAAATCTCAAGGGCTAAACATACTAGTTTTCGGATTTAAGGCTACTATCAATCCATAATACTTATCAAACTTCAACACATAAACTTCATGCTAGAAAACATGTAAGGCTAACAACAATATATAATCTTGTAACACTTAAGAGACAAGATTATTACCTTAACGATTCTTAGTCCAACTTCAAATCCGAAGTCGCTCCTTAGCAACTTAGAGCCTCTTCTAGACACTTCAATCCACTACTTGAGATCCTTAGAACAATACCAACAAATTTCCTTTAATCTTCCAAACAAAACCTAGAAAAGCAACTAGGTTTTCTTCTTGCGACTAACACGAAAACCATCTTTTTCCGGGATTTTTATATTGAGATACACTTACAATACACTCATGAACCTTGGGTTAAAGTCTTGTGGCTAATGAACCATAAACGAAATTTTTTCTTCTTTCTTTCTTAGCAAACCCGAGAGCTCACAATGGCACACACAAGTTCTCTCAGTTTTTCTAAGTGTTGGAAGACAAGTCTTGCTACTAGTGTGCTTATATAAAACATTGGAGGGTCTATATTATAACACTTGTTAAGTTTAGAGGGAAGAGATCGCAGTGCCGCCCTCGACTTAGTCAACAATGTCAAGCTCTTTAATTAGCAAGACTTAGTCTTCTACCATGGTCAATGACCATAATACCCTTGCATTAATTCGACCAAGCCATGTGGGAGGGGTGCCACGTGTCGCCCTCCCATTTGTCCATAAAATTCTGTAACCCTCGTGGGCCCCACAAAACGTAAACTCCCTCGGGTGGGCCCCACACTACCAAATCCGTAAAATAAATTTCCATAATGAAAATACATTCCATAATCCTCAATTAATGCATTTTGAGAATCCAATTCTCTTCAACGAACATTTTTCCCTTTCCGACGTTCGGAAGATTTTCCGTCGGAAAAACAATTCCTTCTTTCGTACCCTTTCAAGTCTTGTGTTCCTTACTTAAATTCTCTTAAACATGTCCTGGAGTTACGGGGTGTAACATATTCTTTACTTGCCCCTACACCCGCTTGATTTGGAAGAGCATAAGGGAATGGTTGGGTATTAGAAGAGAAATGACAACTGTTGAAAGCTCTCTTAAGTGGATCAAGAAAGACCACCGCGGGACAAGCATCCGAGCCAAATCTATCTTGCTTGCCTTTTACATAGTGGTCTATGAGATTTGGAGGACAAGAAATACATTGCTCTTTGAAGGCACAAGCTTACCGGCAGAGGAGGTCATTGCAAAGATTAAAACAACATCTTATATAGTTCTTTATGATTTAATCCCCTCTTGTAACGACACCTATGAGTGACCGCCCCTCCCCTCCTCCATTTCTTGTTTATATTACGTTGAGGATTGAGAACCCTCAATGACTGATTGTAGCCACCTTTCTTTCCGTTATTAGTAATAATATTTGCATTTACCCAAAAAAAAAAAATGATCATATGATATGTGTTATGAAGATTGATAAGTGTTATGGAAGTTTAGAAGCTCAAATCCGAAAATGACATGTTGAGTCATTTGAAATTGAATTACAATTTGGTCGTTTAATAGAATCGTCGCATGTTATCTACTTGAAGATTATAGTTGTTATAATCAATTCCGGCTTTATAACATGTTATACTAAACAACTTGGATTGAAAAGGAATTGGAAAAGACATTGTATTGTTGTCCCTAATTGCCGAATGGACATGGTATTTGTGGACTAGTTTGATATAATTGTGGGGCGGAATTTTACACGTCTCGTAGGAGTGTAATCCCCTATTGTTAACTTCATTGTTGAGCCTTAAATGTGGCGTGTTTGGTTATTGAATTCGGCCTTGAAAAAGGTGGCAAAGTATGTAGAAACAAAGGAAATGCTGTCCGATTTTCCGTAGAATTTAGTAGTTTTGCACTTGGAATATTCTACGTTTGAAACTAGAAGTTAATAGACGTATTATGGTCATTATAGGTTGACATACTACGTACGGCATATTGGACTTAGCAAGTGGATTGAACCGAAGAGGTATGTGGAACTTTCCTATCTCTTGAACATGAATAGTTGTAAGTATATAGTACGGTAGACGTACGAGGTTTTGACAAATTTAGTTCCTTTGATATCCTTGGCTTATTATAATAAATGTCCAAGTTGGTTGAGTTAGGGAATTAACTCACTTGTTTAAAATATTAAGGATATCTTACTTTCTAAATGTTAAGAGACTTAAAGTATTTTTGAAGGTATATGACACTTGTTTTGTTTGGAAAGTTTAAGTCTCTCGGTTATAAAGAAGAATGTAAGTTTCTAAAGTATAAAGCTAGTATAACGGCTTTATGGGAAGTTGGTTATAATAGCTATATGGAAAGTTAAAGAGTGGTTTAGTCTAAGAAATTTAAGTATGAAAAATGACTTGAAATAATGAAAGGCATAAAGGCATCAACTACTTAAATTTTTAAAAGAAAGAAGTCACTTGATTTAGAAGCCTAAATGTATTTCTAAAAGGTATTGTGACTTGTCTTGAAAAGTAGTTATGACTTGATACTACGGTTATTAGTATCTTGGAGTTTTATATGAAAAAGAGTCATTTTAAAAGATTAGAAGTACGTAGTACTTTGGGTTAAATTCCCGGATTTTGTAATGACATGTTAGTGCCTTAAGTAAACTAAAATGAGAGTGTATATGAATAAGACTAATAAGAAGTTAGGGGGATTTCTTAACTTGCTTATGTAATGTATGATAATCCGGTAGTGCTTATGTGATGTATGATAAGCTGGTAGTGCTTATGTTATGTATGATAGCCGGTTGTGCTAGTGATTTATTGTGCATTACGGGGTCATTCCCCGGGTTTGTGGCATTTGCATATTCTGTGGATTGGCTACCCATGATGCGAGGAATACCTCATGCAGGTGAAATAGTCCCATACGGGGCGGACCAGTCCTATGCGAGGAATACCTCATGCGGGTCTACACGACCTATGCGGGCGGATAGGGTCTATGCGAGGAATACCTCATGCGGGTCCATACGACCCTTGCGGGTGAAATAGTCCCAGGAGTAGGATTGCTTAATGATACTGCGGGCGGGTGGCCCTGCTTTGATCATGACCCTCCTATTTTTATGCAGTAAAGTATAATCTTGTTTACTCTCATTGTTAGTAAGGCATAATGTACTGTTTTATGAGTTATCATACATGTCTCCAGTTTTATTTTAGACTTATGATTTCACTACGATTTTCTGGGCCACATATTTGGTACATGTTGTACTGACCTCCTTCGAGGGGCTGCGTTCATGCCGCAGGTAGAGTATACAGGTTGATGATCCTCACCCTTAGGATCACTGTTCAGCTGTTGAGAAGCTCCTTTACTTCGGAGGCTTATCCCTGGTATTGTCGGTTGTTGTACATTCAGGGGTATGGCGGGGCCCTGTCCCGCCACATTTGTTATTCTTAGAGGTCTGTAGTCACATTTGTGGATTAGGTTTGTAAGAACAGAGATGTACTGTTTTAATTTTGTATTATGTATATTTTACGGAAGGTAGCCTCATCGGCTAGCCTGTTGTTATTCTTATGTTTAAGCATTTTATAAGTTGTGTATGTTCCGTTGCTATTCTCTGATGTATACCTGAAAGGGGTGACCAGGTAGGGCACCAGTCGCGGGCCCGGGGTCGGGTCGTGATAAAAGTGGTATCAGAGCAGTTAGTCCTCGGAAAGTGTCTACAAACCGTGTCTAGTAGAGTCTTGGTTATCGGTGTGTTGTGCACCACATCTATAACCAGGAGGCTGCAGGACATTTAGGATTGGTTTCCATTCTTCTACTCTGAGATCGTGCGATAGAACTGTGTTGTTAGGGTCGTCTCTCCCTAACGAGTTATGTTGATTGCAGCTACGAGAAAGGCAGCAGTGACCCATGAAAGATTATGTGGATTTCGTATCCAGGTTGGTAATATTTGTAGTATAGTTGGTATTGTGACATACAGCTATACGGATTTATATATGAGGGTCACATATGTGTTGCCTAGAATGATTATAGATTGCCAGGAATTGATAAGGACTAAATAAATACCGGGAAGGTATGAATAATTAATGGACTCTCAGCAAGGTTTTACGTGCTAATTTAAGATAATTAGGACATGATGAGCTGTCTGAGAAGGAAATGGACCCTTAAGAAGTTTAATTAAGGGACTTAATGGAAGACTATGTTAATAGATTAAGCTACGTGGTATGATTAAGAGAATGGTACGGGTGAGATCCGTATGGAGTAAGTATGGTTGTTGTGGTCAAGACAACACGATTATGATATTATGAGAAGTTATTGTACCCGTTTATGGGGGGGGGGGGGACTGATAAGGTAGGCTAGGAGCCTGGAAATTGTGAGCCCAAGAATGTTGATAACCGCCGAGACCTTAGGTATATAAGGCCTTCTCGGGTAGTAAAAATATAAGTCAGCCCAAGGATAAGAGTTAAGTATGACGCCGAATCGGGTTGAGGGACTATTAAGGGTCGCCCCATAGCCTGTAATGGAATAAGATCAGTTGGTAGTACTCCCACTACGTGACAGGGTCACGAGGGTGCAAGGCCCGAGTCTAGTTAATCATTTTACGGGTTCGTGGACGCATTCCACCGGAACCAGGTTGTGAGAGCCGGAAATGGCATTATGTTGTTCAGAATAGTAACTCCAAAGATTGGAAGCCCGAATCATTATGAAGGCTATGTATGTATGCTAGAATAAGTTTGGAAGTACGGGAAGAGTACGACCAGTAAGAAAGAGAGCAACCAAGTGTAAAGAAATGGAGCTTGGATCCATGAGGACCTTTCGAGGTAACTACACCCGTGAGTGTTGGGTGGTAGCTGAGCGGGTAGATAATAATTACCGGTAACGATACAGTCGTTGGACCCTAGCAGACCCAGTAGAGCCGTTATGACAGACATTGAGGTCATTATGAGTACGGGCTAGTTGGCCTCTTGTTATGCCAACATGGACTACAGAGAGAGATTGATTCGGTACGCTTTCCGGCAGTTTGCCATCGAGTGGAAAGGAAGAGAAGTGGTGGTAACCAGTGAATTATCCTTCCTTATTTGACATTGTTGATTTTAATAAGCTGTGTGACTTGTTCATTGGAGGTAAATTAATGCAGAAAGTAAGAAATACTCGAATTTGAAAGATTTTATGCTAAGTGCCCTTGGATGTACTTGGAGTTGGTTTGGTGTGGCGGTCAGGGCCACGACCTTCCGGATAAGTTTAGGATAGCGTGTAAGCAAGAATAAAATGAGTATGAGTGCTGCCGGCAGAACGCTGAGGGCATCTTTGGTAGGTTTTGAAAATCTACACGATTTTAAGGCGGTGCGTGATGATTAGATATTTATAGGACCGCGAGAGGACCATGTGATTAGGGTTGTGACTCCAAGGAATGTTTTTAAGGGAGATAAGTTCTCTCCCCTACGTAAAAGGATAGTTTTACGTATTATGGGGTTATGTGTACCCATGTCGTTAGACGAAGGATGAGAGACTGGTAAGGTCTTCAGTATCGTCATGCCATAGGTTACAGTTTTAGATAACCGTGGGAAAAGTATTGTGTTGGGGTAATTGAGAACGACGTTAGGAAATGGTCGAGGAAGTGTCGTAAGGACATAAATCCAGGTAGTACGCATGCCTGAAACTGTATGATTATGAATCAAGATAGGAATACTTTTGCTAATAATAAACATAAGGAAGGGTTATGACCAGAATGATAAAAGAGAATGCAACTAGGGTTATGTAAGTTGCGCGAGATATGATTACCCCAGACTAGAGTAAAGACCATTAGTAAATAATGGGCAGTAAGAACACCTCGAGGGAAGGTGGTAGCATCTGTATTGACGAGAAAGATAGTAAGAAAATACGGAGGGGTAAGGGACCCCAGAACAACTTGAAATATCTTATAAAAGAAAGACGAGTAGACGCTCGAACGATAAGAAATTTTGACAAGTCATTGGATTATGTAATACCATGAATTGAGGTTGAACACCTGGCTATTACCTCTACGAGCTGGGAGAGAATAATAGGATTGCTACTTGACGAGATCAAGGAAATCTCCCCCCCTAAATTGTGATTGACAGGAAGTCTTAGCCATGTGGCAAGCAAAGGAATCCAATCTAAGTTGGTGACCAAGTTGGTTGCAACAGAGAAAGGGAAACATGAACCATAATTGAGATTAAGGATGCCGAATACTTCGCAAGTATGAGGAAGACCTCCAGTTATTGGAAGATAAGTTAACCACGACTACAGTTCTAGCCCCTCCTGAGAGACTAGAGGGTTAGGTATTTATTGTAACACGTTGGGTGTTGGGCTAGGTTGTGTGCTGACGCAACACGATAATGTTAGAGCATATGTTTCCCGGCAGTTAGGGAAGCATGAAAGGAAATTACGCCACTCACGATTTAGAGTTGGCGGTAGTTAATCATGCCTTGAAGATTTGGAGGCATTACGTATCTATAGACTTCATGTGGATATTTGTGCAGACCACAAGAGCCTCCGGTATATCTTCAGACAGAGGCAGCTGAATTTGCGACAGTGACGGTAGTTAGAGTTACTCAAAGGATTGTGTTATTGATATCCTATACCACCCGGGGGAAGCCGAGATGATTACAGACGCTCTTAGTCATGTTTTTATGGGTAGTCTGCCAGATGGGCAGCCAGATAGACATGACGTGGTCCATAAGATTCATCAGCTACCGAGCCGAGTGGTTCGATTAATTGTTTCCAAGGTTAATGATGTTTAGATCCGAGAGGTTGCCGAGTCTTTCGTCGTTTAGGAGGTAAATAGGCGACAGTATGATGGTCTAGTTATGATTTGGTATCGAGATACAGCTATTCGAGAAGATAAGAACATGTTTGATTAGCACCGGATGGGGTGCTGTGATATGAGGATAGATTGTGTGTACCCGGTGCTGCAGGACTAGTCAGCAGGTTTTAGGAGAGGCACGCAGTGCTTATTGCTCAAATTGTTCGGGGTCAACTAAGTTGTGTCGTTACCTCAGATGTATGTATTGGTAAGATAGCCTGAAAAGGGACGTAGCAGAGTTGTTACTTAATGTCCGAATTTGTAACAGGTCAAGGTTGAAACCTAGAAGCCAAGTGGTCTATTGCAGGCGATTTAGATCCCGACTTAGTTATGGGATATAAATTAATATGGATCTTGTTACAGGGTGGCATCGTACTCAGAGGAAGTGCGACTCCCTGGGGGTCATGGTGAATAGGCTGGCGAAACCAGCCGTGTTCTTCCGGATTGGGACCACTTACTCGGCTGAGGTTTATGCTAACTTATATAGTAGGGATATTGTAAGACTGCACGACATTCCTACGTTTATGATGTCAGACATATGAGCTCGGTTACGGATAACTTCTGGAGATTTTTTTACAGAAGGGATTAGGGACACAGGTGGGTCTTAGTGTTGCATTACACCCTCAGACTGACGGGTAGACAAAGCGTACTATCCCGACACTTGAGGATAGGTTGCGGGCCGATGTTGTTGATTTCAGAGTTGCTGGGAGAATTATTTGCCTCTTGTTGAGTTACGTACGATAACAGATACCCTTCCAGTATTCGGATGGCCATGTATGAGGCCTAGTATGTAAGAAAGTGTAGATCGCCAGTTGGATGGTTCGACGTAGGCGAGGTTCAGCTATTTAGTCCAGACTTGATTCAGCGGACTGTGGATAAGGCGAAGCTTATCCGGGAAAGATTATTAGTAAGCTCAGAGTCAGCAGAAGCTTTATGCAGATAACCGACGTTGACACATTGGGTTCAGGTTGACATTTTAGTATGAGTATTGTTATGTGGCCTCGTGTGGTATTATTGGTATGTAGGGGTCGTAAAAGAAGACTATGTCGCTATTTTTAAGTTTGACTCCCAAAAGAACATTCGGGGACGAATGTTTCTAAGGGGGGAAGAATGTTACACCCCGGAATTCCAGGATATGTTTATAAGAACGTACGTAAGAACTAGAAATTGTTAAGATTTGAGACGAGTAAAAAAATTTATCGGAATTATGGAATTGTCGGAAAACGAAATATTGCGACATACGGGAGGGCGACACGTGTCACCCCCCCCCCCCCCCTTTGTGGTCTTGGACGAAATGGCATGGATAAAATGGTCATTTGACCATAATTTAATTGACCAAGTCTTGCTAAGACAAAGAGCTTGACATTGTTGACTTGTCAAAGGGCCACTTGGCTTGACCTTTAATGAATTGCATCTAAGCCAACCATTTGTGTGGATCTTGACCCTTCCTAGTGTTATATAAGCTTACTAGTATCAAGACTTTGTCATTCTACACTTAGAGAAAAAATTTAAATCTTGTTCTTGCCCTCTATTTGAAGCTCACGGCAATGGCACATTTCCAAGAGAAATGTTTTCAATTTTTGTCCAATAAGCTCCACACTTTAAACCAAGGTTCATAAGGGTATTGTAAGGGTATCTCAATAGAAAGATCCCAGAAAAGGGGCGTTTTTGTATTAGTCGCAAGGCGGAAACTTAAGGAGTTCTTCAACTTTGAAGTTGGAACTTGAAGATGAGTTCTTCATAAGCTTCTAAGGGTTGCTTGGAGTAGATTGGAACGTCAAAAAGAGGAGCTAAAGTTACTAAGGATCGACTTGTAATCTTGGATCATATTTGGGCTAAATGAGGTAATAATCTTCGTCTTACATTTGTAATTGAAGATTCCATGTTATTATAAGTTAGAAATGATCATGTGATATGTGTTATGAAGATTGATAAGTGTTATGGAAGTTTAGAAGCTCAAATCTGAAAATGACATGTTGAGTCATTTGAAATTGAATTACAATTTGGTCGTTTAATAGAATCGTCGCATGTTATGTACTTGAAGATTATAGTTGTTATAATCAATTGCGGCTTTATAACATGTTATACTAAACAACTTGGATTGAAAAGGAATTGGAAAAGACATTGTATTGTTGTCCCTAATTGCCGAATGGACATGGTATTTGTGGACTAGTTTGATATAATTGTGGGGCAGAATTTTACACGTCTTGTAGGAGTGTAATCCCCTATTGTTAACTTCATTGTTGAGCCTTAAATGTGGCGTGTTTGGTTATTGAATTCGGCCTTCAAAAAGGTGGCAAAGTATGTAGAAACAAAGGAAGTGTTGTCCGATTTTCCGTAGAATTTAGTAGCTTTGCACTTGGAATATTCTACGTTTGAAACTAGAAGTTAATAGACGTATTATGGTCATTATACGTTGACATACTACGTACGGCATATTGGACTTAGCAAGTGGATTGAACCGAAGAGGTATGTGGAACTTTCCTATCTCTTGAGCATGAATAGTTGTAAGTATATAGTACGGTAGACGTACGAGGTTTTGACAAATTTAGTTCCTTTGATATCCTTGGCTTTGTTATACCCCGTAGTTCTAGGGTATGTATGTGAGGACGTACGTACGAGAATACGACAGAAAAATTGGAAAGGAAGAAAGATGTGATTTTTCGACGGAAAAGTTTCCGGTTTTTGTGAAGGAAAAAGGTTCGTTAATGGGAATTGGATTCCCGTGATGGTATTTGGGCTTCTTGGATTATATTAGAATTATGAGATTTTATTTTCGTGAATGGTCACGTGGGGCCCACGGGAGAAATTTACGGTTTTGTGGGGCCCACTTTGTTTTTGAGATTTTCGGTATTTTGGATATTTTCGGAAGACGAAATATTTTGGACGAGTCGGGGGGCGACACGTGTCACCCCCATGTGTCACCTTGGCCGAATTGGAGGGACAAGTGGCTAGGCCGAAATGGCCACTACACTTGGAGCTTGAAATCGTTGGCCATGTGGTGTGGTGGGACCCACACACACATGGCCCAATCTTGACCACCCACTTGCATTAATCTTGACCCTTGAATTCTCTATAAATACCCCCTTAAGTTGAAGACTTATTTTCATCCCACACTTAAGCTTCCAAGGCAAAATACTCCCCTCCCCTTTGTAGTTGTTTCGTCCCCCCCTCCCCCACTTGTGTAGAAAATACTTTGAGTATTATTGTATTATCCCAAATACCTTAGCCTAGTATCCCTAGTTGTATTCCAAGTTATTTCAATACTAGGAGCCCGGAAATACTACTTTATTCCAATAGTCGCAAAGTGAAACCCTAGAAAAATCTTCCTAGCTTGGTTGAAGTGTTAAGAGAAGTTGTTTAGAAACTTCTAAGGGTCGCTTGGAGCGGGTTGGAGCGTAAGGAGTTGGAGCTAAACGTTGCTCAGGATCGACTTATAATCTTGGATAATTTTGGGCTTATCGAGGTAATGATCTATGCCCCCCTATAGTAATTGGGTATTACATGTTGTAGTAGTTATACTTGAGTATATTATATGAGGATAGAAGATTGATAGAATTGAATCAGATTTACAAAGGATCAGATTTACGAGACTTGTGTAGTATATCTGTGAAGTAGAATTGAACACGTCCGGTTAGACGTGTAATCCCCTGGGAGTTGTTGGCCTGGTAGCGGGCCCGAGTAGAGGAGGAGATTTATGTGGTTGCGGGGGGTGGAGGTGATGCCGAATTTTCTGTAGAATAAGGAATCTTGTATGTAGAATATTCTACGAAGAGATCTAGAAGTTGATAGACGTTTTATGGCCAGTATAGGTGGAAGTACTACGAGTAGCGTATTCTACTTGGCGGTGGAAAAGGCTAGCGCGTTGTAGTACTTGGAGCATTTTGCTAATTGTCGATAATCGTCGCGAGGTATGTGAACCTCTTCATATCTTTTCTAGCATGATTGTTGTGAACTATGTAGTACGGTAGACGTACATGTGCTAAGTGAATTTGGTTGGTTTATTGATTTTAAAAGATAAAGGACTTGACTTATATTTGACTTGATATGATATGTGAAGAACTCAAATTGTTTAGAAAGTTGTGAAACCTCATTCGCGAGTAATGAGTACTTGGTCTTTAAAAGGATAATGATTTATTGATTTCGGAAATGAGAATAAGTATCGAACAAACCACTGCAGCGTTAATAAAGGAAAATATATTGACAAATAATTAATTATTATTAAAACCAGTAGAGACCTCCATCTGCATAGAAGCTAAGATAAGACAAAATTGTATTACATTTCCTAGATCATGGCTGCTTTAATAAGAATCATTATAAACAAGCATTAATTTTCTTAAATTTCCAAAGTAAGGAACTTGATTTCTAAAAGAAAAGAGACTTGAGGAATTGAAGAGTTTTTGGTTTAAAAGAAAGACATGGTTTTGTCTTAAATTGGTTTAAAACATAAAGTGTTATAACAGCTTTATGGGAAGTTAGTTATAACGACTTTATGAAAGCAAAAGAATGGTTTTATCATTGGTTTTAAAATGGTAACTTGACTTTAAAAGGAGAAGTGTTTTGGTCTAAAAAGAAGGCATGGTATTGTCTTAATTTGGTTTAAAAAGGAAAGTATGGAAGTTGTTTTGGTTTACTTAAAATATTAGTCACTCTATTTTGATAATACGGGCATCGGGTGACCTTTGTAAAAGAAATGGATCTTTTAAAAAGAATTTAACGTACGTAGTACTTTGGGGTTAAAACCTGGACTTTGGCATAAAATGAAAGTACCTGGAGTTGTGTGTAACTTGCCTACGTTAGCGTGTGATAGCCTTGTCGTGCTAGTATTGTAATTCTATACCACCGCGTCCCTCGATGGAGGGCCGGCTGATTTGTTATGATCTTACTTGGACGTACCGGCAGTGACGGAGCATTCCACGGGTACGCTTCTGCGATTATTATTCCATGGACTAGCTCTCCATGAGGTTTTACTGATTCGGCTTGGTATCTGGTAGTTGGCTCTCGTACTTGCCCCGAGGTCGTGGCTGATTCGGCTTGGTATCTGGTAGTTAGCCTTCGTACTTGCCCCGTTCAGTTTTGTGACGAAGTCTCGTGATTCCGGCTTGGTATCTGGTAGTTAGTCTTCGTACTTGCCCCGGCCACCACGTACGGCACGTGGTATCCGTAGTTGGCTTTCATTTGCCCGGGTCGCCTTCGTGGTATGGTTATGTAGATTTGTTGGTACGGCTTTGGTATCTGGTAGTTGGCTTTCGTACTTGCCCCGGTCAGTTGATGATGCGGCTTTGGTATCTGGTAGTTAGCCTTCAGATTGCCGCACGGTTTTTTTTATAACACAGGTGGGACCTGGTGTTCATGTGTACTTCTTGGTGTTATTATATCATAGACTGCCGGCAGTGAGGAAGGTATTCCACGGGCATGATTGATGTTGTGGGCGTGAGACCCATAGTTATATTTGAGTGATGACTTTGAGGGCGTGAGTCCCTGACTTGACGTGACTGCTTACATATTATGTACTGTAGTTTGGTTATCATATATGTCTCTGCTTTATATACACTACTATGATTTCATTTACGTATTTTCGCCACATACTTGGTACTGTTAGATCGACTCTTCGGGCCGCGTTCATGCCGCAGGTAGAGGTACATCGGTTGTGGATCCTCGCTCATAGGATCACAGTTCAACATTTTGGGAAACTCCGTTTCTCCGGAGGCTTATCTTTGGTATAGTCCCCTGTCAGTGTAGATACTTGTACATTCAGGGGTATGGCGGGGCCCTGTCCCGTCATAGTTATGGTTACATTCTTAGAGGTTTGTAGTACTGTTGTGAGCAGGGTTTGTAAAAGGATTTAACTATTCAGTTTGATATATATATGTATATATTCAGAAAGGTGACCGTTTTGGTTAGCCTGTTTCATACTTTATGTCTTGTCTCATGTTTTAGTTTTTATTTTCACTGATTTTCTCTGATGTTGTATCACTAGGGTGCCTGGGGTAAGGCACCAGTCTCGGGCCCGAGGTCGGGTCATGACAAAAGTGGTATCAGAGCAGTTAGTCCTCGGAAAGTGTCTACAGACCGTGTCTAGTAGAGTCTTGATTATCGGTGTGTTGTGCACCACATCTATAATCAGGAGGCTGCAGGACATTTAGGATTGGTTTCCATTCTTCTCACTCTGAGATCGTGCCTTAGAGCTGTGTTGTAAGTTGGACTCCCTCTGACGTATTCTTTTGTACCAGTTATGCCTCTACGCAAGGCAACCAGAGCCCGGAGGCAAGGCGCAGAGGAGCTGCGAGTAGAGCACGGAGGGTGACCAGGGCAGAGGCCCAGTTTTTACCCTAGGTGGTGCTACAGACGGCGGATTCTACGATGCCGCCAGCCCCAACAGAGTTTAGTGCAGCAGCAGTAGCTACTGAGGCCACGATATCTGAGCCTCCAGTCCTACGGCCAGGAACGGAGGATATGGGTTGCAAGGAGATGGCCCAGTTACTTGTTATACCCCGTATTTCCAGAGTATGTACGTGAGGACGTACGTACGAAAGTTTAAGCCTTAAAATAGGCAAGGGTCAAAATTTGTGCACAACCCCCGAAAAGAATCGTTTTCCGACGAAACGTTTTCCAAAACTTGCGAAGGGAAAATTACGGCTATGTCATTTATTATTTTTGCGGATTTTTCCGAGAGATGAAATATTTTGGACCAACGAGAGGGTGACACTTGGCACCCTCAAGTGGACGGCAACTTGGACGAATTGGGGGCGTTTTTAGCCTTGTTTTTGGTCAAGGGTTAGGTAGGATATTTTGTAGATATTTTGTGTAGTAGATGAGCAAGTGGGACCCACAAACACTTGTCCAAATCTTGACGCTCCACTTGCCCACCACTTGTCTTGATCTTGGCCATTGGTTGGCCTATAAATACCCCCCCCTTTGTTGAAGACTTCTTCATCCACAAAAATTTCTAAGTCTTGAAAACCCTTCCCCCCTTTGGAGAGGTTCTCGTCCAAGCCTCCCCCTCCCCCCTTGTGAGGCCTTTTGGCCGAGAGTACCCCCCCTACCTTGAGTTGTTCTCATAAAATACACCCCCCCCTTGGTAGAAAAGTATTCTCCAAGTATTGTTACTATTCCAAAATACCTTGGCCCAAATACCTTGTAGTATTCCAAGGTTACCCCTATACTAAAAGCCCAGAAATACTATTATACTTTCCTTCAGTCACAAAAACGAAACCTTAAGGAAAATCTTCACAGTTGGTTGAAGCATTAAGAAGAAGTTGCATAGAACTTCTAAGGGTTGTTTGGAGCGGTTGGAGCGCCCAGAGTAGGAGCTAAACGTTGCTCAGGATCGACATTAAAACTTGGATAATTTTGGGCTTATCGAGGTAAATACTCTTGACCTTCTGTTGTAATTGGAAATTACATACTGTAGTAGTATAGAAATGAATATAAGATTCATAGAAGGATATTACAGAAGAGAATTGAACTGTAATAGAAGGATATTACATAAAAGAATTAAACTGTACTTACATAGGACTGTATTTATAGTAGACTTGTGTAGCTTAACAGGTAGGGAAGTGCTGCCCAATTTTCCGTAGAATAGAGAAACATCTGCTTAGAATGTTCTACAGAGTAGTCTAGACATTGATAGACTTATATAACCGTTATAGGTTGAAGTACTGCGAGTAGCGTGTTCTACTTGAAAGGTGGACAAGGCTAGCCGGGTTATAGCGGTGGAGCGTTTTGCTAATAGTCGATAATCGCCGCGAGGTATGTGATTCTTCCTATCCTCTTGAGCATGATATTTTAAAATAATATATATAGTACGGTAGACGTACGTGTGTTAACTAAACATGGTTTTACTGCGATGTCTTTTGACTTGAGTCTTAATAATAAGAATCTGAAGTATTTCAAAAGAGTTAAGAAACCTTTTTGAAAGAAGAGTAATACTTGGTTTTAAAAGCTTAAGAGTTATACTACCTTTATGGAAAGTTAGGTATAACGACTTAAGAGAGATAAAAAGAATGGTTTATTGATTTTAGAAGTTAAGAGACTTGATCTTAAAAGATAAGAGACTTGACTTAATTAATTTAATATGAATTTTGTTAAAAAGTGTGAAACCTCATTCGTGAGTAATGAGTACTTGGTTTTTAAAAGGAATAATGTTTCCGATTTGAAATCGAATAAGTATCGAACGAACCACTGCAGCGTTAATAAAGGGAAATGTATTGACTAATTAAGTATTATTAAAACCAGTAGAAACCTCCATCTGCATAGAAGCTAAGATGAGACAAAATGATATTACATTTCCTAGATCATGGCTGCTTTAATAAGATTGTTATGAACAAGAATAACCTACTCACACATAAGGCATATGTTTCTCAAATTGTTTTAAAAGAGAATTATATTCTTAAGTGATTAAGACGATGAACCACGAAACTTTTCGAAAATGAGAAACTTGAGCATTTGAAATTAGGCAAACTTGAACGTTTGGAAAATAATGTTGTTACTTGATTTTACAAAGGGAAGTGTTTTGGTTTACTTAAAAAGATAGTCACTCTATTTTTATACTACGGGTATTGTGTGACTTTTGTGAAAGAAACGGATCTTTTAAAGAGTTAATGTATGAAGTACTTTGGGGATAAAAACCAGAACTTGTTAACATAAAGTAGAAAGTACCTTGTGTGAATAACTTGATTGTGTTGGTTTGTGATAGCCTTGTAATACTTTCTTGTTGATTTGATAAGTAAACATGTTTAGGATGCTACGTGTGTTAGTATCTTGTGATGTTTGTGTAAAGGGGTTTCCCTTGATTATGCTTATGTTGTTTAACGATATGCCGTTGTGCTAGTATTATATCACTCACCTCTTGACATGATACCGGGTTAAGTCGCCTCCGTCGCGGGTAGACTCAGCGATCCAGGACCATGATTCGAGAATACCTACGCGGGTCCAGGGGACCTATGCGAGCTACGAGTTCCGGTTTGTGTGTGGCCTTTATGGTCATGCGGTCTATGTGGCTACGCGGATCGCGAGTCGGGGCGACGCCGGGAGTAGCTACCCTCGATGTGGGAATACCTCATGCGGACTATGTGAGTGGCCTATGCGAGTCGCGGGAAGTTCCAGGACTAGACGCGACATTGATATCGCGGCGAGTGGCGGCCCGATCATGTGGCCTAGACAGCACCTCGTGATACGATTTATGACCTTGTTGGTACTGTGGGTTTTAGTAGTCCGCTATGCCTTCGTATTTACCCCAGACGGTTTTATTATGACACGTGGGACACGTGTTCATGTATTCCTTGGTGCTTTTATATCATAGATCGCCGGTGAGGAAGGTATTCCACGCATGATTGATGTTGTGGCGTGAGACCCATAGTTATATTTGAGTGATGACTTTGAGGCGTGAGTCCCGACTTGACATGATCGCTATTTATTGTGAATCGTAGTTTGGTTATCATACATGTCTCCTCGCTTTATATAGACTAATATGATTTCATTTACGATTTTCGCCACATACTTAGTACTTGCCAGATCGACCTCCTTCGGGCTGCGTTCATGCCGCAGTGAGGTACACGCGATTGTTGATCCTCGCCATAGGGTCACAAGCGTTTGGGAAGCTCCGTTTCTCGGAGGCTTATCGATGGTATAGTCCCCTTCGTTGTAGTACTTACATTCAGGGTATGGCGGCCCCGTCCCGCCATTGTTGTCATATCATTCTTAGAGGTGCAGTAATCTTTGTTGTGGCGAGTTTGTAAAAAGGGATGTAACTGTTCGGATTCATGTTTTTATATATATGCCGAAAGGCAACTTCTCTCAGATAAACCGTTTTCACTTCATATTATTTTATGTCTTGTTTTATATTCCGCTGATTACTCTGATGTATGTTTACTTGGGTGCCCGGGTAAGGCACCAGTCACGGGCCCGGGTTTGGGTCGTGACAAAAGTGGTATCAGAGCAATTAATCCTCGGAAAGTTTCTACAGACCGTATCTAGTAGAGTCTTGATTATCGGTGTGTTGTGCACCACACCAATAATCAAGAGGCTATAGGATATTTAGGATTGGTTCCCATTCTTCTCACTCTGAGATCGTGCCTTAGAGATGTGTTATAAGTTGGACCCCTCTAACGTATTTATTTCCCTTACCGTTATGCCTCCGCGTAAGGCAACCCGGGCCCAGAAGGGCAAGGCAGCCGAGGGAGCTGCGAGTAGAGCACAGAGGGTTACGAGGGCACAGGCCCAATCATCACCTGGGGTGGTGTTTCATTCGGGGAGTTCTGCGACATCGCCAGCCCCAGCAGAGTTTAGCACTGCGGCAGCAGTTCCTACTGCGGCCATGATATATGGGCCTTCAGTTCCATGACCGGGAACAGAGAATATGGATTACAAAGGAATGGACCTGTTACTAGCTATGGATTTAGCAACCAGAGAGTATTTTATGTATCGATTTATCGCGGGTCTTGATGACTATCTAAGAGAGGGTTGTGCAAGAGTAGCTCTTCAGTTAGGCTTGAGCATGGCCTGCGTACGGGCTTATGCGCAACAGGCCGAGAAACGTAGAGATCGACGGGTTAACCAAAATCAACAAAAGAGGGCCAGAACAGCAGGGTCCTTTAGTAACTTTCGAGGCGAACCGCCTCATCAGCAGAATGAATATGCGCCTCCGCCAGTACAGAGTGGTCCTCCACAGGGTTCAGGACGTTCGGGGTATGCCGGAGTTGGTCAGAGCTCCAGGGCTTCTGATTCACAGATACACGTAGGTTCCAGCCACGGATTGATTTTCCTCGGATTCACGGTGGCAGGCGTCATCCCGGGGAATGTCGTCTTTTTGTTGGTACTTGTATTACCTGCGGCCATCAGGGCCATCTGTCGAAAGGATGTCCTAGTAGGAGGGATGCAAGTAGGAGGACTCAGCCTACCAGATCAGTTGCGGATTCAGTGGCTCGGAGAGGAAGGGTTGTTAGCCAGAGGAGGCCACCCCCACCTCGGTGTGGCCGTTGTGGTAAGTGTCATTGTGGGGAGTGTCGTACTTCGACACTTGTTATGCTTGCGGCAGGCCATTTGCGAGAAATTGTCCGACCAGAGGTGGCGCGGATGTAGGGACTCAGCCTTCAGGATCAGTGGCTAGTTCATCACCTCCCCTAGCTATGCGCCCAACAGGGCAGGATGGATTAGAACGACAAAGGGGAAGTGAAGCAGTAGATATAGGTATATCCTTAACCCTCTAGATATTTGTATGTGTAATAAGATGAGTATATATTAAGTGTTATGTTCAGATAGCATTGTGTTAATTGTGATTATAAATTATGGTTAGTTAAAAGGGTAAGGTTTGGGGATAAGGGAAGGTGTGAGCCTTAGAATGTTACGTAGAGACCTTAGAGGCGAGGCCATCATGGGTAAAAGATTATTTTTATGTTTTACCCTTATCGGAGTGCATAGTATACGTGAGATATGTTGTGTGATAAGTCCCTGAGTGGTATGATATGAAAGAGGGTAGTTGAGCTAAGAAGACCACTAGGTTTTCGTAACTTGATTAGTGAGATTGTTCCGGATCGGGGAACAAGTGTTTTTTTTTGCGCAATAGCGGGTCGGGTTGAGGACCGATCGCGGGTCAACCCGCGGCCTGTATTATGGTGGGGTCAGTTGTGGTGGTCCCGCCAGGTGGTGGGGTCACGAGGGTGTTAGGCCCAAGTTTAGTTAACCATCGTACGAGTTCGTGAATGCATTCAACCAGTAGTCGGGCCGATGAGGTCAGCCCATCTTGTCTTTTAGTCGAGACCGTTTACTCGGCAGAGGGTTATGCGAGATGTTATATCAGAAAGGTTATAAGGCGGCACGAGGTGCCTACTTTCACCTTATGACGATGGAGCCAGTGTTACGCTTATTTCTTTTCTAGAAGTTTTACCAGCAGGTTAGGAACTCAAAGAGTCTCAAGATCGCATTCGCCTCGCCGTGTTTGGATTTCAGGGGTAGCTGTGAGGATTGTTGCCTCCTGTTGAGGGAGTGTTTTATAGCTACCATTTCAGTATTCGGATGTCGCCTTATGAAGCCTTGTAGGGGCGGAAGTGTAAGTTGCCGGTCGATTGGTTCGATGTTGGCAAGGTTCAGATAGTTGGTTCATACTTGTTTCAGCAGGATGTGGATAGGGTGAAGCTTATCCAGAAGAGGTTATTGGCAGCTCAGAGTCAACAGAAGTCGTGCGGATAATCGGCGACGACGCTTGGAGTTCAGGTTGACGGTGGGTCTTCTTGAAGGTACCACCCCGGAAAGGGTATGACGAGTTTTGGAAACAGAGGAAACTTAACCCAAAGTGCTTTTGGGCATTTTCAGATTGTTTGTAGAATGGGCCAGGTTGCCTATAAGTTAGCATTACCGTCCGACGTAGGAGGCAGTACGTCCGGTCTTTCATGTTGTTATGTTCGGAAAAGTATCGGAGATCCATCCAGAGTGTTCCCAGTTAATGATGACCAAGTTGAAGGTAGTAACCCAGAGATTTGGAAACTGAAGCAGTAACAGAAATGTGGTCAGTTACGAGAAAGAGTTCAAATGTACGAGAAGGGTACAACGAGTAAGGGGAGAAGCGAGCATGTGTTACGAGCATAGATGTGATCATTTCTTTTGTAAAATGAAGGTGCGAAGGGAGTATATTTTAGACCTCGAGTGGGAGCTTTTGTGATGCTAGAGGTGATTCCTCGTGGACTGGGATGTAAGTAATTGCGCGTGTTGTATTGTGGCCAGGTGTGGCATGATTGTTTTCGTAAGTATAGCAGTGAAGACTATACTGGCGCATGTTTGTTTTGAGACTTAGAAGGAACATTCGGGACGAATGTTTCTAAGGAGGGGAGAATGTTATAACCCGTATTTCCAGAGTATGTACGTGAGGACGTACGTAGAAAAGTTTGAGCCTTAAAGTAGGCAAGGGCCGAAAAGAATCGTTTTTCGACGAAACTTTTTACAAAACTTGCGAAGGGAAAATTACGGCTATGTCATTTATATTTTTTGCGGATTTTTCCGAGAGATGAAATATTTTGGACCAACGGGAGGGTGACATGTGTCACCCTCAAAGTGGACGTTATTTGGACGGCAAGTGGGACGAATTGGTGGTCAAGGGGTTGGTAGGATATTTGTGATAGTTGGTGTGGTAGATGGATAAGGTACACATGGATGAATCCTCACCCTACACTTGCATAGCACTTGGCTTCATCTTGGCCATTGGTTGGCCTATAAATACCCCCCTAACTTGAAGGTTTTCTTCATCCACAAAATCATTTCTCCAAGTCTTGAAAATCTTTCCCCCTCTCTTGTAGTGGTTCGTCGAAGCCTTCCCCCTCCCCCTTTGAGTAGGCCCTTGGCCGAGGGGTACACCCCCCCTCCTAGTGGCCTTGGCCGAGAGTACCCCTCTTGAGAGTTGTCTCGTAAAATACTACCCCCCTCTTGGTAGAAATACTCTCCAAGTATAGTTACTATTCCAAAATACCTTGGCCCAAATACCTTGTAGTATTCAAAGGTTACACTTACTAAAAGCCCAGAAATACTATTATACTTCCCTTCAGTCACTAAACGAAACCCTAAGGAAATCTTCACAGTTGGTTGAAGTATTAGGAAGAAGTTTCGTAGAACTTCTAAGGGTTGTTTGGAGCGGGTTGGAGCACCCGGAGTAGGAGCTAAACGTTGCTCAGGATCGACATTTAAACTTGGGTAATTTTGGGCTTACCGAGGTAAATACTCTTGACCTTCTATTGTAATTGGAAATTACATACTGTAGTTGTATAAGAATGATTATAAGATTCATAGAAGAATATTAAGAAGAAGATTAAACTGTACTTACATAGGACTGTATTTACAGTAGACTTGTGAAGATTGACGGGTAGGGAAGTGCTGCCCAATTTTCCGTAGAATCTTGTATCTAGATTTATTCTACCGAGTAGTCTAGACGTTGATAGACTTGTATAACCTTTATAGGTTGAAAGTTCTGCAAGTAGCATGTTCTACTTGAAAGGTGGACAAGGCTAGCCGGGTTATAGCCGTGGAGCGTTTTGCTAATAGTCGATAATCGTCGCGAGGTATGTGATTCTTCATATCCTCTTGAGCATGATATTTTAAAAGAATATATATATAGTACGGTAGAAGTACGTGTGTTAACTGAACGTAGTTTTACGGCAATGTCTTTTGACTTAAGCCTGAATAATAAGAATCTTGAAGTATTTCAAAAGAATTAAGAAACCTTTTTGAAAGAAGGGTAATACTTGGTTTTAAAAGCTTAAGAGTTATACTAGCTTTATGGGAAGTTAGGTATAACGACTTAAGAGAGATAAAAAGAATGGTTTATTGATTTTAGAAGTTAAGAGACTTGATCTTAAAAGATAAGAGACTTGACTTAATTGAATTAATATGAATTTTGTTAAAAAGTGTGAAACCTCATTCGTGAGTAATGAGTATTTTGGTTTTCAAAAGGAATGATGTTTCTTGATTTGAAATCGAATAAGTATCGAACAAACCACAGTGGCTTAATAAAGGGAAATGTATTGACTAATAAAGTATTATTAAAACCAGTAGAAACCTCCATCTGCATAGAAGCTAAGATGAGACAAAATGATATTACATTTCCTAGATCATGGCTGCTTTAATAAGATTGTTATGAACAAGAATAACTACTCACACATAAGGCATATGTTTCTCAAATTGTTTTAAAGGATTAAAACTATGAACTACGAAACCTTTCGAAAATGAGAAACTTGAGCATCTGAAATTAGGCAAACTTGAACGTTTGGAAATTAATGTTGTTACTTGATTTTACAAAGGGAAGTGTTTTGGTTTACTTAAAAAGATAGTCACTCTATTTTTATACTACGGGTGTTGTGTGACTTTTGTGAAAGAAACAGATCTTTTAAAGAATTAATGTATGAAGTACTTTGGGGATAAAAACCCGAACTTGTTAACATAAAGTAGAAAGTACCTTGTGTGAATAACTTGATTGTGTTGGTTTGTGATAACCTTGTAATACTTTCTTGTTGATTTGATAAGTAAACATGTTAGGATGCTACGTGTGTTAGTATCTTGTGATGTTTGTGTAAAGGGGTTTCCCTTGTTGTGCTTATGTTGTTTAACGATAAGTTGTTATGTTAGTATTATATCACTCACCTCTTGACATGATTCTGGGGGTTAAGCTGCCCTCCGATGCGGGGTAGACTTCAAAGTGTCTGTGTGACCTATGATTCGAGAATACCTACGCGGGTGCAGGTGGCCTATGCGGAGCTACGAGAGTTCCGGTTAGTGCGCGGCCTTTATGGTCATGCGATCTATGTGGCTACGCGGATCGCGAGTCGGGGACGCCGGGGAGTAGCTACCCTCGATGCGGGAATACCTCACGCGGGCCATTGGAGTGGCCTATGCGAGCTGTGGAAGTTCCAGGACTAGACGCACATTAGATATTGCGGCGAGTGGCGGCCCGATCATGTGGCGGTCTAGACAGATCTCATGATACGATTTATGACCTTGTTGGTGCGTGGGTTTTAGTAGTCGGCTATGCCTTCGCATTTACCCCAGACGGTTTTATTATGACACGTGGGACACGTGTTCGTGTGTATTCCTTGGTGCTTTTATATCATAGATCGCCGTGATGAGGAAGGTATTCCACGCATGATTGATGTTGTGGCGTGAGACCCATAGTGATATTTGAGTGATGACTTTGAGGCGTGAGTCCCCGACTTGACATGATCGCTTATTTATCAGGAATCGTAGTTTGGTTATCATACATGTCTCCCGCTTTATAGACTACTATGATTTCATTTACTGATTTTCGCCACATACTTGGTACTGTTATCGACCTTCCGGTGCCGCTCATGCCGCAGGTAGAGGTACACCAGTCATCGATCCTCGCTCTTAGGATCACAGTTCAGCGTTTGGGAAGCTCCGTTTCTCCGGATGCTTATCAGTGGTATAGTCCACATGGTGTAGTACTTACATTCGTGGTATGGCGGGCCCCGTCCTCCATTGTTGTCATATCATTCTTAGAGGTCTGTAGTACTGTTGTGGGCAGAGTTGTAAAAAGGATGTAACTGTTCGGTTTTAAGTTTATATATATATATGCCGAAAGACAAGTTTTCTCAGATAACTGTTTCACATTTCATATTATATCATGTCTTGTTTTATGTTCCGCTGATTTCTATGATGTATGTCTACTTGGGTGCCCGGGGTAAGGCACCAGTCACGGGCCCGGGTTCGGGTCGTGACAATATATGAGCCTTCAGTTCCACGACCGGGAACAAAGAATATGGATTACAAAGGAATGGACCTGTTACTAGCTAGGATTTTAGCAACCAGAGAATATAGAGTGCACCGATATATCACGGGTCTAGACGCTTATCTAGTAAAGGGTTGTACAAGAGTAGCTCTTCAGTCAGGCATGGATATTGCCCGCGTTCAGGCTTATGCGCAGCACACAGAGGAACGTAGAGATCGACGGATTAACCAAGATCAGCAGAAGAGGGCCAGATCGGCCGGGTCCTTTGGTAACTTTCGAGGCGAATCGCCTCAGCAGCAGACTGGATATGCACCTCCGCCAGTGCAGAGTGGTCCTCCGCGTGGTTCGTGATGTTCGGTATGCCGAGTTGGTCGAGCTCCGGGCTTCGATTCACACTATACGTAGTTCCACAAACGGATTGATGAGTTCGGAGAGGAAGGGGTTTTAGCCAGAGGAGGCCACCCCCACCTCGGTGTGGCAGTTGTGGTAAGTGTCATTGTGGGGAGTGTCGTACTTCTTCGACAACTTATTTTGTTTGCGGCCAGCAGGGCCGTTTTGCGAGAAATTGTCCGACCAGAGGTGGCGCAGATGAAGAGACTCAGCCTTCAGGGTCAGTGGCTAGTTCGTCACCTTCCCTAGCTATACGCCCAACAGGGCAGGATTGATTAGAACGACAAAGGGGAGTGAAGCTATAGATACAGGTAGATCTTTATCCCTCTAGAGATTAGTACGTATGATAAGATGAGTATACCTTAGATGTTATGTTCACATAGCATTGTGTTAATTGTGATTAGAAATCATGGTTAGTTAACCAGGTAAGATTGGGGATAAGGAAAGTGTGAGCCTTAGAGTTTTATACGTGGAGACCTTAGAGGCGAGGCCATCTTGAGTAAAAGATTTTTGTTATGTTAACTTTTATCGGAGTGCATAGTACACGTGAGATATGTCTGTGTGATAAGTCCTGGGTGGTAATGAAAGAGGGTAGTTGAGCTAAGAAGACCACTAGGTTTTCGTGACTTGATTGTGGGATTGTTCCGGATCGGGGAGGAAGTGTTTGGCGCGATAGCGGGTCGGGTTGCGGACCAATTGCGGGTCAACCCGCGGCCTGTATGGTGGTGGGGTCAGTTTGAGGTGGTCTCGCTTTGTGATAGGGTCACAAGGGCGCTAGGCCCAAGTTTAGTTAACCATCGTACGAGTTCGTGGATGCGTTCGACCAGTAGTCGGGCCGATGAGGTCAGTCCCTCTTGTCTTTCAGTCAGGACAGTTTACTCGGCAGAGGGTTATGCGAGATGTTATATCAGGAAGGTTGTAAGGCTGCACGAGGTGTATACTTTCACCCTATGACAGGCAGTGGAGCCCAGGTTACGGTTGTTTCTTTTTTTGGAGGTTTTACCAGGCAGGGTTAGGAACACAGGTGAGTCTCAGTATCGCATTCGCCCTCGGGCCAGTGTTTGGATTTCAGGGGTAGCTGTAAGGATGGTTGCCTCCTGTTGAGGGAGTGTTTTAATAGCTACCATTTCAGTATTCGAATGTCGCTTTATGACGCCTTGTAGGGGCGGAAGTGTAAGTTGCCGGTCGATTGGTTCGATGTTGGCAAGGTTCAGATAGTTGGTTCATACTTGTTCAGCAGGATGTGGATAGGGTGAAGTTTATCCAGAAGAGGTTATTGGCAGCTCAGAGTCAACAGAAGTTGTGCGGATAATCGGCGACGACTCTTGGAGTTCAGGTTGAAGGTGGGTCTTCTTGAAGGTACCACCCCGGAAGGGGGGTGACGAGTTTTGGAAAACAGAGGAAACTTAGCCCGAGTTACTTTGGGCCTTTTTAGATCATGTGAAGAATAGGCCAGGTTGCCTATATGTTAGCTTTGCCTTCTGACCTAGGAGGCAGTACGTCCGGTCTTCATGTTGTTATGTTCGGAAAAGTATCAGAGATCCATCCAGATTGTTCCCAGTAATGATAACCAAAGTTGGAGGTAGTAACCCAGAGATTTGGAAACTGAAGCAGTAACGGAAATGTGGTAAGGTATGAGAAAGAGTTCGAGTGTACGAGAAGGGTACGACGAGTAAGGGAAGAAATGAACATGTGTTAAGAGAATAGAAGTGATCGTTTCTTAAGGGAGTATCGTTTAGACTTTGGGTGGAAGCTTTTGTGATGTTAGAGGTGATTCCTCGTAGACTTGGATTAAGTATTGGAGCGTGTGTTATTTTGTGGCCATGTGTGGCATTGGCAACTTGTTTAAGTTAAGAGGAACTTTATCATTATCCGTCTTGAGAAGGAACATTCGGGACAAATGTTTCTAAGGAGGGGAGAATGTTATACCTCGTATTTCCAGAGTATGTACGTGAGGGCGTACGTAGAAAAGTTTGAGCCTTAAATTAGGCAAGGGACGAAAATTTTATTCACAACCCCCGAAAAGAATTGTTTTCCGACGAAACATTTTCCAAACTTTGCGAAGGGAAAAATACGGCTATGTCATTTATTATTTTTGCGGATTTTTCCGAGAGATGAAATATTTTGGACCAACGAGAGGGCGACACTTGTCACCCTCAAGTCATGGATTTGTGGGCTTCATTTGGACGATTTCAAAGTCTTGGAGTAGGTAGGATATTTGTGATATTTTGTGTGGTAGTTGGATAAGGTACACATGGATAAATCCTCACCCTACACTTGCCCACCACTTGTCTTGATCTTGGCCCTTGGTTGTCCTATAAATACCCCCTGGTCAAGACTTCTTCATCCACAAAATGTTTTCTAAGTCTTGAAATCCTCCCCCCCTTCTTGTGTAGTTCTCGTCCAAGTCTTCCCCCTCCCCCTTTATGAGGCCTTTTGTTATACCCCGTAGTTTCAGGGTATGTATGCGAGGACGTACGTACGAGAATACGACATTGAAATTGGAAAGGAAGAACGAGGTGATTTTTCCACGGAAAAGTTTCCGGTTTTTGTGAAGGAAAAAGGTTCGTTAATGGGAATTGGATTCCCAGATTTGGTATTCGGACTTCTTGGAATATTAGAGAATTATGGAATTTTATTTTCGGAAATGGTCACGTGGGGCCCACGGGAGAAAATTTACTGTGGGCCCACTTTGTTTTGAGATTTTGGCCATTGTGGATATTTTGGAAGATGAAATATTTTGACGTGTAGGAGGGCGACACGTGTCACCCCTAGTTGGCTTGGGCGATTTCACTTTGTGCACAACACCCGTTAGAGTCGTTTCCGAAAACGTTTTACAAGACTCGCGTAGGATAAATTCCGCTATGTCATTTCTAATTTTGCGGATTTTTCCGAGAGACGAAACACTTTGGACCAACGAGAGGCGACACTTGTCACCCTCTCATTGCGGACTTGTCACGGCATTAGGCGAATGGATGGCCATTCTTGTCATGTAGTTGGTAGGATATTTTGTGTGCAAGTTGGCCAAGGACACTTGCCCTAATCTTGACCTTACACTTGCCTTGCACTTGGCACCATCTTGGCCATTGGTTGGCCATGTCTTGACCTATAAATACCCCCCTTGTTGAAGAGTTATTTCATCCTAAATTGAGCAATCTTTCTAAGTCTCAAATCCCTCCCTCTCCTCTTGTTGTTTCGTCCAAACACACCCTCCCTTTGAGAAGCTCTAGCCGAGAGCAACCCCCACCCTAGCCGAAACCTACCCCTCCCTTGGTTAAAAAGTTGCCTTCTAGTATTGTTATAATGCCCAAAATACCCTAGCCCAAATCCCTTAGTCCTTAGTAGAAGTTGTGAAGAACTTCTAAGGTTTTCTTGGAGCTACCGGAGCGCACAACTTAGGAGCTAAACCTTGCTCAGGCGCGACTTTTATCTAGGATATTATTGGGCCTACCGAGGTAAATAACTTTATCCTCCTTTTGTAATTAGAGTATATATACTGTAGAAGTATAGGAATAAGTATTAAATACTTAGAAGGATATTAAATAATAGAATTGAACTGTTATCACAGTAGAAGGGTTTAAAAGAAGAATAATAGAACTCAGACTCACATAGGATTTTCACTGAGACTTGAGTAGCTCACCGGGTAGGGAAGTGCTGCCCAAATGTCCATAGAATAACGAACCCTCTGCTTAGAGCTTTGTACAGTACAGTCTAGACGTTGATAGACGTATTTGACTGTTATAGGTCGATTCTCTGCGCACGACATATTCAACTTGGCAGGTGGATTTCGCCGAGAAGGTATGTGATTCTTCCTATCCTCTTGAGCATGATATTTTAAAGAATATGTATATAGTACCAGACGTCGTGTGTTAATCGAATAATAATTACGGCAATGTCTTGGACTTAAGCTGAATAATAATTACGGCAATGTCTTGGACTTAAGCCCGAATAATAATTACGCAATGTCTTGACTTAAGCTGAATAAAAGAATCAAGAAGTTCAAAAGAATTAAGAAACCTTTTTGAAAGAAGAGTAACACTTGGTTTTAAAAAAAAGCTTAAGAGTTATACTAGCTTTATGGGAAGTTAGGTATAACGGCTTAAGAGTGATAAAAAGAACGATTTATTGATTTAAGGAAATAAGAGACTTGACTTATTATACTAATATGAATTTTGTTAAAAAGTGTGAAACCTCATTCGTGAGTAAATAGTATTTTTTGTTTTCAAAAGGAATGATGTTTTACCGATCAGAATGAATGTCGAACAAACCACCATAGCTTAATAAAGGGAAATATTGTGACTAATAAAGTATTATTAAAACCAAGAGAAACTTCCATCTGCATAGAGCTAAGATGAGACAAAATGATATTATTTTTACTAGGTCATGTCTGGTGTAATATGATTTTTAAGAATAATAAGAACCTACTCACACTTAGGGTATATGTTTCTCAAATTGTTTTAAAGGATTAAAGCTATGAACTACTAAACCTTTCAAAATGAGAAACTTGAGTAATTGAAATTAGGCAAACTTAAGCGTTGGGAAAAGAATGTTGTTACTTGATTTTACAAAGAGAAATGTTTTGATTTACTTCAAAAGATGATCACTTTATTTTTATACTACGGGTATTGTGTGACTTTTGTGAAAGAAGCGGATCTTTTAAAAGAGTAATACATAAAGTACTTTGGGGCTAAAACCCGAACTTGTTAGCATAATGTAGAAAGTACCTTGTGTGAATAACTTGATTGTATTGATTTGTGATAGTCTTGTAATAATTTCTTGTTGACTTGATAAGTAAACATGTTAGGATGCTACGTGAGTTAGTATCTTGTGATGTTTGTGTAGAGGGTTTTCCTTATCAGGCTTAGGTTGTTTAACGATAAACCGTCATGTTGATATTATATCACTCATGATTCCGGTTAAGTCGCCTCCGACGCGGGTAGACTCAGCGTCTAGTGACCTATGATTCGAGAATACCTTATGCAGTCTGTATGGCCTATGCGAGCTACGGAGTTCCGTGTTAGTATGCGCCCTGTGGTCACGCGGTCTTTGTGGCCACGCGACGACGAGTCGGTGACGCTGCGGAGTAGCTACCCTCGATGCGGGAATACCTCACGCGGGCCATTGGAGTGGCCCGTGCGGAGCTACGGAAAGTTCGAGGCTAGACGCGCACATTAGATCATGCGGGCGAGTGGCGGCTTTGATCATGTGACGATGCAGACAGATCTCATGATACGATTTACGACCTTGTTATCGGGGTTTTTAGTAGTCGGCTATGCCCTCGTATTTACCCCGCACGGTTTTATGATGACTTTGAGGCGTGAGTCCACGACTTGACATGATTGTTTATTTATTGTGAATCGTAGTTTTGGTTATCATACATGTCTCCCGCTTTATATAGACTACTATGATTTCATTTACGATTTTCGATTCACATACTTGGTACTGCATCGACCTCCTTGGCCGTTCATGCCGCAGTAAAGGTACTCCTACCGTTGATCCGTTCTTAGGATCACCGTTTGATTGGGAAAGCTCCGTTTCTCCTAAGCTTAGCATTTTGGTATGGTCCCCGTCGTTGTAGATATTTGTATTCAGGGTATGGCGGGCCCCGTCCCGCCATTGTTGTTTTAAACTCTTAGAGGTGCGTAGACTGTTGTAAGGTTGGGATGTAGCTGTTCATTTTGGGGTACTTATATACATATATGCCGAAAGGCAACTTTTTCCTAAACCGTGTCTTATTTATCTGCTTTCATATTTTGGTTGTTTTATTTTCCACGATTTCTACGATGTATGACTACTTGGGTGGCGGGTAAGGCACGACCACGCCCCGAACGGGTCGTGGCAGTGGTATCGAGCGATTAATCCTCGGAAAGTGTCTACGCACCGTATCTAGTAAGTCTTGATTATCGGTGTTGTGCACCACACCAATAATCGTGAGGCTATAGGATATTTAGGATTGGTTTCCATTCTTCTCACTCGAGATCGTGCTTTAGAGCCGTGTTATAAGTTGGACCTCTAACGTATTCCTTTCCTTTACCGATTATGCCTCCACGCCAGCAACTCGGGCCCGAATGGCAAGGCACCAAGGAGCTGCGAGTAAATCTGAGATTTAGAAGGGCACAGCCCAATCATCACTGAGGTGATGCTTCATGCGGGAGTTACGAGGCGCCGCCAACAAAGGCAGAGTTTGGCACGCGCAGCAGCTCCATCTGCGCCATGACATCTGGACCTTCGCCCACGACTTGGAGCGAAAATATGGATTGGAAGGAGCGGCCTTACATTAGCAAGGGACTTGCAGCCAAAGAGTATTTTATGTACCGGTATACCAAGGATATTGATGCTTATCTAAGAAGGGTTGTGAGGAGTAGCTCTTGATCGAACGAGCCAGGCCTTGCGTTCAGATTATGTGCGTGGTGAGAGAGGTAGAGATCGGCAGATTAAACAAGATCGTGAAGAGGCCCGTTTGGCGTGATCATTTGGTAACTCTCGAGGCGAACCGCCTCCAGCCAGATTAGACATGCGCCCGCCGCGCGGCAGAGTGTCCTCCACAGGTTGATTTTTCCTCGGTGTTCACAGCAGGCGCGCCATCCCGGAAGTGCCGTCTTTTTACTGGTGCTTGTTTTTATTGCGGCCGTCAGGGCCATATGGCGAGGGAATGTTCTATGATGAAGGATGCAAGTAGGAAGACTTAGCCTACCAGATCAATTGTGGATGCAGTGGTTCGGAGAGGAGGGGGTGTTAGCCAGGGGAGGCCACCCCCACCTCGGTGTGGTCGTTGTGGTCGATGTCATCGTGGGGAGTGTCGTGCTTCTGCGACAGCTTGTTTTGTTCATGACGCAGGCCATTTTGCGAGAAATTGTCCAACGAGTTGGCGGATGTAGGACTCACCTTCGGGTCGATGGATAGTTCATCACCTTCCCACGGTATGCGCCAGTATGGATTGACTAGACGACCTAGGGGAAGTGCCGCGTAGATACATTTATATCCTTAAACCTATAGAGATTTATATGTATAGTAAGATGCGAATATCTTAAAGTATTGTTTTAGGTTATCATGTTGTTAGTGTGATTATAATTGTTGATTAATTAACCGGGTAAGATTGGGACAGAGAGAGTGGGAGCCTTAGAATATTACGTAGAAGACCTTAGAGGCGAGGCCATCTTTGGTAAAAGAATTATTTCGTGTTTGACCCTTATCGAAGTGCATAGTATACGTGAGATATTTTTTTTTTATGGGATGAATCCCTGAGTGTTGTGAAACGAAAGAGGATGGTTGAGCTTAGAAGACCGCTAGGTTTTCGTAACGTGATTGGTGAGATTGTTCCGGATCGGGGAGCTAGTGTTTTGCGCGTTGCCGGGTCGGGTTGAGGCCGTGTTGCGGGTCGACCCACGCCCTGTTTGGTGATGGGGTCAGTTTGTGGTGGTCCCGCTTTGTGTTAGGGTCACGAGGGTGTTAGGCCCAGGTTTAGTTAACCATTGTACGAGTTCGTGGATGTGTTCGACCAGTAGTCGGGCCGATGGGGTCAACCCGTCTTATCTTTTAGTCAAACCGTGTACTCGGTAGTAAGTTGCGAGATGATTATTTCAAGAAGGTTGTAAGGCTGCACGGGGTGCCTACCTTCACCTTATGGCTGACAGGGGAGTCCAAGTTGCGGCTGTTTCTTTTCTGGAAGAGTTACCAGGCAAGGTTAGGAACTCAGGTGAATCTCAGTGTCGCATTCACCCTCGGGCTAGTGGTTGGATTTCGGGTTTAGCTGTAAGGACTCTTCGCCTCTTGTTGAGTATGTATTATATAGCTACCATTTCGATTCGTGTCGCCGTTTGGAGCCTTTTTATAAGCACTAGTGTAAGATTTCCGATCGACTGATTCGATGTAAGCAAGGTGCAGATAGTTGGTTCGTACTTGTTCAGCAGGGCGTGGATAGGGTGGAGCTTATCCAGAAGAGGTCATTGGCAGCTCAGAGTCAGTGGGAAGCAGTACCAGAAACATGGTAAGTGATAAGGAAGAGTTCGAGTGTACGAGAAGGGTACGACGAGTAAGGCAAAGTGACAAAAGTGGTATGGGAAGAAGCGAGCATGTATTACAGGCATAGGTGTGATCATTTCGTTTGTAAAGAGTAGGTGCGAAGGGAGTATCTTTTAGACCTCTAGTAGAGCTTTCGTGATAGAGGTGATTCCTCGTGGACTTGGAGATAAGTAGGTGCGTTTGTTGTGTTGTGGCAGTGTGGCATGGATGTTTCCGTAAGTATAGCAAGGACTATCTGGCGCCGCTTGTTTTGATACCTGAAGGAACATTCGGACGAATGTTTCTAAGGCGAGGAGAATGTTATACCCCGTAGTTTCGTGGTATGTATGCGAGGACGCACGCATTTGAGAATACGACATTGAAAGTGGAAAGAAGAACGAGGTGATTTTTCCACGGAAAAGTTTCCGGTTTTGTGAAGGAAAAGGTTCGTTAATGGGAATTGGATTCCCGATTTGGTATTCGACTTCTTGGAATATTAGAGAATTATGGAATTTTATTTTGGAAATGGTCACGTGGGCCCACGGAGAAAATTTACGATTTGTAGGGCCCACTTTGTTTTGAGATTTTGGCCATTGTGGATATTTTGGAAGATGAAATATTTTGACGCGTGTAGGAGGCGACACGTGTCACCCCTAGTTGGCTTGGACGATTTCACTTTGTGCACAACACCCGTTTAGAGTCGTTTTCCGACGAAACGTTTTACAAGACTCGCGTAGGATAAATTCCGGCTATGTCATTTCTAATTTTTGCGGATTTTTCCGAGAGACGAAACACTTTGGACCAACGAGAGGGCGACACTTGTAACCCTCTAATTGGTGGACTTGTCACGGCATTAGGGCCGAATGGATGGCCATTCTTGTCATGTAGTTGGTAGGATATTTTGTGTGCAAGTTGGCCAAGGACACTTGCCCTAATCTTGACCTTACACTTGCCTTGCACTTGGCACCATCTTGGCCATTGGTTGGCCATGTCTTGACCTATAAATACCCCCCTTGTTGAAGAGTTATTTCATCATATATTGAGCAATCTTTCTAAGTCTCAAATCCCTCCCTCTCCCTCTTGTTGTTTTCGTCCAAACACACCCCTCCCCTTTGAGAAGCTCTAGCCGAGAGCAACCCCCCCTAGCCTAGCCGAAACCTACCCCCCCTCCCTTGGTTAAAAAGTTGCCTTCTAGTATTGTTATAATGCCCAAAAAACACTAGCCCAAATCCCTTAGTCCTTAGTAGAAGTTGTGAAGAACGTCTATGGTTTTCTGGAGCTCTGAGCGCACAACTTAGTAGCTAAACCTTGCTCAGGCGCGACTTTTATCTAGGATATTATTGGGCTTACCGAGGTAAATAACCTTATCCTCCTTTTGTAATTAGAGTATATATACTGTAGAAGTATAGGAATAAGTATTAAATACTTAGAAGGATATTAAAGAATAGAATTGAACTGTTATCACAGTAGAAGGGTTTAAAAGAAGAATAATAGAATCAGACTCACATGGACTGTTTTCACGATGAACTTGAGTAGCTCACGGGTAGGGAAGTGCTGCCCAAATGTCCATAGAATAACGAACCCTCCGCTAGAGCTTTGTACAAGATGCCTCAGACGTTGATAGACGTGTTGGTATTATAGGTCGATTCTCTGCGCACGACATATTCAACTCGCGGTGGATTTCACGAGAAGGTATGTGATTCTTCCTATCCTCTTGAGCATGATATTTTAAAGAATATGTATATAGTACGGTAGACGTACGTGTGTTAACTGAATAATAATTACGGCAATGTCTTCGGACTTAAGCCTGAATAATAATTACGGCAATGTCTTCGGACTTAAGCCTGAATAATAATTACGGCAATGTCTTCGGACTTGAGCCTAAATAATAATTACGACAATGTCTTCTGACTTAAGCCTGAATAAAAAGAATCTGAAGAAGTTCAAAAGAATTAAGAAACCTTTTTTGAAAGAAGAGTAACACTTGGTTTTAAAAGCTTAAGAGTTATACTAGCTTTATGGGAAGTTAGGTATAACGGCTTACGAGTGATAAAAAGAACGATTTATTGATTTAAGGAAATAAGAGACTTGACTTATTATACTAATATGAATTTTGTTAAAAAGTGTGAAACCTCATTCGTGAGTAAATAGTATTTTTGGTTTTCAAAAGGAATGATGTTTTACCGATCAGAATAAATGTCGAACAAACCACCGCAACGCTAATAAAGGGAAATATTGTGACTAATAAAGTATTATTAAAACCAGTAGAAACTTCCATCTGCATAGGAGCTAAGATGAGACAAAATGATATTACATTTACTAGGTCATGCATTATAATAAGATTATTACGAATAATAATAACCTACTCACACTTAGGTATATGTTTCTCAAATTGTTTTAAAGGATTAAAGCTATGAACTACGAAACCTTTCAAAATGAGAAACTTGAGTAATTGAAATTAGGCAAACTTAAGCGTTGGGAAAAGAATGTTGTTACTTGATTTTACAAAGAGAAATGTTTTGATTTACTTCAAAAGATAATCACTTTATTTTTATACTACTGTATTGTGTGACTTTTGTGAAAGAAGCGGATCTTTTAAAAGAGTAATACATAAAGTACTTTGGGGCTAAAACCCGAACTTGTTAGCATAATGTAGAAAGTACCTTGTGTGAATAACTTGATTGTATTGATTTGTGATAGTCTTGTAATACTTTCTTGTTGACTTGATAAGTAAACATGTTAGGATGCTACGTGAGTTAGTATCTTGTGATGTTTGTGTAGAGGGTTTTCCTTATTGTGCTTAGGTTGTTTAACGATAAAGCTGTCATGTTGATATTATATCACTCATGATTCCGGGTTAAGTCGCCTCCGACGCGGGTAGACTCAAAGTGTCTAGTGACCTATGATTCGAGAATACCTTATGCAGTCTGTATGGCCTATGCGGAGCTACGGAGTTCGAGGTTAGTACGCGCCCTTGTGGTCACGCGGTCTTTGTGGCTACGCGACGACGAGTCCAGACGCCTGTCGGGAGTAGCTACCCTCGATGTGGAATACCTCATGTGGGCCATTGGAGTGGCCCGTGCGAGCTACGGAAAGTTCGAGGCTAGACGCGCACATTAGATATCGCGCGAGTGGCGGCTTTGATCATGTGACGATCAGACGGATCTCATGATCTGATTTACGACCTTGTTATCGGGGTTTTAGTAGTCGGCTATGCCCTCGTACTTACCGTGCACGGTTTTATGATGACTTTGAGGCGTGAGTCACGACTTGACATGATTGTTTATTTATTGTGAATCGTAGTTTTGGTTATCATACATGTCTCCTCGCTTTATATAGACTACTATGATTTCATTTACTGATTTTCGCCACATACTTGGTACTGTTATCGACCTCCTTCGGGCCGCGTTCATGCCGCAGTAAAAGTACTCCTACCGTTGATCCGTTCTTAGGATCACCGTTTCATTGGGAAAGCTCCGTTTCTCGGAAGCTTAGCATTTTGTATGGTCCCCGTCGTTATAGATATTTGTATTCAGGGTATGGCGGCCCCTGTCCCGCCATTGTTGTTTTAAACTCTTAGGTCCGTAGACTGTTGTAAGGTTGGGATGTAACTGTTCATTTTGGGGTACTTATATACATATATGCCGAAAGGCAACTTTTTCCCAGAAACTGTGTCTTATTTATACTGTTTCATATTTTGGTTGTTTTATTTTCCGCTGATTTCTCTGATGTATGACTACTTGGGTGCCCGGGTAAGGCACCAGTCACGGGCCCCGGAACGGGTCGTGACACCTTTTGGCCGAGAGGCACCCCCCCTCCTAGGGGTGCTAGCCGAAACCTACCCCCCCTCCTAGTGGTGTTGTTCTCGTGAAAATACACCCCCCTCTTGGTAGAAAATACTCTCCAAGTATTGTTACTATTCCAAAGATACCTCTATACGTAGAGCCCGGAAATACTACTTTATATCCTTTTTGTCTCAAACGAAACCCTAAGGAAAAATCTTCATAGTTGGTTGAAGTGCTAGTAGAAGTTGTTTGGAAACTTCTAAGGGTTGTTTGGAGCGGGTTGGGCATGCAGAGTAGAGCTAAACGTTGCTCAGGATCGACATTTAAACTTGGATAATTATGGGCTTATCGAGGTAAATATCTTGTCCCCCTATTGTAATTAGAGTTACATATTGTTGAAGTATAAGAATTAAGTATAAGTTATATACAAGGAAAGTAGATCAGAAGGAATTGAATCAGACTTACATAGACGTATTCTGATGAGACTTGTGAAGTTTGTGGCAGGAAGTCGCCAATTTTTCGTAGAATCTTGTATCTAGATTTATTCTACCGAGTAGTCTAGACTTTGATAGACTTGTATAACCGTTATAGGTTGAAGTACTGCGAGTAGCGTATTCTACTCGAAGGGTGGAAAAGGCTAGAAGGATTACAGTACTTTGGAGCTATTTGCTAATAGTCGATAAATCGTCGCGAGGTATGTGATTTTTCCTATCCACTTGAGCATGATATTTTAAAAGAATATATATAGTACGGTAGACGTACGTGTGTTAACTGAACGTGGTTTTACTTCGATGTCTTTTGACTTGAGTTTTAAATAATAAGAATCTTGAAGTATTTCAAAAGAATTAAGAATCGTTTTTTAAAGAAGAGTAATACTTGGTTTTAAAAGCTTAAGAGTTATACTAGCTTTATGGGAAGTTAGGTATAATGACTTAAGAGAGATAAAAGGGGACGGTTTACTTAAGTGTTTATGAAAGCCTTATATTGATTTTGGAAATGAGAATAAGTATCGAACAAACCACTGCAGCGCTAATAAAGGGAAATGTTTTGACTAATTAAGTATTATTAAAACTAGTAGAAACCTCCATCTGCATAGAAGCTAAGATGAGACAAAATGATATTACGTTTCCTAGATCATGTCTGCTTTAATAAGATTGTTATGAACAAGAATAACCTACTCACACATAAGGCATATGTTTCTCAAATTGTTTTAAAAGAGAATTACATTATTAAGTGATTAAGACTATGAACTACGAAACCTTTCGAAAATAAGAGACTTGAGTCTTTGAATTTAGGCAAACTTGAACATTTGGAAAAGAATGTTGTTACTTGATATTAAAAAGAAACTGTTTTGGTTTGCTTAAAAAGATAGTCACTCTCTATTTCGATACTACGGGTATCGTATGACTTTTTTTGAAAGAAACAGACCCTTTTAAAGAATTAATGTACGTAGTATCTTGGGGTTAAAACCCGAACTTGCTGACATAAAATAGAAAGTACCTTGTGTGAATAACTTTCATGTTGGTTTGTGATAGCCTTGTAATACTTTCTTGTTGGTTTGATAAGTAATCATGTTATGATGCTACGTGTGTTAGTGTCTTATAATGTTTGTGTAAAAAGGTTTCCCTTGCTGTGCTTATGTTGATTAACAATAAGCCGTTGTACTGTTATTATATCACATACCCCCCTTGACTTGTTATACCGAGGGCTTGCCACCCTTGATGCGGGTCTATACGGCCTATGCGGTCTGTGTGACTATGCGGAGCAGCGGTATGCTCCAGGATTGATCATTCCGGGTGTATTATCCCGATGCGAGGAGTGCCTTATGCGGTCTTGTGACTATCGGTCTATGTGACTATGCGGACTGCGGGAGTCCAGGAGGATACCGCGGGTTAGCTGCCCCCGATGCGAGGAATACCTCATGCGGGCCTATGTGTGGCCTATGCGGAGCAGCGGTATGCTCCAGGATTAGACGCGCACATTGATACTGAGGGCGAGTGGCCGCCGATCATGTAGTGCGATGCAGAAAGACCTCGTGATACGATTTATGGCATTGTTGGTACTATGGGTCTTAGTAGTCGGCTATGCCTTCGCATATACTCCGTGACGGTTTTATTATGACACAGTGGGACACGTGTTCATGTATTCCTTGTGCTTGTTATATCATGGATCGCCGGTGAGGAAGGAATTCCACAGGCATGATTGATATTGTGGGCATGACCCATGGTTATATTTGAGTGATGACTTTAGGCGTGAGTCCACGACTTGACATGATCACATATTGTGTATCGTAAATTGTTTATCATATATGTCTTTTGTTTTATATAGACTATTATGATTTCATTTCTGATTTTTGATTCACATACTTGGTACTGTTATCGACCTCGGGGCCGTCATGCCGCAGGTAGAGGTACGCCAGTCGTCGATCCTCGCTCTTAGGATCACAGTTCAGCGTTTTGGGAAGCTCCGTTTCTCCGGAGGCTTATCTTTGGTATAGTCCCCTGTTGTTGTAGGTACTTACATTCAGGGGTATGGCGGGGCCCTGTCCCGCCGTTGTTGTTGTAAAAGTCTTAGAGGTCTGTAGTCCTGTTGTAAAGTTGGGATGTAACTGTTCATTCTTGAGATATGTATATACTTGCCGAAAGGCACTCTTTTATTGGATAAATTGTGTCTCTTTTACATTGGTTTCATGTCTTGTTTTTATATTCCGCTGATTACTCTGATGTACGTCTACTTGGGTGCCCGGGTAAGGCACCAGTCACGGGCCCGGGTTCGGTTCGTGACAAAAGCTAAGATAAGACAAAATTGTATTACATTTCCTAGATCATGGCTGCTTTAATAAGAATCATTATAAACAAGCATTAATTTTCTTAAATTTCCAAAGTAAGGAACTTGATTTCTAAAAGAAAAGAGACTTGAGGAATTGAAGAGTTTTTGGTTTAAAAGAAAGACATGGTTTTGTCTTAAATTGGTTTAAAACATAAAGTGTTATAACAGCTTTATGGGAAGTTAGTTATAACGACTTTATGAAAGCAAAAGAATGGTTTTATCATTGGTTTTAAAATGGTAACTTGACTTTAAAAGGAGAAGTGTTTTGGTCTAAAAAGAAGGCATGGTATTGTTTTAATTTGGTTTAAAAAGGAAAGTATGGAAGTTGTTTTGGTTTACTTAAAATATTAGTCACTCTATTTTGATAATACGGGCATCAGGTGACCTTTGTAAAAGAAATGGATCTTTTAAAAAGAATTTAACGTACGTAGTACTTTGGGGTTAAAACCTGGACTTTGGCATAAAATGAAAGTACCTTGAGTTGTGTGTAACTTGCCTACGTTAGCGTGTGATAGCCTTGTCGTGCTAGTATTGTAATTCTATACCACCGCGTCCCTCGATGGAGGGCCGGCTGATTTGTTATGATCTTACTTGGACGTACCGGCAGTGACGGAGCATTCCACGGGTACGCTTCTGCGATTATTATTCCATGGACTAGCTCTCCATGAGGTTTTACTGATTCGGCTTGGTATCTGGTAGTTGGCTCTCGTACTTGCCCCGAGGTTGTGGCTGATTCGGCTTGGTATCTGGTAGTTAGCCTTCAGACTTGCCCTGCTCAGTTTTGTGACGAAGTCTCGTGATTCCGGCCAGTATCCGGTAGTTAGTTCGTGATTTGCCCCGCCACTACGTGGGCACGTGGTATCCGTAGTTGGCTTCGACTTGCCCCGGGTCACCCGTGGTATGGTTATGTAGATTTGTTGGTACGGCTTTGGTATCCGTAGTTGGCTTTCGTGCCCCGGTCGATTGATGATCGCGCTTTGGTATCCGGTAGTTAGCCTTCAGATTGCCCCAGACGGTTTTTTATAACACGATGGGACACGTGTTCATGTGTACTTCTTGGTGTTATTATATCATAGATCGTCGGTGAGGAAGGTATTCCACGCATGATTGATGTTGTGGCGTGAGACCCATAGTTATATTTGAGTGATGACTTTGAGGCGTGAGTCACGACTTGACGCGGATCGCTACATATTATGTCTCGTAGTTTGGTTATCATATATGTCTCTGCTTTATATACACTACTATGATTTCATTTACTGATTTTCGGGCCACATACTTGGTACTGTTGCTTGACCTCCTTCGGGCCGCGTCATGCCGCAGTAGAGGTACATCGGTTGTGGATCCTCGCCATAGAATCACGCCAAAGCATTTTGGGAAGCTCCGTTTCTCCGGAGGCTTATCTTTGGTATAGTCCCCTGTCAGTGTAGATACGTGTACATTCAGGGGTATGGCGAGGCCCTGTCCCGTCATAGTTATGGTTACATTCTTAGAGGTCGGTAGTACTGTTGTGGGCAGGGTTTGTAAAAGGATTTAACTGTTCAGTTTGATATATATATGTATATATTCAGGAAGGTGACCGTTTTGGTTAGCCTGTTTCATACTTTATGTCTTGTCTCATGTTTTAGATTTTATTTCCGCTGCTGATGTTGTATCACTAGGGTGCCCGGGGTAAGGCACCAGTCGCGGGCCCGAGGTCGGGTCGTGACAGGCTTATTATAAGAAATGTCCAAGTTGGTTGAGTTAGGGAATTAACTCACTTGTTTAAAATATTAAGGATATCTTACTTTCTAAATGTTAAGAGACTTAAAGTATTTTTGAAGGTATATGACACTTGTTTTGTTTGGAAAGTTTAAGTCTCTCGGTTATAAAGAAAAATGTAAGTTTCTAAAGTATAAAGCTAGTATAACGGCTTTATGGGAAGTTGGTTATAATAGCTTTATGGAAAGTTAAAGAGTGGTTTACTCTAAGAAATTTAAGTATGAAAAATGACTTGAAATAATGAAAGGCAAATTGATTTTAAAGGCATCAATTGCTTAAATTTTTAAAAGAAAGAAGTCACTTGATTTAGAAGCCTAAATGTATTTCTAAAAGGTATTGTGACTTGTCTTGAAAAGTAGTTATGACTTGATACTACGGTTATTAGTATCTTGGAAGTTTTATATGAAAAAAAGTCATTTTAAAAGATTAGAAGTACGTAGTACTTTGGGTTAAATTCCCGGATTTTGTAATGAAATGTTAGTGCCTTAAGTAAACTAAAATGAGAGTGTATATGAATAAGACTAATAAGAAGTTAGGGGGATTTCTTAACTTGCTTATGTAATGTATGATAAGCCGGTAATGCTTATGTTATGTATGATAAGCCGGTAGTGCTTATGTTATGTATGATAGCCGGTTGTGCTAGTGATTTATTGTGCATTACGGGGTCATTCCCCGAGTTTGTGGAATTTGCATATTCCATGGATTGGCTACCCATGATGCGAGAAATACCTCATGCGGGTCCGAAAGGGCTTATGCGGGTGAAATAGTCCCATGCGGGGCGGACCAGTCCTATGCGAGGAATACCTCATGCGGGTCTACACGACCTACGCGGCCGACATCTATGCGAGGAATACCTACGCGGGTCCATACGATCCTGCGGGTGAAATAGTCCTGTGAGTAGGATCGCTAATGACATCGCGCAAGGTGGTCCCGCTTGATCATGATTTCACTACATTACTTTCAGTTTCACATATTTGGTACATGTTGTACTGACCTCCTTCGGAGGGTTGCGTTCATGCCGCAGGTAGAGTATACAGGTTGTTGATCCTCACCCTTAGGATCACTGTTCAGCTATTGAGAAACTCCTTTACTTCGGAGGCTTATCCCTGGTATTGTCGGTTGTTGTACATTCAGGGGTATGGCGGGGCCCTGTCCCACCACAGTTGTTATTCTTAGAGGTCTGTAGTCACATTTGTGGATTGGGTTTGTAAGAATAGAGATGTACTGTTTTAATTTTGTATTATGTATATTTTACGGAAGGTAGCCTCATCGGCTAGCCTGTTGTTATTCTTATGTTTAAGCATTTTATAAGTTGTGTATGTTCCGTTTCTATTCTCTGATGTATACCTGAAAGGGGTGCCCAGGTAGGGCACCAGTCGCGGGCCCGGGGTCGGGTCGTGACAAAAGTGGTATCAGAGGGTCCTCTTGCGGTCCTGTAAATATCTAATCATCAGAGAATAGATTTAGAAGCTAAGATAAGACAAAATTGTATTACATTTCCTAGATCATGGCTGCTTTAATGAGGATCAGTATAAACAAGCATTAATTTTCTTAAAATTTCAAAGTAAGGAACTTGATCTCTAAAAGAAAAGAGACTTGAGGAATTAAAGAATTTTCTTAAAAAGAAAGACATTGTTTTGTCTTAAATTGGTTTAAAACATAAAGTGTTATAACAGTTTTATGGAAAGTTAGTTATAACGACTTTATGAAAACAAAAGAATGGTTTTATCATTGGTTTTTAAAGTGGTAACTTGACTTTAAAAAGGAGAAGTGTTTTCGTCTAAAAAGAAGGCATGGTATTGTCTTAATTTGGTTTAAAAAGGAAAGTATGGAAGTTGTTTTGGTTTACTTAAAAATGTTGGTCACTCTATTTTTATAATACGGGGATCGGGTGACCTTTGTAAAAGAAATGAATCTTTTAAAAAGAATTTAACGTACGTAGTACTTTGGGGTTAAACCCTGGACTTTGGCATAAAATGAAAGTACCTTGAGTTGTGTGTAACTTGCATGTGTTTTCGTGTGATAGCCTTGTCGTGCTAGTATTGTATTTCTATACCACCGCGTCTCTCAATGGAGGGCCGGTCATGTTATTCTTCATTGATGGACATACTGACACGATGGATGGCCTACGGGTATGCTTCCACTAATCAATCCTTTTGGACATACTGACACGATGGGTGGCCCACGGGTATGTTTCCATTAGGAGTGTTATTTTGTTAATCGCTTTGGACATACTGACACGATGGGTGGCCCACGAGTATGCTTCCATTTTGATTGTTGTCTTGTTGTTTCCTTTTGGACCTACTGACACGATGGGTGGCCCACGGGTATGGTTCCATTAGGATTGTTGTTCCATGGACTAGCTCTCCATGAGATTTACTGATTCGGCATTGGTATCTGGTGGTTGGCTTTCGTACTTGCCCCGTCTCGTGGCTGATTCGGCCTTGGTATCTGGTAGTTAGCCTTCGCACTTGCCCCGTTCAGTTTAGTGGCGAAGTCTCGTGATATGGCTTTGGTATCTGGTAGTTAGCCCTCGTACTTGCCCCGGTCAGCTACGTGACACGACTTTGGTATCTGGTAGTTGGCTTTCGTACTTGCCCCGTATCAGCTTTGTGGTTTGGTTGTATAGTGTTGTTAGTACGGCCTTGGTGTTATTATATCATAGATCGCCAGTGAGGAAGGTACTCCACGCATGATTGATGTTGTGGCGTGAGACCCATAGTTATATTTGAGTGATGACTTTGAGGCGTGAGTCACGACTTGACATGATCGCTTATTTATCGTGGATCGTAGTTTGGTTATCATACATGTCTCCCGCTTATATAGACTACTATGATTTCATTTACGATTTTTCGGGCCACATATTTGGTACTGTTATCGACCTCCTTCGGGGATGCGTTCACGCCGCAGTAGAGGTACACGGCCGTTGATCCTCGCTCATAGGATCACAGCCAGCAGATTGGGAAGCTCCGTTTCTCCTAAGCTTACCTTTGGTATAGTCCTCACATCGTAGGTACTTGTACATTCGTGGGTATGTGGCCCCGTCCGTCATGTTGTATAAAACTCTGTGAGGTCTGTAGTATCAAGTGTGGTTGTAAGGATTTAACTGTTCAAACTTTGTATTTATATATATGCCGAAAGGCGACTTTCTCTCAGATAAAATGTACCTCATTTTACATTTGTTTCATGTATTGTTTTTATGTTCCGCTGATTACTCTGATGTATGACTACTTGGGTGCCCGGGTAAGGCACCAGTCACGGGCCCCGGAACGGGTCGTGACAAAAGTGGTATCAGAGCAGTTAATCCTCGGAAAGTGTCTACAGACCGTGTCTAGTAGAGTCTTGATTATCGATGTGTTGTGCACCACATCTATAATCAGGAGGCTGCAGGACATTTAGGATTGGTTTCCATTCTTCTCATTCTGAGATCGTGCCTTAGAGCTGTGTTATAAGTTGGACCCCTCTGACGCATTTCGTTTTTACCAGTTATGCCTCCGCGCAAGGCAACCCGGGCCCAGATGGGCAAGGCAGCCGAGGAAGCCGCTGGTAGGATACAGAGGAGTACGAGGGCGCAGGCCCGGTCAGTACCTGAGATAGTGCTTCAGACGGCGAGTTTTGCGACGCCGCCAGCCCCAGTAGAGTTTAGAGCCGCAGCAGTGGCTGCTGAGACCACAGTACCTGAGACTCGGTCCCCACCGCTCGGAGCAGAGGAGTTGGGGTACAAAGAGATGGCCCAGTTATTGGCCAGGATAGTGGCAAGGCACGAGGATAAGCTGGATGCAGCGATTCCGGTACCGGTAGTACCCGTAGTTCACCCGAGAGCGGATAGTTTGAGACTGCGGGACTTTCTGAGTTGCAGCCCGCCAGTGTTTTATGGATCGAGGCCTGAGGACGATCCGCAGGAGTTCATCCGACAATTACAGCGGATCATGAGAGTGATCAAGGCTTCGGAGACCAAATCAGTGGTCTTGGGTTCACATCGGCTGCGTGATACTGCAGTCGACTGGTTTGATTCGCGGGAGCTGTCCCGGGGAGAGCATGCACTTCCAGCGGTATGGAATGAGTTCTCAGAGGCATTTCTTGCACATTTCTTGCCTCCACAGATGAGGAGGGCTCGGGCCGACAGATTTTTGGTGTTGAGGCAGAGCGGGCGTACGGTTCGGGAGTACAATGTGGAGTTCGACTCATTAGCTCGGTATGTCCCCGTGTTAGTAGCCAGTATGGAGGACAGAGTGCACCGCTATGTCACAGGGCTCGACGATTATTTGGCAGAGAGTTGCGCGGTTGTAGCTCTTCAGCCGGGCATGGACATTGCCCGCATGCAGGCTTATGCACTTGGGTGTGAGGAGCGGAGAGGTCGATGGAATGACCAAGATCAGCAGAAGAGGGCCAGAACAGCAGGGTGCTTTGGTGACTTTCGAGGCGGACCGCCTCAGCAGCAGGATAGTTATATACCTCCGCCAGTACAGAGTGGTCCTCCACAACCTTCAGGACCTTCGGAATATTCAGGAGCAGGTCAGGGCTCCCAGGTTTCAGATTCTCAGGGTAGTAGGAGTGCTCGCCGGATAAGGCCACCCTTGTCTCAGTGTAGCCATTGTGGAAAAATTCATAAGGGAGAGTGTCGTACTAATTTGGGAGATTGTTATGCTTGCGGCCAACAGGGCCATTTGGCGAGAGACTGTCCACTGCAGGTAGCATCGGTGGGATAGCACTGACTACGAGATCGCTATGGTTCTTCACCTTCCATAGCTAGGCAGGATGTTCATACACCGGCAGGCCACGGCAGAGGTCACGATGGAAGTTTCCAGTTTTAGCGGTCCTTTGAACCGCCTATCTTTTCAGGTATATCCTTAACCCTTTAGAGATTAGCATGTGTGATACGATGTTTATATGTTGAGTACTATGTACCGATAGCGTTGTGTATATTGTGGTTTTGAGGCGTGGCTTGTTGAAAGGATAAGTATGGGGACAGGGAAGGTATGAACCTTAGAATTTTACACGATGAGACCTTAGCTGTAAGGCCGTCTTGAGTAGAGTTATGTGTATGTTGACCCTTGTCAGAGTGCATTATATGCGTGAAACATATTTGTGTGATAAGTCTCTGAGTGGTATGAGACTAGAGATGGTAGTTGAGCTAAGAAGACCAATAGGTTTTCGTGACTTGATTTATGAGATTGTTCCGGATCGGGGGAACAAGAGAGTTCGGCACGACGGAGGGTCGGGTTGAGGGCGACGCGGGTCAACCCAGAGTCTTGATTAAGGTGGGGTCAGTTCTGGGTGGTCCCGCCAGGTGGTAGGGTCATGAGGGCGCCAGTCCCAAGTATAGATGACCATCGTATGAGTTCGTGGATATGTTCGACCAGAATCGGATCGTGAAGGCCGGGAATGGCCTTAAAGAAAATCGAGGCTAGTAAGATGACCAAGTTTGGAGGTAGTGGCTCCGTAAATTTTGGGAGGCGAATGATCAAGTATGGTACGATATCGAGAGTTCAAGTGTTCAAGAAGAGTACGACGAGTAAGGAAAGAAGTGAACGTGTGTTAGCAGAATAAAAGAGATCATTTTGTTATGAAGTGAAGATGCGAAGGGAGTATCCTTTAGACCAGGGTGAAAGCTTTTGTGATGTAGGGATGATTCCTCGTTGACTTGGGTTAAGTAATTGCGCGGGTGTTATTTTGTGGCCAGGTGTAGCATTGGCAACTTGTTAAGAGAAACTTTATCGTTATCTGTCTTAAGAAGGAACATTCGGGACGAATGTTTCTAAGGAGGGGAGAATGTTATACCCCGTATGTCCAGAGTATGTACGTGAGGGCGTACGTACAAAAGTTTAAGCCTTAAAGAAGACTAAGGGACGAAATTTTGTGCACAACTAGCAAAAAGAATCGTTTTCCGACGAAACGTTTTCCAGAACTTGCGAAGGGAAAATTCCGGCTATGTCTTTTATTATTTTTGCGGATTTTTCCGAGAGACGAAATATTTTGGACCAACGAGAGGGTGACACTTGTCACCCTCAAGTGGACGGCCAAGTGGGAATTCCTTGCACGTTTTTTGTGTTTTTTTTGTCAACGAATTGGTAGGATATTTTGTGTAGTTGATGAGAAAGTGGGACCCACAAACACATGTCCAAATCTTGACCCTCCACTTGCCCACCACTTGTCTTGATCTTGGCCATTGGTTGGCCTATAAATACCCCTCCAATGCAAGACTAAATCTTCATCCACAAATCATTTTCCAAGTCTAAAAACTCTCTCCCCCTTAAGTGTAGAATCTGCCCAAGGCCCTCCCCTTTGAGAGGCCTTGGCCAAACATCTCCCTTGCCTAGTTGTTTCGTAAATACCCCTTGGTAGAAAAGTATTCTCCAAGTATTGTTACTATTCCAAAATACCTTGGCCCAAATACCTTGTAGTATTCCAAGGTTACACCTATACTAAAAGCCCAGAAATACTATTATACTTCCTTTCAGTCACAAAAACGAAACCCTAAGGAAAATCTTCATAGTCGGTTGAAGTATTAAGAAGAAGTTGCGTAGAACTTCTAAGGGTTGTTTGGAGCGGGTTGGAGCGCCCAGAGTAGGAGCTAAACGTTGCTTAGGATCGACATTTGAACTTGGATAATTTTGGGCTTATCGAGGTAAATATTCTTGTCCTTCTATTTGTAATTGGAAATTACATACTGTAGTTGTATAGAAGTGAGTATAAGATTTATAGAAGGATGGTATTTAAGAAGAGAATTGAATTGAAATCACATCAGAAGAATATTAAAGAAAGACCGAATCAGCATTTACATGAAATGTATTTACTGAGACTTGTGTAGTTTGGCGGGTAGGGAAGTGCTGCCCAATTTTCCGTAGAATAAAGGAATCTGTATCTGGAATTATTTTACAGAGTAGTCTAGACGTTGATAGACTTGTATGACCATTATAGGTTGAAGTACTGCGAGTAGCATATTCTACTCGAAGAGGTGAAAAAGGCTAGCAGGATTACAGTACTTTGGAGCTATTTGCTAATAGTCGATAATCGTCGCGAGGTATGTGATTCTTCCTATACTCTTGGGCATGATATTTTAAAAGGAATATATATAGTACGGTAGACATACGTGTGTTAACTGAACGTAGTTTTACGGCAATGTCTTTTGACTTAAGCCTGAATAATAAGAATCTTGAAGTATTTCAAAAGTTTAAGAACCGTTTTTGAAAGAAGAGTAATACTTGGTTTTGAAAGCTTAAGTTATACTAGCTTTATGGGAAGTTAGGTATAACGACTTAAGAGAGATAAAAGGAACGGTTGACTTAATTGAATTGATTTAAAGTCTGTTAAAGTGTGAAACCTCATTCGTGAGTAATGAGTACTTGATTTTTAAAAGAATAATGTTTTACTGATTTCGGAAATGAGAATAAGTTATTATATTAAAACCAGTAGAAACCTCCATCTGCATAGAAGCTAAGATAAGACAAAATTGTATTACATTTCCTAGATCATGGCTGCTTTAATGAGGATCAGTATAAACAAGCATTAATTTTCTTAAAATTTCAAAGTAAGGAACTTGATCTCTAAAAGAAAAGAGACTTGAGGAATCAAGAATTTTCTTAAAAAGAAAGACATTGTTTTGTCTTAAATTGGTTTAAAACATAAAGTGTTATAACAGCTTTATTGGAAGTTAGTTATAACGACTTTATGAAAACAAAAGAATGGTTTTATCATTGGTTTTTAAAGTGGTAACTTGACTTTAAAAAGGAGATGTGTTTTCGTCTAAAAAGAAGGCATGGTATTGTCTTAATTTGGTTTAAAAAGGAAAGTATGGAAGTTGTTTTGGTTTACTTAAAAATGTTGGTCACTCTATTTTTATAATACGGGGATCGGGTGACCTTTGTAAAAGAAATGGATCTTTTAAAAAGAATTTAACGTACGTAGTACTTTGGGGTTAAAACCTGGACTTTGGCATAAAATGAAAGTACCTTGAGTTGTGTGTAACTTGCATGTGTTTCGTGTGATAGCCTTGTCGTGCTAATATTGTATTTCTATACCCCCGCGTCTCTCAATGGAGGACCGGTCATGTTATTCTTGATTGATGGACATACTGACACGATGGGTGGCCCACTGCATGCTTCCACTAATCAATCCTTTTGGACATACTGACACGATGGGTGGCCCACGGGTATGTTTCCATTAGGAGTGTTATTTTGTTAATCGCTTTGGACATACTGACACGATGGGTGGCCCACGAGTATGCTTCCATTTTGATTGTTGTGTTGTTGTTTCCTTCGACCCATCGACACGATGGGTGGCCCACGGTATGGTTCCATTAGGATTGTTGTTCCATGGACTAGCTCTCATGAGATTCTGATTCGGCCTTGGTATCCGGTGGTTGGCTTCGATTTCCCCGCCTCGTGGCTGATTCGCCTTGGTATTCGGTAGTTAGCCTTCGTGACTTGCCCTGCTTCGGTTTAGTGGCGAAGTCTCGATACGCCTTTGGTATCCGGTAGTTAGCCTCAGATTTGCCCTGGCCGCCACGTGACACGCTTTGGTATCCGTAGTTGGCTTACGCATTTCCCGTGACGCCTTCGTGGTTTGGTTGAATAGTGTTGTTAGTACGGCCTTGGTGTTATTATATCATAGATCGCCACGGTGAGGAAGGTACTCACGGCATGATTTCTTGTGGGCGTGAGACCCATAGTTATATTTGAGTGATGACTTTGAGGCGTGAGTCCCCGACTTGACATGATCGCTATTTATCGTGGATCGTAGTTTGGTTATCATACATGTCTCCCGCTTTATATAGACTACTATGATTTCATTTACGTGATTTTCGCCACATACTTGGTACATGTCAGATCGACCTCCTTCGGGCTGCGTTCATGCCGCAGAGTAGGTACACCGGGCCGTTGATCCTCGCCATAGGATCACAGCCAACAGATTGGGAAGCTCCGTTTCTCTAAGCTTATCTTTTGGTATAGTCCTCATCACCGTAGGTACTTGTACATCTGTGGTATGGCGGGGCCCTGTCCCGTCATGTTGTATAAAAACTCTTAGAGGTCTGTAGTACTGTTGTGGGCAGGGTTGTAAGGATTTAACTGTTCAAACTTTGTATTTATATATATGCCGAAAGGCGACTTTCTCTCAGATAAAATGTACCTCATTTTACATTTGTTTCATGTATTGTTTTTACGTTCCACTGATTACTCTGATGTATGACTACTTGGGTGCCCGGATAAGGCACCAGTAACGGGCCCCGGAACGGGTCGTGACACCGCCATACCATGAATGTACATATATCTACAACATTAGGGAGAACCATACCAAAAGTCGAGCCTCCGGAGAAGATGGAGCTCCTGACACCAAAGCAAAAGATCCTAAGGATGCGGATCTAGCACCTGCTTTCCCTTACCTGCGGCATGAACGCAGCTCCCCGAAGGAGGTCAGTACAACAGGTACCAAGTATGTGAAACTGTAAAGTACTTAAATGAAATCATATCATTTTAAAGTCAATTTTACAAATGTGTACAAAACAACCTATGTAACCGCACATAGTGCCATATCACAGACAAGAGTAATAAATAGGTAAACTGTAACAGGTCTTTTCTAGGCTGCGAATGATCGAAGCTGTTATACCCCGTATTTCCAGAGTATGTACGTGAGGGCGTACGTATAAAAATTTAAGCCTTAAAGTAGGCAAGGTTCGAAATTTAGGCACAAGTGCCGAAAAGAATCGTTTTTCGACGAAACGTTTTACTAAACTTGCGAAGGGAAAATTCCGGCTATGTCATTGAGAATTTTTGCGGATTTTTCCGAGAGACGAAACATTTTGGACCAACGGGAGGGTGACATGTGTCACCCTCACATTGGAGGGAATTGTGGGCGGTAATTGGGACGATTTGGGCACTTTAGTTGGTAGGATATTTTGTGCAAGTTGTTGTGGTAGATGGATAAGGTGCACTTGGCTTAAATCTAGCCCTACACTTGCCTTACACTTGGATGAATCTTGGCCATTGGTTGGTCATTTCTTGACCTATAAATACCCCCCTTGTTGAAGAGTTATTTCATCCTAACTTGAGCAATCTTTCTAAGTCTCAAATACTCCCTCCCTTCTAGTGTTTCGTCCGCCACCACCACCATCCCCCTTTGAGAAGGCCCCTTGGCCGAAAGTATCCCCCCCTTCCTTGTGGTGCTAGCCGTGGGGTACCCCCCCTAGCCTAGTTGTTTTCGTATAATACCCCCCTTTGTGGTATAGAAATACTCTCCAAGTATTGTTATAATGCCCTAAATACTCTAGCCCTTATACCTTGTAGTACTTTCCAAAGTTACCTCTATACGTAGAGTCCGGAAATACTATTATACTTTCCCTCAGTCACAAAAACGAAACCCTAAGGAAATCTTCACTTATAGTTGAAGTATTTGGGTAGAAGTTGGTTAGAACTTCTAAGGGTTGTTTGGAACGGGTTGGAGCACACGGAGTAGGAGCTAAACCTTGCTCAGGATCGACATTTAAACTTGGATAATTTTGGGCTTATCGAGGTAAACACTCTTGACCTTCTATTGTAATTGGAAATTACATGTTGTAGGAATATATAGTTGAAGTATACTATATATAGAACTGAACATAATTGTGCGGCAATGTCTTTTGACTTAAGCCTGAATTTAAAAAAGAGAAATGAATCGTAATTACATAGGATGTATTGCAAAGAGACTTGTGTGGAATTACTGTGAAGTAGATTTGGGCACGTCCGTATTAGAAGTACAACCCCCCCCCCCCCTCTAGGGAGTTGTTGGCTCATAGCGTGCCTCGGCAGAGGAGTTTACGCGATAGCGGGAGAGGGTGCTGCCGAATTTTCTGTAGAATATTCTACGTTGAGATCTAGATGTTAATAAGCGCCTTGTGGCCTCTATAGGTTGAAGTACTACGTGTTGTGTGAGCTGCTTGACTTAAGGTGTAGCCGGCGGTTTGAGGTACTTGGAGCGTTTTGCTATTAGTCGATAATCGTCGCGAGGTATGTGAACCTCTTCCTATCTTTTCTAGCATGATATGTGTGTAACTATGTAGTACGGTAGACGTACATGTGTTGAATGTATTTGATTGGTTTAAAACATAAAGTGTTATAACGGCTTTATGGGAAGTTGGTTATAACAGCTTTATGTAAGTAAGAAATGCTTTGTGGTTTTTAAAGATAACTGATTTGACTTATAACTGACTTGATGTGTGATGATAAGAATCTTGAAGTATTTCGAAAGAATTAAGAAACCTTTTTGAAAGAAGAGTAATACTTGGTTTTGAAAACATAAGAGTTATACTAGCTTTATGGGAAGTTAGGTATAACGTCTTAAGAGAGATAAAGAGAATGGTTTACTGATTTTTAGAAGTTAAGAGACTTAATCTTAAAAGATAAGAGACTTGACTTAATATGGATGTTAGTATGAAACCTCATTCGTGAGTAATGAGTACTTGGTTTTTAAAAGGAATAATGTGTTACTGATTTTGGAAATCAGAATGAGTATCGACAAACCACTGCAGCGTTAATAAAAGGAAATGTTTTGACTAATTATGTATTATTAAAACCAGTAGAAACCTCCATCTGCATAGAAGCTAAGATGAGACAAAATGATATTACATTTCCTAGATCATTGCTGCTTTAATAAGATTGATTACGAACAAGAATAACCTACTCACATATGTTTCTCAAATTGTTTAAAAGAGGATTATATTCTTAAGTGATTAATTTTATGGACTATGAAACCTTTCTAAAATAAGAGACTTAAGTATTTGAAATTAGGCAAACTTGAACTTTTGGAAAAGAATGTTGTTACTTGATGTTAAAAAGGAAAGTGTTTTGGTTTACCTAAAAATGTGAGTCACTCTATTTTAATACTACGAGTATCGGGTGACCTTTATAAAAGAAATGGATCTTTTTAAAAGAATTTAACGTACGTAATACTTTGGGGTCAGAACCTGGACTTTGGCCTAAAATAAACTTGAGTTGTGTGTAACTTGCCTATGTTTGTGTTTGATAGCCTTGTTGTGCAAATATCGTATTTCTATACCACCGCTCTCGATGGAGGTCGCTGATTTGTTATGAACGATTCTTCACCGAGTCCCACGAGATGGGCCGGGACACGTATTTCATCTGATTCTTCACCGAGTCCCATGGGATGGGCCGGGACACGTATTCCATCTGATTATTCACCGAGTCCCACGAGATGGACCGGGACACGTATTTCATCTGATTCTCTACCGAGTCCCATGGGATGGGCCGACACGATTCCACATGATTCTCACCGAGTCCCATGGATGGGTCGACACGATTCCACATGATTCTTACCGAGTCCCACGGATGGGCCGACACGATTCCACACGATTTACACCTAGATCGGCAGCGTGAGAAGGAGTTCCACGCGTGAGGATGACTTGAGGCGTGAGTCCCCGACTTGACATGATCGCTTATGTTGTGAATCGTAGTTTGGTTATCATACATGTCTCCCGCTTTATATAGACTATTATGATTTCATTTACGCCTTTACGCTTCACATACTTGGTACTGTCAGATCGACCTCCTTCGGGGCCGCGTTCATGTCGCAGTAGAAGTACATCGTGGATCCTCGCCATAGGATCAAAGTTCAGCGTGTTGGGAAGCCCCGCTTTCTTCGAGGCTTATCTTTTGGTATGTTACCCGAGTCCAGAGGTTCTTGTACATTCGTGGGTATGGCGGGCCCCGTCCCGTCATAGTTGTTGTCACTTCTTAGAGGTCCGTAGTACTATTGTGGGCGAGTTTGTAAAAGGATAATTGTTCGTATTTATGTATATATACCAAGGCAACCGCTTTGGTTGGCCTGCTTATTTATCATGTCTCTTAATTCATGTTCGTGTTTTTATTTCCGCTGATTTTCTCTCGATGTTATATCACCAGGGTGCCCGGTAAGGCACGATCACGCCCGGTTCGGGTTGTGACAAAAGTGGTATCGAGCGCTTAGTCCTCGGAAAGTGTCTGCATCGCGTTCAGTAGAGTCTTGATTATCGATGTTGTGCACCACATCTATAATCGGAGGTCGCAGGACATTTAGGATTGGTTTCCATTCTTCTCATTACGAGATCGTGCCTTAGAGTGTGATAAGTTGGACCCTCTCGACGATTTCGTTTTTACCGCTTATGCCTCCGCGCAAGGCAACCTGTGCCCAGTTGGCAAGGCAGAGGAGCCGCTAGTGAGATACTGAGAGGAGTACGAGGGCGCAGCCCGGCCAAGACCGAGATTGTGTTTCGACGGCGAGTTTTGACGCCGCCACACGGCAGAGTTTAGAGTCGCAGCAGTGGTCGCGAGACTACAAGACTGAGCCTCCACCCCACACCGGAGCAGATGAGATGGGTACAAGGAGATGGTTCGCCATCGCCGTAGTCGTGGCGATATGAGAAGAGGCCGACGCAGCAGCCTACCCCCAAAGAGCACCGTAGTTCACCCCGAGCGCATAGCTGAGGCTACGGAATTTTTGAGTCAGGCCCGCCGATGTTCTATGGATCGAGCCGAGGATGACCTCAGAGTTTATCCGACACCGCAGCGATCATGAGAGTGATCGAGTCTCGGCGCAGAGTCGGTGGTATTGGTTCGCATCACCGCGTGATACCGCAATGATCGTTTGATTCGCGAGCCGCGTCCCGGGAGAGCATGCACTCCACCATTTGGGACGAGTTCTCGGGCTTTTCTTGCACATTTCTTGCCCCGCAGATGAGGAGGGCTCGGGCCGACAGATTTTTGACGCTGAGGCAGATCGCGGACGGTTAGAGAGTACAATGTGAGTTCGACTCATTAGCTCGGTATGTTCCCGCCAGAGTAGCCGATATGGAGGATGAGTACACCGCTACGTCACCGGCTAGATGATTACTTGGCGAGGCTTGTACGGTGTAGCTCTTCACCGGCATGGACATTGCCCGCACGCAAGCTCATGCACTTGGATGAGAGGCACGGAGGGGTCGACGGAATGACCAGGATCAGCAGAAGAGGGCCAGAACAGCAGGGTCCTTTGGTAGCTTTCGAGGCGGGCCGCCTCAGCAGCAGACTAGTTATGTACCTCCGCCAAGATGCAGTGGTCCTCCGCGCCTTCGTGACGCTCGGTATTCGGAGCCGGTCGTGGCTCCGTGGCTTCGTTCATGATATACGGGTTCTAGCCACGTTCGTTTTCTCGGTGCACAATGTGGCGACGCCATCCCGGGAATGTCGCTTTTTATCGGGTGCTTGTTTTTCCCGCGCCGCCGTGGCCATATGACGACGAAACCGCCCTAATAGGAAGGATGCGCAGAATGACTCACCTTACCGCCGTCGCGTGTTCATCGCCTTTCTACTATGATACCTGCAGGCGTGCCTATGATTAGAGTGAGCGGTAGATCTGTATATCCTTAACCTCTAGAGATTTGTATGCATGATATGATGACCTTATTATTGTGTGCTATGTACGAGTAGCGTTATGTTGGTTATGAGTTAGAAAGCATGGTTAGTTGAAAGGTTAGGTATGGGGGCATGGAAAGTGTGAACCTTAGAATATTTCATGTTGAGACCTAAGATGTAAGGTCATCTTGAGTAAAAGATTTTACGGTTAGTCTTTGTTGAAATACTTGGTTTGCGTATAAATGTGTTGTGGGATAAATCCATGGGTAGTGTGAGATGGAAGTGGTAGCTTTCATGACGTGAATTAGTAAGATTGTTCCGGATCGGGAAACAAGAGCTTGATGCGTTAAGTGGGTCGGGTTGGGGCCATGTTGCGCCAACCCGCCCGCTTTCGGGTAGGTCACCGGTGGTCCCGCCAGGTGGTAGGGTCACGAGGGTGCTAGGCCCAATTTTTGATGACCATCGTATGAGTTCGTGGATATGTTCGACCAGAAGCGGATCGTGAAGGCCGGGAATGGCCTGGCGAAGATTGAGACTAGTAAGATGACCAAGTCGAGGTGGTGATTCCAAGGTTTTGGCAACAGAAGCGTTGACTGAAGTGTGGTACGTATGCTAGAAGAGTTCAAGTGTTCGAGAAGAGTACGACGAGTAAGGAAGGAAGTAAACTTGTGCTGAAAGATGGAAGTAATCATTTTTGAGAAACGGCGCGCGGGCGGAGTTTCCTCGACCAAGAGCGAGTTGGTATTGTTTTGCATCATCGAGGTGGTTCCTCGTTGGCGTGAATTTAAGTATTTGCGCGCATGTGTTATCTCGTGGCCAGGCGTGGCGTTGGCAACTTGTTAGAAGAACTTCATCGTTGTCCGTCTTGAGAAGGAACATTCGGGACGAATGTTTCTAAGGAGGGGAGAATGTTATACCCCGTATTTCCAGAGTATGTACGTGAGGGCGTACGTATAAAAATTTAAGCCTTAAAGTAGGCAAGGTTCGAAATTTAGGCACAAGTGCCGAAAAGAATCATTTTTCGACGAAACGTTTTACTAAACTTGCGAAGGGAAAATTCCGGCTATGTCATTGAGAATTTTTGCGGATTTTTCCGAGAGACGAAACATTTTGGACCAACGGGAGGGTGACATGTGTCACCCTCACATTGGAGGGAATTGTGGGCGGTAATTGGGACGATTTGGGCACTTTAGTTGGTAGGATATTTTGTGCAAGTTGTTGTGGTAGATGGATAAGGTGCACTTGGCTTAAATCTAGCCCTACACTTGCCTTACACTTGGATGAATCTTGGCCATTGGTTGGTCATTTCTTGACCTATAAATACCCCCCTTGTTGAAGAGTTATTTCATCCTAAATTGAGCAATCTTTCTAAGTCTCAAATACTCCCTCCCTTCTAGTGTTTCGTCCGCCACCACCACCCTCCCCCTTTGAGAAGGCCCCTTGGCCGAAAGTATCCCCCCCTTCCTCAGGTGCTAGCCGTGGGTACCCCCAGCCTAGTTGTTTTCAGATAATACCCCCATTGTGGTATAGAAATACTCTCCAAGTATTGTTATAATGCCCTAAATACTCTAGCCCTTATACCTTGTAGTACTTTCCAAAGTTACCTCTATACGTAGAGTCCGGAAATACTATTATACTTTCCCTCAGTCACAAAAACGAAACCCTAAGGAAATCTTCACTTATAGTTGAAGTATTTGGGTAGAAGTTGGTTAGAACTTCTAAGGGTTGTTTGGAACGGGTTGGAGCACACGGAGTAGGAGCTAAACCTTGCTCAGGATCGACATTTAAACTTGGATAATTTTGGGCTTATCGAGGTAAACACTCTTGACCTTCTATTGTAATTGGAAATTACATGTTGTAGGAATATATAGTTGAAGTATACTATATATAGAACTGAACATAATTGTGCGGCAATGTCTTTTGACTTAAGCCTGAATTTAAAAAAGAGAAATGAACTGTAATTACATAGGACTGTATTGCAGTAGACTTGTGTGGCATTACTGTGAAGTAGAATTGTGCACGTCCGGATTAGACGTACAACCCCCTCTAGGAGTTGTTGGCTCAGCAGCGTGCCTCGACAGAGGAGGAGTTTTACGCGTAGCGGGGAGGTGCCACGAATTTTCTCAGAGAATATTCTACGTTGAGATCTAGATGTTAATAAGCGCCTTGTGGCCTCTATAGGTTGAAGTACTACGTGTTGTGTGAGCTGCTTGACTTAAGGTGTAGCCGGCGGTTTGAGGTACTTGGAGCGTTTTGCTATTAGTCGATAATCGTCGCGAGGTATGTGAACCTCTTCCTATCTTTTCTAGCATGATATGTGTGTAACTATGTAGTAAGGTAGACGAACATGTGTTGAATGTATTTGATTGTTTTAAAACATAAAGTCTTATAACGGCTATATGGGAATTTGCTTATAACATATTTATTTAAGTAATAAATGCTTTGTGGTTTTTATAGATAACTTATTTGAATTATAACTGTCTTGATGTGTTATGTTAAGTATCTTGATGTATTTCGAAAGAATTTAGAAACCTTTTTGAAAGAAGAGTAATACTTGGTTTTGAAAACATAAGAGTTATACTAGCTTTATAGGAAGTTAGGTATAACGTCTTAAGAGAGATAAAGAGAATGGTTTATTGATTTTTAGAAGTTAAGAGACTTAATCTTAAAAGATAAGAGACTTGACTTAATATGGATGTTAGTATGAAACCTCATTCGTGAGTAATGAGTACTTGGTTTTTAAAAGGAATAATGTGTTACTGATTTTGGAAATCAGAATGAGTATCGACAAACCACCGCAAATGTTAATAAAAGGAAATGTTTTGACTAATTATGTATTATTAAAACCAGTAGAAACCTCCATCTGCATAGAAGCTAAGATGAGACAAAATGATATTACATTTCCTAGATCATGGCTGCTTTAATAAGATTGACTACGAACAAGAATAACCTACTCACATATGTTTCTCAAATTGTTTAAAAGAGGATTATATTCTTAAGTGATTAAGTCTATGTACTATGAAACCTTTCTAAAATAAGAGACTTAAGTATTTGAAATTAGGCAAACTTGAACTTTTGGAAAAGAATGTTGTTACTTGATGTTAAAAAGGAAAGTGTTTTGGTTTACCTAAAAATGTGAGTCACTCTATTTTAATACTACGAGTATCGGGTGACCTTTATAAAAGAAATGGATCTTTTTAAAAGAATTTAACGTACGTAATACTTTGGGGTCGTAACACGGACTTTGGCCTAAAATAAACTTGAGTTGTGTGTAACTTGCCTATGTTTGTGTTTGATAGCCTTGTTGTGCAAATATCAGATTTCTATACCACCGCTCTCTCGATGGAGGGCCGATCGATTTGTTATGAACAATTCTTCACCGAGTCCCACGAGACGGGCCGACACGATTTCATCCGATTCTTCACCGAGTCCCATGGACGGGCCGACACGATTCCATCCGATTATTCACCGAGTCCCACGAGATGGGTCGACACATATTTCATCCGATTCTCACCGAGTCCCATGGATGGGCCGACACGATTCCACATGATTCTCACCGAGTCCCACGGGACGGGCCGACACGATTCCACATGATTCTTACCGAGTCCCACGGATGGGCCGAACACGTATTCCACACGATTTACACCTAGATCGCCGGCAGGTGAGGAAGGACTTCCACGCATGAGGATGACTTGAGGCGTGAGTCCTCGACTCGACATGATCGCTTTATGTTGTGAATCGTAGTTTGGTTATCATACATGTCTCCCGCTTTATATAGACTATTATGATTTCATTTACGCCTTTACGCTTTCACATACTTGGTACTGTTATCGACCTCGGGGCCGCGTTCATGCCGCAGTAAGTACATCGGCCAGGATCCTCGCCATAGGATCAAAGTTCACGGTTAGGAAGCCCCGCTTTCTTGGAGGCTTATCTTTTGGTATGTTACCCGAGTCTGTATGTTCTTGTACATCTGTGGGTATGGCGGGGCCCCGTCCCGTCATAGTTGTTGTCACTTAGAGGTCCAGAGTACTATCAGGCGAGTTTGTAAAAGGATAACCGTCGTATTTATGTATATATACCAAGGTAATCGCTGGTTGGGTCTGCTTATTTATCATGTATCTTAATTCATGTTCGTGTTTTTATTTCCGCTGATTTTCTCGATGTTGTATCACTAGGGTGCCCGGTAAGGCACTACCACGCCCGGTTCGGTCGTGATGTACAAGGCCAACCGCCATAGTATCATTATGCATGCTTAATCTCGACTCCCGCACCGCATAGGCCACTCACATAGGCTCGCATGAGGTATTCCCGCATCGAGGGTAGATATTCCTCGGCATCGCCCCGACTCGTAGTCCGCATGGCCACATAGACCGCATGGCCACATGGACCGCACACTAACTCGAACTCTCGTAGCTCGCAAGATAGTCCTTCCGACCCGCATGAGGTATCCTCGAATCATAGTCCCAGACTGCCTGAGGTATACCCCACATCGGAGGGCAGCTTAACCCCCGGTATATCATGTCAAGAGGTGAGTGATGTAATACTAGCATAACGGCTTATCGTTAAACAACATAAGCACAAATAAGAATAACCTCTTTACACAAACGTTTACAAGATACTAACACACATAACATCACAATATGTCTACTCAACAAACCATCTCACTGTACTTTCCAGAAATCAATACAAGTCTTTTATAAACACATAAGTAAACCGTTCCTTTTATCTTTCTTAAGTCGTTATACCTAACTTCCCATAAAGCTAGTATAACTCTTAAGCTTTTATTTAAAAACCAAGTATTACTCTTCTTTCAAAAATGATTCATAATTCTTTTGAAATACTTCAAGATTCTTATTATTTAGACTCAAGTCAAAAGACGTCAAGTAAAACCATGTTCAGTTAACACACGTACGTCTACCGTACTATATATACACTTTAAAATATCATGCTTAAGAGTATAGGAATAATCACATACCTTTTCGGCGAAATCCACCTGCCAAGTCGAATATGTCGCGCGCAGAGTATCAACCTATAATAGTCAAATACGTCTATCAACGTCTAGACTACTCTGTAGGATAATCTAAGCAGAGGGTTCTCTATTCTACGGAAAATCGGGCAGCACTTCCCTACCCGGTAGACTATACAAGTCTACTGTAAACACAGTCCTATGTAAGTACAGTTCAATCTTCTTTAATACTTCAGATGTGATTACAGTTCAATTCTCTTCTGTAATACCTTTCTATGTATTTTATACTTATCTCTATACTTCTACAGTATGTATACTCCAATTATAATAGAAGGATAAGATTATTATTTACCTCGATAAGCCCAAAATTATCCAAGATATAAGTCGATCCTGAGCAAGGTTTAGCTCCTAAACTGAACGCTCCAATCCGCTCCAAGAAACCCTTAGAAGTTTCTACACAACTTCTACTTCCTACTTCAACCAACTATGAAGTTTCTCTTAGGGTTTCGTTTAGTGACTAAAGGAATATAAGGTAGTATTTCCTGACTTCACGATAGAGGTAACTTTGGAAATACTATATGGATTGGCTAAGGTATTTTGGGGATAGTAACAATACTTGGAGAGTATTTTCTACCAAGGGGAGGGCTTTGCCGAGACCACTAGGAAGGGGGGGAGAAGGGTGTTTCGGCTAAGCTCTTTCTCAAGAGGGGAAGGCTTGGACGAGAGCTTCTCTCAAAGGGGGGGAAGGTTTGGAGACTTAGAAGATGATTTGTGGATGAAGAAGTCTTCATCTTAAGGGGGGTATTTATAGGGCTTTCAAGGGCTAAGATGAAGACAAGTGGAGGGCAAGTGGAGGGTGGGGATTTGCATAAGTGCACCCTAACCCTACTCCATAAATCACTCACAAACATTGACCCTTAGTTTAGGCCCCAAAATCGCGCATCCGTGGTCTTCTTGCCGTCCACTTGAGGGTGACAAGTGTCACCCTCTCGTTGGTCCAAAATATTTCATCTCTCGGAAAAATCCACAAAAATTATAAATGACATAGCCGTAATTTTCCCTACGCAAGTTTTGGAAAACGTTTCGTCGGAAAACAATTCGTTTAGTGGGTTGTGCACAAATTTTCGTCCTTATGCCTACTTTAAGGCTCAAACTTTTGTACGTACGCCCTTACGTACATACTATGGAAATATGGGGTATAACATAATAGATCAAAACTACAAATTTTTTGTTGCACCCCGTAAGTCCAGGACATGTAAAAGAGAATGTGCTTAAGGAAACAAGACTAGGAAATCAGTACGAAAGGAGGAATTATTTTTCCGACGGAAAATCTTCCGAACGCCGGAAAGGAAAAATGTTCGTTGTTGAGAATTGGATTCTCAAAATGCATTATTTGAAGAGTATGGAACTCTTAACTTTTTGGAAATTTATTTTGACGGATTTGGTCATGTGGGGCCCACCCGAGGAATTTTTACGTTTTGTGGGGCCCACGAGGGTTACGGAATTTTTATGGACGAATGAGAGGGCGACACGTGGCACCCCACAAGGTCTTGGTCGAATTAGTAAAGGGGTAAAATGGTGATTAACCACCTTGGAAGATTAGTCTTGCTAGCATGACATTGTTGACTTGTCAACTTGGCCACATGGGCTTGATCCTAGTGAAAACCATCTAAGCCTCACATTTGTTATAATCTTGGCCATCCATAGTGTTATAAGTACTAAGCTAGTGCAAGACAAGCTCATTTAACACTTAGAAAATATCACAAAACATTTGTTCTTGGAGACTAGCTCTCGGGTTTGATAGATTTCCCACACAAATTTTTTTAGTTTTTGATCCATTATTCACAAGACTTAAACCCAATGTCCCTAAGGGTATTGTAAGGATATCTCAATAGAAAGATTTCGGAAAAAATGCATTTTTACGTTAGTCGCAAGGCGGAAACTTAAGGAGTTCTTCAACTTTGAAGTTGGAACTTGAAGATGGGTTCTTCATAGGCTCCTAAGGAGTGCTTGGAGCGGATTGGAACTTAAGGAAAGGAGCTAAGAATTGCTAAGGCGCGACTTTGAATCTTGGAAATTTTAAGGGCTTATAAAGGTATAAATTTTGTCGTTTTAGCAATTAAGTTTACTTATTGATTGTAGCTATGGATATTAGCAAGCTTTAGTTATATATTATGAGGTTTGATAAGTGTTTTGGCTATTGGAACCCTAATCCGAAAACTAGCATGTTTAGCCTTAAGATTGGAATTCAAGTTGATTTTTAGTTTAAGTCGTCGCATGTTGTATAAGAAGGAAATTGTAGTTGTTGAAGTGGTTTATAACTATATAACATGTTATACCTTAGAACATGGAATTGGAAAAGGATTGGAAAGGACTTAGTGTTATTTTTTTATGTTGGCCGAGAATGGCTAGTGAAGTATTAACTACTTGGTACGAATTGTGGGGCGGAATTTTATACGTATTGTAAGGCGTGTAATCCCCTTTGTTTGGTTGTTGTTTTGAGCCTTAAATGTGGCGTGTTGGTTATTGTATTCGGCCTTGAAAAAGGTGGCAAAGTGAGTAAAAACAAAGGAAGTGCTGTCCGATTTTTCGTAGAATTAGAGACCGTATACTTAGTATTATTCTACGTTGGAGACTAGAAGTTGATAGTCTTGTTGTGACCATTATAGGTTGACACTTCTACGTACGGCGTATTCGGCTTAGCTTGTGGATATTAGCCGAAAAGGTATGTGAACTATCTCCTCTTCTAGCATGACTCCTTAAGATAAAGAAAGTATGTCCTACTCCTTAAATGATCCATTCCGTGGTTGTATTTGGATTGCCTAAAATAGAATTTGTTCTATGTACTTCCTTGATTGTACTTTGATGATTAATTTGGAAGTTGTATAATCCATTGCCTTAGTGAATTTGGATTCTTAAAAGTGAAAGTATTTTACTTAAAGTACATAGAGTCTTGAAAAGGAAGTGGTTTCCAAATCTTTTGGCTAGTGCCTTAGTTCCAAAACCTAAAGGTCATTATAATGACTTTAGTGGAGTCAAAGGAGTGATTTACTTAATTGTTTTAAAAGAGGAGAAATGACATGATTTAAGAGAAGAAACTTGGTTTCTAAATATTAAGAGACTTGAAGCATTTTGAAAGTTAAGAACTTGTTTGTAAGTATGTGATACTTGGTTTTAAAGGTATAAGTCTCTTGGTTAAAAAAAGGAATGAAATTGTCTAAAAACCATAAAGGGTTATAACGGCTTTATGGGAAGTTGGTTATAACGGCTTTATGGATGGTTTAGAAAGTTGTCTATTTTGATTAATGGGAATGAGTTGCCTTGATTGTGAAAATTTGAAGTTACTTGATTTCAAGCTTTGAAATGAGTTTTCTAAAAGTGTAGTAACTTACGTTGAAAAAAATAGACACACCTTGATACTACGGGTGTTAGTATCTTGGGATTTTACATAAAAAGGAGTCCTTTAAAAAGAATGTACGTACGAAGTACTTTGGCTTGTTAAATGAGAATTATTCTATGTGTGTCTTGATAAGTACTTTGGCTTGTTAAATGAGAATTAGTTTAAGTGTGCCTTGATAAGTACTTTGGCTTGATTAATTGAAAATTTGTCTAAGTGTGCCTTGATAAGTACTTTGGCTTGATTAATTGAGAATTATTCTATGTGTGCCTTGATAAGTACTTTGGCTTGATTAATTGAAAATTTTTCTAAGTGTGCCTTGATAAGTACTTTGTCTTGATTAATTGAGAATTATTCTATGTGTGCCTTGATAAGTACTTTGGCTTGATTAATGGAGAATTGCCTATATGTGCTGGTGATAGCCTTTGAGTGCAAGTATTATGTTTTATTATGTTGCCGCGACTCGGTTGGGAGGGCCTACCGTCTTGTTGTAAGTTACTCGACGCACCGACAGATGTGGGATTCCACCGCATGCTTCCGTTATTTGTAGTACTTGGGTTAAATTCCCGGATTTTTATAGAAGACATGGTAGTGCTTATGTTATGTTTGACGGCCGGTTGAGATAGGGTAAGAGTATGAGTGAGGGGTAAACCCCCAAGATGCTATACCACATTCTCCAGGGTAAGAGTATAAGTGAGGGGTAAACCCCCAAGACATTATACCCCCTGCTTGTTTTGTTTGATGGTCGGTTGAGATAGGATAAGAGTATAAGTGAGGGGAAACCCCCAAGATGCTTTACCACCTTCTCCAGGGTAAGAGTATAAGTGAGGGGTAAACCCCCAAGATATTATACCCCCTGTGTTATACCCCGTATTTCCAGAGTATGTACGTGAGGACGTACGTAGAAAATTTGAACTTGTAATTAGGCTTGGCCGATTTGTGTTTGTGCACAACACCCGATTAGAGTCGTTTTTCGACGAAACGTTTTCACAGCTTTCGTAGGGGAATTTCCGGCTATGTCATTTTTAATTTTTGCGGATTTTTCCGAGAGACGAAACATTTTGGACCAACGAGAGGGCGCCACTTGGCACCCTCCCATCATGACGCGTGAGGCGGACATCGACGATTTGGAGAGTGTAGTTGGTAGGATATTTTGTGTGTTGATTGATAAAGTGGGACCCACACACACTTGTCCCAATCTTGGCCCTACACTTGCTATGCACTTGGCATAATCTTGGCCATTGGTTGGCCTTGGCTTGACCTATAAATACCCCTCTCCCTTTGATGAATTCTTCATCCTTTCCACAAATCTTCTAAGTGTTAAAAATCCTCCCCTTGTGAGGCCTTAGCCGAGAGTCCCTCCTCCCTCGTCGAGAGCCCCCTAGTGGGTAGGCCGAGGGTATACACCCCCTCCTTGGGTGCTAGCCGCGGGTCCCCAGCCTAGTTGTCTTCGTATAATACCCCCTCTTGTTAGAAATACTCTCTAAAGTATTGTTGTAATGCCCAAATTACCTTAGCCAGATACCTTGTAGTATTCTAAGGTTATACTTATACTAAAAGCCCGTAAATACTATTATACTTCCTTCCGTCACAAAACCGAAACCCTAAGGAAAATCTCCATAGTTAGTTGGAGTATTAAGTAGAAGTTGGTTAGAACTTCTAAGGGTTGTTTGGAGCGCCTGAGCGCACGAGTAGAGCTAAACCTTGCTCAGATCGACATTTAAACTCGGATAATTATGGGCTTATCGAGGTAAATATCTTGTCCCCTATCATTGTAATTGGAAATTACATGATTGTTAGACTATATAGTTGAAGTATACTATATATATAATCAACGTTGTTATCGGCAATGTCTTTTGACTTAAGCCCAATAATAAGAAACCTTTTCAAAGAAGAGTACCGAATCAGATTTACATAGGATCAGACATGAGACTTGTGTAGCTTTTCGTGAGTAGAATTGTACCCGTCGTTAGATGTAGAACCCCCGGTTGGCTTGATAGCCGCCCGATAGAGAGAGATTTACGCCATGGCGGGGAGTCGCGAATTTTCGTAGAATGTTCTACGAAGAGATCTAAATGTTAATAAGCGCTTGTGGCCTTATAGGTTGAAGTACTACGTGTGGCGATCTACTTGGCTTAAGGAGTAGCCGACGGTTGGAAGTACTTGAGCGCTTTGCTATTAGTCGATACTGGCCGCGAGGTATGTGAACCTCTTCCTATCTCTTCTAGCATGATATGTGTGAACTATGTAGTACCAGACGACATGTGCTAAATGTATTTGATTGGTTTAAAACATATAGTGTTATAAATGACTTTATGGGAAGTTGGTTATAACAAATTGTATGTTGGTAAGAAAATACTTGTGGTTTTTAAAAGGTGACGATTTGAACTATAACCGCTTGTTATGTGTTAATAAAGAACTTGAAGTAATACTGGGTTTTAAAAACTTAAGAGTTGTCACGACCGCCTGTATTCGTGATCGTGCCTTACCGGCACCCAAGTAGTCATACATCGTAGTAATCGCGGAAATATAAAGCAAGACATGAAACAGCTTTATAAAATAGAACACGCTTTAAGTGAGAAAACACGCTTTCGCATATATATAAAAACATGGTTTAGCGCTACATCCGATCATCGCATAAACAGACTACGCACTTAAGGAAATATACAACTATGGCGACAGGCCCGCCATACCTCGATCGCACAAACTATCTACAACAGGAGATCATACCCAAAAAGTAGAGCCTCCGAAAGGAGGGAGCTCCTGACACCAACGTAGAGATCCTAGGAATGTGGATCTAGCACCTGCTTGCCCTTACCTGCGACATGAACGCAGCCCCCCGAAGGAGGTCAGTACAACAGGTACCAAGTATGTGAAACTATAAAGAATCAAATAAAATCAAAGTATTTAAAACCCTTTCACAAATACAATCAGTTCAATTGCACATAGTGTCACATCACAAACACAACAGTAATAGGAAAACTGTAACAGGTCTATTCTAGGCCGCGAATGATCTAAGCAAGGCCAATCGCCCATAGTATCATTCTGCGTGCCTAGTCCTGGACTTCCGCAGCCCGCATAGGTCACACACAGACCCGCATGAGGTATTCCTCGCATCGGGGCAGCTAACCCCAGATCCGCCTAGGCTCCCGCACTCGCATAGCCTCAAAAGACCGCATAGTCTCAACAGACCGCATAGGAATCCCCGCATCAGGCTAAACACCCGAATGATCAATCCCGAGCATACCGCTGCCCGCATAGTCTCACAGACCGCATAGGCCGATAGACCAAGATCGCGGCAAGCCCTGTGATAACAAATGAGGGTAGGTGATACAATAATAGTACAACGGACTTACCGGTTAGCAACGTAAGCACATCAATTCAAGACACTAACCCAGGTAGCATCATAATATGTCTACTTATCACACAAATCTTACTACACTTAACAGAAATCAATACAAGGCTTTATAAACAAACAAGTAAATGCCTTTTTATCTTCTTAATTTGTTATAACTAACTTCACATAAAGCTATTATAAATATTAAGCATTTGTTTTAATAACCAAATATTTATATTCTTTTAAAAATGATTCAGTATTCTTTTGAAATGTTTTCGCTTCTTGTTATTCGTGCTTAAGCCGTGAGGCATTGCCATAAGTATTATTCAGCTTAAGTCAAAGACATTGTCGTAGTTATTATTCGATTAACACATGACGCTCACCGTACTATATATTGTAAAATATCATGCTTTAGGAAGAATCACATACCTTCTCAAATAAAACCACCGCCAAGTCAATATGTCGCACGCAGAGAGTCACCCTATAATAGTCACAGATATCTATCAAAGACTACTCAAGGCCATTCTAAACAGAGGGTTCATAATTCTACGGTAAGTCGCAAAGACTTCCCTACAGTGAGCTATATAAGCTCATCGTGAAAACAAATCCATGTAAGTACGCTTTGATTATTCATCTAAGTATTTATACTTATTCTTATTCTACAACAAGAAGTATTCTCTAATTCAAAAGAGGGTTAGGATTAGTTACCTCGGTAAGCCCAATAATATCCTAGAAAAGTCGCCGAGCAAGGTTTTGCTCCTAAGTTGTATGCTCAAGGAAACCTTAGAAGTTCTTCACAACTTCTACTAAGTACTAAGGTATTTGGGCTAGGTATTTTGGGCATTATAACAAAACAAGAAGGCAACTTTTCTACCAAGGAGGGGGTAGGTTTGCTAGGCTAGGGGTGGGTAGCCTCGCCAAGCTTCTCAAGGAGGGGTGTTGGACGAATTGCTACAAAGGGAGAGGGAAGGATTTTTAGACTTGAAAGCTTTTGTGGATGAAGAACTCTTCATCTCAAGAGGGTATTTATAGCTCCAGCCTTGGCCAACCAATGGCCAAGATGAAGACAAGTGCAAGGCAAGTGTAAGGCCAAGATCAAGCCAAGTGCACCCTAACCCCTACTCCACAAAACACTCCACAAAACACTCCACAAAACATGGCACAAAACAAGGCCTAAGCAAGGAGCCAATCGCCAAGGCCAACACCCTCGACGCCCAATCGCCCAAAGCCACCCCACTTGCTTCAATGCAGGTGACACATGTCACCCTCCCGCTGGTCCAAAATGTTTCGCCTCTCGAAAAATCCGCAAAATAAGAAATGGCATAGCCGGAATTTACTCTACGAAAGTCGTGGAAACGCTTGCCTGAAACGATTCTTTTAGTGAGTTGTGTACAAAAGAAAACGCCCAAGGCTAACTAAGGCCAACTTTTGACGTATTCCCCACGCACATACTGGAAATACGGGTATTACATTCTCCTCTTAGAAACATTCGTCCCAATGTTCCTTCTCAAGACGCTTAACGATAAGATTCTTCATAACTTAAACAGCTTGCAAATGCCACACGCGCCACAAAACAACACTTAGGCATAAACGATAACGAAAATTTACAAGTAGGAAAGTGAATTACCCGGAGGTGGGGAATAGGTGAGGATACTTCGCCTCATGTCCTCCTCGGCTTCCCACGCCATCTCCTTCTCGAGCTCGCTCCGCCACAAGACTTTGACGGAAGCCACGCCCTTCGTCCGCAGACGCCTAACCCGACGATCGACTATCGCATGGGAATCTCCTCACACGATAACCCCTGGTCACCGACATCGCCAATCGGGTGTACCCAGATGGATCCCCGATACATCTCCTCAACATAGATACGTGAAAACCGGATGCACCGCCTCCAGACGGACGGCAGATCCAACTCATAGGCAACCTTGCCTACCTCGCGACAATCAAACGCCCAATGTACCTAGGGCCGAAGTTTCCTTCTTCCCAAATCTCATCACACCCTTCATGGGTGACACCTTTAGGAAAACCCAATCATGAACCTCGAACTCAAGATGCCGACGACGATGATCTCAGATACGACTGCCGACTCGAGTCAATAGCCGCCTCGACAAGCTTCACCTTATCCATCGCTGCCGCACCAAATCTGGTCCCACTAGCCGCACTCTCGCCCACATCGAACCAACCTATAGGCGATCCGCACTTCCTCCCATACAAGGCCTCATAAGGCGCCATCCGAATACCGGAGTGGTAGCTATTATTATACGCAAACTCAACTAGAGGCAAATGATCCTCCCAACTACCATCGGTCAATAACACGTGCTCGCAGATATCCTCAAGAGTCCGGATAGTGCGCTCGCTGTCCGTCTGCTCAGTGGATGAAATGCAAGACTGTGCTCACCAAGGCCCCTAAACCCTCTGGAAGGACTCCAAGTTAGCCAGAACCGGGCTCTCGCATGCGATATGATCAAGTAGGGACTCCATGCACCGACGATCTCTGATGTAAAGTCCGCATAATCCTCACCAAAAAGTCGTCCGACGGAAGAAAGTGGGCTGATTTCGCCACTGTCGACGATAACCCATATAGAATCATGTCTCCTCCGAGCGAGGTAATCCCGTGATGAAGTCCATGTTGATTACCTCCCACTTCCGTGTCGGGATCTCAATCGTCAGAATAAACCACCGTGCCTCCGGTGCTCTACCTTCACCGGCCGACAACACGCACCGAGCTACGAACTCGCAACGCCTCTTCAAGCCATCCCACCAATACACGATCGGCGTCGTGGTACATCTTGGTCGACCCGGATGGATAGAGTAACGCCGCCAGGTGCTTCCCCAAGAACTCCGCCAAGTCCTCAAACATCTAGAACACATACCGCCTCAAACCTTAGCACCCCATCAGGTGCTACTCAAAAGGACCCTTGCCTCACGAAGAGTCAGATCACGATATCGAATCAAAGCCGATCTCGAATCGCTGCTCTTCACCTCCTCGACGATGGAAGACTCGGCAACCTCACGAACTCTAACCCCATCGCTATCGGAATCAATCAAACGGACACCAAGGCTCGCTAATCGATGCAAATCACGAACCATGTCCTCCTCTCTAGCCGCACATCCGATAGGCTCCCATCGACCTACGACTAAGAGCATCCGCCACAACATTGGCCTTCCCGTGGTACAGATATCAACATCGTAATCCTTAAGCAACTCTAACCACCGCTCTCGTAAGTTCAGCTCCTCCGGCCGAAGATATACCGAGGCTCTTGTGGTCCGTATAAATATCCACGTGAACCCCATACAAATAGTGCCTCCATCTTCAAAGCGTGAATTACTACGCTAACTCCAAATCATGCGGGTAGTTCCTCCGTGTTTCTTCACCGTCGATGCATATGCTATAACCCCGCCATGCCGCATCAACACACATCCCAACCCGATGCCCGACGATCACAATACACGACATAACCGCTCGACCTCCGGAAGAGTAAGAACGGGCGGCCACAATATCTCCTTCAAGAATCGAAACCCCGCCACAAGCATCACCATCGGAACTCGCCGCTTCCGAGTCAGCCTAGTCAATGGTGCAGAGATAGAAGCAAACTTCTACGAACCGCCGATAATATCCTCGCAAGGCCTAAAATCGCGAACCTCGTCGAGTAGTAGGTCCAGGCTGGCATCGATCGCTTCGATTCGCCGACAACTCGAATGCCATCACCCCGATAATATGCCCAAGAAACGCCATCAAGTCAACCAAAACTCACATTTGGAAAACTTGGCGTAAATCGCTGGTCTCGAGAATCACAAGACAGCCTCTCAAATGCTCCGCATGCTCCGCCTGAGCGAATAAACCAAGATATCATCAATGAACACTATCACAAACGTGTTCAAAAATGGTTTGAACACTCGGTCATCAAATCCATGAATACCACGAGCATCGTCAACCCAAAAGACATGACCGAACTCATAATGCCCGTGACGTCCTAATGCATCCTAGGGACATCCACCTCTCGACTCGCACTGATGATAGCCCGATCGCAGATCAATCTTGAGAAACATCTCGCACCGCAATCGGGTCGAACAAATCATCGATCCCGGGAAGCGGGGTATTCGTTTAATGGTCACCTTGTTCAGCTGCCTGTAATCAACACACATGCGCAGCGTCCCGTCCTTCTTCTTCACGAACAATACCGGCGCTCCCCATGGAGAAACACTAGGCCTGATGAAGCCCTTCTCCAGCAAATCCCTAAGCTGATCCTTCAACTCTCTCAACTCGGCAGGTGCCATTCTGTATGGCGGAATGGAAATAGGCCGAGTATCCGCAACACATCTATACAAAACTCGATCTCCTCTCTCGGAGGGATACCCGAGGTCATCCGAAACACGCCCGGGAACTCGCCGACCATCGAATCGATCAAAAATCTGGTACCGCAGCTTCAGTATCAAACACCCGAACGAGATGATAGATATACCCCTTCTGTACCATCTTCCTAGCCTTGAGGTAGGAAATAAACCTACCCCTCGGCGATACCGTGCTCTCCCACTCAACAACCGGCCTCAGAAATCGAACCGCATTACTCTCTCTCTCGCAGCTACATTGGCGTAGCAAGAAGCTAGCCAATCCATCCCCATAATCACGCCAAGTCAATCATCTCCAACTCTATCAAGTCGGCCAGGGTCCGACGATCAGAATGGTCACAGACAAGCTCTATATACCCGCCGAGCTACCACCGAATCACCCATCGGCGTAGCTACCTCGAAGCGGTTCATGGACTCAGGCTCTATCCCTATCCTACTAGCAACAAGGGGAGATATATAGGACAGAGTAGAACCCGATCTATCAAAGCATACACATCAAACCCAGAAACTGATAAGGTACCTGTGACGACATCAGGTGAGGCCTCCTGATCCCGCTTACCGACAAAGCATAAATGCGTTCGAGGACCGCTAGACCGGGACTCGCGCCACGACCTCGCCACCCGCTGATCCACGTGTACCTTGCCTCCGGCGAGTAATCGCTGGGGATGAAGAAGCGCAATGCACTCGTAGACCGGGCCCTACTACCGCGCCGCCCCGGCCGACAAACTCGCGAAATGACCGCCGCCACAAGTATAGCAGTTCTGAGTACGCCCGTAATGGTATTCGCCACAACGGGCACATCGAGCACTAACGGTTAGCACCTCGCTACTCGAAATCAAGTCCCGCCCCGACCGCTTCGATCGCTCGGGTCAGATCAAATGAGGTAGGAGCGCTCAGGCCGGGCCGTGGTGCACCGACTTCACGACGCCGCCACCCCGAGGACCACCAAAAGAACCGCCGCTCGCCTTCTTCTCACGCTGATATCGCTTACCCGCGGTCTCTACGCCTCACATCCCAGCCGCATGAGCTCGCATACGGTTATGTCCATGCTCGGTGAAGGACACACCCGCATACGACTCGGCCATGTAATCATCTAGCCCAGTGACATAGCGATGCACTCGCCCTCCATCTCGCTACTGCATCACGACCCGACCCGTGGATCGTGCCTTACCCCGCACCCTAGTGATACAACATCGAGTAATCACGAACATAAAACACATACATGAAACAAATGAAGTACAAAATCGAGGAAAACTTGCCTTTCGCATATATATAAATAACAACTCCTACAAATGAACAGCTTAATCCTTTTTACAACCCCGCCACAACAAGATTACATGCACTTCTAAGAAAAGATACGATAACAATGGCGATGACATTCCCGCCATACCCCGAATGTAAATACCTACAACGACAGGACTATACCAAGATAAGCCTCCGAGAAACGGAGCTTTCCCAAACGCTGAATCAGTGACTCCTAAGAGCGAGGATCAACGATCGGTGTACCTTTACTCATGCAGATGAACGCACTCGGGCGAGGTCGATAACAGTACCAAGTATGTGAAATCAAAATAAATCAGAAATGAAATCATAGTAGTCTATATAAAGCAGACATGTATGATAACCAAACTACGCTCACAATAAATAAGCAAATATGTCAAGTCGTGACTCACGCCTCAAAGTTATCACAATAAAACCGTGACGGCAAGTACGAAGGCATAGCCGACTACTAAGACCCACGCATCAAAAATACCACAAATCGTATCCCGAGGTCTTTCTAGACCGCACCACATGATCGGCCGCCACTCGCCCGCAATATCAATGCGCGCTGCCTATCCTCGAACTCTCGCAGCTCCGCATAGGTCACCCACGCACCCGCATGAGGTATTCCTCGAATCATGGTCCTGCATCACCGAGGTATACCCCGCATCGGCGCGCCTAACCTCGTATCCGCCTAGGCTCCCGCAGCCGCATAGTCTCAAAAGACCGCATAGTCTCAACAGCATCGCATAGGAATCCCCGCATCAAAGCTAAACACCCGAATGATCAATCCCGAGCTACCGTGACCGCATAGTCACAAGGATCGCATAGCCGATAGACCGCATCGCGGTGGCAAGCCCTGTATAATAAGTCGGGGTATGTGATACAATAACAAGACAACCGCTTAACGTTTGACAACGTAAGCACAACAAGAGTGACCCCCTTACACAATAATCACAAGATACTAACACACGTAGCATCCTAACATGCTTACTTATCAAATCAACAAGAAAGTATTACAAGGCTATCACAAACCAATACAATCAAGTTATTCACACAAGGTACTTTCTACTAACAAGTTCGGGTACCTATCCCCAAAGTACTTCATACATTAAATCTTTAAAAGATAATGCATTTCACAAAACCACACAATACCTGTAGTATATGAAAATAGAGTGATTATCTTTTTAGGGTAAATCAATTACTTCTCTTTGTAAAATCAAGTAGCCACATTCTTTCCCAATGTTCAAGTTTGCCTAGTTTCCAATGTTCAAGTTTGCCTTTTTAGAAAGGTTTCGTAGTTCATAGTCTTATTCATTTAAGAATATAATTCTCCTTTAAACAATCTTATTACAGCAGCCATGATCTAGGAAATATCATTTTGTCTCATCTTAGCTTCTATGCAGATGGAAGTTTCTACTGGTTTTAATAATACTTAATTTGTCAAAACATTTCCTTTTATTAACGCTGCAGTGGTTTGTCGATACACATTCTGATTTCCGAAATCAGTAAAACATTCTTAAGCCGTTATTACCTAACTTCCCATAAAGCTAGTATAACTCTTAAGTTTTCAAAACCAAGTATTACTTCTTCTTTCAAATGATTCAAAATCTTTTGAAATACTTCAAGTTCTTTATTAACACATAATAAGCCGCTTATAGTTCAAATCGCTACCTTTTAAAACCACAAGTATTTTCTTACCAACATAAAGTCATTATAACCAACTTCCCATAAAGCCGTTATAACACTTTATGTTTTAAACCAATCAAATACATTTAGCACACGTGACGCTCACCGCACTACATAGTTCACACATATCATGCTAGAAGAGATGGAAGAGGTTCACATACCTCGCGACGAGTATCGACTAATAGCAAAACGCCCAAGTACCTCCAACCGTCGGCTACTCCTAAGACAAGTAGATCGCGCCATACGTAGTACTTCAACCTATAAGGCCACAAGGCGCTTATTAACATTTAGATCCCTTCAGAGAACATTCTACGTAAAATTCGCAAAGACTCTCCCCGCAACAAACAGAAATCTCCTCCTCTATCGGGCCGCTACCAAGCCAACCAGTGGGGTTATACGCTTAATCCGACGCACAATTCTACCTCACCGAAAAGCTACACAAGTCTCATCAGAATACACCCCATGTAAATATAGTTCAAGACTTTTCTTTCAAAAGGTTTCTTATTATTCAGCTTAAGTCAAAAGACATTGCCGATAACAACGCTCAAGACTATATATAGTATACTTCAACTATATAATCTAACAACATGTAATTTCCAATTACAATAGGGGACAAGATATTTACCTCGATAAGCCCATAATTATCCGAGTTTAAATGTCGCTCGAGCAAGGTTTAGCTCCTACTCCGCGCTCCGACCGCCTCCAAACAACCCTTAGAAGTTCTAACCAACTTCTACTTATAACTTCAACTACGGTGAAGATTTACTTAGGTTTCGGTTTTGTGGATCAAGGGAAGTATAATAGTATTTCTGGCTTTTCAGATAAGATAACCTTAGAATACTACAAGGTATACGGCTAAGGTAATTGGGCATTATAACAATACTTTTGAGAGTATTTCTACCAAGAGTGGGGTATTATACGAAAGCAACTAGGCTAGGGGTGTATACCTCTACTACCCCACTGTGGGGACTCTCGCCAAGTGAGGACGAGAACAACTCTTTCAAGGGAGGAGGATTTCTAACACTTAGGAAATATTTGGAATGGATGAAGAAGTCATCCTAAGGGGTATTTATAGCACAAGCCAAGGCCAACCAATGGCCAAGATCTAGCCAAGTGCATAGCAAGTGTAGGCCAAGATTCACCCATGTGTCCTTAACCAACTAACACACAAAATATCCTACCAACTCCCCTCTTCAATTCGCCCAATCCGCCCTTACGCCCGCTAATGGGAGGTGCCAAGTGGCGCCTCTTGTTGGCCCAACACGCTTCGCCTCTGAAAAATCCGTAAAAATTAAAAATGACATAGCCGGAATTTTCCCTACGAAAGTCGTGGAAAACGCTTTCATAAAAAAATGACTCTAAACGTGTCAGGAACAAAATTAATTCGCCAAGCCTAATACAAGTTTCAAATTTTCTACGCACGCCCCACGCATATACCGAAATACGGGTATAACATTCTCCTCTCTAGAAACATTCGTCCCGAATGTTCCTTCTAAGTCTCAAAACAAACGCGGCGCCAAGATAGTCTTCACTACTATACTTACGAGAATCAAACTCGCCACACCGCCACGTAAAACAACTTGCGCAAAATGCTTACATCCAAGTCCACGAGGAAACACCTCTAACATCACCAAAATGATACCACTTTTGTCACTTTGCCCGAGGCATTAACCTTCTCTGCGACCCAACAAATGGTACCGGTCGCATGCGATCATCAAGCCGCCAGACATTCGAACTCTTACTACATTTCGACATCGTCAGATCCAAAACTCGGGTTATCATCTTCAACTTGGTCATCATTAGCCGAATACTCGATGGATCTCCGATTTCCTTCTCGAACATAACACGAAGATCGACGCACCGCTTCCTAAGTCGGACGCAAATGCTAACATATAGGCAACCCGCCTACTCTTCACATGAACTCAAAGGCCCAAAGTAACTCGCTAAGTTCCTCTCAGATTCCAAAACTCGCCACACCCAACCCGGTGGTACTTTTAAGAAGACCGACCGCCAACTTGAACTCTGCCGCGCCGCCGATTATCCGCACGATTCTCCGAGCCGCTAGAACTTCTTCTAGACAAGCTTCACTATCCACACCACGGAACAAGCTCAACTAACGATTCGAACCTTGCCAACGCCGAACCAATCGACCAAGAACTTACACTTCCGCCCCTACAAGGCTTCAAAAGGTGACATCCGAACACCAAATAGTAGCTTAAACGCCTCCTCTACAGAGACAACAATCCTCACAACTACCCCGAAATCCACACACCGCCCGAGGGCGAACGCGATTCGAGACTCACCGAAGTTCCTAACCTTGCTCGTAAAACCTCCGTAAAAGAAACACCGCAACTGGCTCCATCGTTCGACATAAGGTGAAGGTAGGCACCTCGCAGCCTTTACAACCTTCTCGATATATCATCTCGTATAACCTCTCGCCGAGTAAACGGCCTTTGCTAAGACAAGACTACCGACCTCCTCGGCCCGACCATCGTCGAACGATCCACGACCAGACGCTGTTAACTAAACTTGGGCCTAACACCTCACAACCCTAACACAAGGCGGACCACCACAACCCGACCCCACCACCAAAACTACCGCTGGTTGACCCGCAACTGGCCTCAACCCGACCCGCAACGCGCACAATACTAGCTCCCGATCCGAACAATCTTACTAATCACGCTCAAAACCTAGCGGTCTTCTTAGCTCAACTACCCTCTTTCATTCCACACTACTCGTGGACTAATCCCACAAACATAACTCACGTGCACTATGCACTCCTATAAGGGTCAAACATAAACAATACATCTTTTACTCGAGACGGCCTTACCTCTAAGGTCTCTATGTATAACACTCTAAGGCTCACACTTTCTATCCCCAAATCTTACTTGTTAACTAACCAAGATTTCTAATCACCATTTACACAATGCTATCGTAAAAAAACACTTAAGGTATACTCACCTTATCACACATACTAAACCCTAGAGGGTTAAAGATCTATCTCAGATCTCATCGCTTCACTCCCTTAGTCGCTCTAATCAAACTCGCCTGTAGGCGATAGCTAAGGTGACGAACTACCCGCCGATCCTCAAGGCTAAGTCCTCCTACCAGACACTCTTTCGACACTGCACTCGACGGCCATAGGTACAACAAGTACCAACCTAAAAGATGACATTCCCGACGACGTCACACCGTGAACACCGAGAAAATCGAATCCGATGGCCGAACCTTCGCAGGATCGCGGAACCGAAGCCCGAGTTCTAACCAACTCCTCGCATACCCCGAACGCCCCGAACCCCGCGGAGGACCTCTCTCAGACCGTGGATGTGCATAATCTAATCCACGCGAGGTGACTCGCCGAAAGTTACCAAAGGACCTTGCCGCTCGCCCTCTTCTTGTCCTTCGTTAACCCGCCGATCTCTACGCTTTCTACCGCCGTGCATAGGCCCGCATACGTGCCATGCTCAAGCCTTCAATCAAGAATTACTCTTGCACAACCTTCTCTAGGTAGTCATCAAGACTCGCGTACATCAGATACTCGTAGTCAAATCCATGGTTAGTAATGTGGTCGCCTCCTTGAAATCTATATTCTCTGCTCTGGCCGTGGAACCAAGGTTCAAATATCATGGCCGCAGAGGAATCGCCGCCGGCTAAACTCGCCAAGCAGCGACGCCGCAAAACTCCCCGAACGAAGCACCACCTAAGGTGATAATCGGGCTCGTGCCCACGTAACCCTCTCAGATTTACTCGCAGCCTCCTGGCCGCTTTGCCTCCCGGTCCGGGTTGCTCACGCGAGGCATAACGGTAAGGGAAAGAAATACGTTAGAGGGTCCAACTTACAACACAGCTCTAAGGCACGATCTCCGAGTGGGAAGAAATAGAAACCAATCCTAAATATCCTATAGCCTCATAATTATTGGTGCACAACACACCGATAATCAAGACTTCATCGATACGGTTCGTAGACACTTTCCGAGGATTAATCGCTCGATACCACTTTGTCACGACCAACTGGGCCCGTGGATCGTGCCTTACCCCGCACCCTAGTGATACAACATCGAGTAATCACGAACATAAAACACATACATGAAACAAATGAAGTACAAAATCGAGGAAACTTGCCTTTCGCATATATATAAATAACAACTCCTACAAATGAACAGCTTTAATCCTTTTTACAACCCCGCCCACAACAAGATTCATGCACTTCTAAGAAAAGATACGACAACAATGGCGATGACAGTTCCCGCCATACCCCGAATGTAAATACCTACAACGACATGTGGACTATACCAAGATAAGCCTCCGAGAAACGAGCTTTCCCAAACGCCGAATCGTGACCCTAAGAGCGAGGATCAACGATCGTGTACCTTTACTCGCAGATGAACGCACTCAAGCGAGGTCAAGATAACAGTACCAAGTATGTGAAATCAAAATAACATCAGAAATGAAATCATAGTAGTCTATATAAAGCAGAGACATGTATGATAACCAAACTACGCTCACAATAAATAAGCAAATATGTCAAGTCGTGGACTCACGCCTCAAAGTTATCACAATAAAACCGTGACGGCAAGTACGAAGGCATAGCCGACTACTAAGACCCACAGCATCAAAAATACCACAAATCAGATCCCGAGGTCTTTCTAGACCGCACCACATGATCGGCCGCCACTCGCCCGCAATATCAATGCGCGCGCCTATCCTCGAACTCTCGCAGCCCCGCATAGGTCACCCACGCACCCGCATGAGGTATTCTCGAATCACGGTCCTGCATCACCGAGGTATACCCCGCATCGGCGCTAACCCTCGGTATCCGCCTAGGCTCCCGCACTCGCATAGTCTCAAAAGACCGCATAGTCTCAACAGACCGCATAGGAATCCCCGCATCGCTAAACACCCGAATGATCAATCTCGAGCTACCGTGACTCCGCGATAGTCACAAGGATCGTGATAGCCGTATAGACCGCATCAAGGGTGGCAAGCCCTCAGATAATAAGTCAAGGGTATGTGATACAATAACAAGATAACGCTTAACGCTTGACAACGTAAGCACAACAAGAGTGACCCCTTACACAATAATCACAAGATACTAACACACGTAGCATCCTAACACGCTTACTTATCAAATCAACAAGAAAGTATTACAAGGCTATCACAAACCAATACAATCAAGTTATTCACACAAGGTACTTTCTACTAACAAGTTCGTACCTATCCCCAAAGTACTTCATACATTAAATCTTTAAAAGATACGTTACTTCACAAAACCACACAATACCGTAGTATATGAAAATAGAGTGATTATCTTTTAGGTAAATCAATTACTTCTCTTTGTAAAATCAAGTAGCCACATTCTTTCCCAATGTTCAAGTTTGCCTAGTTTCCAATGTTCAAGTTTGCCTTTTAGAAAGGTTTCAGAGTTCATAGTCTTATTCATTTAAGAATATAATTCTCCTTTAAACAATCTTATTACAAAGAACATGATCTAGAAATATCATTTTGTCTCATCTTAGCTTCTATGCAGATGGAAGTTTCTACCGGTTTTAATAATACTTAATTTGTCAAAACATTTCCTTTTATTAACGCCGCAGTTGGTTTGTCGATACACATTCGATTCAAATCAAGAAACATTCTTAAGCCGCTATTACCTAACTTCCCATAAAGCTAGTATAACTCTTAAGTTTTCAAAACCAAGTATTACTTCTTCTTTCGAAATGATTCAAAAATCTTTTGAAATACTTCAAGTTCTTTATTAACACATAATAAGCCGCTTATAGTTCAAATCGATTACCTTTTAAAACCACAAGTATTTTCTTACCAACATAAAGTCGTTATAACCAACTTCCCATAAAGCCGTTATAACACTTTATGTTTTAAACCAATCAAATACATTTAGCACATGTGACGCTCACCGTACTACATAGTTCACACATATCATGCTAGAAGAGATAGGAAGAGGTTCACATACCTCGCGACGAGTATCGACTAATAGCAAAACGCTCCAAGTACCTCCAACCGTCGGCTACTCCTTAAGACAAGTAGATCGCGCCATACGTAGTACTTCAACCTATAAGGCCACAAGGCGCTTATTAACAGTTAGATCCCTTCGTAGAACATTCTACGTAAAATTCGCAAAGACTCTCCCCGCAACAAACAGAAATCTCCTCCTCTATCTGGGCCGGCTACCAAGCCAACCAGGGGGTTATACGCTTAATCGGACGCGCACAATTCTACCTCACCAAAAGCTACACAAGTTCATCTGAATACACCTATGTAAATACAGTCAAGATTTTCTTTCAAAAGGTTTCTTATTATTCAGCTTAAGTCAAAAGACATCACGATAACAACGCTCAAGACTATATATAGTATACTTCAACTATATAATCTAACAACATGTAATTTCCAATTACAATAGGGGACAAGATATTTACCTCGATAAGCCCATAATTATCCGAGTTTAAATGTCGCTCTCGAGCAAGGTTTAGCTCCTACTCCGCAAGGCCCGACCGCCTCCAAACAACCCTTAGAAGTTCTAACCAACTTCTACTTATAACTTCAACTACGTGAAGATTTACTTAGGGTTTCGGTTTCAGGATCAAGGGAAGTATAATAGTATTTCGGCTTTTCAGATAAGTATAACCTTAGAATACTACAAGGTATACTACTAAGGTAATTGGGCATTATAACAATACTTTGAGAGTATTTCTACCAAGAGTGGGGTATTATACGAAAGCAACTAGGCTAGGGGTGTATACCTCTTGGCCTACCCCACTGTGGGGACTCTCGCCAGGGAGGGGAGGACGAGAACAACTCTTTCAAGGGAGGGAGGATTTCTAACACTTAGGAAATATTTGGAATGGATGAAGAAGTCATCCTAAGGGGGGTATTTATAGCACAAGCCAAGGCCAACCAATGGCCAAGATCTAGCCAAGCATAGCAAGTGTAGGCCAAGATTCACCCACGTGTCCTTAACCAACTAACACACAAAATATCCTACCAACTCCCCTCTTCAATTCGGCCCAATCCGCCCCTTACGCCCGCTAATGGGAGGTGCCAAGTGGCGCCTCTTGTTGGCCCAACACGCTTCGCCTCTAAAAATCCGTAAAAATTAAAAATGACATAGCGGAATTTTCCCTACGAAAGCCGTGGAAAACGCTTTCGAAAAATGACTCTAAACGGGTGTTGTGAACAAAAATTAATTCGGCCAAGCCTAATACAAGTTTCAAATTTTCTACGTACGTCCTTACGTACATACTCTGGAAATACGGGGTATAACAAGTGCGGAGACATATCGAGCCAAAGAATCAAACTCGACATTGTACTCCTCACCGCAAGGCCCTCACTGTCTCAAAGAACAAGAATCTATCACTGCGTTCTCCTCATCCATGAGGCAAGAAGTGTGTGAGAAAAGCCTCAAAACTCATCCCATACCACGGAGGTGCATGCTCTCCCCGGGAAAGCTCCCATGAATCAAACCAATCGACTGCGATATCACGCAGCCGATGCGAACCGAATGTCACAGACTCAGTCTCTGAAGCCCTGATCACCCGCATAATCCTCTGCAGCTGACGGATGAACTCCTGCGGATCATCTTCCGGCCTCGACCGTAAAAACTCGGAGGGCTACAACTATGAAATCCGTAGTCTCAAACTATTCGCCTGGCGCGCACGGTGCGATCGAGCCGAGCCGAATCGAATCGCCAGATCCAGCCTCTCTCGTATCGCGCCACAACTTTAGCCAAAAGCTGGGCCATCTCTCACTTGCCTAACTCTCCGCCCCAGCCGTGGGACAGGGAGGTGGGGTACTGGTCTCGCCGGGATTGGCGGGCGTCATAGAACTCGCCGCCTCTCGGTATAGACTGGGCCTCGAGCCTCGTGACTCTGGGTGTCTCGCTAGCAGCCTCCTACCGCTTGCTCTTCGGGGCCCGGTTGCCTTACGTGAGGCATAATCATATAGAAAGGAATACGTTAGAGGGTCCAACCTATAACACACTTCTAAAGCACGATCTCGTAATGAGAAGAATGGAAACCAATCCTAAATATCCTATAGCCTCCCGATTATTGGTGTGGTGCACAACACACCGATAATCAAGACTTACTAGATACGGTCAGAGACACTTTCCGAGGATTAATCGCTCGATACCACTTTTGTCACGACTGCCGTATTCGTGGATCGTGCTCACCGGGCACCCAAGTAGTCATACATCGAGTAATCAGCGGAAATATAAAGCAAGACATGAAACAGTTTATAAAATAGAATACGCTTAAGTGAGAAAACATCGCTTTCGCATATATATAAAAACATGGTTTAGCGATACATCCGACATCGCATAACAGACTACTGCACTTCTAAGGAAATATACAACTATGGCGACAGTGTTCCCGCCATACCTCGATCGCATAAACTATCTACAACAGGAGATCATACCTAAAAGCAGAGCCTCGGAAAGGATGGAGCTCCCGACACCAACGTAGAGATCCTAGGAATGTGGATCTAGCACCGCTGCCCTTACCGCGCAGATGAACGCACTCGGCGAGGTCAAGATAACAGTACCAAGTATGTGAAACTATAAAGAATCAAATAAAATCAAAGTATTTAAAACTTTTTCACAAATACACCGGTTCAATTGCACATAGTGTCACATCACAAACACAACAAGAATAGGAAAATCAGAACAGTCTATTCTAGGCCGCGAATGATCAAGCAAGGCCAATCGCCCATAGTATCATTCTGCGTGCCTAGTCCCGACTTCCGCACTCGCATAGGTCACACACTGCGCATGAGGTATTCCTCGTCGGGCAGCTAACCCCAGATCCGCCTAGGCTCCCGCAGCCCGCATAGCCTCAAAAGACCGCATAGTCTCAACAGACCGCATAGGGAATCCCCCGCATCAGGCTAAACACCCGGAATGATCAATCCTGGAGCATACCGCTGCTCCGCATAGTCTCACAGACCGTATAGGCCGTATAGACCAAGATCTGGCGGGCAAGCCCTGTGATAACAAATGGGGTTAGGTGATACAATAACAGTACAACGGACTTACCGGTTAGCAACGTAAGCACAGCAATTCAAGACACTAACCCAGGTAGCATCATAATATGTCTACTTATCACACAAATCTTACTACACTTAACAGAAATCAATACAAGGCTTTTATAAACAAACAAGTAAACAGTTCCTTTTTATCTTCTTAAGTTGTTATACCTAACTTCCCATAAAGCTAGTATAACTCTTAAGCTTTTGTTTTAAAAACCAAATATTTATCTTCTGTTAAAAATGATTCAGTATTCTTTTGAAATGTTTTCAGTTCTTTGTTATTCAGGCTTAAGCCGTGAGGCATTGCCGTAAGTATTATTCAGGCTTAAGTCAAAGACATTGCCGTAGTTATTATTCAGTTAACACATGTACGTCTACCGTACTATATATTGTAAAATATCATGCTTTAGGAAGAATCACATACCTTCTCAAATAAAAACCACCGCCAAGTCAATATGTCACACAGAGAGTCACCATAATAGTCACAGATATCTATCAAAGACTACTCTTAAGGCCATTCTAAACAGAGTGTTCATAATTATAAGTTAAGTCTGGAAGCACTTCCTACACAGTGAGCTATATAAGTTCATGTGAAAACAAATTCACATGTAAATCTGCTTTGATTATTCATCTAAGTATTTATACTTATTCTTATTCTACAAAGAAGTATTCTCTAATTCAAAAAGAGGGTTAGGATTAGTTACCTCGGTAAGCCCAATAATATCCTAGAAAAAGTCGCGCCTGAGCAAGGTTTTGCTCCTAAGTTGTATGCTCCAAGGAAACCTTAGAAGTTCTTCACAACTTCTACTAAGTACTAAGGTATTTGGGCTAGGTTATTTTGGGCATTATAACAAAACAAGAAGGCAACTTTTCTACAAAGGGAGGGGTAGGTTTCTGCCAGGCTAGGGGTGGGGTAGCCTCGCCAAGCTTCTCAAGGGAGGGGGTGTTGACGAATTGCTACAAAGGGAGAGGGAAGGATTTTTAGACTTGAAAGCTTTTGTGGATGAAGAACTCTTCATCTCAAGAGGGGTATTTATAGCTCAAGCCTTGGCCAACCAATGGCCAAGATGAAGACAAGTGCAAGGCAAGTGTAAGGCCAAGATCAAGCCAAGTGCACCCTAACCCCTACTCCACAAAACACTCCACAAAACACTCCACAAAACATGGCACAAAACAAGGCCTAAGCAAGGAGCCAATCGGCCAAGGCCAACACCCCTCTTGGACGCCCAATCGTCCAAAGCCACCCCACTTGCTTCCAATGTGAGGGTGACACATGTCACCCTCCCGTTGGTCCAAAATGTTTCGTCTCTCGGAAAAATCTGCAAAAATAAGAAATGGCATAGCCGGAATTTACTCTACGAAAGCTGTGGAAACGTTTCGTCGGAAAACGATTCTTTTAGTGAGTTGTGTACAAAAGAAAACGTCCAAGGCTAACTGAGGCCAAACTTTTTGTACGTATTCCCTTACGTACATACTCTGGAAATATGGGGTATTACAAGAGTTATACTAGCTTTATGGGAAGTTAGGTATAATGGCTTAAGAATGTTTTACTGATTTCGGAAATCAGAATGTGTATCGACAAACCACTGCAGCGTTAATAAAAGGAAATGTTTTGACAGATTAAGTATTATTAAAACCAGTAGAAACTTCCATCTGCATAGAAGCTAAGATGAGACAAAATGATATTTTCTAGATCATGGCTGCTGTAATAAGATTGTTATAAACAAGAATATCCTACTCACATATAAGGCTTATGTTTCTCAGATTGTTTAAAGGAGAATTATATTCTTAAATGAATAAGACTATGAACTACGAAACCTTTCTAAAATAAGAACCGTGAACATTGGAAATTAGGCAAACTTGAACATTGGAAAAGAATGTTGCTAATTGATTTTACAAAGAGAAGTAATTGATTTACTTTAAAAAGATAATCACTCTATATACTACGGGTATTGCGTGGTTTTTGTGAAGTAACGTATCTTTTAAAGATTTAATGTATGAAGTACTTTGGGGATAGATACCCGAACTTGTTAGCATAAAGTACCTTGTGTGAATAGCTTGATTGTGTTGGTTTGAGATAGCCTTGTAAATACTTTCTTGTTGATGTGATAAGTAAACATGTTAGGATGCTACGTGTGTTAGTATCTTGTGTGATCGTGATGTAAGGGGTCATTCTTGTTGTGCTTACGTTGTTAAACGTTAAGCCCGTTGTACTATTATTTTATCACCTACCCTTTGACTTATACCGAGGGCTTGCCACCCGATGCGGTCTTACGGCCTACGCGGTCCTTGTGACTACGCGGAGCGCGGAGCTCGGATTGATCATTCCGTGTTTAGCCCGACGCGGGATTCCTACGCGGTCTATCGAGACTATGCGGTCTTTTGAGACTATGCGGGTTGCGGAGCCTAGGTGGATACCGGGGTTGTCGCTCGACGCGGTATACCTCAAAGCAGGACCATGATTCGAGGAATACCTCACGCGGGTCCGTGTGACCTATGCGAGTGCGAGAGTTCCAGGATAGACGCGCGACATTGATATTGCGGGCGAGTGGCCGCCTTCGACATGCGCGGTCTAGAAAGACCTCGGATACGCTTTGTGGTATTTGGCATCGCTGGTCTTAGTAGTCGGCTATGCCTTCGCACTTGCCCCTGCATTGTATTGTGATAACTTTGAGGCGTGAGTCCTCGACTTGACATGATCGCTATTTATTGTGAATCGTAGTTTGGTTATCATACATGTCTCTCGCTTTATATAGACTACTATGATTTCATTTATAGTATCTATTTTCGCCACATACTTGGTACTGTTAGATCGACTCTTCGGGCCGCGTTCACGCCGCAGTAAAGGTACACCGCCGTTGATCCTCGCCTTAGGGTCACAGTTCATTTGGGAAAGCTCCGCTTCTCCGAGGCTTATCTTGGTATAGTCCGCCGTTGTAGGTATTTACATTCGTGGTATGGCGGCCCCGTCCCGCCATTGTTGTCACATCATTTCTTAGGTCCAGTAGTAATCACAAGTGTGGTTTGTAAGAGAGTTGTTATTTATATATGCCGAAAGGCAAGTTTTCCTCGACATCGCTTTGTACTTCATTTGTTTCATGTATGTGTTTTATGTTCCGCTGATTACTCTGATGTTGTATCACTAGGGTGCCCGGGGTAAGGCACCAGTCACGGGCCCAGGTTCGGGTCGTGACACCCTATTTTACCACCTGCTCGTTTTTCCTGCTGGGCCCATACAGTTTTTAGGACACAGGTGGGACTTGGTGTTCATGTATGCCTATTGGTGTTATACTATATCGTGGACCGCGGCAGTGGCGAAGGATTCAACCCGCATGATTGTTATTATGGGCGTGAGACCCATGGTTATATTTTAGAAATGATTTGAGGGCACGCGCCCTCGACTTGTTATGATCATATGTGTGTATCGTAGGTTGGCTATCATACATGTCTCTGCTTTGCTTAGATCGCTATGATTTCATTACAGATTTCATCGTTTCACATACTTGGTACATTCTACGCATCGACCTCCTTCGGGCCGCGTTACGCCGCAGTGTAGTACGCTAGCTTGGTGATCGGCAGTGTATGACCGCCGTAGTTTTGGATAGCTCCTTCTGTTCGGAAGTTTATCTTTTTGGGTATAAGTTCTTTCAGTACAGGATTTTGTACAGTTATGGGTACGGCGGGGCCTTGTCCCGTCATAGTTCAGTATAACTCTTAGAGGTCTGTATTCATATGTGGGATTGGACTCATGTACAGTGTAGTGTCTTTTGAGTATGTATATTATGACAGCCTTGTCGGTTTTTCCCTTGCTCGTATGTTGGTTTAAGAAAAAAAGGGGTGTTATTTAATTTCCGCAGTTTACTTAGTTGTTAAGGTAGAAGGGTGCCCAGGTAGGGCACCAGTCACGGGCCCGAGGTTCGGGGCGTGACATTTTTCTTGTGTGAAATACCTTGAACCCGAGAGCTATGTTGAAGAACAACAATGTGTGAAATTTTTCTAAGTGTTACAAGAGCTTGTCTTGCACTAGTGTAGTATATAAAACACATTGGAGGGCTTAGATTAAAACACTTGTGGGCTAGGATGAAGGACAATTAATGTTAAGCCAAGTGGACAAGTTGACTAGTCAACAATCTCAAGCTAGCAAGACTTATCTTCCTTGATGGTCAATGACCATTTTACCCTTACTAAAATCGTCCAAGACCATATGTGGGGGTTCCACGTGTCGCCCTCTCATTCGTCCATAAAAATTCCGTAACCCTCGTGGGCCCCACAAAACATAAAAATTCCTCGGGTGGGCCCCACATGACCAAATCCGTAAAAATAAATTTCCATAATGTTAATAAGTTCCATACTCTTCAAATAATGCATTTTGAGAATCCAATTCTCAACAACAACCATTTTTCCTTTCCGACGTTCGGAAGATTTTCCGTCAGAAAAATAATTCTTCCTTTCGTACTAATTTCCAAGTCTTGATTCCTTACATACATTCTCTTATACATGTCCTGGACTTACGGGGTGTAACACTATCACAAGCAAGCATAGGCAAGTTCATAAAATCTTTAGACTTTCATTTTATATACTCAAGGCACTTTTCTTTTCACATAAAAATCCGGGAATTTAACCCAAAGTACTACGTACTTTCATTCTTTTCAAAAGACTCCTTTTCATATAAAACCCCAAGATAACTAACACCCATAGTATCAAGGCATGTCTACATTTCAAACAAGTCACTACATTTTTAGAAATACATTTCTAGGCTTCTAAATCAAGTGACCCTTACTTTAAAATTTTAAGCAATTGATACCTTTAAATCAAATTGTCATTCCTTATTTCAAGTCATTTCTTTGTTTACATTACTAGAGAAAACCATTCTTCTAACCTTCCATAAAGTTGTTATAACCAACTTCCCATAAAGTCGTTATACTAACTTTATGCCTTAGACTAATTCATTCTTTTTTTTTATAACCAAGAGACTTATACTTTCAAATCAAGTTACATAACTTTCAAAATACTTCATGTTACACCCCGTATTTCCAGAGTATGTATGTGAGGACGTACGTAAAAAAATACAAGCCTTTAGTAGGACAAGAATGTAGGATTCGTTTTTCCGACGGAAAATTTCCCGAAACTTGTAAAGGAATTTTGCGTGATCAATAATTTATTTATTTTGGATTTTTCCGAGAGATGAAATATTTTGGACCTATAGGAGGGCGACATGTGTCACCCTTAGGTGGCAATGTTGGACGTTTTTGTGGGCAAAGAAAGATGGCACGTTTTTATCATTTTAAAGCCCTAAAACATTTGGTCAATGTTTTGTAGATATTTTGTGTGGTAGATGGATAAGGTGGGACCCACACACACTTGTCCAAATCTTCACCCTCCACTTGCCTTAATCTTGGCCATTGATTGGCCTATAAATACCCCTCAAGTGCAAGACTTATTCTTCATCCCTTAAACAATTTCCAAGTCTTGAAATCCTCCCTCTCCCTCTTGAAGATCTCGTCCAAACCACCCCGCCCCCTGGGGACGGGCCTCGCAAGCACTTCCTCTTGATAGTTCTCGTGAAATACCCCTTGGTAGAAAAGTATTCTCCAAGTATTGTTACAATTCCAAAATACCTTAGCCCAAATACCTTGTAGTATTCCAAAGTTATTTCAATACTAAGAGCCCGGAAATACTACTATACTTTCTTTAGTCACAAAACGAAACCCTAGGAGGAACTTCATATTTGGTTGAAGTAGTAAGTAGAAGTTGTGTGGAAACTTCTAAGGGTTTCTTGGAGCTATCGGAGCGTGCAAATTAGGAGCTAAACCTTGCTCATGATCGACATTTAAACTTGGATAATTTTGGGTTTATCGAGGTAAATATCTTATCCTTCTATTGTAATTGGAGATTACATATTGTAGAAGTTTAGAATTGAGTATAAGATATATAGAAGGATATTAAAGAAGATAATTGAATTGTATTACATAGAATCAGACATAGAGACTTGTGTAGTTTGACTGGTGGGAAGTCTCGCCCGATTTTCCGTAGAATAAGCACCTTCGCTAGAATATACTACAGAGTAGTCTAGACGTTGATAGACGTATTTGACTATTATAGGTTGATACTCTGCGCGCGACATACTCGACTTGGCAGGTGGATTTCGCCGAGGAGGTATGTGATTCTTCCTATCCTCTTGAGCATGATATTTTAAAAGAATATATATAGTATGGTAGACGTACATGTGTTAACTGAACGTGGTCTTACTTCAATGTCTTTTGACTTGAGTTTTTAAATAATAAGAATCTTGAAGTATTTCAAAAGAATTAAGAATCGTTTTTGAAAGAAGAGTAATACTTGGTTTTAAAAGCTTAAGTGTTATACTAGCTTTATGGGAAGTTAGGTATAACGAATTAAGAGTGATAAAAGGAACGATTTACTTAATTTTTTATGAAAGCCTTATATTGATTTCGGAAATGAGAATAAGTATCGAACAAACCACTGCAACGCTAATAAAAGAAAATGTATTGACTAATTAAGTATTATTAAAACCAGTAGAAACCTCCATCCGCATAGAAGCTAAGATAAGACAAAATTGTATTACATTTCCTAGATCATGGCTGCTTTAATAAGATTGTTATAAACAAGAATAACCTACTCACACATAAGGCATGTGTTACTCAAATTGTTTTAAAAAGGAGATTACGTTGTTAAGTGTTTAAAACTATGATCTATGAATCTTTTGAAAATAAGAGACTTGAGTATTTGAATTTATGCAACTTGAACTTTTGGAAAAGAATGGGTTATTGATTTTAGAAGTTAAGAGACTTGATCTTAAAAGATAAGAGACTTGACTTAATTGACTTGATATGAATTTTGTTAAAAAGTACTTTGGGGATAAAGACCCGAACTTGTTGACATAAAAAGTACCTTGTGTAAATAACTTGACTATGTTGGTTTGTGATAGCCTTGTAATACTTCTTGTTGGTTTGATAAGTAAACATGTTAGGATGCTACGTGTGTTAGTGTCTTGTGATGTTTGTGTAAAGGGGTTTCCCTTGATTGTGCTTATGTTGTTTAACGATAAGCCGTTATGTTAGTATTGTACCACTCACCTCTTGACATGATATACCGGGGTTAAGCCGCCCCACGCGGCGGATGCCTACGCGTCCAGGGACCTATGCGAGCTACGAGAGTTCCGTGTTAGCGCGGGTAATTACCTCACGCGGTCTATGTGGCCACGCGACTACGAGAGTCCAGGAGGATGCCGCGTTAGCCCCGACGCGAGGAATACCTCACGCGCCTATGTGGCCCATGCGAGTCGCAGTAAGTTCCAGGATTAGACGCGCACATTGATACTGAGGGCGAGTGGCCAGCTTCGATCATGTGGCGGTCTAGAAAGACCTCGTGATGCAGTTTGACAGCATTGTTGGTACGGTGGGTTCTAGTAGTCGGCTATGCCTTCATACTTACCTCAGACGGTTTTATTATGACACGTGGGACTCGTGTTCATGTGTATTCGGGTGTTTTTATATCATGGATCGCGCATGAGGAAGGAATTCCACCGCATGATTGATATTGTGGGCATGAGACCCATAGTTATATTTGAGTGATGACTTTAAGGGCGAGTCCCCGACTTGATATGATCACATATACGGTGTATCGTAAATTGGTTATCATATATGTCTTCTATTTTATATAGACTATTATGATTTCATTTATGATTTTCATTTCACATACTTAATTTTGTATCGACCTCCTTCGGCCGCGCTCATGCCGCAGTAGAGGTACAGCAGCTTGTTGATCCTCGCCATGTGGTCACAATTAAGCATTTTTGGGAAGCCCGTGTCTCCGCAGGCTTATCTTCGTATAGTCCCCGTCACAGTAGGTACTTACATTCAGGGGTATGGCGGGGCCCTGTCCCGCCATTGTTGTTATAACATTCTTAGAGGTCTGTAGTACTGTTGTTGGAAGGTTTGCAAAAGGGATGTAACTGTTCAAGTTTTTATATATATTTATGCCGGCGGCAACTTTTCTCGATAAACTGCTTTCACTTCATATTATTTCATGTCTTATTTTATATTCCACGTTACCTGATGTATGTCTACCGGGTGCCCGTAAGGCACGACCACGGCCCGGTTCGGTCGTGACAAAAGTGGTATCGAGCGCTTAATCCTCGAAAGTGTCTATGCACCGTATCTAGTAGTCTTGATTATCGGTGTTGTGCACCACACCAATAATCGTGAGGCTATAGGATATTTAGGATTGGTTTCCATTCTTCTCACTCGAGATCGTGCCTTAGAGATGTGTTATAAGTTGGACCCTCTAACGATTTCCTTCCCTTACCGCTTATGCCTCCGCAAGGCAACCCGGCCCGAAGGCAAGGCAGCGAGGAGCTGTGAGTAGAGCACAGAGGGTTACGAGGGCACAGGCCCAATCATCACCTGAGGTGGTGCTTCATTCGGGGAGTTCTGCTACGTCGCCAGCCCCAGCAGAGTTTAGTACAGCGGCAACAATTCCTATCATGCCATGATATCCGGACCTTCGCCCACGATGCAAAGAGCATGTATGTATTGCAAGGAGACGACCACATTATCTAGGGATTTAGCAACCAGAGAGTATATTATGTACCGATTTATCACGGGTCTTGATGACTATCTAAGAGAGGGTTGTGCAAGAGTAGCTCTTTAGTCAGGCTTGAGAATGGCCTGCGTACAGGCTTATGCGCAGCAGGCCCAGAAACTAGAGATCGACGGGTTAACCAAGAGCAGCAGAAGAGGGCCAGATCGGTAGGGTCCTTTGGTAACTTTCGAGGCGGATCGCCTCAGCAGCAGACTGGATACGCACCTCCGCCAGTGCAGAGTGGTCCTCAGTGCTCCAGGACATTCGGGGTATGCAGGACATTCGGACATTCGGGGTATGCAGGAGTTGGTCAGAGCTCCAGGGCTTCTGGTTCACAGATACACGTAGGTTCCAAACAATGATTCGCTTTCCTCGTTGTTCACAGTGTGGCAGGCGTCATCCCGGGGATGTCGTCTTTTTGTTGGTGCTTGTTTTACTGCGCCGTGGCCATGTGACGAAAGAATGTTCAAGTAGAGGGATGCAGTGAGGACTCACTACCGATTAGTCATGCGGATTCGGTGGTTCGGAGAGGAAGGTGTTAGCTGAGAGGCCACCCCACCTCGGTGTGGCCGTTGTGGTAGGTGTCATTGGGGGGAGTGTCGTACTTCTTCGACAACTTGTTATGCTTATGACAGCAGGCCATTTTATGAGAAATTGTCCGACCAAAGGTGGCGCGGATGTAGAGACTCAGCCTTCAGGATCAGTGGCTAGTTCATCACCTTCCCTAGCTATGCGCCCAACGGGGCAGGATTGATTAGAACGACAAAGGGGAGTGAAGCAGTAGATACAGGTATATCCTTAACCCTCTAGAGATTAGTATGTGTGATAAGATGAGTAGATCTTAAGTGTTATGTTCAGATAGCATTGTGTTAACTGTGATTAGAAATCATGGTTAGTTAAAAGGGTAAGATTGGGGATAGGGAAAGTGTGAGCCTTAGAGTTTTATACGTGGAGACCTTAGAGGCGAGGCCATCTCGAGTAAAAGATTTATTTTTATGTTTGACCTTTATCGGAGTGCATGGTATACGTGGGATATATTTGTGTGATAAGTCCCTGAGTAGTGTGAAATGATAGAGGGTAGTTGAGCTAAGAAGACCACTAGGTTTTCGTGACTTGATTGTGAGATTGTTCCGGATCGGGAGACAAGAGCTTGGCGCGATAAATGGGTCGGGTTGAGGCCAGATTGCGGGTCAACCCGTAGCCCGATTTGAAGTAAGGAAAAATTGTGATGGTCCCGCTTTGTGATAGGGTCACGAGGGTGTTAGGCCCAAGTTTAGTTAACCATCATACGAGTTCGTGGATGCGTTCGACCAGTAGTCGGGCCGATGAGGTCAGCCCATCTTGTCTTTCAGTCAGAACTATTTACTCGGCAGAGGGTTATGCGAGATGTTATATATCAGGAAGGTTGTAAGACTGCACGGGGTTCCTACTTTTACTTTATGACTGGCAGTGGAGCCCAGGTTACGGCTATTTCTCTTTTTGATTCTGGAGGTTTTACCAGGCAGGGTTAGGAACTCAGGTGAGTCTCAGTATCGCATTCACCCTCGGGCCAGTGTTTGGATTTCAGGGGTAGCTGTGAGGATTGTTGCCTCCTGTTAAGGGAGTGTTTTATAGCTACCATTTCAGTATTCGGATATCGCCTTATGACGCCTTGTATGGGCGGAAGTGTAGGCTGCCGATCGATTGGTTCGATGTTGGCAAGGTTCAGATAGTGGGTGCATACTTGTTTCAGCAGGATGTGGATAAGGTGAAGCTTATCCAGAAGAGGTTATTGGCAGCTTAGAGTCGACAGAAGTCGTGCGGATAATCGGCGTCGACGCTTGGAGTTCAGGTTGACGGTGGGTCTTCTTGAAGGTACCACCCCGGAAAGGGTGTGACGAGTTTTGGAAAACAGGGAAAACTTAGCCCAAAGTACTTTTGGGCATTTTCAGATTGGTTGTAGAATAGGTCAGGTTGCCTATAAGTTAGCACTGCCGTCCGACTTAGCAGGCAGTACGTCCGGTCTTTCATGTTGCTATGTTCGGAAAAGTATCGGAGATCCATCCAGAGTGTTCCCAGTTAATGATAACCAAGTTGGAGATAGTAACCCAGAGATTTTGGAAACTGAAGCAATAACAGAAATGTGGTAAGTTTATGAGAAAGAGTTCGAGTGCAGGCGAGTGGTACGACGAGTAAGGGAAGAAGCGAGCATGGGTTAAGAGAATAGAAGTGATCAATTCTTATGTGAAGTAAAGGTGCGAAGGGAGTATCTTTTAGACCTTGGGTAGGAGCGTTTGTGATGATAGAGGTGATTTCTCGTGGACTTGGATTTTAGTATTTGCAGATGATATTTTGTGGCCAGGTATGGCATTGGCAACTTGTTTAAGTTAAGAGGAACTTTATCGTTATCTGTTTGGAGAAGGAACATTCGACGAATGTTTCTAGAGAGGAGAATGTTACACCGTATTTCCAGAGTATGTATGTGAGGACGCATGCATAAAAATACAAGCCTTTAGTAGGACAAGAATGTAGGATTCGTTTTTCCGACGGAAAATTTCCCGAAACTTGTAAAGGAATTTTGCGTGATCAATAATTTATTTATTTTGGATTTTTCCGAGAGATGAAATATTTTGGACCTATAGGAGGGCGACATGTGTCACCCTTAGGTGGCAATGTTGGACGTTTTTGTAGGCAAAGCAAGATGGCACGTTTTTATCATTTTAAAGCCCTAAAACATTTGGTCAATGTTTTGTAGATATTTTGTGTGGTAGATGGATAAGGTGGGACCCACACACACTTGTCCAAATCTTCACCCTCCACATGCCCTCTACTTGCCTTAATCTTGGCCATTGATTGGCCTATAAATATGTTACACCCCGTAATTGCAGGACATGTTTTAAGAACGTACGTAAGAACTCGCAAGTGTTAAGATTTGAGACTTGTAAAATTTTATCGGAATTATGAAATTGTCGGAAAACGTAATATTGTGACTAATGGGAGGGCGACACGTGTCACCCCCCCTTAAGTGAGCTTGGACGAATTGATCTTGGACATAAGGGTCATTTGACCCTTGTTAGGAAGACAAGTCTTGCACTTGAAGAGCTTGACATAATTGACTTGGTCAATGGACCCACTTAGCCTTGATATTTAATAAGAGATCATCCAAACCACCCAATTGTTTGTATCTTGACCCTCCATGTCCCTTTATATGTATACTAGTAGCAAGACTAGTTCCCACACTTAGAAAACTTTCAAGAATTGTGAGGGACACCTAGTGAAGCTCTCGGGTTCTAGGCTTCTTGAAGAGCAAAAATTTTCGTTGCTTGTTCTTTAAGCTCCACGTTTTAAACCAAGGTTCATGAGTGTTATATAAGTGTATCTCAATAGAAAAATCCGGAAAAGAGAGTTTTCGTATTAGTCGCAAAGTGAAAACCTAGTGGCTTTCTAGGTTTTGGATTGGAAGTTTGAAGGAAAGTTGTTGGTATGGTTCTAAGGGTCTCAACAAATGGATTGAAGTGTCATGGAGAGGTTCTAAACTACTAGGAGCGACTTCGGATTGGAATCGGATTAAGATTCGTTGAGGTATAATTTTGTCCTTTAATGTGTTACAAGATTATATATTTATATTGTTGTTAGCTTTACGTGTTGCTAGCATGAAGTTGATATGTAGAAGTTTATAAGATTGTGGATTGATTGTAGCATTGGAACCGGATTGTAATGTAAGCCATGTTAAGTTGGATTTCAATTTAGTCGTTATTAGAATCGTCGCATGTTATTGATTTGAAGATTGTGGTAGTTTTAACCAAATGCGACTTGATATCATGTTATGATTAACAAATAGGATTGAAATGGAAATTTGATAAGTATTGGTATGGTTGAACTCTAGGTGGTCGAATTTGGACTACTTTCTAAATTGTGAGCCAATTGGGGTCATTTAGTTATTCATTTGTATCGACTACCTTCTTTTTGTTGTGAGCCAATTGGGGCTGTTTGGTTATTGTATTTCGGCCTTGAAAAAGGTGGCAAAGTGAGTAGAAACAAAGGAGGTGCTGTCCGATTTTCCGTAGAATTTAGCGACTTAGCACTTAGAATATTCTACGTTTGAATTAAGAGGTTAATGGACGTATTGTGGCCATTATAGGTTGAAGTACTTTGGAGCCTTTTTGCAACTTGTCGCTAGTCGTCGCGAGGTATGTGAACCTCTTCTTTCTTTGGCATGATCCTACGTATGAAATCTCCATGTGATAGTATTTCAAGATTCCTTCTACTCTTAGAAGTTAAGCAGTATTTGTCACGACCCGAACCGGGGCCCGTGACTGGTGCCTTACCCCGGGCACCCAAGTAGACATACATCAGAGTAATCAGCGGAACAAACACAACCATATGAGATAAATGTATATAAAACAATAATCTGGAAAACTTGCCTTTCGCATATATATAAATGACAACTTTTAACATGAGCTTTAATCCTTTTACAAACCATGCCCACAACAGATTTCTGCACTTAAGAATGATATGACAACAATGGCGGACGGGCCCCGCCAAACCCCTGAATGTAAACACTTACTACGCAGGACTACACCACCGATAAGCCTCCGAGAAACGGAGCTTCCCAACGCTGAATCGTGACCACGAGAGCTAGGATCAACGATCGTGTACCTCAACTCGCGGATTTAACGCACTTCAAGGAGGTCGATAACAGTACCGAGTATGTGAAACTAAAAATACCGCAAATGAAATCATAATAGTCTATAAAGCGGAGACATGTATGATGACCAAACTACGCTTTACAATAACTAGCAAATATATCAAGTCGTGACTCACGCCTCAAGTCATCACCAAAGAACATAATATGGGTCTCACGCCATTAACATCAATCGTGCGTGGGACACATTCTCACCGCCTAGCTTTATGATATAAAAGTTCCAAGGAACACACATGAACACTGTGTCCCACCTGTCCTAATAAAACCGCAGGTAAGTACGAAGGCATAGCCGACTACTAACACCTATGCACTCAACAAGGTCATAATCAGATCATAAGATCTGTCTGCATCATTACATGATCAAAGCCGCCACTTGCCCGCAGCACTCCAATGCGCGTCTAGTCCCGAACTTCCGCAGCCCGCATAGGCCAATCTCATCGCCCGCATGAGGTATTCCCGCATCGAGGGTAGCTACTCCCAAGATCGCCCCGACTTCGCACCGCACGCCACAAGCGACCGCATGCCCATAAAGGACGACACTAACCTCGAACTCTCGTAGCTCGCATAGGCCCTCAGACCCGCATGAGGTATTCTCGAATCACGGTCCTGCATCACCGAGTCTACCCCGCATCGGAGGGCGCTTAACCCTAATCATCTCAAGAGATGAATGCCACAATACTATCATAACGATCGATAGTTAATAAGCACAATCAAGGAAACCCTTACACAAACACCACAAGATACTAACACACGTAGCATCCTAACACTTTTACTTATCAAAGCAACAAGAAAGTATTACAAGGCTATCACAAACCAATACAATCAAGTTATTCACACAAGGTACTTTCTACTAACAAGTTCTGTATCTATCCCCAAAGTACTTCACACATTAAAATCTTAAAAAGATCTGCTTTTCACATAAGTCACACAATACCCGTAGTATAAAATAGAGTGACTGTCCTTTTAAGAAAACTAAAACTCTTACCTTTGTAAAATCAAGTAACAACATTATTTTCCAAACGCCCAAGTTTGCCTAATTTCAAATGTTCGCTTTCTTATTTTAGAAAGGTTTCAGATTCATAGTCTTATTCATTTAAGAATATAATTCTCTTTTAAACAACTGAGAAACATAAGCCTTATATGTGAGTAGGATATTCTTGTTTATAACAATCTTTATTACAAAGACCATGATCTAGGAAATATCATTTTGTCTCATCTTAGCTTCTATGCAGATGGAAGTTTCTACCGGTTTTAATAATACTTAATTGTTCAAAACATTTCCTTTATTAACGCTGCGATGGTTTGTCGATACACATCCGATTTCCAAAATCAAGAAACGTTTAAGCCGTTATACCTAACTTCCCATAAAGCTAGTATAACTCTTAAGTTCTCAAAACCAAGTATTACTTCTTTCAAAACGATTTGAAATCTTTTGAAATACTTCAAGTTCTTTATAATCACACATCAAGCCGCTTATAAACAAATCATTTACCTTTTAAAACCACAAAGTGTTTTCTTATCTACATAAAGTCGTTATAACCAACTTCCCATAAAGCCGTTATAACACTTTATGTTTTAAACCCATCGAATACATTTAGCACACGTGACGTCTACCGTACTACATAGTTCACACATACCATGCTAGAAGAGATAGGAAGAGGTTCACATACCTCGCGACGATTATCGACTAATAGCAAAATGCCGAGTACCTCGCCGCCGGCTACTCCTTAAGCCAAGTAGAACGCGCCACACGTAGTACTTCAACCTATAAGGCCACAAGGCGCTTATTAACATTTAGTCTCATCGTAGAACTTTCTACGTAAATTTCGGCAAAGACCTCCCGCAACAACAGAAACCTCCTCCTCTAACGAGGCCGCTACCAAGCCAACCGGGGTTATACATCTAACCCTAACTGCACAATTCTACTCCACTGCACTACTACACAAGTCTCATCAGAATACACCCTATGTAATTACAACAAGACTATATATAGTATACTTCAACTATATACTCCTACAACATGTAATATCCAATTACAATAGGGGACAAGATAATTACCTCGATAAGCCCATAATTATCCAAGTAAAAGTCGATCCCGGCAATCGTTTAGCTCCAACTCCGAGCGCCCAACCGCTTTAAACCACCCTTAGAAGTTCTAACCAACTTCTACACAATACTCCAACTGACTATGGAGATTTTCCTGTGGTTTCGGTTTGGACCGACGGGAAGTATAATAGTATTTCTGGGCTTTTCGTATAGGTATAACCTTAGAATACAACAAGGTATAAGGCTAAGGTAATTTGGGCATTATAACAATACTTGGAGAGTATTTCTATACCACAAAGGGGGGGGTATTATATAAAAACAAACTAGGCTAGGGGGGGGGTACCCCACGGCCACACCACAAAGGAGGGGGGGGTGGCTACCCCTCGGCCTACCCCACTAGGGGGGGAACTCTCGGCCAAGGGGGCCTCACGGTGAGGAGGAAGGCTCAAGACTTAGGCATTTTGGATGAAGTCTTCAACCTAGAGGTATTTATAGCAAGCCAAGGCCAACCAATGGCCAAGATCTAGCCAAGTGCTAGGCAAGTGTAGGCCAATATATGCCCAAGTGCCCCTAGTCCCTACTCCAAAACCTCACAAATATCTACACAAATATCTACCCACAACTTGCCCACCAATCGCCCTAAGCCGCCACTTGCTTCCAATGCGAGGTGACACATGTCACCCTCCCGTTGGTCCAAAATGTTCCGCCTCTCGGAAAAATCCGCAAAAATACTAAATGACATAGCGGAAATTCCCTACGAAAGTCGTGAAAACGCTTTAAAAAAACGACTCTAACCGGTGTTGCAGACAAACATATTTCGGCCCAAAGGTGCCACGGGGTGACACGTGTCGCCCGATTCGCCCAAAATATTTCGTCTTGTAAAATATCCAAAACGCCAAAATCTCAAAATCAAAGCGGCCCCACAAAATCAGAATTTCTCCGTGGCCCCACGTGACCATTTTCAAAATAAAATTCCATAATTCTCTAATATTCCAGAAGTCCGAATACCAAACTGGGAATCCAATTCCATAAACGAACCTTTTTCCTTCACAAAACCGGAAACTTTTCCGTGGAAAATTCACCTCTTTCTTCCTTTCCAATCTTTCGTCAGATTCTCGCACGCACGCCCTGCATACATACCACGGAACTACGGGGTATAACATTCTCCCCCCCTTAGAAACATTCGTCCCGAATGTTCCTTCTAAGTCTCAAAACGAACACGCGACAGTATAGTCTTCACTACTATACTTACGAAACAATCCTGCCACAGCTGGCCATGGAAACACTCGCAAAAACTTACATCTAAGTCCACGAGGAAACACCTCTACATCACCACAAATACCTCTTCCCGGGTCAAAATATACTTCCTTAGTCACGATACCACTTTTGTCACTTTGTCGCGAGCCTTGCCCGACGACCCAACAAATGGTACCGGCCGCTGTGATCCGGAGGATCTCAGACACTCGAACTCTTACCACATTCGATACGGCCGCTTCCAAAACTCTGGTTACTATCTCTAACGTGGTCATCATTAATCGGGATCATTACGGATGGATCTTCGATACTTTCGAACATAACAATACGAAGACCGGACGCCCTTCCTCCTAAGTCTGACGCAAATGCTAACATATAGGCAACCCGCCTATTCTTCACATGAACTCACAAAGGCCCAAAGTAACTCGCTAAGTTCCTTCGTTTCCAAACTCGTCACACCGCCCGGTGGTACTTTCAAGAAGACCGACCAACTCGAACTCTAAGCGCCGCCGATTATCCGCACGATTCCTCCGAGCCGCGTAACTTCTTCTAGACAAGCTTCATTATCCACATACCGGAACAAGCTCAACCAACTATCTCAACCCCGCCAACATCGAACCAATCGACCGCAACTTGCATTTCGCCCTACAAGGCGCACAAGACGACATCCAACACCGAAATGGTAGCTTAAACACTTCAACCGAGACAACGATCCTCGCAGCTACCACGAAATCAAAACACCGCCCGAGGGCGAACGCGATTCGAGACTTACACGAGTTCCTAGCCCCGCTCGTACAAACTCCCAGAAGAGAAACAGCTGCACTGGGCCCCATCGTCTGTCATAAGGTGAAGGTAGGCACCTGCAACCTCACAACCTTTTCGATAACATCAACACCGCCGAGGAACGACTCGATCAAGAACACGATAGTCGCCCCATCGCCCGACCATCGGTCGAACGATCCACGAACTTGCACGGCTAACTAAACATGGGCCTAACACCTCACGACCCTACCACAAAGAGGACCACCACAACCGACCCCACCACCAAACCTACCGCTGGTTGACCCAAGACGTAGCCTCAACCCTGACCCGGCAAGGCTCAAAATACCATCTCCCCGAAGGAATAATTTCACAAATCATATTTCGTAAACCTAGCGGTCTTCCTAGCTCGACTACCTTCTTTCAAATCACGCTACTCGGGACTTATCCCACGAACATAGCTCACGTGGCACTATGCACTCCTATAAGGGTCAAACATAACACTACACCTTTCTCGAGATGGCCTTACCTCTAAGGTCTTTACGTATAACACTCTAAGGCTCACACCTTCTCTATCCCCAAAATCTTACTCTGTTAACCCACCATGATTCTAATCACAACTAACACCGCTATCGTAACATAGCACTTAAGGTATACTCACCTTGAAAGTTACCAAGGACTCACGCTCGCCCTCTCTTCTCGCCTCGTTAACCCGTCGATCTCACGTTTCTCACTGCGCATAAGCCCGCATACGTGCCATGCTCGCTTCAATCAAGGATTACTCTTGCACAACCTCTTTAGATAGTCCTCGGACTCGCGGTACATCGGTATACTCTCTGGTAGCCAAATCTATAGCTAGTAACAGGGTTGTCTCTTGGCAATCTATATTCTCTGTTCTCGGTCGTGGAACTGAAGGTTCAAATATTATGGTCATCAGAGGCCTTGCTGCCGCGTGCTAAACTCTGTTGGGGCTAGTGACGCCGCAAAACCCCGAATGAAGCACTACCCTAGGTAATGATTGGGCACGTGCCTCGCCACCCTCGAACTCTACTCGCAGCCTCCTCGGCCGCTTGCCTCCCGGGCTCGGGTTGCCCTACGCGAGGCATAATGATAAGGGAAAAGATTTCGTCGAGGGTTCAACTTACAACACACTCTAAGGCACGATCTGAGTGAGAAGAATAGAAACCAATCCTAAATATCCTATAGCCTCACGATTATTGATGTGGTGCACAACACACCGATAATCAAGACTTCCATCGATACGGTTCGTAGACACTTTCCGAGGATTAATCGCTCGATACCACTTTTGTCACGACCAACCGGGGCCGTGGATCGTGCCTTACCCGCACCCAAGTAGACATACATCGAGTAATCACGAACAAACACAACCATATGAGATAGTAGTATAAAACAATAATCGTGGAAAACTTGCCTTTCGCATATATATAAATGACAACTTTTAACATGAGCAGTTTTAACTTTTTACAAACCATGCCTACAACAAAGATTACTGCACCTCTAAGAATGATATGACAACAATGGCGGACAGGGGCCCCGCCAAACCCCGAATGTAAACACTTACTACGCATGGGACTACACCACCGATAAGCCTCCGAGAAACGGAGCTTCCCAAACGCCGAATCGTGACCACGAGAGCTAGGATCAACGATCGGTGTACTCAACTCGCGGCATGAACGCACTTCAAGGAGGTCGATAACAACCATTGAGTATGTGAAACTAAAAATACCGCAAATGAAATCATAATAGTCTATAAAGCAGAGACATGTATGATGACTAAACTACGCTTTTACAATAACTAAGCAAATATATCAAGTCGTGGACTCACGCCTCAAGTCATCACCAAAGAACATATGATGGGTCTCACGCCACAACATCAATCGTGCGTGGGACACATTCCTCACCGCTAGCTTTATGATATAAAAGTTCCAAGGAACACACATGAACACGTGTCCCACCGTGTCCTAATAAAACCGCATGGGGTAAATACGAAGGCATAGCCGACTACTAACACCCACGCACCAACAAGGTCATAATCAGATTATAAGATCCGCCTGCATCGTCACATGATCAAAGCCGCCACTTGCCCGCAGCACCTAATGTGCGCGTCTAGTCACGAACTTCCCGCAGCCCGCATAGGCCAATCTCATCGCCCGCATGAGGTATTCCCGCATCGAGGTAGCTACTCCGGCATCGCCCCGACTTCGCGGCACGCGGCCACAAGGACCGCATGCCCATAAAGGACGACACTAACTCGAACTCGTAGCTCCGCATAGGCCCCGTGACCCGCATGAGGTATTCTCGAATCATGGTCCTGCATCGCTGAGTCTACCCCAGACGGAGGGCGCTTAACCCTAATCATCTCAAGAGATGAATGCCACAATACTATCATAACGACTGATAGTTAATAAGCACAATCAAGGGAAACCCCCTTACACAAACACCACAAGATACTAACACACGTAGCATCCTAACACTTTTACTTATCAAAGCAACAAGAAAGTATTACAAGGCTATCACAAACCAATACAATCAAGTTATTCACACAAGGTACTTTCTACTAACAAGTTCGGGTATCTATCCCCAAAGTACTTCACACATTAAAATCTTAAAAAAGATCTGCTTTTTCACATAAGTCACACAATACCCGTAGTATAAAATAGAGTGATCATCCCTTTTAAGAAAACCAAAACTCTTACCTTTGTAAAATCAAGTAACAACATTATTTTCCAAACGTCCAAGTTTGCCTAATTTCAAATGTTCGCGTTTCTTATTTTAGAAAGGTTTCGCAGTTCATAGTCTTATTCATTTAAGAATATAATTCTCTTTTAAACAATCTGAGAAACATAAGCCTTATATGTGAGTAGGATATTCTTGTTTATAACAATCTTTATTACAGCAGCCATGATCTAGGAAATATCATTTTGTCTCATCTTAGCTTCTATGCAGATGGAAGTTTCTACTGGTTTTAATAATACTTAATTGTTCAAAACATTTCCTTTTATTAACGCTGCAGTGGTTTGTCGATACACATCCTGATTTCCAAAATCAGTAAAACGTTCTTAAGCCGTTATACCTAACTTCCCATAAAGCTAGTATAACTCTTAAGTTCTCGAAAACCAAGTATTACTTCTCTTTCAAAACGATTTAAATCTTTTGAAATACTTCAAGTTCTTTATAATCACACATCAAGCCGCTTATAAACAAATCATTTACCTTTAAAACCACAAAGTGTTTTCTTATCTACATAAAGTCGTTATAACCAACTTCCCATAAAGCCGTTATAACACTTTATGTTTTAAACCCATCGAATACATTTAGCACATGTACGTCTACCGTACTACATAGTTCACACATACCATGCTAGAAGAGATAGGAAGAGGTTCACATACCTCGCGACGATTATCGACTAATAGCAAAATGCTCCGAGTACCTCAAGCCGTCGGCTACTCCTTAAGCCAAGTAGAACGCGCCACACGTAGTACTTCAACCTATAAGGCCACAAGGCGCTTATTAACATTTAGGTCTCATCGTAGAACTTTCTACAGAAATTTCGCAAAGACTCTCCCGCATGACAGCGTAAACCTCCTCCTCTAACGAGGCCGGCTACCAAGCCAACCGGGGTTATACATCTAACCCTAACGGTACAATTCTACTCCACTGACTACTACACAAGTCTCATCTGAATACACCTATGTAATGTTCAGTACTATATATAGTATACTTCAACTATATACTCCTACAACATGTAATATCCAATTACAATAGGGGGACAAGATAATTACCTCGATAAGCCCATAATTATCCAAGTAAAAGTCGATCCCGGCAATCGCTTAGCTCCAACTCCGAGCGCCCAACCCGCTCTAAACCACCCTTAGAAGTTCTAACCAACTTCTACACAATACTCCAACTGACTATGGAGATTTTCCTAGGTTTCGGTTTGGAGTGACGGAAGTATAATAGTATTTCGGGCTTTTCAGATGTATAACCTTAGAATACAACAAGGTATAAGGCTAAGGTAATTTGGGCATTATAACAATACTTGGAGAGTATTTCTAGACCACAACGGGGGGTATTCTATCAAAACAAACTCGGCTCGGGGGGGGGTACCCCACGGCCACACCACAAAGGAGTGGTGGCTACCTCTACTCCCCACTGTGGGAACTCTCGCCAAGGGGCCTCAAAAGGGAGGGGAAGGCTCTCAAGACTTAGGCATTTTGGATGAAGAAGTCTTCAACCTTAGAGGGTATTTATAGCCAAGCCAAGGCCAACCAATGGCCAAGATCTAGCCAAGTGCTAGGCAAGTGTAGGCCAAGATATGCCCAAGTGCCCCTAGTCCCTACTCCCAAAACCCTCACAAATATCTACACAAATATCTACCCACAACTTGCCCACCAATCGCCCTAAGCCGCCCACTTGCTTCCAATGCAGGTGACATGTCACCCTCCCGTTGGTCCAAAATGTTCCGCCTCTCTAAAAATCCGCAAAAATACTAAATGACATAGCGGAAATTCCCTACGAAAGTCGTGGAAAACGTTTATCGAAAAAGGACTCTAACCGGTGTTGCACAAACATATTTCGCCCAAAGGTGCCACATGGGGGTGACACGTGTCGCCCGATTCGCCCAAAATATTTCGTCTTGAAAATATCCAAAACGGCCAAAATCTCAAAATCAAAGCGGCCCCACAAAACCAGAATTTCTCCCGTGGGCCCCACGTGACCATTTTCGAAAATAAAATTCCATAATTCTCTAATATTCCAGGAAGTCCGAATACCAAATCTGGGAATCCAATTCCCATAAACGAACCTTTTTCCTTCACAAAAACCGGAAACTTTTCCGTGGAAAATTCACCTCTTTCTTCCTTTCCAATCTTTCTGTCGTATTCTCGTACGTACGTCCTTGCATACATACCCTGGAACTACGGGGTATAACAGTATTTACATTGTTGAATCTAAGTTAAGAGTATGTTTAAATTGTCCTAAGTCCTTACTAGGTCTTATGGGAGACGTTGGTAAGAACGGTTAGGAAGTTATGAGATTTGATTTAAAGGCTATGTGTCTTGATTTGTTTAAAGTAAGTAAGTGGATTTTATGTTCGAAAATGACTTGAAGTTATATGATTTTAAGGGAATGAATTACTTGGTTTTGGGAAGGTATGGAACTTTATATGTTTTTGTATAAGTAATTGGGCTTTAAAGGAAGTATGTTATGAAGTATGAAGACTAAGAACTTTGATTGTCTTTTAAGGATTATGAAGTTTTAAGCGATACGATTCTTTTTAAGTATGTATGTACGTAGTATCTTTGGATCCCGTTTTCCTAAATGTTGTAAGAATAAAAGTGACATAAGTGCTCTAAAATGAATGGTTGTTATAATAGCTTTATGGGAAGTTGTTATGACGACTTAAGAAGAAGTGAAAAGATGGTTTAAAAATGTTATGTAAGGAAAATCACACCGAGCCTACGAATAGGCCGGATTACGTTATGAAATACACCGAGCCTACGAATAGGCCGGATTACGTTATGAAATACACCGAGCCTACACATAGGCCGGATTACGCCATATTACCCCGAGCCTTCACATAGGCCGGGTTACGTCATCTTACACCGAGCCCCACAGGCGGGCCGGATTATGCTACATGATTCCACAGTACACCGAGCCCCACAGGCGGGCCGGATTATGCTACATGATTCCACAGTACACCGAGCCCCACAGGCGGGCCGGATTATGCCACATGATTTATGAGTACACCGTGTCCCGCAAATGGGCCGGATTACGTTATCACGTATGGATAATCAAAGTAAGCTCCCAAATAAGAAGTCCCTCCATAATGGGTCGGATTATGTTATGAAAGATATGTAAGTTATGTGAAAAAGACTGAATTAAACTCTTAAGTATGTATGTATGAATATGTTGTTAATTTTATTGAAAGAAGGAAAGGAACGGTTAATATATGATTGATTTCAGGAGTTAAAAGGACATTCTTTTATACAGATACGATTTGGTTATTGCATTTTATTTCTGTTCCATACTCGGTACCTGTTGTACTGACCCCCTTCGGGGGGCTGCGTTCATGCCCGCAGGTGATAGGTACACAGGGTGGTGATCCTTGCTTTTAGGATCTCTGTTCAGTTTTTGGAAAGAAGCTCCTTTCACTCCGGAGGCTTATCTTTTGGTACGGTTTCCCTGATATGGTAGACTTATGTACATTCAGGGGTATGGCGGGGCCCTGTCCCGCCGCAGTTGTAATTCTTAGAGGTCTGTAGTCACATTTTGTGGGTCAGTTTGTAAAGGAAAGGAGGCAACTGCTTCGTTTATGTATGTACGTTCAGGAAGGTAGCCCTATCGGCTAACCTGTTGTTTTATTACTGTTGTTTTATTTTATAAGTTTCATGTATGTTCCGCTGATTTTCTCTGATGTATACCTGTAAGGGTGCCCAGGTAGGGCACCAGTCGCGGGCCCGGGGTCGGGCCGTGACAAAATACCCCTCAAGTGCAAGACTTATTCTTCATCCCTTAAACAATTTCCAAGTCTTGAAATCCTCCCCCTCTCTCTCAAGCTCGGCCCAAACCACCCTCCTCGAGAAGGCCCTACCGAAGCACCCCTCTTGATAGTTCTTGTCACCACGAACCGGCCCGTGGATCGTGCCTTACCCCGGCACCCAAGTAGACATACATCGAGTAATGTGGAATATAAAACAAGACATGAAATAACATGAAGTGTGAAACGATTAATCGAGAAAAGTTGCCTTTAAGATATATATATAAAAACTTAAATCCACGATTACATCCCTTTTACAAACTCGCCTACAACGATTACTGCACTTAAGAATGATATGACAACAATGGCGGGACAGGGCCCCACCATACCCCTGAATGTAAATACCTACAACGACAGGGGACTATACCACTGATAAGCCTCTGGAGAAACGGAGCTTCCCAAACGCTGAACTGTGACCCTATGAGCGAGGATCAACAACTGGTGTACCTCTACCTGCGGCATGAACGCAGCCCCCCGAAGGAGGTCAGTACAACAGGTACCAAGTATGTGAAACTGAAAATACTGTAAATGAAATCATAGTAGTCTATATAAAGCAGGAGACATGTATGATAACTGTCACGACCCGATTCCGGGCCCGTGACTGGTGCCTTACCCCGGGCACCCTAGTGATACAACATCAGAGTAATCAGCGGAACATAAAACGATACAAGACATATTATGAAATATGAAACAATAATCTGAGAAAAACTTGCCTTTCGGCATATATATAAACAACAACTTTTTCAACATGAACAGTTTAATCCTTTTTACAAACCCTGCCCACAACAGTACTACAGACCTCTAAGAAATTATACGACAACAATGGCGGGACAGGGCCCCGCCATACCCCTGAATGTAAACACCTACAACAACAGGGAACTATACCACTGATAAGCCTCCGGAGCAACGGAGCTTTACCAAACGCTGAACTGTGACCCTAAGAGCGAGGATCAATGACTGGTGTACCTTTACCTGCGGCATGAACGCAGCCCCCCGAAGGAGGTCAGTACAACAGGTACCGAGTATGTGAAACTAAAAATACTGTAAATGAAATCATAATAGTCTATAAAGCAGGAGACATGTATGATAACCAAACTACTTCACACAATAATAAGCGATATGTCAAGTCAGGGACTCACGCCCTCAAGTCATCACTCAAATATAACAATGGGTCTCACGCCCACAACATCAATCATGCCCGTGGAATACCTTCCTCACTGCCGCAGTTTATGATATAAAAGCACCAAGGAACACACACGAACACGGGTCCCACTGTGCCATAATAACACGCATGTGGTAAGTAAAGGCATAGCCGACTACTACTAACACCTACGCATCAACAAGGTCATGAATCAGATCATAAGATCTCGTCTGCATCACATGATCAAAGCCGACCACTTGCCCGCAGATCTAATGCGCGTCTAGCCTCGAACTTTCCGCACTCCGCATAGGCCAATCGACGCCCGCATGAGGTATAACCCCGCATCGAGGTAGCTACTCCCTGGCTGCCCCGACTCGCCGTCCGCGTGGCCACAAGGACCGCATGACCACAAGGGCCGCGATCTCAACTCGAACTCCGCAGTTCGCATAGGCCCTCGACCCGCATGAGGTAGTCTCGAATCATAGGTCCATCGACTACTGAGTCTACCCCGACGGAGGCGGCTTAACCCCTAATCATCTCAAGAGATGAGTGATGTATAATACTATCATAAATTATCGCCAAACAACATAAGCACAACAAAGGAAAAACCCTTTACACAAACATCACAAGATACTAACACACGTAGCATCCTAGCATGTTTACTTATCAAATCAACAAGAAAGTATTACAAGGCTATCACAAACCAACACAATCAAGTTATACACACAAGATACTTTCTACTATCTGCTAACAAGTTCGGGTTTTATCCCCAAAGTACTTCATACATTAACTCTTTAAAAGATCGTTACATTTTCACAAAAGTCACACAATACCCGTAGTATATGAAAATAGAGTGATTATCTTTTGAAGTAAATCAAAACACTTCTCTTTGTAAAACTCAAGTAACAACATTATTTTCCAAACGTCCAAGTTTGCCTAATTTCAAATGTTCATGTTTCTTATTTAGAAAGGTTTCAGTAGTTCATAGTCTTATTCATTTAAGAATATAATTCTCTTTTAAACTATCCGAGAAACATAAGTCTTATATGTGAGTAGGATATTCTTGTTTACAACAATCTTATTACGACCATGATCTAGAAATATCATTTTGTCTCATCTTAGCTTCTATGCGGATGGAAGTTTCTACTGGTTTTAATAATACTTAATCACAAACATTTCCTTTTATTAACGCCGCAGTTGGTTTGTCGATACACATTCGATTTTCAAAATCAAGAAACATTCTTAAGACGTTATACCTAACTTTCCATAAAGCTAGTATAACTCTTAAGTTTTCAAAACAAATCAAGTATTACCTCTTCTTTCAAAATGAATCAAAAACCTTTTGAAATACTTCAAGTTCTTTTATTAACACATAACAAGCCAGTTATAGTTCAAATCAGTTACCCTTTAAAAACCACAAGTATTTTCTTACCAACATAAAGCTGTTATAACCAACTTTCCATAAAGCCGTTATAACACTTTATGTTTTAAACCAATCAAATACATTTAGCACATGTACGTCTACCGTACTACATAGTTCACACATATCATGCTGGAAGAGATAGGAAGAGGTTCACATACCTCGCGACGAGTATCGACTAATAGATCGGGCCACACGTAGATCGCGCAACTCCTTTAAGCCAAGTAGATCGCGCCACACGTAGTACTCAACCTATAAGGCCACAAGGCGCTTATTAATATTTAGGTCCCTTCGTAGAACATTCTACAGAATATTGAAGACCTCCCCGCAACAACAGAAATCTCCTCTCTATCGAGGCCGCTACCAAGCCAACCGGGGTTATACGCCTAACCCTAACGGCACAATTCTACTCCACTACTACTACACAAGTCTACCGTAATACACCCTATGTAATTACAACAAGATTCTTCTTTAAATTCAGCTTAAGTCGCAAGACATTGCCGTAAGTATTATTCCGGCTTAAGTCAAAAGACATTGCCGATAACTACGTTCAGTTCTATATATAGTATACTTCAACTATATAATCTAACAACATGTAATTTCCAATTACAATAGGGGGACAAGATATTTACCTCGATAAGCCCATAATTATCCAAGTATAAAGTCGATCCCGGGCAATCGCTTAGCTCCAACTCCGCGCTCCAACTCCGCTCCAAACTACCCTTAGAAGTTCTAACCAACTTCTACAGACTACTCCAACAAACCATGGAGATTTTCCTTAGGGTTTCGATTTGGTGACGGGAAGTATAATAGTATAACTGGCTTTTCAGATAAGTATAACCTTAGAATACTACAAGGTATATGGCTAAGGTAATTTGGGCATTATAACAATACTTTGAGAGTATTTCTACCAAGAGGGGTGTATTATACGAGACAACTAGGCTAGTGGGGTACCCACGGCCACACTACAAGGAGTGGGGAGAGGGCTCTCGCCAAGGGACCTTTCAAAGGGGGAGAGGGGCACTTGGACGAGAGTCAACAAGAGGGGAGCGTGAGGGATTTTAACACTTAGGAACATTTAGGAATGGATGAATAAGTCTTCAAAGGGATGGGTATTTATAGGCCAAGTGAAGGCCAACCAATGGCCAAGATTGAGCCAAGTGCTATACAAGTGTAAGGCCAAGATTCACCCAAGTGTCCCTTAACCAACTAACACACAAATATCCTACCAACTCCATGACAAAATGACCAACTTTCGCCAAGCTTGACCGCCCAAGGTGTTCCAATGAGAGGTGACAAGTGTCGCCTCTTGTTGGTCCAAAATGTTTCGCCTCTAAAAATCCGCAAAATAAAATATGGCATAGCCGAAATTCCCTACGAAAGTTGTGGAAAACGTTTCACTAAAAACGACTCTAACCGTGTTGTGCATAAAATTAAATCGCCAAGCCTACTTTCTCAAGTTCAAATTTTCTACGCACGCCCCACGCATATACTGAAATACGGGATATAACATTCTCCCCTCCTTAGAAACATCGTCCCGAATGTTCCTTCTAAGTCTCAAAACAAACGTGCGCCAGTATAGTCTTCACTACCATACTTTACGAAACAATCCTGCCACAATGGCCACAGAAACAACTGCGCAAAATACTTACATCCAAGTCCACGAGGAATCACCTCTATCATCACCACAAACACCTCTCTCCGGGGTCTAAAATATACTTCCTTCGCACCTTCTCCTTACAAAAGAAATGATCACATCTATGCTCGCCATACATGCTCGCTTCTTCCCGATACCACTTTTGTCACTTTGCCGCGAGGTTCTAGTGTCACTCCGGCGACCCAACAATTGGTACCGGACTACATGCGATCCCCGAGGTCGTCAGACACTCGAACTCTTACCACATTCGATACGGCTTCGCTTCCAAGACTCGGGGTTACTATCTCTAACGTGGTCATCATTAACTGGGAACACTCTGGATGGATCTCCGATACTTTCCGAACATAACAATACGAAAGACCGGACGTACTGCCTCCTAAGTCGGACGGCCAAAGCTAACATATAGGCAACCTGGCCTATTCTTCACATGAACTTAAAAAGGCCCAAAACAACTCGGGCTAAGTTTCTCGCTTTTTCCAAAGCTCACACCCAACCGGGTGGTACTTTCAAGACCGACCGTCAACTCAACTCTGCGCCGCCGATTATCCGCACGATTTCCTCCGAGCCGTAACTTCTTCTAGACAAGCTTCACTAACCACATCACCGGAACAAGCTCAACTAACCGTCAACCTTGCCCACATCGAACCACTCGACCGGCAACTTCCACATCCGACCCATACAAGCCTTAATAAGTCGACAACAGAACACTGACATGGTAGCTTAAAAACTCCCTCAACCGCAGACAAAAATCTTCACAACTACCCGAAATACACACACCGCCCGAGGGCGAACGCGATTCCGAGACTCACCTGAGTTCTTAACTCGCTGGTAAAACTTCCAAAAACGAAAATAGCCACAACTCGGGCTTCATCGTCGACATAAGGTGAAGGTAGGCACCTCGTGCAGCCTTACAACCGTTCTGATATAACCTCTCGCATAACCCTCGGCCTAAAAAACGGTCCCGAACGAAGAACACGATCGGCTGCCCCATCGACCACCACCGGCCGAACGATCCACAAACTTCAGACTGGTTAACTAAACTCGCCTAACACCCTCGTGACTTATCACAAGGCGGACCACCACAACCGACCCCACCACCAAACAGCCGCGGTTGACCCGCAACGTGGCCTCAACCCGACCCGCAACGCGCACCATACTAGCTCCCCGAACCGGAACAATCTCACTAATCACGTTACGAAAACCTAGCGGTCTTCTTAGCTCAACTACCCTCTTTCATTCCACACTACTCAGGGACTAATCACACAAGCATAACTCACGTTCACTATGCACTCCTATAAGGGTCAAACATAAACAATACATCTTTTACTCGAGATGGCCTTACCTCTAAGGTCTCTACGTATACAACTCTAAGGCTCTCACCTTCTCTATCCCCCAAAATCTTACTCGGTTAGCCCACCATGATTTCTAATCACAACTAACACACTGCTATCAGAACATAGCACTTAAGGTATACTCACCTTATCACATAAACAAAACTCTAGAGGGTTAAAGATATATCTATATCTCATCGCTTCACTCCCTTAGTCGTCTAATCAAACTCGCCTGCAGGCGCATAGCTAAGGAAGATGACAAACTACCCACCGATTCTGAAGGCTGAGTCCTCCTACCAGGACACTCTCGACATCAGACCCTGACGGTCATAGGTACAACAAGTACCAACTAAAAGACGACATTCCCGAGATGACGCCGCTACACCGTGAACACCGAAAAACCGAATCGGATGGTTGGAACCTTCGCCGTGATCGTGAACCTAAGCTCGAGCTCGACCAACTCCTCGCATACCCCGAACGCCCCGAACCCCGTGGAGGACCTTTTCAGACCGGGTGGATGCGCATAACCTAATCTGGCCGTGAGGCGAATCGCCTCGAAAGTTACCAAAGGACTCGCTCGCCCTCTTCTCGCCCTTGGTTAACCCGTCGATTGCTACGCTGCTCGCAAGATAAGCCCGACCACAGGCCATGCTCAAGCCCAACTGAAGAACTACTCTTGCACAACCTTCTCGTTGATAGTCATCAAGACTCGCGGTACATCGGTATACTCTCTGGTAGTCAAATCCATAGTTAGTAACAGGGTTGTCTCTTTGCAATCCATATTCTCTGTTCCCGGTCGTGGAACTGAAGGTTCAAATATCATGGCGCAGTAGGAACTAGCGCCGCCGTGCTAAAACTCTGCTGGGGCTAGTGACGTCGCAGAACTCCCCGAATGAAGCACTACCCTAGGTAATGATTGGGCCTGTGCCCTCGCCACCCTCTGAACTCTACTCGCAGCTCCTACGCTTTGCCCTCCCGGGCCCGGTTGCCTACGCGAGGCATAACGATAAGGGAAATAATTTCCGAGGGTCCAACTTACAACACACTCTAAGGCACGATCTCGAGTGAGAAGAATAGAAACCAATCCTAAATACCCTATAGCCTCCTCGATTATTGGTGTGGTGCACAACACACCGATAATCAAGACTTCCATCGATACGGTCAGAGACACTTTCCGAGGATTAATCGCTCGATACCACTTTTGTCACGACCGATTCGGCCCGTGATCGTGCCTTACCGGGCACCCTAGTGATACAACATCGAGTAATCAGTGAACATAAACGATACAAGACATATTATGAAATATGAAACAATAACTGAGAAAACTTGCCTTCGGCATATATATATAAACAACAACTTTTTCAACATGAGCAGTTTAACTTTTTACAAACCCCGCCACAACAAGATTACATGCACTTCTAAGAAATTATACGACAACAATGGCGGACAGGCCCCGCCATACCCTGAATGTAAACACCTACAACAACAGGGAACTATACCATCGATAAGCCTCCGAGCAACGAGCTTTACCAAACGCTGAATCGTGACCCTAAGAGCGAGGATCAATGATCGTGTACCTTTACTCGCGGCATGTAACGCACTTCGAAGGAGGTCGATAACAAAACGAGTATGTGAAACTAAAAATATCAGAAATGAAATCATAATAGTCTATAAAGCAGAGACATGTATGATAACCAAACTACGATTCACAATAATAAGCGAATATGTCAAGTCGTGACTCACGCCTCAAGTCATCACTCAAATATAACAATGGGTCTCACGCCCACAACATCAATCATGCGTGGAATACCTTCTCACCGCCAGCTTTATGATATAAAAGCACCAAGGAACACACATGAACACCAGTCCCACCGTGCCATAATAACACGCATGTGGTAAGTACGAAGGCATAGCCGACTACTAACACCCACAGCATCAACAAGGTCATGAATCGTATCATAAGATCTGTCTGCACCGCCACATGATCAAAGTGACCACTTGCCCGCAGTATCTAATGTGCGCGTCTAGCCCTGGAACTTTCCGCACCTCCGCATAATCTAACAACATGTAATTTCCAATTACAATAGGGGGACAAGATATTTACCTCGATAAGCCCATAATTATCCAAGTATAAAGTCGATCCCGGCAATCGCTTAGCTCCAACTCCGCGCCCAACTCCGCCTCCAAACTACCCTTAGAAGTTCTAACCAACTTCTACATACTACTCCAACAAACCATGGAGATTTTCCTTAGGTTTCGATTTGGTGACTGACGGAAGTATAATAGTATAACTGGCTTTTCAGATAAGTATAACCTTAGAATACTACAAGGTATATGGCTAAGGTAATTTGGGCATTATAACAATACTTTTGAGAGTATTTCTATCAAGAGGGGTGTATTATACGAGACAACTAGGCTAGGGGGGTACCCCACGGCCACACTACAAGGAGGGGGGGGAGAGGGCTCTCGGCCAAGGGGACCTTTCAAAGGGGGAGAGGGGCTCTTGGACGAGAGTCAACAAGAGGGGAGAGGGAGGGATTTTAACACTTAGGAACATTTAGGAATGGATGAATAAGTCTTCAAAGGGATGGGTATTTATAGGCCAAGTGAAGGCCAACCAATGGCCAAGATTGAGCCAAGTGCTACACAAGTGTAAGGCCAAGATTCACCCAAGTGTCCCTTAACCAACTAACACACAAATATCCTACCAACTCCATGACAAAAATGACCAACTTTCGGCCAAGCTTGACCGCCCAAGGTGTTCCAATGAGAGGGTGACAAGTGTCGCCCTCTTGTTGGTCCAAAATGTTTCGTCTCTCGGAAAAATCCGCAAAAATAAAATATGGCATAGCCGAAATTCCCTACGAAAGTCGTGAAAACGCTTTCACGAAAAACGACTCTAACCGGGTGTTGTGCACAAAATTAAATCGGCCAAGCCTACTTTCTCAAGTTCAAATTTTCTACGTACGTCCTTACGTACATACTCTGGAAATACGGGGTATAACAATAACCAAACTACAGTTCACAATAATATAAGCAGTCATGTCAAGTCAGGGACTCACGCCCTCAAAGTCATCACTCAAATATAACTATGGGTCTCACGCCCACAACATCAATCATGCCCGTGGAATACCTTCCTCACTGCCGGCAGTCTATGATATAAAAGCACCAAGGAATACACATGAACACCAGGTCCCACCTGTGTCATAATAAAACCGTACGGGGTAAGTACGAAGGCATAGCCGACTACTAAAACCCACAGTACCAACAAGGTCATAAACTGTATCACGAGGTCTGTCTAGACCGCCACATGATCGGCCGCCACTCGCCCGCAGTATCAAATGTGCGCGTCTAGTCCTGGAACTTCCCGCAGCTCCGCATAGGCCACTCACATAGGCCCGCATGAGGTATTCCCCGCATCGAGGGTAGCTACTCCCCGGCATCGTCCTGGACTCGCAGTCCGCATGGCCACATAGACCGCATGAGGTATAACCCCGCACACTAACCTGGAACTCTCGTAGCTCCGCATAGGTCCCCTGGACCCGCATGAGGTATTCTCGAATCATAGTCACACAGACTGCCTGAGCTATACCCCGCATCGGAGGGCAGCTTAACCCCCGGTATCATGTCAAGAGGTGAGTGATATAATACTAACATAACAGCTTATCGTTAAACAACATAAGCACAACAAGGGAAACCCCTTTACACAAACATCACAAGACACTAACACACGTAGCATCCTAACATGTTTACTTATCAAGCCAACAAGAAAGTATTACCAGGCTATCACAAACCAACATAGTCAAGTTATTCACACAAGGTACTTTCTACTTTATGTTAACAAGTTCGGGTTTTTATCCCCAAAGTACGTCATACATTAACTCTTTAAAAGATCCGTTTCTTTCACAAAAGTCACACAATACCCGTAGTATAAAAATATAGTGACTATCTTTTCAAGTAAACCAAAACACTTCCCTTTGTAAAGATCAAGTAACAACATTATTTTCCAAACGTTCAAGTTTGCCTAATTTCAAATGCTCAAGTTTCTCATTTTCGAAAGGTTTCGTAGTTCATAGTTTTAATCACTTAATGATATAATTCTCCTTTAAAACCATTTGAGAAACGTATGCCTTATGTGTGAGTAGGTTATTCTTGTTTATAACAATCTTATTAAAGCAGTCATGATCTAGGAAATGTAATATCATTTTGTCTCATCTTAGCTTCTATGCAGATGGAGGTTTCTACTGGTTTTAATAATACGTTATTAGTCAAAACATTTCCCTTTATTAACGCTGCAGTGGTTCGTTCGATACTTATTCTGATTTCCGAAATCAGTAAAACATTATTCCTTTTAAAAACCAAGTACTCATTACTCACGAATGAGGTTTCACACTTTTTAACAAAATTCATATTAATATAATTAAGTCAAGTCTCTTATCTTTTAAGATCAAGTCTCTTAACTTCTAAAATCAATAAACCATTCTTTTTATCTCTCTTAAGTCGTTATACCTAATTTCCCATAAAGCTAGTATAACTCTTAAGCTTTTAAAACCAAGTATTACTCTTCTTTGGATTTTGATACGAAGTTGTTGAGTTTATTACGGAAATTTTACACCTTATTTGAAGATTTTTCGAAAATTGTGGAATGATTGTTCGAGTTTATCAACTTGTCCATAGATTGTTACGAAGATTCTTCAACTTGTTTAAAGATTATTCAAGACTTGCATTATCTTCCTTCTAGCCATGAGAAAGAATACAAAGATTTCAGCCAAAAGAATGAAAGAGATTATGTTGATTGTTCAAGATTACAAGATTCAAGATATGAATTTGAAGTTTGCATTTCAGGGCAGCCTGCGCGTGGCAAGTTGCTTCGGAATATTGTGGAGTTTTCGGACGGCGGTGATCTTTGGGTTGTTAGCAGGTCAGGAGGGTGTTCTTGGTGTGCAAGAGGGCCATGATGGAGGTCTTGGGTTGAGGATTCAGCTCTTTGATTCTCCCAACCTTCCTGAGCACTGGACGCTTGAATCCGCAGGCACTCGACTATGGGAATTTGCGGATCTTGATATGGATACCGGGTCGAAAGTGTGTATTGAGGGTAGATCCGGTTGGCAGGAGGGTGGTGTTGATATTCGAACTTGTGGTTTGAACCTTTGGGTCTCAGACCATTGGCTTCGAGTACAAAGAGGCTTTTCCGCGCCACTTTGGATGCCAAGGTGACTACGGGGCTCGAGGTTGGTCACGGGTTGATTGCGGGTCAGGTGGGTGGGCATGGGTCTTGGGGGAAGTCCATGGGTCACCAGCATTTGGTTGTTGAGTTCGACAATGTTTCTTTTCCAATTGGCCTTGAAAACGCTAAGGTTTTGGAAGCCGAGGGGTTTCTTATCCAAAAGAGGTCTAGGAATTTGTTGCATTCAATGGATGCGGAAGTCGAACAATCTTCCCTTCAAACGAGACTTAGTAAATTGGGGAATTTAATTGCTAAGAAAACCAAGGAAACATCTCATTTAATGGGACATCGAAAACTTCAAAGGGTGGCTACACGGGCGGTCTACTCTTCAAACAACTTTTGACCTTTGGATGGTCTACGGACCTTGATAGAGATCCCGGGTCAAAGGTGGGTATGGTGGGGGGTCCCGGGTTGCAAGAGGGTCGTGATAGTGGTCTTGGGTTGTGGATGGAATCCATAGGTCACGGTATAGAGGGTAATCTTATGAAAGATAATAGTGCGGCTTATAGTTGTTTTCCGAATGACAACATGGAGGTCAGAGATGGTACGGGTCATGTGGTTGATCCAGGGTCGATGTCGGGTCGGGTCGGTGGTCATGGGTCAGTGTTCATGTCCACGAGGCATCAGTCAAAGGTTGGTGAAGCCTTTGGGACTTCTTTTCCCAAGGACATTGAGAATGCAATTGTTGCGGTTTCCGAAACCCCACCCCTTCTCGAGGTAATGACGGGTCGCATGGGTGAGCTTCGGTTGATGGAGGATCAAGAGGATGGTTGCGGGTCGAAGGAGGGTCAGATGGGTAGTCATGGGTGGCGATTGGTCACGCAGTGGTCGCGGTCATGGCTACACCTAAGAGTCATCGGTTAAAGATTGTAGAGCCCGATGTTGGTTCATTTCCCATGGTTCTTGGTAGTTCAAAACGTGTGGAAGTCGAACAACCTACCCTACAAACGAGACTTGGTAATTTGGGGCATTTAATGGCTGAAAGAACCAAGGAAACATCTCATTCAATGGGGCCTCGAAAATTGATAAGGGTGAGAACCGAAGAGTCACCTATCCTAACGAATTCAATTGTTGCGGAAAACATAGGGGCAACTCGTCAAAAGAGACTTGGAAAGTTGATGGCTACGAAAGGCGGACTTCTCTTCAATAAAGTCTTGGAAGATCAACTTATGTGGAAATTGAAGGGTCACTCCTTTCCAAAACGCCTAAGAACTCTCATTTGATCTCGGCCAATGGAGCATTTATTGCCAAAAGGCTTCAGCCATTTATGGCAACTTGTTCCAATAGTGCACTACTCTTGAATTCCCCAACAAATGCATCTAATGCACGTACTAAACGTGCAAGGAGTTTTAATTCAACATATGAAACTTAGGCAGGAATCTTTACAAGTCCTTGTCTAGAACCAAAAGGACTTAAATCTATTATGATCTCATCCCCTCTTGTAATGGCACCTTTGAGTGACCACTGCTCCCCTCCCCCATTTCTTGTTTGCATAACGTTGAGGATTGAGAACCCTCAATGACTGATTGTAGCCATCCTTATTTCCGTTATTAGTAATAATATTTGCATTTACCTGAAAAAAAAGTATTACTCTTCTTTCAAAGAGGTTTCTTAATTCTTTTGAAATACTTCAAGATTCTTATTATTTAGACTCAAGTCAAAAGACATCGCAGTAAAAACCACGTTCAGTTAACACACGTACGTCTACCGTACTATATATATTCTTTTAAAATATCATGCTCAAGAGGATAGGAAGAATCACATACCTCGCGACGATTATCGACAATTAGCAAAACGCTCCGCGGCTATAACCCGGCTAGCCTTGTCCACCTTTCAAGTAGAACATGCTACTCGCAGAACATTCAACCTATAAAGGCCATACACGTCTATCAACGTCTAGACTACTCTGTAGAATATTCTAAGCAGGGGGGGTTTCTCTTTTCTACGGAAAATCGGGCAGCACTTCCCTACCCGTTAAGCTACACAAGTCTACTGTAAATACAGTCCTATGTAAGTACAGTTTAATTCTTCTTCTTTAATATTCTTCTGATGTGATTTCAGTTCAATTCTTTTCTGTAATATCCTTCTATTACAGTTCAATTCTCTTCTGTAATATCCTTCTATGAATCTTATATTCATTTCTATACTACTACAGTATGTAATTTCCAATTACAATGTAAGTCAAGAGTATTTACCTCGATAAGCCCAAAATTATCCAAGTTTAAATGTCGATCCTGAGCAACGTTTAGCTCCTACTCTGGGCGCTCCAACCCGCTCCAAACAACCCTTAGAAGTTCTATGCAACTTCTTCTTAATACTTCAACCAACTATGAAGGTTTTCCTTAGGGTTTCATTTTTGTGACTGAAGGAAAGTATAATAGTATTTCTGGGCTTTTAGTATAGGGGTAACCTTGGAATACTACAAGGTATTTGGGCCAAGGTATTTTGGAATAGTAACAATACTTGGAGAATACTTTTCTACCAAGGGGGGGGTGTATTTTATGAGAACAACTCAAGGTAGGGGGGGTACTCTTGGCTAGCACCACTAGGAAGGGGGGAGGGGGGTACCTCTCGTCCAAAAGGCCTCACAAAGGGGGGAGGGGAGGCTTGGACGAGAACCTCTCCAAAGGGGGGAAGGGTTTTCAAGACTTAGAAATTTTTGTGGATGAAGATGTCTTCAACAAAGGGGGGTATTTATAGGTCAATCAATGGCCAAGATCAAGACAAGTGGGGGGGCAAGTGGAGGGTGAGGATTTGCCCAAGTTCCCCCTAGCCATCTACTCCACAATTCACTCCAAACATTGACCCATGGTTTAGGCCACAAAACATGCCACGAAATGAGCACCCAATCGGCCACCACAAACCGCCAACTTGAGGGTGAAAAGTGTCGCCCTCTCGTTGGTCCAAAATATTCCATCTCTCAGAAAAATCCGCAAAAATTATAAATGTTGCAACCGTATTTTTCCCTTCGCAAAGTCCGGAAAACGTTTCGTCGGAAAACGATTCTTTTCGCTAGTTGTGAACAAATTTCGCCCCTTTGCCTACTTAAGGCTTAAACTTTTGTACGTACGCCCTCACGTACATACTCTGGAAATACGGGGTATAACATTCTCCCCTCCTTAGAAACATTCGTCCCGAATGTTCCTTCTCAAGACGGATAACGATAAAGTTCCTCTTAACTTAAACAAGTTGCCAATGCCACACATGGCCACAAAATAACACACGCGTAAATACTTACATCCAAGTCCACGAAGAATCACCTCTAACATCACAAAAGCTCCCACCCAAAGTCTAAACGATACTCCCTTAAGAAACGATCACTTCTATTCTCTTAACACATGTTCACTTCTTCCCTTACTCGTCGTACCCTCCTCGTATACTCGAACTCTTTCTCATAACTTACCACATTTCTGCTACTGCTTCAGTTTCCAAAATCTCTGGGTTACTACCTCCAACTTGGTCATCATTAACTGGGAACACTCTGGATGGATCTCCGATACCTTTCCGAGCATAACAACACGAAAGACCGGACGTACTGCCTCCTAAGTCGTACGACAATGCTAACCTATAGGCAACTTGGCCTATCCTCCAAAGGATCTGAAAACTCTCCAAGTACCTCAGGCTAAGTTTCCTCTGTTTTCCAAAAACTCGTCACACCCTTTCCGGGGTGGTACCTTCAAGAAGACCCACCACGAACTCAACTCGTCGTCGCCGATTATCCGCACGACTTCTGTTGACTCTGAGCTGCCAATAATCTCTTCTGGATAAGCTTCACCCTATCCACATCCTGCCGAAACAAGTATGAACCAACTATCTGAACCTTGCCAACATCGAACCAATCGACCGGCAACTTACACTTCCGCCCCTACAAGGCTTCATAAGGCGATATCCGAATACTGAAATGGTAGCTATAAAACACTCCCTCAACAGGAGGCAACAATCCTCACAGCTACCCCTGAAATCCAAACACTGGCTCGAGGGCGAATGCGATACTGAGACTCACCTGAGTTCCTAACCTTGCCTGGTAAAACCTCCAGAAAAGAAACAGCCGTAAAATGGGCTCCACTGCCTGTCATAAGGTGAAAGTAGGCACCTCGTGCAGCCTTACAACCTTCCCGATATAACATCTCGCATAACCCTCTGCCGAGTAAACGGTCCTGACTGAGAGACAAGATGGGCTGACCTCATCGGCCCGACTACTGGTCGAACGTATCCACGAACTCGTACGATGGTTAACTAAACTTGGGCCTAACACCCTCGTGACCCCACCACCTGGCGGGACCACCTCGAACAGACCCCACCATATTACAGGCCGCGGGTTGACCCGCGATCGGTCCTCAACCTGACCCGCTATCGCGCAAAAACTCTTGTTCCTCGATGCGGAACAATCTCACCAATCAAGTTACGAAAACCTAGGGGTCTTCTTAGCTCAACTACCCTCTTTCATTTCATACCACTCCGGGATTTATCACACAAACATATCTCATGTGTACTATGCACTCCGATAAGGGTCAAACATAAAAATATAAATCTTTTACTCGAGATGGCCTTACCTCTAAGGTCTCCACGTATAAAACTCTAAGGCTCACACTTTCTTTATCCCCAATCTTACCCTTTTAACTAACCATGATTTCTAATCACAATTAACACAATGCTATCTGAACATAACACTTAAGATACACTTATCTTATCACACATACAATCTCTAGAGGGTTAAGGATATACCTGCATCAACTGCTTCACTTCCCCTTTGTCGTTCTAATCCATCCTGCCCTGTTGGGCGCATAGCTAGGGGAGGTGATGAACTAGCCACTGATCTTGAAGGCTGAGTCCCTACATCCGCGCCACCTCTGGTCGGACAATTTCTCGTAAAATGGCCCTGCTGGCCGCAAGCATAACAAGCTGTCGAATAAGTACGACACTCCCCACAATGACACTTACCACAACGGCCACACCGAGGTGGCCTCCAGCTAACAACCCTTCCTCTCCGAGCCACTGAATCCGCAACTGATCTGGTAGGCTGAGTCCTCCTACTTGCATCCCTCCTACTAGGACATCCTTTCGACACATGGCCCTGACGGCCGCAGGTAAAACAAGTACCAACAAAAAGACGACATTCCCCGGGATGACGCCTGCCACACTGTGAATACTGAGGGGAATCAATCCGGCCGGTTTGGAACCTACGTATCTGTGAATCGAAGCCACGAGCTCGACCAACTCCGCATACCGAACGTCCCGCACTCGCGAGGACCACTGCATCGGGCGGAGGCGCATATTTATTCTGCTGCTGAGGCGGTTCGCCTCGAAAGTTACTAAAGGACCCTGATGTTCTGGCCCTCTTTTGCTGATACTGGTTAACCCGTCGATCTCTACGTTTCTTGGCCTGTTGCGCATAAGCCCGTACGCAGGCCATGCTCAAGCCTGACTGAAGAGCTACTCTTGCACAACCCTCTCTTAGATAGTCATCAAGACCCGCGATAAATCGATACATAAAATACTCTCTGGTTACTAAATCCATAGCTAGTAACAGGTCCATTCCTTTGTAATCCATATTCTCTGTTCCCGGTCGTGGAACTGAAGGCTCATATATCATGGCCGCAGTAGGAACTGCTGCCACTGTGCTAAACTCTGTTGGGGCTGGCGATGTCACAGAACTCCCTGAATGAAACACCACCCCATGTGATGATTGGGCCTGTGCCCTCAGAATCCCTCAGACTTTACTCGCAGCCTCCTCGCCGCTTTGCCCTTCTGGGCCCGGGTTGCCTTACGCGGAGGCATAACGGTAAGGGAAAGAAATACGTTAGAGGGGTCCAACTTATAACACAGCTCTAAGCACGATCTCAGAGTGAGAATAATGGAAACCAATCCTAAATATCCTTGTTATACCCCGTATTTCCAGAGTATGTACGTGAGGGTGTACGTACAAAAGCTTAGCCTTAGTTAGGCATTTTGGACGAAAAAGTTTGTGCACAACTCACTATAAGAATCGTTTTTCGACGAAACGTTTTACTAAACTCGCGTAGGGTAAATTCCGGCTATGTCATTTATAATTCTTGCGGATTTTTCCGAGAGACGAAACATTTTGGACCAACGGGAGGGTGACACTTGTCACCCTCATTGGACGGGAAGAATGGGCAATTGTTGGCACGTTATTTGTGCCATTTCCTTAGTCAAGGAGTTGGTAAGATATTTTGTGTAGTAGATGGATAAGGACACTTGCCAAAATCCTCACCCTACACTTGCCTTGCACTTGGCATCATCTTGGCCATTGGTTGGCCTTTGCTTGACCTATAAATACCCCCCTTAAGATGAATAGTTCTTCATCCACAAATCATTTCTCCAAGTCTTGAAAAATCCCTCCCCCTCTCTTAAAGCTTTTCGTCCAAGCCTCCACTCCCCCCCCTTGTGAAGGCCCTTGGCCGAATACCCCCCCCCCCCCCCCTCTAAAAGAAGCCCTAGCCGAAACACTACCCCCTCCCTTGGTAGAAAAGTTGTCTTCCAAATACCCTAGCCCAATTCCCTTATAGTATCTTAGTAGAAGTTGTTGGGAACTGCTAAGGGTTCTTGGAGCTACCGGAGCGTACAAATTAGGAGCTATACCTTGCTCAGGAGCGACTTTTAACTTGGATAATTTTGGGCTTACCGAGGTAAATACTCTTGTCCTTCTATTGTAATTGGATATCACATATAAGAATAGTATAGACTTGAGTATAAGATATGAAAAATAGAATTGAACTGTTATCACAGTAGAAGGGTAAAAATGAAGAATAATTGAACTATACTTACTTAGGACTGTTTCACAGTAGACTTGAGTAGCTCACCGGGTAGGGAAATGCTGCCCGATTTTCCGTAGAATAGAGGACCCTCTGCTTAGAATCGCATGTGAGAATAGTATAGACGTTGATAGACGTATTTGACTATTATAGGCTGATTCTCTGCGCGCGACATATTCAACTTGGCAGGTGGTTTTCGCCGAGAAGGTATGTGATTCTTCCTATACTCTTGAGCATGATATTTTAAATATATATAGTACGGTAGACGTACGAGTGTTAACTGAATAATAACTACGGCAATGTATTCTGACTTAAGCCTGGATAATAACAGATCTTAAAGCATTTCAACAGAATACTGAATCATTTTTAATGAAGAGAAGCATTGTTTTTAAAAGCTTAAGAGTTATACTAGCTTTATGGGAAGTTAGGTATAACAACTTAAGAATGATAAAAAGAACTGTTTACTTAATTGCTTATAAAAACCTTGTATTGATTTCTGTAAGGTGTAGTAAGATTGTTTGAGAAATAGACATATTATGATGCTATGTGTGTTAGTGTCTTGTGATGTTGTGAAAGGGGGTCATTCTTGTTGTGCTTACGTTGCTAGACGGTAAGTCAGTTATCTTGTTATTATATCACCTACCCTTGATGGTTATACCGAGAGCTTGCCACCCTTGATGCGGTCTATACGGCTATGCGGTCTGTGAGACTATGCGAGGCGCGGAGCTCGAGGATTGATCATTCCGGTGTTTTAGCCCGACGCGGGGATGCCATGCGCGGTGTGACTATGCGGTCTATTGAGACTATGCGGATCGCGGAGTCCAGAGAGTGCAGGGTTAGCTACCCCGATGCGAGAATACCTCATGCGAGTGCGTGTGTGACTATGCGGATCGCGGAAGTCCAGGACTAGGCACGCATAATGATACTATGGGCGATTTGCCTTGCTTCGATCATTCGCGGCCTAGGAAAGACCAGTTACATTATATCTATTAGTGTTCTTGTTTGTGATATGGCACTAGGTGCAATTGAACTGATTGTATTTGCAAATGGCTTTAAATACTTGATTTCATTTAAGTACTTTACAGTTTCGCATACTTAGTACCTGTTGTACTGACCTCCTTCGGGGGGCTGCGTTCATGCCGCAGGTAAGGGCAAGTAGGTGCTAGATCCACATCCTTAGGATCTTTGCTTTGGTGTCGGGAGCTCCATCTTCTCCGGAGGCTCTACTGTTTGGGTATGATCTCCCTGTATTGTAGATAGTTTTTGTACATTCAGGTATGGCCCTGTCCCGCCATAGTTGTTTACTTCCTTAGAGGTCTGTAGTCCTATTGTACAGTTGGGATGTAACTGCAAAACTTGGGTTATATATATATGCCGAAAGGCAAGCTTTTCATCAGATAAACTGTTTTCTCCTTTCATTATGTTTCTTGTCTTATCTTATGTTCCGCTGATTACTCTGATTTATGACTACTTGGGTGCCTGGGTAGGGCACCAGTCACGGGCCCCGGAACGGGTCGTGACAAAAGTGGTATCAGAGCAGTTAATCCTCGGAAAGTGTCTACAGACCGTATCTAGTAGAGTCTTGATTATCGGTGTGTTGTGCACCACACCAATAATCAGGAGGCTATAGGATATTTAGGATTGGTTTCCATTCTTCTCACTCTGAGATCGTGCTTTAGAGTTGTGTTATAAGTTGGACCCCTCTAACGTATTCCTTTTCTGTAACAGTTATGCCTCCACGTAAGGCAACCCGGGCCCAGAAGGGCAAGGCAGCCGAGGGAGCTGCTAGTAGGACACCGAGAGTTACGAGGGCTCAGGCCCAGTCTATACCCGAGACGGCGAGTTCCATGACGCCGCCAGCCCCAGCAGAGACCACAGTACCCGCACCTCCTGTCCCACAGCCTGGGGCGGAGGAGTTAGGGTACAAGGAGATGGCCCAGCTATTGGCTAGGATTGTGGCCAGACATGAGGATAGGCTGGATGCAGCAGTTCCAGTTCCAAAGAAGACCTGTGGTTCACCCGAGGCGAATAGTTTGAGGCTACGGGACTTCCTGAGTTGTAGCCCGCCAGAGTTCTACGGGTCGAGACCGGAGGATGATCCGCAGGAGTTCATCCGTCAGCTGCAGAGGATTATGAGAGTGATCAGGGCGTCGAAGACCGAGTCCGTGATCTTCGGTTCGCATCGGCTGCGTGATACCGCAGTCGATTGGTTTGATTCATGGGAGTTATCCCGGGGAGAGCACGCGTCCCCAGCTACTTGGGACGAGTTCTCGGAGGCCTTTTTTACTCACTTCTTGCCTCCACAGATGAGGAGGGCACGGGCGGCGAGTTTTTGTTGGCGAGAGCAGGGACGCGATTAGGGAGTACAACGTTGAGTTTGATTCGTTGGCTCGATATGTCCCTGCGTTGGTAGCAGATATGGAGGATAGGGTGCATCGCTACGTCACCGGGCTAGATGATTATATGGCCGAGTCTTGTGCGGGTGTGGATCTTCAGCCAGGCATGGATATTACCCGTATGCAGGCTCATACACTTGGATGCGAGGAGCGCCGAGACCGACGAGTCGACAGATATCAGCATCAGAAGAAGGCCAAGACGGCCGGTTCTTTTGGTAGTTCTCGGGGTGGACGGCCTCAGCAGCAGTCTAGATTTGCACCCCAGCCAGCTCAGAGCACTCCCACATCATTGTCAGTACAACCAGAGTATTCGGGGGCAGGTCAGGGCCCCAGGACTTCGGATTTCCAGGGTAGCAAGGGTGCTAACCGATCGAGGTCTGCTCAGTGTGCCCGTTGTGGTAGATTCCATTCAGGGAGCTGTAGTACTACTCCAGGAGCTTGCTATACTTGTGGCCAGCAGGGTCATTTTGCGAGGGCTTGTCCGACCGGGGGCAGCGCTGGTGGTAGGGCTCACCACAGGATCTTCTGCGGTTCATTGTCTCCTGATTACTCGCCGAGGCGTGGTACTCATGGGCCAGCAGGTCGTGGCAGAGGTCGTGGCACGGGTCCCAGTTCTAGCGGTCCTCAGAACCGCATTTATGCCTTGTCCAGCCGGCAGGATCAGGAGGCCTCACCTGATGTCGTCACAGGTACCTTATCAGTCTCCGATTATGATGTGTATGCCTTGATAGATCCGGGTTCTACTCCCCTATATCTCCCCTTGTTGCTAGTAGGATAGGGATAGAGCCTGAGTCCATAGACCCTTTCGAGGTAGCTACGCCAGTGGGTGATTCGGTGGTAGCTCGGCGGGTATATAGGGCTTGTCCAGTGACCATATACAGTCGTCGGACCCTAACCGACTTGATAGAGTTAGATATGATTGATTTCGATGTGATCATGGGTATGGATTGGCTAGCTTCTTGCTACGCCAATGTAGACTGTAGGGAGAGAGTGGTACGGTTCTAGTTTCCTGAGGAGCCGGTTGTTGAGTGGGAGGGGAACACTGTGTCGCCAAGGGGTAGGTTTATTTCCTACCTCAAGGCTAGGAAGATGGTGCAGAAGGGGTATATCTACCATCTCGTTCGGGTGTTTGATACTGAGGTTGCGGTACCAGATTTTCGATTCTAGTAGTCGAGAGTTCCCGCACGTATTTCAGCACGACTCCGGTATCCTCACGAGAAGGAGATAGAGTTTTGTATTGATGTGCTGCCAGACACTCGGCCTATTTCCATTCCGCCATACGAATGGCACCCGCCGAGTTGAGAGTGAAGGACCAGTGAGGATTTCTTTGGAGAAGGGTTTCATCGACCTAGTGTTTCTCCCCGGGAGCGCCGTATTGTTCGTGAAGAAGAAGGCGGACGCCGCTGCATGTGTGTTGATTACTGGCGGTGAACAAGGTGACCATTAAGAACAGATACCCTTCCCGTGATTGATGATTTGTTCGACCAGTGCAGGTGCGAGATGTTTCTCCAAGATTGATCTGCGGGCTATCATCAGTGCGAGTCGAGAGGCGGATGTCCCTAGGATCGCATTCGGACGAGACGGGCATTATGAGTTCAGGGTCATGTCTTTTGGGTTGACCAATGCTCCGGCGATATTCATGGATCTGATGAACCGAGTGTTCAAACCATTTTTGGACACGTTTGTGATAGTTTTCATCGATGATATCTTGGTTTATTCTCGCTCAGAGCAGGAGCATGCGGAGCATTTTAGGACTGTGCTGACAATTCTCCGGGACCAGCATTTATACGCCAAGTTTTCCAAATGTGAGTTTTGGTTAGCTTCGGTGGCTTTTCTTGGGCATATTGTCGGGGCCGATGGTATTCAGGTGGATACGGCCAAGATCGAGCGATGGGACTTGGCCTAGACCTACTACTCCGAAGTTCGCAGCTTTACGGGCCTTGCAGTTATTATCGGTTCAGAGAAGTTTGCTTCTATCTCGCACCATTGACTAGGCTGACTCGAAGCGGCTAAGTTTGATGGTGATGCTTGTGGCGGGGTTTCGATTCTTGAAAGAGAGACTGACGACCGCCCCCGTTCTTACTCTTCCAGAGGGTCCAGACGGTTATGTCGTGTATTGTGATGCGTCAGGCATCGGGTTGGGATGTTTGTTGATGCAGTAGGGCAAGGTTATAGCGTATGCATCCCGACAGCTGAAGAAACACGAGAGGAACTACCCCACCCATGATTTGGAGTTGGCAGCGGTGATTCACGCCTTGAAGATCTGGAGGCACTATTTGTATGGGGTTCATGTGGATATTTATACAGACCACAAGAGCCTCCAGTATATATTCAGCCAGAGGGAGCTGAACTTACGACAGAGACGGTGGTTAGAGTTGCTTAAGGATTACGATGTTGATATCCTGTACCACCCGGAGAAGGCCAATGTTGTGGTAGATGCTCTTAGTCGTAGGTCGATGGGGAGCCTATCAGATGTGCAGCCAGAGAGGAGGGACATGGTTCGTGATTTGCATCAGTTAGCGAGCCTTGGTGTCCGTTTGATTGATTCTGATAGCAGTGGGGTTCGAGTTCGTGAGGTTGTCGAGTCTTCCATCGTCGAGGAGGTGAAGAGGCAACAGTTCGAGGATCCAGTTTTGACACGTTATCGTGATACAACTCTTCGTGAGGGGAAGGGTCCTTTTGAGGTAGCACCTGATGGGGTGCTAAGGTTTGAGGGCAGGTTGTGTGTTCCAGATGTTTCAGGACTTCGGCAGCAGGTTCTTGGAGAAGCACACAGCGCGCGTTACTCTATCCATCCAGGGTCAACCAAGATGTACCACGACCTTAGATCTGTGTATTGGTGGGATGGCTTGAAGATGGATGTTTCAGAGTTCGTAGCTAAGTGCCCGTGTTGTCAGCAGGTGAAGGTAGAGCACCAGAGGCCTGGTGGCTTGTTACAGACGATAGAGATCCCGACCTGGAAGTGGGAGGTGATCAACATGGACTTCATCACAGGATTACCTCGCACTCAGAGGAGACATGATTCTATATGGGTTATCGTCGACAGGCTGACGAAATCAGCCCACCTTCTTCCCGTCAGGACGACTTTTTCGGCTGAGGATTATGCCAGACTTTATATCCGAGAGATCGTCAGACTGCATGGAGTCCCTATTTCGATCATATCGCATGCAGGAGCCCGGTTACGGATAACTTCGGAGGTCTTTCCGAAAGGGTTTAAGGACGCAGTGAGCGAGCATCGCATTCCATCCACATTCAGACGACAGCCGAGCGCACTATCCGCACTGCGAGGATATCTTTGCGAGCCTGTGTTATCTACTTCAGGGGTAGCTGGGAGGATCATTTGCCTCTAGTTGAGTTTGCGTACAATAATAGCTACCACTCCAGTATTCAGATGGCGCCTTATGAGGGCTTGTATGGGAGGAAGTGCAGATCGCCGATAGGTTGGTTTGATGCAGGCGAGGTGCAGTTAGTGGGACCAGATTTGGTGCAGCAGGCAGTGGATAAGGTAAAACTTATCCAAGAGAGGTTGCTGACTGCTCAGAGTCGACAGAAGTCCTATGCAGATCATCGTCGTCGGCATCTGGAGTTCGAGGTTGATGATTGGGTTTTCCTGAAGGTGTCACCCATGAAGGGTGTGATGAGATTCGGGAGGAAATGGAAACTCAGCCCAAGGTACATTGGGCCGTATCAGATTGTCTGCAGGGTAGGCAAGGTTGCCTATGAGTTGGATCTGTCGTCCGATCTGGAGGCAGTGCATCCGGTGTTTCACGCTTTATCTTTGAGGAGATGTATCGGGGATCCATCTAGGGTACACCCGATTGACGATGTCCAGGTGACCGAGGGGTTATCGTATGAGGAGGCTCCCATAGCGATAATCGATCGTCAGGTTAGGCGTCTGCGGACCAAGGACGTGGCTTCCGTCAAAGTCTTGTGGCGGAACGAGCTTAGGGAGGAGATGACGTGGGAAGCCGAGGAAGACATGAGGCAGAAGTATCCTCACACCTCCAGGTAATTCACTTTTCTACTTGTAAATTTTCATTGTCATATATGCCTAAGTGTTGTTTTGTGGTCGTATGTGGCATTTGTAAACTACTTTAGTTATGAAGAACCTTATCGTTAACTGTCTTGGGAAGGAACATTCGGGACGAATGTTTCTAAGGAGGGGAGAATGTTATACCCCGTATTTCCAGAGTATGTACGTGAGGGTGTACGTACAAAATCTTAGCCTTAGTTAGGCATTTTGGACGAAAAAGTTTGTGCACAACTCACTATAAGAATCGTTTTTCGACGAAACGTTTTACTAAACTCGCGTAGGGTAAATTCCGGCTATGTCATTTATAATTTTTGCGGATTTTTACGAGAGATGAAACATTTTGGACCAACGGGAGGGTGAAACTTGTCACCCTCATTGGACGACAAGAATGGGCAATTGTTGGCACGTTTTTTGTGCCATTTCCTTAGTCAAGGAGTTGGTAAGATATTTTGTGTAGTAGATGGATAAGGACACTTGCCTAAATCCTCACCCTACACTTGCCTTGCACTTGGCATCATCTTGGCCATTGGTTGGCCTTTGCTTGACCTATAAATACCCCCCTTAAGATGAAGAGTTCTTCATCCACAAATCATTTCTCCAAGTCTTGAAAAATACCTCCCCTCTCTTAAAGCTTTTCGTCCAAGCCTCCACTCCCCCCCGTTGTGAAGGCCCTTGGCCGAATACCCCCTCTAAAAGAAGCCCTAGCAAAACACTACCCTCCCTTGGTAGAAAAGTTGTCTTCCAAATACCCTAGCCCAATTCCTTATAGTATCTTAGTAGAAGTTGTTGGGAACTTCTAAGGTTCTTGAGCTCTGAGCGCATACAAATTAGGAGCTAAACCTTGATCAGGAGCGACTTTTAACTTGGATAATTTTGGGCTTACCGAGGTAAATACTCTTGTCCTTCTATTGTAATTGGATATCACATATAAGAATAGTATAGACTTGAGTATAAGATATGAAGAATAGAATTGAACTGTTATCACAGTAGAAGGGTAAAAATGAAGAATAATTGAACTATACTTACTTAGGACTGTTTTCACAGTAGACTTGAGTAGCTCACCGGGTAGGGAAGTGCTGCCCGATTTTCCGTAGAATAGAGGACCCTCTGCTTAGAACTGTTTACAGAATAGTCTAGACGTTGATAGACGTATTTGACTATTATAGGCTGATTCTCTGCGCGCGACATATTCAACTTGGCAGGTGGTTTTCGCCGAGAAGGTATGTGATTCTTCCTATACTCTTGAGCATGATATTTTAAATATATATAGTACGGTAGACGTACGAGTGTTAACTGAATAATAACTACGGCAATGTATTCTAACTTAAGCCTGGATAATAACAGATCTTAAAGCATTTCAACAGAATACTGAATCATTTTTAACAGAAGAGAAACAGTTGGTTTTTAAAAGCTTAAGAGTTATACTAGCTTTATGGGAAGTTAGGTATAACAACTTAAGAATGATAAAAAGAACTGTTTACTTAATGGCTTATAAAAACCTTGTATTGATTTCTGTAAGGTATAGTAAGATTGTTTGATAAATAGACATATTATGATGCTATGTGTGTTAGTGTCTTGTGATGTTGTGAAAGGGGGTCATTCTTGTTGTGCTTACGTTGCTAGACGGTAAGTCAGTTGTACTGTTATTATATCACCTACCCCCTTGACTGGTTATACCGAGGGCTTGCCACCCTTGATGCGGGTCTATATGGGCTATGCGGTCTGTGAGACTATGCGAGTCGCGGAGCTCGAGATTGATCATTCCGGGTGTTTTAGCCCGATGCGGGGGATGCCCTATGCGGTCTGTGTGACTATGCGGTCTATTGAGACTATGCGGACTGCGGGAGTCCAGGAGGGTACCGGGGGTTAGCTACCCCCGATGCGAGGAATACCTCATGCGGGTCTGTGTGTGACCTATGCGGACTGCGGGAAGTCCAGGACTAGGAACGCATAATGATACTATGGGTGATTGGCCTTGCTTCGATCATTCGCGGCCTAGGAAAGACCAGTTACATTATATCTATTAGTGTTCTTGTTTGTGATATGGCACTAGGTGCAATTGAACTGATTGTATTTGCAAATGGCTTTAAATACTTGATTTCATTTAAGTACTTTACAGTTTCGCATACTTAGTACTTGTTGTACTGACCTCCTTCGGGGGGCTGCATTCATGCCGCAGGTAAGGGCAAGCAGGTGCTAGATCCACATCCTTAGGATCTTTGCTTTGGTGTCGGGAGCTTCATCTTCTCCGGAGGCTCTACTGTTTGGGTATGATCTCCCTGTATTGTAGATAGTTTTTGTACATTCAGGGTATGGCGGGGCCCTGTCCCGCCATAGTTGTTTACTTCCTTAGAGGTCTGTAGTCCTATTGTACAGTTGGGATGTAACTGCAAAACTTGGGTTATATATATATGCCGAAAGGCAAGCTTTTCATCAGATAAACTGTTTTCTCCTTTCATTATGTTTCTTGTCTTATCTTATGTTCCGCTGATTACTCTGATTTATGACTACTTGGGTGCCCGGGTAAGGCACCAGTCACGGGCCCCGGAACGGGTCGTGACAATCCTATAGCCTCCTGATTATTGGTGTGGTGCACAACACACCGATAATCAAGACTCTACTAGATACGGTCTGTAGACACTTTCCGAGGATTAACTGCTCTGATACCACTTTTGTCAAGACCCGAACCCGGGCCCGTGACTGATGCCTTACCCCGGGCACCCAAGTAGACATACATCAGAGTAATCAGCGGAATATAAAACAAAACATGAAATAACATGAAGTGTGAAACAGTTAACTGAGAAAAGTTGCCTTTCGGCATATATATATAAAAACTTAAATCCGAACAGTTACATCACTTTTACAAACTCTGCCCACAACAGTACTACATACCTCTAAGAATGATATGACAACAATGGCGGGACAGGGCCCCGCCATACCCCTGAATATAAATACCTACAACGATAGGGGACTATACCACTGATAAGCCTCCGGAGAAACGGAGCTTCCCAAACGCTGAACTGTGACCCTATGAGCGAGGATCAACAATTGGTGTACCTCTACCTGCGGCATGAACGCAGCCCCCCGAAGGAGGTCAGTACAACAGGTACCAAGTATGTGAAACTGAAAAATACTGTAAATGAAATCATAGTAGTCTATATAAAACAGGAGACATGTATGATAACCAAACTACAGTTCACAATAATATAAGCAGTCATGTCAAGTCAGGGAATCACGCCCTCAAAGTCATCACTCAAATTAACTATGGGTCTCACGCCCACAACATCAATCATGCCCGTGGAATACCTTCCCATCGCTGGCGATCTATGATATAAAAGCACCAAGGAATACTGTTACACCCCGTAGTTCCAGGGTATGTATATGAGGACGTACGTACGAGAATACGACATTAAAATTGGAAAGGAAGAAAGATGTGATTTTTCGACGGAAAAATTTCCGGATTTTGTGAAGAAAAAGGTTCGTTAATGGGAATTGGATTCCCATATTTGGTATTCGGACTTTTTAGAATATTTGAGAATTATGGAATTTTATTTCCGAAATTGGTCACGTGGGGCCCACGGGAGAATTTACGATTTTGTGGGGCCCACTTTATTTTCGGATTTTTGGCATTACGGATATTTTCAGAAGATGAGATATTTTGGACGAGTAGGGGGGTGACACGTGTCACCCCCATGTGGCCACGTTGGCCGAATGGTTGGTGGACAAGTGTTTGGACGTTTTGGTGGACAAGTGGCAAGCCACTTGTCCCATTTTTGTGGTGGACACATGTCTCATTGTTGTGGTGGACACTTGGTTGGAAGACTCCACTCCCACATGGACCAAATCCTCACCATACACTTGCTTTGATCCTAGCCATTGATTTCTCTATAAATACCCCCCTTGTTGCAAGACTTTATTCATCCCTCACTTGAAATATTTTTCCAAGGCAAAAATTCCCCCTCCCTCCCTTTGTGGTTCTCGTCCAACACCCCCCTCTTGTGAAAGAATTTCTTCAAGTATTGTTATAATCCCATATACCTTAGCCAAAAATCCCTTGTAGTATTCCAAAATTATCTTTATACTAAGAGCCCGAAAATACTACTTTATTCCTTAGTCGCAAAATAAAACCCTAGAAAAATCTTCATAAGCTTAGATGAAGTGTTAAGAGAAGTTGTTTAGAAACCTCTAAGGGTTGCTTGGAGCGGGTTGGAGCGTAAGGAATTGGAGCTAAACGTTGCTCAGGATCGACTTATAAAACTTGGATAATTTTGGGCTTATCGAGGTAATTATCTTTATCCCCCTATTGTAATTGGAAATTACATGTTGTAGTAATGTATAGTTGAGTATACTATATATAGAATGAATATTGATAATAATTGAACTATATTTACATTGGACTGTATTTACAGTAGACTTGTGGTATTATTGTGGGGCAGTGTTGTACACGTCCGGTTAGACGTGTAACCCCCTTGGAGTTGTTGGCTTGGTAGCGGGCTGTCACGCCCCGAATTCCGGGCCCGTGACTGGTGCCTTACCCCGGGCACCCTAGTGATACAACATCAGAGAAAACCAGCGGAAAATAAAACACGAGTCATGAAACAAGAGATATAATAAATAAACAGGCCAACCAAAACAGTTGCCTTCAGTATATACATAAAAACCCGAACAGTTATCCTTTTTACAAACCCTGCCCACAACAGTGCTACAGACCTCTAAGATTTACAACAACTATGACGGGACAGGGCCCCGCCATACCCCTGAATGTACAAGAACCTACAACTCAGGGAAACATACCAAAGATAAGCCTCCGAAGGAACGGAGCCTTCAACACTGAAATGAGATCCTAAGAGCGGGATCCACGATCGATGTACTCTACTGCGGCATGAACGCAGCCCGAAGGAGGTCGACAACAGTACCAAGTATGTGAAATCACAACATCAGAATGAAATCATAATAGCTTAAAAAGCGGGAGACATGTATGATAACCAAAATACGACGCAACATAAAAGCAGTCAAGTCAGGGACTCACGCCCTCAAAGTCACCACTCAAATATAACTATGGGTCTCACGCCCACAACATCCATCATGTTCGCATCATGGCCGCATGCCCCCGGAATACTGCATCGGTGTAGACATGTCCATGATGCAACAATAATAAGGCCGCGTGGCCACATGCCCCGGAATCGCGACGGTGTAGACATGCCCATGTAACCTCAATAACAATATATCGTGGTCAACCCCGCCGCACGCCACATGCCCGAATCTCAGATCGGTGTAGACACGTCCATGTTGCGGTAATAACCATATATCGGTAATCAACCCGCCGCGTGGCCGCATGCCCGAATCAGACGGTGTAGACATGTCCATGTGACATCAACAACAAGACGGTAATCAAAATGGAAACATACGTGGAATTCTCCATCACCGCCAAAGACGTCCAAGTAAGTTCTCAACACGTCAACCGGCCCTCTATCGAGACGCGGTAACACAGAAATACCACACTTGCACAACAAAGGCTATCATCACAAGCATAGGCAAGTTTCACAACAACAAGCATAGGCAAGTTTCACAACAACAAGCAAAGGCAAGTTTCACAACAACCAGCAAAGGCAAGTTTCACAATAACAAGTAAAGGCAAGTTTCACAACAACTCAAAGTACTTTCATTTTATGCCAAAGTCCGGGTTTTTAACCCCAAAGTACTACATACGTTAAGTTCTTTTAAAAGAGATCCATTACTTTTATAAAAGTCACCCGATACCCGTAGTATTAGAATGACCAACCCACATTCCCTTTTCAAAATCAAGTAACAACATTCTTTTCCTAAGTTCCAGTTTGCCTAGTTTCAATTACTCAAGCTTCTCATTTTCAAATGGTTTCATAGTTTCCAACTTAATCACTTGATTCCTTTTTAGAACAATTGAGTAATATATGTCTCACGTGAGAGTAGGTTATTCTTGTTTACAACATTCTTATTACAGCAGCCATGATCTAGAAAATGTATATCATTTTGTCTCATCTTAGTTTCTATGCAGATGAAGGTTTCTACTGGTTTTAATACAATTCATCATTATTCAATACATTTTCCTTTATTAACGCTGCAGTGGTCTGTCGATACACATTCTGATTTCCGAAATCAAGAAACATTATCCCTTTAAATAAAACCAAGTACTCATTACTCACGAATGAGGTTTCACACAAACATTCACATTAAAACAAATAAGTTAAGTCTCTTATCTTATAAGATCAAGTCTCTTAACTTCTAACATCAGTAAACCATTTTCTTTACCTCTCTTAAGACATTATACCTAACTCCCCATAAAGCTAGTATAACTCCTTTTAAAACCTTTTAAAACCAAGTGTTACTCTCCTTCCAAAACGATTTATAAATCTTTTGAAATACATCAAGTTCTTTATTATAACTAGCCAGTTATAATTCACATCAGTTACCTTTTAAAACCACAAAGTATTTTCTTACCTACATAAAGCTGTTATAACCAACTTCCCATAAAGCCGTTATAACACTTTATGTTTTAAGAACAATCAAACACGATTAACACGTACGTCACCGTACTACATAGTTCACACATATCATGCTAGAAGAGATAGGAAGAGGTTCACATACCTCGCGGCGATTATCGACAATAAGCAAAAAGCTCCAAGTACTACAACCTTGCTAGCCCTTTCCACTCTCGAGTAGAATACGCTACTCTTAGTACTTTCACCTATAAAGGTCACAAACGTCTATTAACCCCAAAACACAAGTTTCTATCTTTCTACGTAAAATTCGCAAAGACCTCCCGCAACAGCAGAAATCTCCTCCTTATCGAGGTCGGCTACCAAGCCAACCGGGGTAACACGCCTAACCTGACGCTGCATAATTCTACTACACAAGTAATGCTACATAAGTCTCGTAATACATTTCTAGGTAATTACGTCGATTCTTCTCTTTATTATCCTTCTATGTGATTACTGTTCAATTCTTTATTCTTCAGGCTTAAGTCAAAAGACATTGCCACAATACTAAGTTCAGTTCTATATAGTATACAACAACTATATATTCAACACTTATGTAATTTCCAATTACAATAGAAGGACAATAGTGTTTACCTCGATAAGCCCAAAATTATCCAAGTATAAAGTCGATCCTGAGCAACGCTTAGCTCCTACTCCGAGCGCTCCAAACAACCCTTAGAAGTTCTAACCAACTTCTACTTACAACTTCAACAACGGGTGAAGATTTCCTTAGGGTTTCGTTTTTGTGGCTAAAGGAAGTATAATCGTATTTTCTGGGCTTTTGTATAAGTGTAACCTTGGGAATACTACAAGGTATTTGGGCCAAGGTATTTGGACATTACAACAATACTAGGAGAGTATTTCTATACCACAACAAGGGGTATTATACGAAAACAACTAGGCTAGGGGGGGGGGTACCCCACGGCTAGACACCACAAAGGGGGAGGGGGGAGGCTCTCGGCCAAAGGCCTTAACCACGGGGAGGGGGGTTGGACGATTTCAAGGTTGAGGGGGAGGGAGAGATTTTTAACACTTAGAACAATTTTGGATGAAGAAGTTCATCAACATGGAGGGGTATTTATAGGTGAAGAAATGGCCAACCAATGGCCAAGATTCTTCCAAGTGTATAGCAAGTGTAAGGTCAAGATCAAGCCATGTGTTTGTGGGTCCCACTTGCTCATCAACTACACAAAAATATCCTACCTAACCCTTGACCAAAATTGGGCAACAAAAACGTGCAAAGAATGGCCATTTCGCCCCTTTGCTTCCAATGTGAGGGTGACACATGTCACCCTCCCGTTGGTCCCAATTGTTTCGTCTCTCGGACAAATCCGCACAAATTATAAATGACCTAGCCGGAATTTTCCCAACAAAAGTCAGGAAACGTTTCGTAAAAACGACTCTAATCGGGTGTTGTGTACAAATTTGAAACTTGCCTAACTTAAGGCTCAAATTTTCTACGCACGTCCTCACGCATACTCAAAATACGGGTATAACATTCTTCCTTAGAAACATTCGTCGAATGTTCCGTCGCACGGCCCAACACAACCCTGCGCCAGTATAGTCTTCACTGCTATACGTACGAAAACAATCATGCCACACCTGGCCATGAAATAACAAATGCACAAAATACGAAATCCCAAGTCCACGAGGAATCACCTCTGTTATCACAAAAGTTCCCACCAAGGTCTAACATATACTCCCTCTGCACCTTCATTTCACAAAAGAAACGATCACACTCGTTCATTTCTCCCTACCTCGCCGCACTGCTCGAACACTCGAACTCTTCCCAAGACACGCACCACACTTCGCCAACGCTCGTTTCCAACCCTTGAGTCACTACCTCCAAACTTGGTCATCTTACTAACCTCGATTTCCTCTAAGGCCATTCTCGGCCTTCACGAACTGATTACGGTCGAACGTATCCACGAACTCATACGATGGTCATCTAAACTGGGCCTAGCACCCTCGCGGACTCGCCACCCGGCGACCACCCGAGCTGACCCTTCCTCGAACGGACGCGGGTTGGCCCGCAACATGGCTCCAACCCGACCCATCAGTAGCGCCAACTTCCGCCTCGACACGGAACACGTCATGGAAGCTACCACTTCCATCTCACACTAACCAGATTTTTTAATCACACTATAGCACAAAGCTATCCGAACATAACACTTAACACATCATTAACATCAATACATACAAGTATCTACTGTGGTTAAGGATATACCAAACTAGGCGGTTCAAGGACCGCTAAAATCGAACTTCCACCGCGACCTCTACCGTGGCCCGCAATCGCCTAGTAGTCAGTGCTATCCTACCAGCTACCTCGCCTGGACGGTCTCGTTATATGGCCCCGTTGGCCGCAAGAATAACAAGCTCCCTTTGTACTACGACACTCCCATAAATGCGGTCTACCACATCGACCACACCGAGGTATGGGTGACTGCATCCGCCAACACCCTACTCCCCGAACATTCAAACAGGGAGCCACGACCGCCTCGAATATCCTGGCGGTCCCGGCTGCGGAGGACCACTGCAATGGCGGAGGTACATAACTAGTCTCGCCGAGGCGTCCGCTTCAAAGTCGCCAAAATATCCGCCTTGGCCTTCTTCTGTGGCGGTCCACCTGCGTCGATCTGCGCGCCTCGCACCCAAGTGCATGAGCACGAATGCGGCAATGTCCATGCGGTGAAGAGAAACACGAACAACTCTGCTAGGTAATCATCGAGCCTCGTAACATATCGGTGCACTCGATCCTCCATACTAGCTACTAATGCGGAACATACCGCCAATGAGTCGAACTCCACATTGTACTCAATCAGACGCCTGCTCGCCTCAACATCAAAAATCTGCCGAGCCCTCCTCATTTGTGGAGGCAAGAAATGTGCCAGAAGGCCCCAAAACTTCGTCCCAAACGGTGAAGCATGCTCTCCCGAAAGCTCCCACGAGTCAAACAATCGATCGCGGTATCACGCAGCCGATGCGAACAAATGTCAGCACTCTCTCGAAGCCTTGATCACCGCATGATCCTTCGCGAATCGACGGATGAACTCGCGGATCATCCTCCGCCTCGACCAGAAACTCAAAGTGCTACAACTAAGGAAATCCGTAGCCTCAAATCGCTCGCCTCGTGCACTACATGTGCCAGGCTGAACTGAATCGTCCGGCCTATCTCATATTCGCCACAACTCGCCAATAATCGGGCCATCTCTTGTGACCCGTCTCCCGCCTGCATCGGGTGGAGGCTCAGTATCAGAGTCTCGGCAGCCATCGCTGCGCTCTAAACTCGGCCAGCCGGGCGGCGTCGCAAAACTTCGCCGTCAAGCACTACCTCAGTCTTGGACAGGGCTGCGCTCGTACTCTCGAATCCCACTAGCGCTCCTCGCCGCTTTGCCTCTTCGGGCCACGTTGCTTTCGCAGAGGCATAATCGGTAAAACGAAACACGTCGGAGGGTCCAACTTACAACACACTCTAAGGCACGATCTCGGAATGAGAAGAATGGAAACTAATCCTAAATGTCCTATAGCCTCACGATTATAGATGTGGTGCACAACACACCGATAATCAAGACTCTACTAGACACGATCTGTAGACACTTTCCGAGGACTAATCGCTCGATACCACTTTGTCACGCCCAATTCGGGCCGTGGATCGTGCCTTACCGGCACCCTAGTGATACAACATCGAGAAAACCGGGAAAATAAAACACGAGTCATGAAACAAGAGATATAATAAATAAACAAGCAACCAAAACGATTGCCTTGGTATATACATAAAAACCCGACAGCTTATCCATTTTACAAACCCCGCCTACAACAAAGCATGCACTTAAGATTTACAACAACTATGACGACAGGGCCGCCATACCACGAATGTACAAGAACCTACAACTCGGAAACATACCAAAGATAAGCCTCAAGGAACGGAGCTTTCAACACGCCGAAATGAGATCCTAAGAGCGGATCCACGCATCGATGTACCTCTACTGCGGCATGAACGCAGCCTCAAGGAGGTCGATAACAGTACCAAGTATGTGAAATCACAAATCAGTAAATGAAATCATAATAGCTTAAAAGCGGGAGACATGTATGATAACCAAAATACGACGCATGACATAAAAGAGCCAAGTCGTGACTCACGCCTCAAAGTCACCACTAAATATAACTATGGGTCTCACGCCCACAACATCCATCATGTTCATCATGGCCGCATGCCGGAATCTCGTGACGGTGTAGACATGTCCATGATGCAACAATAATAACAAGGCCGCGTGGCCACACGCCCCGGAATATGCAGACGGTGTAGACATGCCCATGTAACCTCAATAACAATATCTTGGGTGGTCAACCCCGCCGTAGGCCACATGCCCCGGAATCGTGACGGTAGACACGTCCATGTTGCGGTAATAACCATATATCGGTAATCAACCCGGCCGCACGGCCAGATGCTCTGCATCGTGAGACGCAGACATGTCCATGTGACATCAACAACAAGACGATAATCAAAATGGAAACATACCGTGGAATTCTCCATCACCGCCAAAGACGCCCAAGTAAGTTCTCAACAAGTCAACCGCCTCTATCGAGACGCAGAACACGTAAATACCACACTTGCACAACAAAGGCTATCATCACAAGCATAGGCAAGTTTCACAACAACAAGCATAGGCAAGTTTCACAACAACAAGCAAAGGCAAGTTTCACAACAACCAAGAAAGGCAAGTTTCACAATAACAAGTAAAGGCAAGTTTCACAACAACTCAAAGTACTTTCATTTTATGCCAAAGTCAGGTTTTTAACCCCAAAGTACTACATACGTTAAGTTCTTTTAAAAGAGATCCATTACTTTTATAAAAGTCACCCGATACGTAGTATTAGAATGACCAACCCACATTCCCTTTTCAAAATCAAGTAACAACATTCTTTTCCTAAGTTCGGTTTGCCTAGTTTCAATTACTCAAGCTTCTCATTTTCAAATGGTTTCATAGTTTCCAACTTAATCACTGATTCCTTTTTAGAACAATTGAGTAATATATGTCTCACGCGAGAGTAGGTTATTCTTGTTTACAACATTCTTATTACAATGACCATGATCTAGAAAATGTATATCATTTTGTCTCATCTTAGTTTCTATGCGGATGAAGGTTTCTACTGGTTTTAATACAATTCATCATTATTCAATACATTTTCCTTTATTAACGCTGCGGTGGTGCTGTCGATACACATTCGATTTCGAAATCAAGAAACATTATCCCTTTAAATAAAACCAAGTACTCATTACTCACGAATGAGGTTTCACACAAACATTCACATTAAAACAAATAAGTTAAGTCTCTTATCTTATAAGATCAAGTCTCTTAACTTCTAACATCATGAAACCATTTTCTTTACCTCTTAAGACATTATACCTAACTCCCATAAAACTAGTATAACTCTTTTTAAAACCTTTTAAAACCAAGTGTTACTCTCCTTCCAAAACGATTTATAAATCTTTTGAAATACATCAAGTTCTTTATTATAACTAGCCGATTATAATTCACATCGATTACCTTTAAAACCACAAAGTATTTTCTTACCTACATAAAGTCGTTATAACCAACTTCCCATAAAGCCGTTATAACACTTTATGTTTTAAGAACAATCAAACACGATTAACACGTACGCTCACCGTACTACATAGTTCACACATATCATGCTAGAAGAGATAGGAAGAGGTTCACATACCTCGCGACGATTATCGACAATAAGCAAAAAGCTCCAAGTACTACAACCTTGCTAGCCCTTTCCACTCCTCGAGTAGAATACGCTACTCTTAGTACTTTCACCTATAAAGGTCACAAACGTCTATTAACCCCAAAACACAAGTTTCTATCTTTCTACAGAAAATTCGGCAGCACCTCCCCCCCCCCCCCCCCCAACAGCGTAAATCTCCTCCTTTATCGAGGTCGGCTACCAAGCCAACCAGGGGGGGGGGTTAACACGTCTAACCGGACGCGTACAATTCTACTACACAGTAATGCTACATAAGTCTACTGTAATACAGGTAATTACAGTCGATTCTTCTCTTTATTATCCTTCTATGTGATTACTGTTCAATTCTTTATTCTTCAGGCTTAAGTCAAAAGACATTGCCACAATACTAAGTTCAGTTCTATATATAGTATACAACAACTATATATTCAACACTTATGTAATTTCCAATTACAATAGAAGGACAGTAGTGTTTACCTCGATAAGCCCAAAATTATCCAAGTATAAAGTCGATCCTGAGCAACGCTTAGCTCCTACTCCGAGCGCTCCAAACAACCCTTAGAAGTTCTAACCAACTTCTACATACAACTTCAACAACGGGTGAAGATTTCCTTAGGGTTTCGTTTTTGTGGCTAAAGGAAGTATAATCGTATTTTCTGGGCTTTTGTATAAGTGTAACCTTGGGAATACTACAAGGTATTTGGGCCAAGGTATTTGGACATTACAACAATACTAGGAGAGTATTTCTATACCACAACAAGGGGTATTATACGAAAACAACTAGGCTAGGGGGGGGGGTACCCCACGGCTAGACACCACAAAGGGGGAGGGGGGAGGCTCTCGGCCCAAGGCCTTAACCAAGGGGAGGGGTGTTGGACGATTTCAAGGTTGAGGGGGAGGGAGAGATTTTTAACACTTAGAACAATTTTGGATGAAGAAGTTCATCAACATGGAGGGGTATTTATAGGTGAAGAAATGGCCAACCAATGGCCAAGATTCTTCCAAGTGTATAGCAAGTGTAAGGTCAAGATCAAGCCATGTGTTTGTGGGTCCCACTTGCTCATCAACTACACAAAAATATCCTACCTAACCCTTGACCAAAATTGGGCAACAAAAACGTGCCAAGAATGGCCATTTCGCCGTCCCTTTGCTTCCAATGTGAGGGTGACACATGTCACCCTCCCGTTGGTCCAAAATGTTTCGTCTCTCGGAAAAATCCGCAAAAATTATAAATGACATAGCCGGAATTTTCCCAACAAAAGCTGTGGAAACGTTTCGTCTAAAAACGACTCTAATCGGGTGTTGTGTACAAATTTCGAAACTTGCCTAACTTAAGGCTCAAATTTTCTACGTACGTCCTCACGTACATACTCTGAAAATACGGGGTATAACACGGGCCTTGATAGAGGAGGAGATTTATGTGGTTACGGTGGAGGAGGTGCTGCCGAATTTTCTGTAGAATAATGACCTTGTGCTTTGAATTGTTCTACGAATAGATCTAGAGGTTGATAGACGTTTTGTGGCCTTTATAGGTTGAAGTACTACGAGTAGCGTATTCTACTTGAAGGGTGGAAAAGGCTAGCAGGGTTATATTGGAGCATTTTGCTAATTGTCGATAATCGTCGCGAGGTATGTGAACCTCTTCCTATCTTTTCTTGCATGATTGTTGTGAACTATGTAGTACGGTAGACGTACGTGTGCTAAACGGATTTGGTTGGTTTAAAACATAAAGTGTTATAACGGCTTTATGGGAAGTTTGTTATAACAACTTTATGTAGGTAAAGAAATGGTCTGTGGTTTTTAAAAGATAAGAGACTTGACTTATAAATGACTTGATGTGAAATATTAAGGACTTGGTTTGTGTTAAAAAGTTGTGAAACCGCATTTATGAGAAATGGGTAATTGGGTTTTAAAAAGGAATAAGTTATATTGATTTCGGAAATGAGAATAAGTATCGAACAAACCACTGCAGCGTTAATAAAGGAAAATGTATTGACAAATAATTAATCATATTAAAACCAGTAGAAACCTCCATCTGCATAGAAGCTAAGATAAGACAAAATTGTATTACATTTCCTAGATCATGGTTGCTTTAATAAGATCATTAATAACAAGTATTGATTTTTCTTAAATTCCAAAGTAAGGAACTTGTTTTCTAAAAGAAAAGAGACTTGAGGAAATTAAAGTGTTTTGGTTTTAAAGAAAGACATGGTTTTGTCTTAAAATGGTTTAAAAGGAAGTCATGGTTTTGTCTTAAGTTGGTTTATTCGAAAAGAAGATATGGAAATTGTTTTGGTTTACTTAAAAAGATAGTTACTCTATTTTGATACTACGGGTATCGTGTGACTTTTTGTGAAAGAAATGGATCTTTTAAAGAGTTAAAATACGTAGTACCTTGGGGTTAAAATCCGGATTTGTTGTAATAAAATGAAAGTCTATGAGTATGTTGAACTTGCCTATGCTTGTGGTGATAGCCTTTGTTGTGCAAATGTTGTATTTCTGTGCTACCGCGTCTCTCGTTGGAGGGCCGACTATCTGGTTGATTGATGGACATACTGACACGATGGGTGGCCCACGAGTATGCTTCCATTATTATTGTTATCTTGTTATTTCCTTTTGGACATACTGACACGATGGGTGGCCCACGGGTATGCTTCAATTAGGAGTGTTATCTTGTTATTTGCTTTGGACATACTGACACGATGGGTGGCCCACGAGTATGCTTCCATTATGATTGTTATCTTGTTATTTCCTTTGGACATACTGACACGATGGGTGGCCCACGAGTATGCTTCCATTAGGATGGTTTCATGGCCATGCTTATACCGATGGGTCGAACGTATCCACAAACTCGTACGCTGGTTAACTAAACTCGGGCCTAACACCCTCGTGACCCTATCACAAGGCGGGACCACCACAAACTGACCCCACCACCAAACAGGCCGCGGGTTGACCCGCAACGTGGCCTCAACCCGACCCGGCAACGCGCACCATACTAGCTCCCCGAACCGGAACAATCTCACTAATCACGTTACGAAAACCTAGCGGTCTTCTTAGCTCAACTACCCTCTTTCATTCCACACTACTCAGGGACTAATCCCACAAGCATAACTCACGTGCACTATGCACTCCTATAAGGGTCAAACATAAACAATACATCTTTTACTCGAGATGGCCTTACCTCTAAGGTCTCTACGTATACAACTCTAAGGCTCACACCTTCTCTATCCCCCAAAATCTTACTCGCTAACCCACCATGATTTCTAATCACAACTAACACACCGCTATCGAACATAGCACTTAAGGTATACTCACCTTATCACATAAACAAAACTCAGAGGGTTAAAGATATATCTATATTCATCGCTTCACTTCCCTTAGTCGTTCTAATCAAACCTGCCCCGTAGGGCGCATAGCTAAGGAAGATGACAAACTACCCACCGATTCTGAAGGCTGAGTCCTCCTACCAGGACATTCTCGACATCAGACCCTGACGGTCATAGGTACAACAAGTACCAACTAAAAGACGACATTCCCTGAGATGACGCCTGCCACACTGTGAACACTGAGAAAAACTGAATCCAGATGGCTGGAACCTTCGTGTGACTGTGAACCGGAAGCTCTGGAGCTCTGACCAACTCCTGCATACCCCGAACGTCCTGAACCCTGTGGAGGACCTTTCTGCACTGGTGGATGCGCATAATCTAATCTGCTGGTGAGGCGACTCGCCTCGAAAGTTACCAAAGGACCTCGCCGCTCGCCCTCTTCTCGCTTGGTTAACCCGTCGATTGCTACGTTTCTCGCCTGCGCATAAGCCCGACCACGTGCCATGCTCAAGCCCAATCAAGAACTACTTTGCACAACCTTCTCGTTGATAGTCATCAAGACTCGCGTACATCGGTATACTCTCGTAGTCAAATCCATAGTTAGTAATGTGGTTGTCTCTTTGCAATCCATATTCTCTGTTCCGGCCGTGGAATCAAGGTTCAAATATCATGGCGCAGCAGAACTAGCGCCGTGCTAAAACTCTGCTGGGGCTAGTGACGTCGCAGAACTCCCCGAATGAAGCACTATCCTAGGTAATGATTGGGCCTGTGCCCTCGCCACCCTCTGAACTCTACTCGCATCTCCCTCGGCTGCCTTGCCCTCCTAGGCCCGGGTTGCCCTACGCGGAGGCATAACGATAAGGGAAATAATTTCGTCAGAGGGTCCAACTTACAACACAACTCTAAGGCACGATCTCAGAGTGAGAAGAATAGAAACCAATCCTAAATACCCTATAGCCTCCTGATTATTGGTGTGGTGCACAACACACCGATAATCAAGACTTCATCGATACGGTCAGAGACACTTTCCGAGGATTAATCGCTCGATACCACTTTTGTCACGACCCGATTAGGGCCCGTGATCGTGCCTTACCCGCACCCTAGTGATACAACATCGAGTAATCACGAACATAAACGATACAAGACATATTATGAAATATGAAACAATAACTGAGAAAACTTGCCTTTCAAGATATATATATAAACAACAACTTTTTCAACATGAGCAGCTTTAATCCTTTTTACAAACCCCGCCCACAACAAGATTACTGCACTTCTAAGAAATTATACGACAACAATGGCGGACAGGCCCCGCCATACCCCGAATGTAAACACCTACAACAACAGTGGAACTATACCATCGATAAGCCTCCGAGCAACGGAGCTTTACCAAACGCTGAATTGTGACCCTAAGAGCGAGGATCAATGATCGGTGTACCTTTACCGCGCATGAACGCACCCAAGGAGGTCGATAACAAAAATTTAGTATGTGAAACTAAAAATACGAAATGAAATCATAATAGTCTATAAAGCAGAGACATGTATGATAACCAAACTACGATTCACAATAATAATAAGCCATGTCAAGTCGTGACTCACGCCTCAAGTCATCACTCAAATATAACAATGGGTCTCACGCCCACAACATCAATCATGCCCGTGGAATACCTTCCTCACTGCCGGCAGTTTATGATATAAAAGCACCAAGGAACACACATGAACACCAGGTCCCACCTGTGCCATAATAACACGTACAGGGTAAGTACGAAGGCATAGCCGACTACTAACACCCACAGTACCAACAAGGTCATGAACTGTATCATAAGATCTGTCTAGACCGTCACATGATCAAAGCTGACCACTTGCCCGCAGTATCTAATGTGCGCGTCTAGCCCTGGAACTTTCCGCACCTCCGCATAATCTAACAACATGTAATTTCCAATTACAATAGGGGGACAAGATATTTACCTCGATAAGCCCATAATTATCCAAGTATAAAGTCGATCCTGGGCAATCGTTTAGCTCCAACTCCGTGCGCTCCAACCCGCTCCAAACTACCCTTAGAAGTTCTAACCAACTTCTACATACTACTCCAACAAACCATGGAGATTTTCCTTAGGGTTTCGATTTGGTGACTGACGGGAAGTATAATAGTATAACTGGGCTTTTCGTATAAGTATAACCTTAGAATACTACAAGGTATATGGCTAAGGTAATTTGGGCATTATAACAATACTTTTGAGAGTATTTCTATCAAGAGGGGGGGTGTATTATACGAGACAACTAGCAGTGGGGTACCCCACGCCACACTACAAGGAGGGGGAGAGGGCTCTCGCCAAGGGACCTTTCAAAGGGGGAGAGGGCTCTGGAAGAGAGTCAACCAGAGGGGAGAGCGAGCGAGTTTAACACTTAGGAACATTGAGGAATGGATGAATAAGTCTTCAAAGGGATGGGTATTTATAGTCCAAGTGAAGGCCAACCAATGGCCAAGATTGAGCCAAGTGCTACACAGTTGTAAGGCCAAGATTCACCCAAGTGTCCCTTAACCAACTAACACACAAATATCCTACCAACTCCATGACAAAATGACCAACTTTCGCCAAGCTTGACCGCCTAGGTGTTCAATGAGAGGTGACAAGTGTCGCCTCTTGTTGGTCCAAAATGTTTCGCCTCGGAAAAATCCGCAAAATAAAATATGGCATAGCGGAAATTCCCTACGAAAGTCGTGGAAAACGTTTCACTAAAAACGACTCTAACCGTGTGCACAAAATTAAATCGCCAAGCCTACTTTCTCAAGTTCAAATTTTCTACGCACGCCCCACGCACATACTGGAAATACGGGTATAACAATAACCAAACTACGCTCACAATAATATAAGCAAATATGTCAAGTCGTGGACTCACGCCTCAAAGTCATCACTAAAATATAACTAGGGGTCTCACGCCCACAACATCAATCCTGCCCGTGGAATACCGTCCTCACTGTCGGCAGTCTATGATATAAAAGAACCAAGGAATACACATGAACACCAGTGTCCCACTGTGTCATAATAAAACCGCACGGTAAGTACGAAGGCATAGCCGACTACTAAAACCTACAGCACCAACAAGGTCATAAATCGTATCACGAGGTCCGTCTGCACCGCCACATGATCGGCCGCCACTCGCCCGCAGATCAAATGCGCGCGTCTAGTCCTCGAACTTCCCGCAGCCCGCATAGGCCACTCACATAGGCCCGCATGAGGTATTCCCGCATCGACGGTAGCTACTCCCGCATCGCCCCGACTCGCAGCCGCACGGCCACATAGACCGCATGAGGTATAACCCCGCACACTAACTCGAACTCGTAGCTCGCATAGGTCCCCGACCCGCATGAGGTATTCTCGAATCATAGTCACACAGCATCGCTCGAGCTATACCCCGTGATCGGAGGCGCTTAACCCCAGATCATGTCAAGAGGTGAGTGATATAATACTAACATAACAGTTTATCGTTAAACAACATAAGCACAACAAGGAAACCCTTTACACAAACATCACAAGACACTAACACACGTAGCATCCTAACATGTTTACTTATCAAGCCAACAAGAAAGTATTACCAGGCTATCACAAACCAACATAGTCAAGTTATTCACACAAGGTACTTTCTACTTTATGTTAACAAGTTCGGGTTTTTATCCCCAAAGTACGTCATACATTAACTCTTTAAAAGATCCGCTTTTCACAAAAGTCACACAATACCCGTAGTATAAAAATATAGTGACTATCTTTTCAAGTAAACCAAAACACTTCCCTTTGTAAAGATCAAGTAACAACATTATTTTCCAAACGTTCAAGTTTGCCTAATTTCAAATGCTCAAGTTTCTCATTTTCGAAAGGTTTCGTAGTTCATAGTTTTAATCACTTAATGATATAATTCTCCTTTAAAACCATTTGAGAAACGTATGCCTTATGTGTGAGTAGGTTATTCTTGTTTATAACAATCTTATTAAAGCAGTCATGATCTAGGAAATGTAATATCATTTTGTCTCATCTTAGCTTCTATGCAGATGGAGGTTTCTACTGGTTTTAATAATACGTTATTAGTCAAAACATTTCCCTTTATTAACGCTGCAGTGGTTCGTTCGATACTTATTCTGATTTCCGAAATCAGTAAAACATTATTCCTTTTAAAAACCAAGTACTCATTACTCACGAATGAGGTTTCACACTTTTTAACAAAATTCATATTAATATAATTAAGTCAAGTCTCTTATCTTTTAAGATCAAGTCTCTTAACTTCTAAAATCAATAAACCATTCTTTTTATCTCTCTTAAGTCGTTATACCTAATTTCCCATAAAGCTAGTATAACTCTTAAGCTTTTAAAACCAAGTATTACTCTTCTTTGGATTTTGATACGAAGTTGTTGAGTTTATTACGGAAATTTTACACCTTATTTGAAGATTTTTCGAAAATTGTGGAATGATTGTTCGAGTTTATCAACTTGTCCATAGATTGTTACGAAGATTCTTCAACTTGTTTAAAGATTATTCAAGACTTGCATTATCTTCCTTCTAGCCATGAGAAAGAATACAAAGATTTCAGCCAAAAGAATGAAAGAGATTATGTTGATTGTTCAAGATTACAAGATTCAAGATATGAATTTGAAGTTTGCATTTCCGGGGGGGGCAGCCTCTGGCGGTGGCAAGTTTGCTTCTCGGAATATTGTGGAGTTTTCGACAAAGCGGTGATGCTGGGTTGTTAGCAGGTCGAGGGTGTTCTTGGTGTGCAAGAGGCCATGATGGAGGTCTTGGGTTGAGGATTCAGCTCTTGATTCTCCCAACCTTCCGCAGCACTCGACGCCGGAATTCCGCAGGCACTCGACTATGGGGAATTTGCGGATCTTGATATGGATCCCGGTCGAAAGTGGTATGGAGGGTAGATCCGGTGGCGGGAGGGTGGTGTTGATATTCGTAACTTGTGGTTTGAACCTTTGGGTCTCCGACCATTGGCTTCGAGTACAAAGAGGCTTTTCCGCGCCACTTTGGATGCCAAGTGACTACGGGCTCGAGGTTGGTCACGGGTTGATTGCGGGGTCGTGGGCATGGGTCTTGGGGGAAGTCCATGGGTCACCAGCATTTGGTTGTTGAGTTCGACAATGTTTCTTTTCCTATTGGCCTTGAAACGCTAAGGTTTTGGAAGCCGAGGGGTTTCTTATCCAAAAGAGGTCTAGGAATTTGTTGCATTCAATGGATGCGAAGTCGAACAATCTTCCTTCAAACGAGACTTAGTAAATTGGGAATTTAATTGCTAAGAAAACCAAGGAAACATCTCATTTAATGGGACATCGAAAACTTCAAAGGGTGGCTACGAATCGGCGGTCTACTCTTCAAACAACTTTTGACACTGGATGGTCTACGGACCTTGATAGAGATCCCGGGTCAAAGGTGGGTATGGTGGGGGGTCCCGGGTTGCAAGAGGGTCGTGATAGTGGTCTTGGGTTGTGGATGGAATCCATAGGTCACGGTATAGAGGGTAATCTTATGAAAGATAATAGTGCGCTTATAGTTGTTTTCCGAATGACAACATGGAGGTCGAGATGGTACGGTCATGTGGTTGATCCAGGTCGATGTCGGCCTGTCGGTGGTCATGGGTCAGTGTTCATGTCCACGAGGCATCAGTCAAAGGTTGGTGAAGCCTTTGGGACTTCTTTTCCCAAGGACATTGAGAATGCAATTGTTGCGGTTTCCGAAACCCCACCCCTTCTCGAGGTAATGACGGGTCGCATGGGTGAGCTTCGTTGATGGAGGATCAAGAGGATGGTTGGGTCGGGCGAGGGTCGATGGGTAGTCATGGGTCTGCCGATTGGTCACGCAGGTGGTCGTGGGTCATGGCTACAGCCTAAGAGTCATCGGTTAAAGATTGTAGAGCCCGATGTTGGTTCATTTCCCATGGTTCTTGGTAGTTCAAAACGTGTGGAAGTCGAACAACCTACCCTACAAACGACTTGGTAATTTGGGGCATTTAATGGCCGAAAGAACCAAGGAAACATCTCATTCAATGGGCCTCAAAATTGATAAGGGTGAGAACCAAGAGTCACCTATCCTAACGAATTCAATTTATGGAAAACATAGGGCAACTCGTCAAAAGAGACTTGGAAAGTTGATGGCTACGAATTGAAGGACTTCTCTTCAATAAAGTCTTGGAAGATCAACTTATGTGGAAATTGAAGGGTCACTCCTTTCCAAAACGCCTAAGAACTCTCATTTGATCTCGGCCAATGGAGCATTTATTGCCAAAAGGCTTGACCATTTATGGCAACTTGTTCCAATAGTGCACTACTCTTGAATTCCCAACAATGCATCTAATGCACGTACTAAACGCAAGGAGTTTTAATTCAACATATGAAACTTAGGCAGAATCTTTACAAGTCCTTGTCTAGAACCAAAAGGACTTAAATCTATTATGATCTCATCCTCTTGTAATGGCACCTTGAGTGACCACCGCCCTCCCCATTTCTTGTTTGCATAACGTTGAGGATTGAGAACCTCAATGACCGATTGTAGCCATCCTTATTTCCGTTATTAGTAATAATATTTGCATTTACCTGAAAAAAAAGTATTACTCTTCTTTCAAAGAGGTTTCTTAATTCTTTTGAAATACTTCAAGATTCTTATTATTTAGACTCAAGTCAAAAGACATCGCAGTAAAAACCACGCTCGCTTAACACACGACGTCTACCGCACTATATATATTCTTTTAAAATATCATGCTCAAGAGGATAGGAAGAATCACATACCTCGCGACGATTATCGATAATTAGCAAACGCTCCGCGCTTATAACCCGCTTAGCCTTGTCCACCTTTCAAGTAGAACATGCTACTCGCAGAACATTCAACCTATAAAGGCCATACACATCTATCAACGCCCGACTACTCTGTAGAATATTCTAAGCAGGGGGGTTTCTCTATTCTACGGAAAATCGGGCAGCACTTCCCTACCCGTTAAGCTACACAAGTCTACTGTAAATACAGTCCTATGTAAGTACAGTTTAATTCTTCTTCTTTAATATTCTTCTGATGTGATTTCAGTTCAATTCTTTTCTATAACATCCTTCTATTACAGTTCAATTCTCTTCTGTAATATCCTTCTATGAATCTTATATTCATTTCTATACTACTACAGTATGTAATTTCCAATTACAACAGAAGGTCAAGAGTATTTACCTCGATAAGCCCAAAATTATCCAAGTTTAAATGTCGATCCTGAGCAACGTTTAGCTCCTACTCTGGGCGCTCCAACCCGCTCCAAACAACCCTTAGAAGTTCTATGCAACTTCTTCTTAATACTTCAACCAACTATGAAGGTTTTCCTTAGGGTTTCATTTTTGTGACTGAAGGAAAGTATAATAGTATTTCTGGGCTTTTAGTATAGGGGTAACCTTGGAATACTACAAGGTATTTGGGCCAAGGTATTTTGGAATAGTAACAATACTTGGAGAATACTTTTCTACCAAGGGGGGGGTGTATTTTATGAGAACAACTCAAGGTAGGGGGGGTACTCTTGGCTAGCACCACTAGGAAGGGTGGAGGGGGGTACCTCTCGTCCAAAAGGCCTCACAAAGGGGGTAGGGGAGGCTTGGACGAGAACCTCTCCAAAGGGGGGAAGGGTTTTCAAGACTTAGAAATTTTTGTGGATGAAGATGTCTTCAACAAAGGGGGGTATTTATAGGTCAATCAATGGCCAAGATCAAGACAAGTGGGGGGGCAAGTGGAGGGTGAGGATTTGCCCAAGTTCCCCCTAGCCATCTACTCCACAATTCACTCCAAACATTGACCAAGGGTGTAGGCCTCATAACATGCCACGATATGAGCACCCAATCGCCACCACAAACCGCCAACTTGAGGGTGACAAGTGTCGCCCTCTCGTTGGTCCAAAATATTCCATCTCTCAGAAAAATCCGCAAAAATTATAAATGTTGCAACCGTATTTTTCCCTTCGCAAAGTCCGGAAAACGTTTCGTCGGAAAACGATTCTTTTCGCTAGTTGTGAACAAATTTCGCCCCTTTGCCTACTTAAGGCTTAAACTTCAGACGCACGCCTCACGCATACCGGAAATACGGGTATAACATTCTCCTCCTTAGAAACATTCGTCCCGAATGTTCCTTCTCAAGACGGATAACGATAAAGTTCCTCTTAACTTAAACAAGTTGCCAATGCCACACATGGCCACAAAATAACACACGCGCAAATACTTACATCCAAGTCCACGAGGAATCACCTCTAACATCACAAAAGCTCCCACCCAAAGTCTAAACGATACTCCTTAAGAAACGATCACTTCTATTCTCTTAACACATGTTCACTTCTTCCCTTACTCGTCGTATTCTCCTCGTATACTCGAACTCTTTCTCATAACTTACCACATTTCGCCATCGCTTCGCCAAAATCTACGGGTTACTACCTCCAACTTGGTCATCATTAATCGAACACTGGATGGATCTCCGATACCTTCCGAGCATAACAACACGAAAGACCGGACGTCGCTTCCTAAGTCGCACGACAATGCTAACCTATAGGCAACTTGGCCTATCCTCCAAAGGATCTCAAAACTCCAAGTACCTCAGCTAAGTTTCTCTCGCTTTCCAAAAACTCGCCACACCCTTTCCGGTGGTACCTTCAAGAAGACCCACCGCCAACTCAACCTGCCGCCGCCGATTATCCGCACGACTTCGCTGACTCGAGCCGCCAATAATCTCTTCCGATAAGCTTCACCCTATCCACATCCCGCCAAACAAGTATGAACCAACTATCTCGAACCTTGCCAACATCGAACCAATCGACCTAAGAACTTACACTTCCGCCCTACAAGGCTTCATAAGGCGATATCCGAATCATGAAATGGTAGCTATAAAACACTCCTCAACAGAGGCAACAATCCTCACGGCTACCCTCAAATCCAAACACCGCTCGAGGGCGAACGCGAGCATCGAGACTCACCTGAGTTCCTAACCCTGCCTGGTAAAACCTCCAGAAAAGAAACAGCCGTAAACTGGGCTCCACTGCCTGTCATAAGGTGAAAGTAGGCACCTCGTGCAGCCTTACAACCTTCCCGATATAACATCTCGCATAACCCTCTGCCGAGTAAACGGTCCTGACTGAGAGACAAGATGGGCTGACCTCATCGGCCCGACTACTGGTCGAACGCATCCACGAACTCGTACGATGGTTAACTAAACTTGGGCCTAACACCCTCGTGACCCCACCACCTGGCGGGACCACCTCGAACTGACCCCACCACATTACAGGCCGCGGGTTGACCCGCGATCGGTCCTCAACCCGACCCGCTATCGCGCAAAAACTCTTGTTCCTCGATCCGGAACAATCTCACCAATCAAGTTACGAAAACCTAGGGGTCTTCTTAGCTCAACTACCCTCTTTCATTTCATACCACTCCGGGATTTATCACACAAACATATCTCATGTGTACTATGCACTCCGATAAGGGTCAAACATAAAAATATAAATCTTTTACTCGAGATGGCCTTACCTCTAAGGTCTCCACGTATAAAACTCTAAGGCTCACACTTTCCTTATCCCCAATCTTACCCTTTTAACTAACCATGATTTCTAATCACAATTAACACAATGCTATCTGAACATAACACTTAAGATACACTTATCTTATCACACATACAATCTCTAGAGGGTTAAGGATATACCTGTATCTACTGCTTCACTTCCCCTTTGTCGTTCTAATCCATCCTGCCCTGTTGGGCGCATAGCTAGGGGAGGTGATGAACTAGCCACTGATCCTGAAGGCTGAGTCTCTACATCCGCGCCACTGCCTGACAATTTCTCGTAAATGGCCCGCTGGCCGCAAGCATAACAAGTCCGTTAATAAGTACGACACTCCCCACAATGACACTTACCACAACGGCCACACCGAGGTGGGGGTGGCCTCCTCTGGCTAACAACCCTTCCTCTCCGAGCCACTGAATCCGAATCGATCCGTAGGTGAGTCCTCCTACTTGCATCCTCCTACTAGGACATCCTTTCGACACACGGCTCGACGGCCGCAGTAAAACAAGTACCAACAAAAGACGACATTCCCGATGACGCCGCCACACCGTGAATACCGAGGGAAAATCAATCCGGGCCGAACCTACGTATTCGTGAATCAAGCCCCGAGCTCGACCAACTCCAGATACCCCGAACGCCCCGCACTCGCGGAGGACCACTGCATCGGGCGGAGGCGCATATTTATTTCGCCGAGGCGGTTCGCCTCGAAAGTTACTAAAGGACCACGATGTTCGCCTCTTTGCCGAGCATCGTTAACCCGCCGATCTCTACGCTTCTTGGCTCGCGCATAAGCCCGCACGCAGCCATGCTCAAGCTCGATCAAGAGCTACTCTTGCACAACCCTCTTAGATAGTCATCAAGACCCGCGATAAATCGATACATAAAATACTCTGCAGTTACTAAATCCATAGCTAGTAATGTGTCCATTCCTTTGTAATCCATATTCTCTGCTCTGGCCGTGGAATCAAGGCTCATATATCATGGCCGCAGAGGAATCGCCGCCATCGTAAACTCTGGGCCGTGGCGATGTCACAGAACTCCCTGAATGAAACACCACCCCATGTGATGATTGGGCTCGTGCCTCAGAAACCCTCAGACTTTACTCGCAGCTCCTCGCGCCTTGCCCTTCTGGGCCCGGGTTGCCTTACGCGGAGGCATAACGGTAAGGGAAAGAAATACGTTAGAGGGGTCCAACTTATAACACAGCTCTAAGCACGATCTCAGAGTGAGAATAATGGAAACCAATCCTAAATATCCTTGTTATACCCCGTATTTCCAGAGTATGTACGTGAGGGTGTACGTACAAAAGCTTAGCCTTAGTTAGGCATTTTGGACGAAAAAGTTTGTGCACAACTCACTATAAGAATCGTTTTTCGACGAAACGTTTTACTAAACTCGCGTAGGGTAAATTCCGGCTATGTCATTTATAATTTTATGATTTTTCCGAGAGACGAAACATTTTGGATCAACGGAGGGTGACACTTGTCACCCTCATCGACGGAAGAATGGGCAATTGTTGGCACGTTATTTGTGCCATTTCCTTAGTCAAGGAGTTGGTAAGATATTTTGTGTAGTAGATGGATAAGACACTTGCCAAAATCCTCACCCTACACTTGCCTTGCACTTGGCATCATCTTGGCCATTGGTTGGCCTTTGCTTGACCTATAAATACCCCCCTTAAGATGAATAGTTCTTCATCCACAAATCATTTCTCCAAGTCTTGAAAAATCCCTCCTCTCTTAAAGCTTTTCGCCCAAGCCTCCACTCCCCTTGTGAAGGCCCTTGGCCGAATACCCCTCCCCTCTAAAAGAAGCCCTAGCCAAACACTACCCTCCCTTGGTAGAAAAGTTGTCTTCCAAATACCCTAGCCCAATTCCCTTATAGTATCTTAGTAGAAGTTGTTGGGAACTGCTAAGGGTTCTTGGAGCTACCGGAGCGTACAAATTAGGAGCTATACCTTGCTCAGGAGCGACTTTTAACTTGGATAATTTTGGGCTTACCGAGGTAAATACTCTTGTCCTTCTATTGTAATTGGATATCACATATAAGAATAGTATAGACTTGAGTATAAGATATGAAAAATAGAATTGAACTGTTATCACAGTAGAAGGGTAAAAATGAAGAATAATTGAACTATACTTACTTAGGACTGTTTCACAGTAGACTTGAGTAGCTCACCGGGTAGGGAAATGCTGCCCGATTTTCCGTAGAATAGAGGACCCTCTGCTTAGAACTGTTTACAGAATAGTATAGACGTTGATAGACGTATTTGACTATTATAGGCTGATTCTCTGCGCGCGACATATTCAACTTGGCAGGTGGTTTTCGCCGAGAAGGTATGTGATTCTTCCTATACTCTTGAGCATGATATTTTAAATATATATAGTACGGTAGACGCATTGAGTGTTAATCAATAATAACTACGCAATGTATTCTCGACTTAAGCTCGATAATAACAGATCTTAAAGCATTTCAATGAATCATCAATCATTTTTAATGTAAGAGAAACAGCTTGGTTTTAAAAGCTTAAGAGTTATACTAGCTTTATGGGAAGTTAGGTATAACAACTTAAGAATGATAAAAGAATCGCATTTAATTGCTTATAAAACCTTGTATTGATTTGTAAGGTGTAGTAAGATTGTTTGAGAAATAGACATATTATGATGCTATGTGTGTTAGTGTCTTGTGATGTTGTGAAAGGGGTCATTCTTGTGCTTACGTTGCTAGACGGTAAGTCAGTTATATCGTTATTATATCACCTACCCTCGATCTGGTTATACCGAGAGCTTGCCACCCTTGATGCGGTCTATACGGCTATGCGGTTCATGAGACTACGCGAGCCGCGGAGCTCCAGGATTGATCATTCCGGGTGTTTTAGCCCGATGCGGGGGATGCCCTATGCGGTCTGTGTGACTATGCGGTCTATTGAGACTATGCGGACTGCGGGAGTCCAGGAGGGTACCGGGGGTTAGCTACCCCCGATGCGAGGAATACCTCATGCGAGTCTGTGTGTGACCTATGCGGACTGCGGGAAGTCCAGGACTAGGCACGCATAATGATACTATGGGCGATTTGCCTTGCTTCGATCATTCGCGGCCTAGGAAAGACCAGTTACATTATATCTATTAGTGTTCTTGTTTGTGATATGGCACTAGGTGCAATTGAACTGATTGTATTTGCAAATGGCTTTAAATACTTGATTTCATTTAAGTACTTTACGCCGCATACTTAGTACCGTTGTAGATCGACTCCTTCTCTGGGCCGCTCATGCCGCAGGTAAGGGCAAGCAGGTGCTAGATCCACATCCTTAGGATCTTTGCTTTGGTGTCGGGAGCTCCATCTTCTCCGGAGGCTCTACTGTTTGGGTATGATCTCCCTGTATTGTAGATAGTTTTTGTACATTCAGGGTATGGCGGGGCCCTGTCCCGCCATAGTTGTTTACTTCCTTAGAGGTCTGTAGTCCTATTGTACAGTTGGGATGTAACTGCAAAACTTGGGTTATATATATATGCCGAAAGGCAAGCTTTTCATCAGATAAACTGTTTTCTCCTTTCATTATGTTTCTTGTCTTATCTTATGTTCCGCTGATTACTCTGATTTATGACTACTTGGGTGCTCGGTAGGCACGCCACGCCCCGAACGGGTCGTGACAAAAGTGGTATCGAGCGATTAATCCTGGAAAGTGTCTACGCATCGTATCTAGTAGAAGTCTTGATTATCGGTGTTGTGCACCACACCAATAATCGTGAGGCTATAGGATATTTAGGATTGGTTTCCATTCTTCTCACTCGAGATCGTGCTTTAGAGTTGTGTTATAAGTTGACCCTCTAACGTATTCCTTTCTCAGAATGCTTATGCCTCCACGTAAGGCAACCCGACCCGTATGCGGCAAGGCAGCCGAGGGAGCTGCTAGTAGGACACCGAGAGTTACGAGGGCTCGTGCCCGCCTATACCCGAGACGGCGAGTTCCATGACGCCGCCCCAAAGAGAGACCACAGCATCTGCACTCTCCCGCCCCACACCGGGCGGAGGAGTTAGGGTACAAGGAGATGGCCCGACTATTGGCTAGATTGTGGCCGACATGAGGATAGGCCGGACGCAGCAGCTCAGCCTGGGCCCACTTCAAAGAAGACTGTGGTTCACCCGAGGCGTATAGTTTGAGGCTACTGGACTTCGAGTCAGAGCCCGCCGAGTTCTACTGGGTCGAGACCGAGGATGATCCGCAGGAGTTCATCCGTCACCGCAGAGGATTATGAGAGTGATCGGGCGTCAAGACCGAGTCCGTGATCTTCGGTCAGACGCGCGTGATACCGCAATCGATTGGTTTGATTCACGGAGTTATCCCGGAGAGCACGCGCCCCGCCTACTTGGGACGAAGTTCTCGAGGCCTTTTACTCACTTCTTGCCTCCACATTTGCGAGGGCACGCCGGCTGTGTTTTTGTTGCCGAGACAGAGGACGCACGCCAGGAGAGTACAACGTTGAGTTTGATTCGTTGGCTCGATATGTCCCTCGTTGGTAGCAGATATGGAGGATAGGGTGCATCGCCACGCCACCGCTAGATGATTATATGGCCGAGTCTTGTGCGTGTGGATCTTCACCGTGCATGGATATTACCCGTATGCAGTGCTCATACACTTGATGCGGCGAGCGCCGAGACCGACGAGTCGATGGATATCAAGACGAAGGCGCCAAGACGCCGGTTCTTTTGGTAGTTCTCGGTGGACGGCCTCAAAGTTAGCCTCAGATTTGCACCCACCAGATCGTGAGCACTCCCACATCATTGTCGACAACCAGAGTATTCGGGGCAGTCGGGGCCCCGTGACTTCGGATTTGCAGTAGCAGGGTGCTAACCGATCGAGGTCCGCTTCTGTGCCCTGTGGTAGATTCCATTCGTGAGCCGTAGTACTACTCCGAGCTTGCTATACTTGTGGCCGCAGGTCATTTGCGAGGCTTGTCCGACCGGCGCACCGGGTGGTAGGCTCACCACAGGATCTGCTTCGCTCATTGTCTCCTACAGCTACTCGCCCGAGGGCGTGGTACTCATGGGCCGCCAGGTCGTGGCGCAGGTCGTGGCACGGTCTCAGCCTAGCGGTCCTCGAACCGCATTTATGCCTTGTCCACCGGCAGATCGTGAGGCCTCACCGATGTCGCCACTGGTACCTTATCGCCTCCGACATGATGTGTATGCCTTGATAGATCCGGTTCTACTGGCCCCATATATCTCCCTTGTTGCTAGTAGGATAGGGATAGAGCACGAGTCCATAGACCCTTTCGAGGTAGCTACGCCATGGGTGATTCGGTGGTAGCTCGGCGGTATATGTGGCTTGTCCAAAGGACTATATACTGATCGTCGGACCCTAACCGACTTGATAGAGTTAGATATGATTGATTTCGATGTGATCACGGTATGGATTGGCTAGCTTCTGCTACGCCAATGTAGACCGTAGGAGAGAGTGGTACGGTTCTAGTTTCTGGCGAGCCATTGGTTGGAGCGAGGAACACCGTGTCGCCAAGGGTAGGTTTATTTCCTACCTCAAGGCTAGGAAGATGGTGCGAAGGGTATATCTACCATCTCGCTCGTGTGTTTGATAATCGAGGTTGCGTACCAGATTTTCATCGTTCTAGTAGTCGAGAGTTCCCGCACGTATTTCCGCACGACTCCCGTATCCTCCCGAGAAGGAGATAGAGTTTTGTATTGATGTGTTGCCGCACACTCGCCTATTTCCATTCCGCCATACGTAATGGCACCCGCCGAGTTGAGAGAGTCAAGGACCACCGAGGGATTTGGCCGGAGAAGGGTTTCATCAGACCTAGTGTTTCTCCCCGGGAGCGCCAGATTGTTCGTGAAGAAGAAGACTGACGCCGCATGTGTGTTGATTACAGTGCACCAACAAGGTGACCATTAAGAACGATACCCTTCCTGTGATTGATGATTTGTTCGACCACCGCAGGTGCGAGATGTTTCTCCAAGATTGATCTGCGGTCGCTATCATCGTGCACGAGTCGAGAGGCGATGTCCCTAGATCGCATTCGACCAGACGCATTATGAGTTCGTGGTCATGTCTTTGGGTTGACCAATGCTCCGCGATATTCATGGATCTGATGAACCGAGTGTTCAAACCATTTTGGACACGCTTGTGATAGTTTTCATCGATGATATCTTGGTTTATTCTCGCCAGAGCGGGAGCACGCGAGCATTTAGGATCAGGCCGACAATTCTCCGACCAGATTTATACGCCAAGTTTTCCAAATGTGAGTTTTGGTTAGCTTCGTGGCTTTTCTTGGGCATATTGTCGGGCCGATGGTATTCAGTGTGGATACGCCAAGATCGAGGCAACAGACTTGGCCTAGACCTACTACTCGGCGTAAGTTCGCAGCTCGGGCCTTGCAGTTATTATCGGGCGTTCGTAGAGAAGTTTGCTTCTATCTCTCGCACCATTGACTAGCCGACTCGTAAGGCGGCTAAGTTTCATGGATCGATGCTTGGAGCGTGGTTTCCAGCTGTCGAAAGAGAGATCGACGACCGCCTCGCTTTACTCTTCCGCAGGTCCGATTGCGTTATGTCGTGGTATTGTGACGCCGCATCGGGTTGGGATGTTTGTTGACGCAGAGGGCAAGGTTATAGCGTATGCATCCCGACACCAAGAAACACGAGGAACTACCCCACCCATGATTTGGAGTCGCGCTGGTGATTCACGCCAAGATCCGAGGCACTATTTGTATGGGTTCATGTGGATATTTATACGCACCACAAGAGCCTCCAAGATATATTCAGCCAGGAGCTGAACTTACGGCTGAGACGGTGGTTAGAGTTGCTTAAGGATTACGATGTTGATATCCCGTACCACCCGAGAAGGCCAATGTTGTGGTAGATGCTCTAGTCGTAGGTCGACGGGAGCCCATCGATGTGCACTGCAGGAGAGGACATGGTTCGTGATTTGCATCGCTTAGCGAGCCTTGGTGTCCGCTTGATTGATTCCGATAGCAGCTGGGTTCGAGTTCGTGAGGTTGTAGTCTTCCATCGCCGAGGAGGTGAAGAGGCAACAGCCGAGGATCCAGCTTTTGACACGTTATCGTGATACAACTCTTCGCGTGAGGAAGGGTCCTTTGAGGTAGCACCACGGGTGCTAAGGTTTGAGGGCGTTGTGTGTTCCAGATGTTTCGTGACTTCGGCAAGAGTTCTGGAGAAGCACACAACAAGCGTTACTCTATCCATCCGTGGTCAACCAAGATGTACCACGACCTTAGATCCGTATTGTGGGATGGCTTGAAGATGGATGTTTCAGAGTTCGTAGCTCAGTGCCCGTGTTGTCAGTAGGTGAAGGTAGAGCACCAGAGGCCTGGTGGTTTGTTACAGACGATAGAGATTCCGACCTGGAAGTGGGAGGTGATCAACATGGACTTCATCACAGGATTACCTCGCACTCAGAGGAGACATGATTCTATATGGGTTATCGTCGACAGGCTGACGAAATCAGCCCACCTTCTTCCCGTCAGGACGACTTTTTCTACCGAGGATTATGCTGCACTTTATATCCGAGAGATCGCCGATCGCATGGAGTCCCTATTTCGATCATATCGCATGCAGGAGCCCGCATTTGATAACTTCGGAGGTCTTTCCGTATGGGTTTAAGGACGCAGTGAGCTCGAGCACGCATTCCATCCACATTCGTGACGACAGCCGAGCGCACTATCCGCACTTCGAGGATATGTCGCGAGCCTGTTATCTACTTCGTGGGTAGCCGAGGATCATTTGCCTCTAGTTGAGTTTGCACAATAATAGCTACCACTCCAAGATTCGATGGCGCCTTATGAGGGCTTGTATGGGAGGAAGTGCAGATCGCCGATAGGTTGGTTTGATGCAGGCGAGGTGCAGTTAGTGGGACCAGATTTGGTGCAGCAGGCAGTGGATAAGGTAAAACTTATCCAAGAGAGGTTGCTGACTGCTCAGAGTCGACAGAAGTCCTATGCAGATCATCGCCGTCAGCATCCGGAGTTCGAGGTTGATGATTGGGTTTTCTCGGTGTCACCCATGGCGGTGTGATGAGATTCGAGGAAATGGAAACTCACCAAGGTACATTGGGCCGTATCGATTGTCCGCAGGTAGGCGCGTTGCCATGAGTTGGATCTGCCGTCCGATCCGGAGGCAAAGCATCCGTGTTTCACGTTTACGCCGGCGAGATGTATCGGATCCATCTAGTGGTACACCCGATTGACGATGTCCAGTGACCGAGGGTTATCGATGGCGAGGCTCCCATAGCGATAATCGATCGTCGTTAGCGCTCATGACCAAGGACGTGGCTTCCGTCAAAGTCTTGTGGCGGAACGAGCTTAGGGAGGAGATGACGTGGGAAGCCGAGGAAGACATGAGGCAGAAGTATCCTCACACCTCCAGGTAATTCACTTTTCTACTTGTAAATTTTCATTGTCATATATGCCTAAGTGTTGTTTTGTGGTCGTATGTGGCATTTGTAAACTACTTTAGTTATGAAGAACCTTATCGTTAACTGTCTTGGGAAGGAACATTCGGGACGAATGTTTCTAAGGAGGGGAGAATGTTATACCCCGTATTTCCAGAGTATGTACGTGAGGGTGTACGTACAAAATCTTAGCCTTAGTTAGGCATTTTGGACGAAAAAGTTTGTGCACAACTCACTATAAGAATCGTTTTTCGACGAAACGTTTTACTAAACTCGCGTAGGGTAAATTCCGGCTATGTCATTTATAATTTTTGCGGATTTTTCTGAGAGACGAAACATTTTGGACCAACGGGAGGGTGAAACTTGTCACCCTCATTGGACGACAAGAATGGGCAATTGTTGGCACGTTTTTTGTGCCATTTCCTTAGTCAAGGAGTTGGTAAGATATTTTGTGTAGTAGATGGATAAGGACACTTGCCTAAATCCTCACCCTACACTTGCCTTGCACTTGGCATCATCTTGGCCATTGGTTGGCCTTTGCTTGACCTATAAATACCCCCCTTAAGATGAAGAGTTCTTCATCCACAAATCATTTCTCCAAGTCTTGAAAATCCCTCCTCTCTTAAAGCTTTTCGCCCAAGCCTCCACTCCCCTGTGAAGGCCCTCGGCCGAATACCCTCTAAAAGAAGCCCTAGCAAAACACTACCCTCCCTTGGTAGAAAAGTTGTCTTCCAAATACCCTAGCCCAATTCCCCTTATAGTATCTTAGTAGAAGTTGTTGGGAACTTCTAAGGGTTCTCGAGCTACCGAGCGCATAAATTAGAGCTAAACCTTGATCGTGAGCGACTTTTAACTTGGATAATTTTGGGCTTACCGAGGTAAATACTCTTGTCCTTCTATTGTAATTGGATATCACATATAAGAATAGTATAGACTTGAGTATAAGATATGAAGAATAGAATTGAACTGTTATCACAGTAGAAGGGTAAAAATGAAGAATAATTGAACTATACTTACTTAGGACTGTTTTCACAGTAGACTTGAGTAGCTCACCGGGTAGGGAAGTGCTGCCCGATTTTCCGTAGAATAGAGGACCCTCTCGCTTAGAATCACGTAATAGTCTAGACGCTGATAGACGTATTTGACTATTATAGCCGATTCTCTCGCGACATATTCAACTTGGCGTGGTTTTCGCGGTAAGGTATGTGATTCTTCCTATACTCTTGAGCATGATATTTTAAATATATATAGTACGGTAGACGTACGAGTGTTAACTGAATAATAACTACGGCAATGTATTCTAACTTAAGCCTGGATAATAACAGATCTTAAAGCATTTCAACAGAATACTGAATCATTTTTAACAGAAGAGAAACAGTTGGTTTTTAAAAGCTTAAGAGTTATACTAGCTTTATGGGAAGTTAGGTATAACAACTTAAGAATGATAAAAAGAACTGTTTACTTAATGGCTTATAAAAACCTTGTATTGATTTCTGTAAGGTATAGTAAGATTGTTTGATAAATAGACATATTATGATGCTATGTGTGTTAGTGTCTTGTGATGTTGCAGCGGGGTCATTCTTGTCAGGCTTACGTTGCTGACGGTAAGTCATTGTATCGTTATTATATCACCTACCCTCGATCGTTATACCGAGGGCTTGCCACCCTTGATGCGGTCTATACGGGCTATGCGGTCTGAGACTACGCGGAGTCGCGGAGCTCCAGGATTGATCATTCCGGTGTTTTAGCCCGACGCGGATGCCCTACGCGGTCCGTGTGACTACGCGTCTATCGAGACTATGCGGATCGCGGAGTCCAGAGGTACCGGGGTTAGCTACCCCGACGCGAGGAATACCTCACGCGTGGTGTGTGACCTATGCGGATCGCGGGAAGTCCAGACTAGGAACGATAATGATACTATGGGTGATCGCCTTGCTTCGATCATTCGCGCCTAGAAAGACCAGTTACATTATATCTATTAGTGTTCTTGTTTGTGATATGGCACTAGGTGCAATTGAACTGATTGTATTTGCAAATGGCTTTAAATACTTGATTTCATTTAAGTACTTTACAGTTTCGCATACTTAGTACTTGTTGTACTGACCTCCTTCGGGGGGCTGCATTCATGCCGCAGGTAAGGGCAAGCAGGTGCTAGATCCACATCCTTAGGATCTTTGCTTTGGTGTCGAGCTTCATCTTCTCCGAGGCTCTACTGCTTGGGGTATGATCTCCTCAGATGTAGATAGTTTTTGTACATTCAGGTATGGGCCCCGCCCCGCCATAGTTGTTTACTTCCTGAGGTCTGTAGTCCTATTGCATACTGGGATGTAATCGCAAAACTTGGGTTATATATATATGCCGAAAGGCAAGCTTTTCATCGATAAACTGCTTTCTCCTTTCATTATGTTTCTTGTCTTATCTTATGTTCACTGACACTGATTTATGACTACTGGGTGCGGGTAAGGCACTACCACGCCCCGAACGGTCGTGACAATCCTATAGCCTCCTGATTATTGGTGTGGTGCACAACACACCGATAATCAAGACTCTACTAGATACGGTCAGAGACACTTTCCGAGGATTAACTGCTCTGATACCACTTTTGTCAAGACCCGAACCCGGGCCCGTGACTGATGCCTTACCCCGGGCACCCAAGTAGACATACATCAGAGTAATCAGCGGAATATAAAACAAAACATGAAATAACATGAAGTGTGAAACAGTTAACTGAGAAAAGTTGCCTTTCGGCATATATATATAAAAACTTAAATCCGAACAGTTACATCACTTTTACAAACTCTGCCCACAACAGTACTACATACCTCTAAGAATGATATGACAACAATGGCGGGACAGGGCCCCGCCATACCCCTGAATATAAATACCTACAACGATAGGGGACTATACCACTGATAAGCCTCCGGAGAAACGGAGCTTCCCAAACGCTGAACTGTGACCCTATGAGCGAGGATCAACAATTGGTGTACTTACCGCAGATGAACGCGCCCCGGGCGAGGTCAATACAACAGTACCAAGTATGGAAATCGAAAAATATCAGTAAATGAAATCATAGTAGTCTATATAAAACAGGAGACATGTATGATAACCAAACTACAGTTCACAATAATATAAGCAGTCATGTCAAGTCAGGGAATCACGCCCTCAAAGTCATCACTCAAATTAACTATGGGTCTCACGCCCACAACATCAATCATGCCCGTGGAATACCTTCCTTACTGCCGGCAGTCTATGATATAAAAGCACCAAGGAATACTGTTACACCCCGTAGTTCCAGGGTATGTATATGAGGACGTACGTACGAGAATACGACATTAAAATTGGAAAGGAAGAAAGATGTGATTTTTCGACGGAAAAATTTCCGGATTTTGTGAAGAAAAAGGTTCGTTAATGGGAATTGGATTCCCATATTTGGTATTCGGACTTTTTAGAATATTTGAGAATTATGGAATTTTATTTCCGAAATTGGTCACGTGGGGCCCACTTCGAGAATTTACGATTTTGTGGGGCCCACTTTATTTTCGGATTTTTGGCATTACGGATATTTTCAGAAGATGAGATATTTTGGACGAGTAGGGGGGTGACACGTGTCACCCCCATGTGGCCACGTTGGCCGAATGGTTGGACAAGTGTTTGGGCGTTAGTGGACAAGTGGCAAGCCACTTGTCCCATTTTGGTGGACACATGTCTCATTGTTGTGGTGGACACTTGGTTGGAAGACTCCACTCCCACATGGACCAAATCCTCACCATACACTTGCTTTGATCCTAGCCAATGATTTCTCTATAAATACCCCCTTGTTGCAAGACTTTATTCATCCCTCACTTGAAATATTTTTCCAAGGCAAAATTCCTCCCTCCCTTTGTGGTTCTCGTCCAACACCCCCCTCTTGTGAAAGAATTTCTTCAAGTATTGTTATAATCCCATATACCTTAGCCAAAAATCCCTTGTAGTATTCCAAAATTATCTTTATACTAAGAGCCCGAAAATACTACTTTATTCCTTAGTCGCAAAATAAAACCCTAGAAAATCTTCATAAGCTTAGATGAAGTGTTAAGAGGTTGTTTAGAAACCTCTAAGGGTTGCTGAGCGGGTTGGAGCGTAAGGAATCGAGCTAAACGTTGCTCGTGATCGACTTATAAAACTTGGATAATTTTGGGCTTATCGAGGTAATTATCTTTATCCCCTATCAGAATTGGAAATTACATGTCAGAGTAATGTATAGTTGAGTATACTATATATAGAATGAATATTGATAATAATTGAACTATATTTACATTGGACTGTATTTACAGTAGACTTGTGGTATTATTGTGGGGCAGTGTTGTACACGTCCGGTTAGACGTGTAACCCTCGAGTTGTTGGCTTAATAGCCGTCACGCCCGACTCGGCCCGTGATCGTGCCTTACCCCGCACCCTAGTGATACAACATCGAGAAAACCAATGGAAAATAAAACACGAGTCATGAAACAAGAGATATAATAAATAAACAAAGCAACCAAAACAATTGCCTTCAAGATATACATAAAAACCCGAACAGCTTATCCTTTTTACAAACTCCCGCCACAACAAGCTGCACTTAAGATTTACAACAACTATGACGGACAGTGGCCTTCGCCATACCACGAATGTACAAGAACCTACAACTCAGTGGAAACATACCAAAGATAAGCCTCAAGGAACGGAGCTTTCCAACACGAAATGAGATCCTAAGAGCGGATCCACGATCGATGACCTCTACCGCAGATTTAACGCAGCCTCAAGGAGGTCGCACAACAGTACCAAGTATGTGAAATCACAACATCAGAATGAAATCATAATAGCTTAAAAAGGTGAGACATGTATGATAACCAAAATACAAGACGCAACATAAGTTAGCCAAGTCGTGGACTCACGCCTCAAAGTCACCACTAAATATAACTATGGGTCTCACGCCCACAACATCCATCATGTTCGTGATCATGGCCGCATGCCCGGAATCAGACGGTAGACATGTCCATGATGCAACACATAACAAGGCCGCATGGCCACATGCCGGACATCGTGACGGTGTAGACATGCCCATGTAACCTCAATAACAATATACTGGGTGGTCAACCCGCCGCACGCCACATGCCCCGAACATCGACGGTAGACACGCCCATGTTGCGAATAACCATATATCGGTAATCAACTCCGCCGCATGGCCGCATGCCCCTAATCGCAGACGGCAGACATACGCCCATGTGACATCAACAACAAGACAAGAATCAAAATGGAAACATACCCGGAATTCTCCATCACCGCCAAAGACGCCCAAGTAAGTTCTCAACAAGTCAACCGCCTCTATCGAGACGCCAGAATACGTAAATACCACACTTGCACAACAAAGGCTATCATCACAAGCATAGGAAAGTTTCACAACAACAAGCATAGGCAAGTTTCACAACAACAAGCAAAGGCAAGTTTCACAACAACCAGCAAAGGCAAGTTTCACAATAACAAGTAAAGGCAAGTTTCACAACAACTCAAAGTACTTTCATTTTATGCCAAAGTCCGGTTTTTTAACCCCAAAGTACTACATACGTTAAGTTCTTTTAAAAGAGATCCATTACTTTTATAAAAGTCACCCGATACCCGTAGTATTAGAATGACCAACCCACATTCCCTTTTCAAAATCAAGTAACAACATTCTTTTCCTAAGTTCCAGTTTGCCTAGTTTCAATTACTCAAGCTTCTCATTTTCAAATGGTTTCATAGTTTCCAACTTAATCACTTGATTCCTTTTAGAACAATTGAGTAATATATGTCTCACGTGAGTAGGTTATTCTTGTTTACAACATTCTTATTACAAAGAAATGATCTAGAAAATGTATATCATTTTGTCTCATCTTAGTTTCTATGCAGATGAAGGTTTCTACTGGTTTTAATACAATTCATCATTATTCAATACATTTTCCTTTATTAACGCCGCAGGGTCCTGTCGATACACATTCGATTTCCAAATCAAGAAACATTATCCCTTTAAATAAAACCAAGTACTCATTACTCACGAATGAGGTTTCACACAAACATTCACATTAAAACAAATAAGTTAAGTCTCTTATCTTATAAGATCAAGTCTCTTAACTTCTAACATCAGTAAACCATTTTATTTACCTCTCTTAAGACATTATACCTAACTCCCCATAAAGCTAGTATAACTCTTTTTAAAACCTTTTAAAACCAAGTGTTACTCTCCCTTCCAAAACGATTTATAAATCTTTTGAAATACATCAAGTTCTTTATTATAACTAGCCAGTTATAATTCACATCAGTTACCTTTTAAAACCACAAAGTATTTTCTTACCTACATAAAGCTGTTATAACCAACTTCCCATAAAGCCGTTATAACACTTTATGTTTTAAGAACAATCAAACACAGTTAACACATGTACGTCTACCGTACTACATAGTTCACACATATCATGCTAGAAGAGATAGGAAGAGGTTCACATACCTCGCGACGATTATCGACAATAAGCAAAAAGCTCCAAGTACTACAACCTTGCTAGCCCTTTCCACTCCTCGAGTAGAATACGCTACTCTTAGTACTTTCACCTATAAAGGTCACAAACGTCTATTAACCCCAAAACACAAGTTTCTATCTTTCTACGTAAAATTCAAGAAGACCTCCCCGCAACAGCGTAAATCTCCTCCTTTATCGAGGTCGGCTACCAAGCCAACCAGGGGTAACACGCCTAACCGACGCTGCATAATTCTACTACACAAGAATGCTACATAAGTCTATCGTAATACACCCTTCTAGGTAATTACGTTCGCTTCTTCTTTATTATCCTTCTACGTGATTATCGCTCAATTCTTTATTCTTCGTGCTTAAGTCAAAAGACATTGCCACAATACTAAGTTCAGTTCTATATATAGTATACAACAACTATATATTCAACACTTATGTAATTTCCAATTACAATAGAAGGACAATGAGTGTTTACCTCGATAAGCCCAAAATTATCCAAGTATAAAGTCGATCCCGAGCAACGCTTAGCTCCTACTCCGAGCGCCCAAACAACCCTTAGAAGTTCTAACCAACTTCTACTTACAACTTCAACAACGGGTGAAGATTTCCTTAGGGTTTCGCTTTTGTGTCTAAATGAAGTATAATCGTATTTAATGTGCATTTGTATAAGTGTAACCTTTTGAATACTACAAGGTATTTGGGGCCAAGGTATTTGACATTACAACAATACTAGAGAGTATTTCTATACCACAACAAGGGGTATTATACGAAAACAACTAGGCTAGTGGGTACCCTACTGCTAGACACCACAAAGGGGAGTGGAGGCTCTACCAAAGGCCTTAACCAAGGGAGGGGTGTTGGACGATTTCAAGGTTGAGGGGGAGGGAGAGATTTTTAACACTTAGAACAATTTTGGATGAAGTTCATCAACATGGAGTGGTATTTATAGGTGAAGAAATGGCCAACCAATGGCCAAGATTCTTCCAAGTGTATAGCAAGTGTAAGGTCAAGATCAAGCCATGTGTTTGTGGGTCCCACTTGCTCATCAACTACACAAAAATATCCTACCTAACCCTTGACCAAAATTGGGCAACAAAACGTGCCAAGAATGGCCATTTCGCCGTCCCTTTGCTTCCAATGTGAGGTGACACATGTCACCCTCCCGTTGGTCCAAAATGTTTCGCCTCTCGGAAAAATCCGCAAAAATTATAAATGACATAGCCGGAATTTTCCCAACAAAAGTCGTGGAAACGCTTCATTTAAAAACGACTCTAATCGGGTGTTGTGTACAAATTTCAAACTTGCCTAACTTAAGGCTCAAATTTTCACGCACGCCCTCACGCACATACTCAAAATACGGGTATAACATTCTTCCTTAGAAACATTCGTCCCGAATGTTCCTTCTCAAGTCTCAACACAAACATGCGCCAAAGATAGTCTTCACCGCTATACGCATTTAAAACAATCATGCCACACCGCCATGAAATAACAAATGCACAAAATACGAAATCCCAAGTCCACGAGGAATCACCTCTGTTATCACAAAAGTTCCCACCAAGGTCTAACATATACTCCTCTCGCACCTTCATTTCACAAAAGAAACGATCACACTCGCTCACTTCTCCCCTACCTCGCCGCACTGCTCAACACTCGAACTCTTCCCAAGACACGCACCACACTTCACCAACGCCGTTTCCAACCCTTGGAGTCACTACCTCCAAACTTGGTCATCTTACTAACCTCGATTTCCTCTAAGGCCATTCTCGGCCTTCACGAACTGATTCTGGTCGAACGTATCCACGAACTCATACGATGGTCATCTAAACTTGGGCCTAGCACCCTCGTGACCCTGCCACCCGGCGGGACCACCCGGAGCTGACCCTTCCTCGAACGGACGCGGGTTGGCCCGCAACATGGCTCCAACCCACCCATCGTAGCGCCAACTTCCGCCTCGACACGGAACACATCATGGAAGCTACCACTTCCATCTCACACTAACCAGATTTTTTAATCACACTATAGCACAAAGCTATCCGAACATAACACTTAACACATCATTAACATCAATACATACAAGTATCTACAGGGTTAAGGATATACCTGAAACTAGGCGGTTCAAGGACCGCTAAAATCGAACTTCCACCGCGACTTACCGTGCCCGCAATCGCCTAAGAGTTCATGCTATCCTACCAGCGCTACCCCTCGGACGGATTCTCGTTATATGGCCCCGTTGGCCGCAAGAATAACAAGCTCCTTGGTACTACGACACTCCCAAATGCGTCTACCACATCGACCACACCGAGGTAGGGTGATCGTGATCCGCCAACACCCCTACCTCGCGAACATTCAAACACGGGAGCCCCGACCGCTTCCTGAATATCCTGGGTCCCAAGGCTGCGGAGGACCACTCGCAATGGCGAGGTACATAACTAGTCTCGCCGAGGCGGTCCGCTCAAAGTCGCCAAAATATCCGCCGTCTTGGCCTTCTTCTGTGAAAGCCGTCCACCTGCCGATCTCGCGCCTCGCACCCAAGTGCATGAGCTCGAATGCGGCAATGTCCATGCCCTGAAGAGAAACACCGAACAACTCTCTGCTAGGTAATCATCGAGCCCTCAGAACATATCGGTGCACTCGATCCTCCATACTAGCTACTAATGCGGAACATACCGCCAATGAGTCGAACTCACATTGTACTCCCGAATCAGACGCTGCTCGCTCAACATCAAAAATCTGTTACCCGAGCCCTCCTCATTTGTGAGGCAAGAAATGTGCCGAAGGCCCCCAAAACTCGCCCCAAACGGCCGGAAGTGCATGCTCTCCCGAAAGCTCCCACGAAGTCAAACCAATCGATCGCGGTATCACGCACCGATGCGAACCAAATGTCACGCACTCGGTCTCAAGCCTTGATCACCCGCATGATCTCTCAGAATCGACGGATGAACTCGCGGATCATCCTCCGCCTCGACCAGTAAAACTCAAAGCGGCTACAACTAAGGAAATCCCGTAGCCTCAAACTGCTCGCCTCTGTGCACTACAGTCTGCCAGGCTGAATCGAATCGCCGGCCCACTTATCTCATATTCGCCACAACCTCGCCAATAATCGCCATCTCTGTGACCCATCTCCCGCCTGCATCGTGGGACCTGAGGCTCAGTATCAGAGTCTCAGCAGCCCATCGCTGCGCTCTAAACTCGCTGGCCGGGCGGCGTCGCAAAACTCGCCGTCAAGCACTACTCAGTATCGACCGGCTCGCGCTCGCATTCTCGAATCCCACTAGCAGCCTCTACGCTTTGCCCTTCGGCCCCGGTTGCCTTTCGCAGAGGCATAATCGTAAAAACGAAACACGTCGAGGGGTCCAACTTACAACACGCCTCTAAGGCACGATCTCGTAATGAAGAATGGAAACCAATCCTAAATGTCCTATAGCCTCACGATTATAGATGTGGTGCACAACACACCGATAATCAAGACTCTACTAGACACGATCGTAGACACTTTCCGAGGACTAATCGCTCGATACCACTTTGTCACGCCCGAATCGGCCCGTGGATCGTGCCTTACCCCGGCACCCTAGTGATACAACATCGAGAAAACCAGCGGAAAATAAAACACGAGTCATGAAACAAGAGATATAATAAATAAACAGCAACCAAAACAGTTTTTCAAGATATACATAAAAACCCGAACAGTTATCCATTTTACAAACCCCGCCACAACAAAGCATGCACTCTAAGATTTACAACAACTATGACGGACAGGCTCCGCCATACCCCGAATGTACAAGAACCTACAACTCGTGGAAACATACCAAAGATAAGCCTCAAGGAACGGAGCTTTCCAACACGCTGAAATGAGATCCTAAGAGCGGGATCCACGACCGATGTACTCTACTGCAGATGAACGCAGCTCAAGGAGGTCGATAACAGTACCAAGTATGTGAAATCACAACATCAGAATGAAATCATAATAGCTTAAAAGCGAGAGACATGTATGATAACCAAAATACAAGACGCAACATAAAAGGCCAAGTCGTGGACTCACGCCTCAAAGTCACCACTCAAATATAACTATGGGTCTCACGCCCACAACATCCATCATGTTCGCATCACGGCCGCATGCCCGAATCGTCAGACGGTGTAGACATGTCCATGATGCAACAATAAGAACAATGCCGCATGGCCACATGCCCCCGGAATACAGCAGCGGTGTAGACATGCCCATGTAACCTCAATAACAATATACTGGTGGTCAACCGCCGCATGGCCACATGCCCGGAATATCAGACGGTGTAGACACGCCCATGTTGCAAGAATAACCATATATCGGTAATCAACCCGCCGCGTGGCCGCATGCCCCGAATATCGTGACGGTGTAGACATGTCCATGTGACATCAACAACAAGACAAGAATCAAAATGGAAACATACCCGTGGAATTCTCCATCACCGCCAAAGACGTCCAAGTAAGTTCTCAACAAGTCAACCTACTCTATCGAGACGCGGTAACGTAAATACCACACTTGCACAACAAAGGCTATCATCACAAGCATAGGCAAGTTTCACAACAACAAGCATAGGCAAGTTTCACAACAACAAGCAAAGGCAAGTTTCACAACAACCAAGAAAGGCAAGTTTCACAATAACAAGTAAAGGCAAGTTTCACAACAACTCAAAGTACTTTCATTTTATGCCAAAGTCGGTTTTTAACCCCAAAGTACTACATACGTTAAGTTCTTTTAAAAGAGATCCATTACTTTTATAAAAGTCACCCGATACAGTAGTATTAGAATGACCAACCCACATTCCCTTTTCAAAATCAAGTAACAACATTCTTTTCCTAAGTTCGGTTGCCTAGTTTCAATTACTCAAGCTTCTCATTTTCAAATGGTTTCATAGTTTCCAACTTAATCACTTGATTCCTTTTAGAACAATTGAGTAATATATGTCTCACGCGAGAGTAGGTTATTCTTGTTTACAACATTCTTATTACAAAGACCATGATCTAGAAAATGTATATCATTTTGTCTCATCTTAGTTTCTATGCGGATGAAGGTTTCTACTGGTTTTAATACAATTCATCATTATTCAATACATTTTCCTTTATTAACGCCGCAGTGGTCCGTCGATACACATTCTCGATTTCCAAATCAAGAAACATTATCCCTTTAAATAAAACCAAGTACTCATTACTCACGAATGAGGTTTCACACAAACATTCACATTAAAACAAATAAGTTAAGTCTCTTATCTTATAAGATCAAGTCTCTTAACTTCTAACATCAAGAAACCATTTTCTTTACCTCTCTAAGACATTATACCTAACTCCCATAAAACTAGTATAACTCTTTTAAAACCTTTTAAAACCAAGTGTTACTCTCCTTCCAAAACGATTTATAAATCTTTTGAAATACATCAAGTTCTTTATTATAACTAGCCAGTTATAATTCACATCAATTACCTTTTAAAACCACAAAGTATTTTCTTACCTACATAAAGCTGTTATAACCAACTTCCCATAAAGTCGTTATAACACTTTATGTTTTAAGAACAATCAAACACAGTTAACACATGACGCTCACCGCACTACATAGTTCACACATATCATGCTAGAAGAGATAGGAAGAGGTTCACATACCTCGCGACGATTATCGACAATAAGCAAAAAGCTCCAAGTACTACAACCTTGCTAGCCCTTTCCACTCCTCGAGTAGAATACGCTACTCTTAGTACTTTCACCTATAAAGGTCACAAACGTCTATTAACCCCAAAACACAAGTTTCTATCTTTCTACAGAAAATTCCAAAGACTCCCCGCAACAAACAGCGTAAATCTCCTCCTTTATCGAGGTCGGCTACCAAGCCAACCAGGGGGGGGTTAACACGTCTAACCGACGCTGCATAATTCTACTACACAAGTAATGCTACATAAGTCTCAGAATACACCCTAGGTAATTACGATTCGCTTCTTCTTTATTATCCTTCTATGTGATTACTGTTCAATTCTTTATTCTTCAGGCTTAAGTCAAAAGACATTGCCACAATACTAAGTTCAGTTCTATATATAGTATACAACAACTATATATTCAACACTTATGTAATTTCCAATTACAATAGAAGGACAGTAGTGTTTACCTCGATAAGCCCAAAATTATCCAAGTATAAAGTCGATCCTGAGCAACGCTTAGCTCCTACTCCGAGCGCTCCAAACAACCCTTAGAAGTTCTAACCAACTTCTACTTACAACTTCAACAACGGGTGAAGATTTCCTTAGGTTTCGTTTTGTGGCTAAAGGAAGTATAATCGTATTTTCTGGGCTTTTGTATAAGTGTAACCTTGGGAATACTACAAGGTATTTGGGCCAAGGTATTTGGACATTACAACAATACTAGGAGAGTATTTCTATACCACAACAAGGGGTATTATACGAAAACAACTAGGCTAGGGGGGGGGGTACCCCACGGCTAGACACCACAAAGGGGGAGGGGGGAGGCTCTCGGCCAAAGGCCTTAACCAAGGGGAGGGGTGTTGGACGATTTCAAGGTTGAGGGGGAGGGAGAGATTTTTAACACTTAGAACAATTTTGGATGAAGAAGTTCATCAACATGGAGGGGTATTTATAGGTGAAGAAATGGCCAACCAATGGCCAAGATTCTTCCAAGTGTATAGCAAGTGTAAGGTCAAGATCAAGCCATGTGTTTGTGGGTCCCACTTGCTCATCAACTACACAAAAATATCCTACCTAACCCTTGACCAAAATTGGGCAACAAAAACGTGCCAAGAATGGCCATTTCGCCGTCCCTTTGCTTCCAATGTGAGGGTGACACATGTCACCCTCCCGTTGGTCCAAAATGTTTCGTCTCTCGTAAAAATCCGCAAAAATTATAAATGACATAGCCGGAATTTTCCCAACAAAAGCTGTGGAAACGTTTCGTCGAAAAACGACTCTAATCGGGTGTTGTGTACAAATTTCGAAACTTGCCTAACTTAAGGCTCAAATTTTCTACGCACGTCCTCACGCATATACTCAAAATACGGGTATAACACGCCTTGATAGAGGAGGAGATTTATGTGGTTACTGGAGGAGGTGCTGCCGAATTTTCCGTAGAATAATGACCTTGTGCTTTGAATTGTTCTACGAATAGATCTAGAGGTTGATAGACGTTTTGTGGCCTTTATAGGTTGAAGTACTACGAGTAGCGTATTCTACTTGAAGGGTGGAAAAGGCTAGCAGGTTATATTGAGCATTTTGCTAATTGTCGATAATCGTCGCGAGGTATGTGAACCTCTTCCTATCTTTTCTTGCATGATTGTTGTGAACTATGTAGTACGGTGAGACGTCGTGCTAAAACGAATTTGGTTGGTTTAAAACATAAAGTGTTATAACGGCTTTATGGGAAGTTTGTTATAACAACTTTATGTAGGTAAAGAAATGGTCTGTGGTTTTTAAAAGATAAGAGACTTGACTTATAAATGACTTGATGTGAAATATTAAGGACTTGGTTTGTGTTAAAAAGTTGTGAAACCGCATTTATGAGAAATGGGTAATTGGGTTTTAAAAAGGAATAAGTTATATTGATTTCGGAAATGAGAATAAGTATCGAACAAACCACTGCAGCGTTAATAAAGGAAAATGTATTGACAAATAATTAATTATATTAAAACCAGTAGAAACCTCCATCTGCATAGAAGCTAAGATAAGACAAAATTGTATTACATTTCCTAGATCATGGTTGCTTTAATAAGATCATTAATAACAAGTATTGATTTTTCTTAAATTCCAAAGTAAGGAACTTGTTTTCTAAAAGAAAAGAGACTTGAGGAAATTAAAGTGTTTTGGTTTTAAAGAAAGACATGGTTTTGTCTTAAAATGGTTTAAAAGGAAGTCATGGTTTTGTCTTAAGTTGGTTTATTCGAAAAGAAGATATGGAAATTGTTTTGGTTTACTTAAAAAGATAGTTACTCTATTTTGATACTACGGGTATCGTGTGACTTTTTGTGAAAGAAATGGATCTTTTAAAGAGTTAAAATACGTAGTACCTTGGGGTTAAAATCCGGATTTGTTGTAATAAAATGAAAGTCTATGAGTATGTTGAACTTGCCTATGCTTGTGGTGATAGACTTTGTTGTGCAAATGTTGTATTTACGTACCGCGTCTCGCCGAGGTCGACTATCTGGTTGATTGATGGACATACTGACACGATGGGTGGCCCACGAGTATGCTTCCATTATTATTGTTATCTTGTTATTTCCTTTTGGACATACTGACACGATGGGTGGCCCACGGGTATGCTTCAATTAGGAGTGTTATCTTGTTATTTGCTTTGGACATACTGACACGATGGGTGGCCCACGAGTATGCTTCCATTATGATTGTTATCTTGTTATTTCCTTTGGACATACTGACACGATGGGTGGCCCACGAGTATGCTTCCATTAGGATGGTTTCATGGCCATGCTTATACCGATGTAAGATGCCGGGGCATGCGGCCGTTGTGCGGGTTAAATTCCCGGGTTATATTTGAGTGATGACTTTACGGGCGTGAGTCCCTGACTTGACATGACTGCTTACATATTGTGTATCGTAGTTTGGTTATCATATATGTCTCCTGTTTTATATAGACTATTATGATTTCATTTATCAGATTTTCGCCACATACTCAGACTGTTGATCGACCTCCTTCGGGCCGCGTCATGCCGCAGTGAGGTACACGATTGTTGATCCTCGCTCATAGGATCACAGTTCAGCGTTTTGGGAAGCTCCGTTTCTCCGGAGGCTTATCTTTTGGTATGATTCCCTGAGATTGTAGGTACTTGTACATTCAGGGGTATGGCGGGGCCCTGTCCCGTCATAGTTGTTATAACAATTCTTAGAGGTTTGTAGTACTGTTGTGGGCAGAGTTTGTAAAGGATGTAACTGTTCAAGTTTTTATTTATATATACAGAAAGGTAATTGTTTTGGTTAGCCTGTTTTCTTATTTCACTGTTTATCTTTTATGAGTTTTTATTTCCGCTGATTTTCTCTGATGTTGTATCACTAGGGTGCCCGGGGTAAGGCACCAGTCGCGTGCCCGAGGTCGGGTCGTGACAAAAGTGGTATCAGAGCAGTTAATCCTCGGAAAGTGTCTACAGACCGTATCTTGTAGAGTCTTGATTATCGGCGTATTGTGCACCACACCTATAATCAAGAGGCTGCAGGATATTTAGGATTGGTTTCCATTCTTCTAACTCTGAGATCGTGCCTTAGAGCTGTGTTATAAGTTGGACTCCATCTGGAGTATTCGTTTGTGCTAGTTATGCCTCTGCGCAAGGCAACCAGGGCCCAGAGGGGCAGGGCAGCAGAGGTAGCTACTAGTGGAACACAGAGGAGTGTGAGGGCACAGGCCCAGTCATCACCTGAGGTGATGCTTCATTCGGGGAGTTCTGCGACGCCGCTAGCCCCAGAAGAGTTTAGAGCAGCAGCAGTAGCTACAGAGACCACGATACCTGAGCCTCTAGTCCCACGACCAGGAACAGAGGATATGGTTACGAGGAGATGGCCCAGTTACTAGTTCGGCTTGTAGCGAGGCATGAGGATCGACGGGGGGCCGGTGGTACCGGTAATACACCCCAGAGCCGACGGTTTGAAACTTCGGGACTTTTTGGAGTTGCAGTCCACCAGAGTTCTATGGGTCGAGGACTGAGGATGATCCTCAGGAGTTTATACGGCGATTGTAGCGCATCGAGAGTGATCGAGGCCTCGAGACAGTCGGTGGTATTAGGTTCACATCGGCCGCGTGATCTGCCGATCGGTTTGATTCATGGAACCGCCCCGGGGGAGCATGCGCTCCACCTGGTTGGGACGAGTTCTCGAGGCATTTCTTACACTTCTTGCCCTCGCAGATGAGGAGAGCTCGGGCGGATAGATTTATGACGTTGAGGCGAAGCAGGCGACGGTTCGGAAATCTGATATCGAGTTTGACTCATTGGCTCGTTATGTCCCCTCTTTAGTGGCAGACATGGAGGATAGAGTGCACCGATATGTCACAGGACTTGACGATTATCTAGTAAAGGGTTGTAAAAGAGTAGCTCTTTAGTCAGGCATGGACATTGCCCGCGTACAGGCTTATGCGCAGCAGATTGAGGAACGTAGAGATCGACGGATTAACCAAGATCAGCAGAAGAGGGCCAGAAAAGCAGGGTCCTTTGGTAACTTTCGAGGCGGACCTTCTCAGCAGCAGACTGGTTATACGCCTCCGCCAGTACAGAGTGGTCCTCCGCTGCACTTGGGACGTTCGGGGTATTTAGGAGTTGGTCAGAACTCCAGGGTTTCTGGTTCACAGATTTACATAGGTTCTAGCCAGCCAGATTCAGTTTCCCCTCAGTGTTCACTATGTGGTAGACGTCATCCCGGGAAATGTCGTCTTTTTACTAATGCTTGTTTTACCAACGGCCGTCAGGGCCATGTGAGGAGAGAATGTCCTAGTAGGAGGGATACAGGTGGGATGACTTAGCCTACCAGGTCAGTTGCGGATTCAGTGGTTCGGAGAGGAAGGGGTGTTAGCCAGAGGAGGCCACCCCCACCTCGGTATGGCCGTTGTGGTAGGTGTTCTTATGGGGAGTGTCGTACTACTTCGATAGCTTGTTATGCTTGCGGCCAGCAGGGCCATTTTGCGAGAAATTATCCGACCAGAGGTGGCGCGGATGTTACGACTCAGCCTTCGGGATCAGTGGCTGGTTCATCACCTTCTGTAGTTATGCGCCCAACAGAGCAGAATTTGATTAGAGCGACAAAGGGAAAGTGAGGCAGTAGTTACAGAGATATCTTCAGCCCTTAAGAGACTTGTTTAGGTCGTTATGGTAGATACATGTGGAGTGCTATGTGCGGATAACATTGTGTTAGGTGTGGATTAGAAAACATGGGTAGTTGAAAAGGGTAAGTCTGGGGACGAGAAAATGGTGAGCCTTAGAATTTATAGCAGTTGGGACCTTGGATGCAAGGACGTCTTGAGTGGATGATTTTACGGTTGATCTTTGTCGGAGTGCATAGTATACGTGGAGTCTTGTGTGATAATTCCATGGGTAGTTTGAGATAAAGTGGTAGCTTTCATGACGTGAATTAGTAAGATTGTTCCGGATCGGGGAACGAGAGAGTTTGGCGCGATAGCGGGTCGGGTTGAGGCCAGATCGCGGGTCAACCCGCAGCCCGGAATGAGGTGGGGTCAGTTCGAGGTGGTCCCGCCAGGTGGTAGGATCACGAGGGTGCAAGGCCCAAGTTTAGGTAACCGTTGTACGAGTTCGTGGATGCGTTCGACCAGAATCGGATCGTGAAGGCCGGGAAGGGCCTTAAAGGAATTTGAGGCTAGTAAAATGACCAAGTTTGGAGGTAGTGACTCCAAGGTTTTGGAAACTGAAGCGATGACTGGAGTATGGTACGTGTACTAGAGAGAGTTCGGGTGTACGAGAAGGGTATGACGAGTAAGGAAAGGAGTGAACGTGTGTTAACAGAATAAAAGAGATCATTTTGTTGTGAAGTGAAGATGCGAAGGGAGTATCCTTTAGACCATAGGTGAAAGCTTTTGTGATGTTAGAGGTGATTCCTCGTTGGCTTGGATTGGAGTTTTGCGCATGTGTTATATTATGGCCAGGTGTGGCATAAGTGGTTTTGTAAGTATAGTAGTGAAGACTATACCAGCGCATGTATGTTTTGAGACTTAGAAGGAACATTCGGGACGAATGTTTCTAAGGGGGGAAGAATGTTACACCCCGTAGTTCCAGGGTATGTATATGAGGACGTACGTACGAGAATACGACATTAAAATTGGAAAGGAAGAAAGATGTGATTTTTCGACGGAAAAGTATCCGGATTTTGTGAAGAAAAAGGTTCGTTAATGGGAATTGGATTCCCATATTTGGTATTCGGACTTTTTAGAATATTTGAGAATTATGGAATTTTATTTCCGAAATTGGTCACGTGGGGCCCACGGGAGAATTTACGATTTTGTGGGGCCCACTTTATTTTCGGATTTTTGGCATTACGGATATTTTCGGAAGATGAGATATTTTGGACGAGTAGGGGGAGACACGTGTCACCCCCATGTGGCCATGTTGGCCGAATGGTTGGTGGACAAGTGTTTGGACGTTTTGGTGGACAAGTGGCAAGCCACTTGTCCCATTTTTGTGGTGGACACATGTCTCATTGTTGTGGTGGACACTTGGTTGGAAGACTCCACTCCCACATGGACCAAATCCTCACCATACACTTGCTTTGATCCTAGCCATTGATTTCTCTATAAATACCCCCCTTGTTGCAAGACTTTATTCATCCCTCACTTGAAATATTTTTCCAAGGCAAAAATTCCCCCTCCCTCCCTTTGTGGTTCTCGTCCAACACCCCCTCTTGTGAAAGAATTTCTTCAAGTATTGTTATAATCCCATATACCTTAGCCAAAAATCCCTTGTAGTATTCCAAAGTTATCTTTATACTAAGAGCCCGAAAATACTACTTTATTCCTTAGTCGCAAAATAAAACCCTAGAAAAATCTTCATAAGCTTAGATGAAGTGTTAAGAGAAGTTGTTTAGAAACCTCTAAGGGTTTCTTGGAGCGGGTTGGAGCGTAAGGAATTGGAGCTAAACGTTGCTCAGGATCGACTTATAAAACTTGGATAATTTTGGGCTTATCGAGGTAATTATCTTTATCCCCCTATTGTAATTGGAAATTACATGTTGTAGTAATGTATAGTTGAGTATACTATATATAGAATGAATATTGATAATAATTGAACTGTATTTACATTGGACTGTATTTACAGTAGACTTGTAGTATTATTGTGGGGCAGTGTTGTACACGTCCGGTTAGACGTGTAACCCCCTTGGAGTTGTTGGCTTGGTAGCGGGCCTTGATAGAGGAGGAGATTTATGTGGTTACGGTGGAGGAGGTGCTGCCGAATTTTCCGTAGAATAATGACCTTGTGCTTTGAATTGTTCTACGAATAGATCTAGAGGTTGATAGACGTTTTGTGGCCTTTATAGGTTGAAGTACTACGAGTAGCGTATTCTACTTGAAGGGTGGAAAAGGCTAGCAGGGTTATAGTACTTTGGAGCATTTTGCTAATTGTCGATAATCGTCGCGAGGTATGTGAACCTCTTCCTATCTTTTCTTGCATGATTGTTGTGAACTATGTAGTACGGTAGACGTACGTGTGCTAAACGAATTTTGTTGGTTTAAAACATAAAGTGTTATAACGGCTTTATGGGAAGTTTGTTATAACAACTTTATGTAGGTAAAGAAATGGTCTGTGGTTTTTAAAAGATAAGAGACTTGACTTATAAAAGACTTGATGTGAAATATTAAGGACTTGGTTTGTGTTAAAAAGTTGTGAAACCGCATTTATGAGAAATGGGTAATTGGGTTTTAAAACTAATAAGTACTATTGAATTACGAAATGAGAATAAGTATCGAACAAACCACTGCAGCGTTAATAAAGAAAAATGTATTGACAAATAATTAATCATATTAAAACCAGTAGAAACCTCCATCTGCATAGAAGCTAAGATAAGACAAAATTGTATTACATTTCCTAGATCATGGTTGCTTTAATAAGATCATTAATAACAAGTATTGATTTTTCTTAAATTCCAAAGTAAGGAACTTGTTTTCTAAAAGAAAAGAGACTTGAGGAAATTAAAGTGTTTTGGTTTTAAAGAAAGACATGGTTTTGTCTTAAAATGGTTTAAAAGGAAGTCATGGTTTTGTCTTAAGTTGGTTTATTCGAAAAGAAGATATGGAAATTGTTTTGGTTTACTTAAAAAGATAGTTACTCTATTTTGATACTACGGGGATCGTGTGACTTTTTGTGAAAGAAATGGATCTTTTAAAGAGTTAAAATACGTAGTACCTTGGGGTTAAAATCCGGATTTGTTGTAATAAAATGAAAGTCTATGAGTATGTTGAACTTGCCTATGCTTGGTGACAGCCTTTGTTGTGCAAGTGTTGTATTTACGCTACCGCTGCTCTCGCCGAGGGCCATTATCCGTTGATTGATGGACATACTGACACGATGGGTGGCCCACGAGTATGCTTCCATTATGATTGTTATCTTGATATTACCTTTTGGACATAATGACACGATGGTTGGCCCACTTGTATGCTTCAATTAGGAGTGTTATCTTGTTATTTGCTTTGGACATACTGACACGATGGGTGGCCCACGAGTATGCTTCCATTATAATTGTTATCTTGTTATTTCCTTTGGACATACTGACACGATGGGTGGCCCACGAGTATGATTCCATTAGGATGGTTCCATGGCCATGCATATACCGAGGTAAGATGTCGGGCACGCGTCATGCGAGTTAAATTCCCGGGTTATATTTGAGTGATGACTTTACGGGCGTGAGTCCCTGACTTGACATGACTGCTTACATATTGTGTATCGTAGTTTGGTTATCATATATGTCTCCTGTTTTATATAGACTATTATGATTTCATTTATCGATTTTCGGGCCACATACTGCACTGCCAGATCGACCTCCTTCGGCCGCTGCGTACGCCGCAGTAGGTACACCGATTGTTGATCCTCTCTCATGGATCACAGCTCATCGTTTGGGAAGCTCCGCTTTCTGAGGCTTATCTTTTGGTATGATTCCACGAGATTGTAGGTACTTGTACATTCAGAGGTATGGCGGGCCCCGTCCGTCATAGTTGTTATAAAAATTTAGAGGTCTGTAGAATCGTTGTGGCGGGGGTTTGTAAAGGATGTAACTGTTCAAGTTTTTATTTATATATACAGAAAGGTAACCGTTTTGGTTAGCCTGTTTTCATATTTCACTGTTTATCTTTTATGAGTTTTTGTTTCCGCTGATTCTCTCTGATGTTGTATCACTAGGGTGCCCGGGGTAAGGCACCAGTCGCGGGCCCGAGGTCGGGTCTTGACAAATATACATGAACACCAGGTCCCACCTGTGTCATAATAAAACCGTACGGGGTAAGTACGAAGGCATAGCCGACTACTAAAACCCACAGTACCAACAAGGTCATAAACTGTATCACGAGGTCTGTCTAGACCGCCACATGATCGGCCGCCACTCGCTCGCAGATCAAATGCGCGTCTAGTCCTGGAACTTCCCGCAGCTCCGCATAGGCCACTCACATAGGCCCGCATGAGGTATTCCCCGCATCGAGGGTAGCTACTCCCCGGCATCGTCCTGGACTCGCAGTCCGCATGGCCACATAGACCGCATGAGGTATAACCCCGCACACTAACACGAACTCGTAGCTCGCATAGGTCCCTGGACCCGCATGAGGTATTCTCGAATCATAGTCACACGCATCGCTGAGCTATACCCGCGTTGACGGCAGCTTAACCCCCGGTATCATGTCAAGAGGTGAGTGATATAATACTAACATAACAGCTTATCGTTAAACAACATAAGCACAACAAGGGAAACCCCTTTACACAAACATCACAAGACACTAACACACGTAGCATCCTAACATGTTTACTTATCAAGCCAACACGAAAGTATTACCAGGCTATCACAAACCAACATAGTCAAGTTATTCACACAAGGTACTTTCTACTTTATGTTAACAAGTTCGGGTTTTTATCCCCAAAGTACGTCATACATTAACTCTTTAAAAGATCCGTTTCTTTCACAAAAGTCACACAATACCCGTAGTATAAAAATAGAGTGACTATCTTTTCAAGTAAACAAAAACACTTCCCTTTGTAAAGATCAAGTAACAACATTATTTTCCAAACGTTCAAGTTTGCCTAATTTCAAATGCTCAAGTTTCTCATTTTCGAAAGGTTTCGTAGTTCATAGTTTTAATCACTTAATGATATAATTCTCCTTTAAAACCATTTGAGAAACTTATGCCTTATGTGTGAGTAGGTTATTCTTGTTTATAACAATCTTATTAAAGCAGCCATGATCTAGGAAATGTAATATCATTTTGTCTCATCTTAGCTTCTATGTAGATGGAGGTTTCTACTGGTTTTAATAATACTTTATTAGTCAAAACATTTCCCTTTATTAACGCTGCACTGGTTCGTTCGATACTTATTCTGATTTCCGAAATCAGTAAAACATTATTCCTTTTAAAAACCAAGTACTCATTACTCACGAATGAGGTTTCACACTTTTTAACAAAATTCATATTAATATAATTAAGTCAAGTCTCTTATCTTTTAAGATCAAGTCTCTTATCTTTTAAGATCAAGTCTCTTAACTTCTAAAATCAATAAACCATTCTTTTTATCTCTCTTAAGTCGTTATACCTAATTTCCCATAAATCTAGTATAACTCTTAAGCTTTTAAAACCAAGTATTACTCTTCTTTCAAAGAGGTTTCTTAATTCTTTTGAAATACTTCAAGATTCTTATTATTTAGACTCAAGTCAAAAGACATCGCAGTAAAAACCACGTTCAGTTAACACACGTACGTCTGCCGTACTATATATATACTTAAAATATCATGCTCAGGAGTATAGGAAGAATCACATACCTTCTCGGCGAAATCCACCTGCCAAGTCGAGTATGTCGCGCGCAGAGAAACAGCCTATAATAGTCACAGACATCTATCAAAGTCTAGACTATTCTGTAGGTCATTCTAAACAGAGGGTCCTCAATTCTACGGAAAGTCGGGCTGCACAACCCTACCCGGTGAGCTATATAAGTCTCATCGAAAACAAATTCTATGTAAGTACAGTCAGATAATCTTCTTTTATACCCTTCTAAGGTGTTACATTCAATTCTATTCTTAATAACCTCCTAAGTATTTATACTTATCTCAATACTTCTACAAGATGCATTCTCTAATTACAAAAGAGGTTAGGATTATTTACCTCGATAAGCCCAATAATATCCAAGTAAAAAGTCGATCCTGAGCGAGGTTTAGCTCCTAATCCAAAGCTCCAAGGCGCTCCAAGAATCCTTAGAAGTTTCCCACAACTTCTACTAAGTACTACGAAATTTGGGCTAGGTTAAATTGGGCATTATAACAATACTAGAAGGCAACTTTCCTACCAAGGGAGGGGGGGTAGGTTTCGGCTAGGCTAGAGGAAGGGCCTCGCCAAAACTTCACTCAAAGGGAGGGTGTTTGACGAATTGCTCACAAGGAGAGGAGGATTTTTCAAGACTTGAAAGCTTTAGTGGATGAAGAACTCTTCATCCCAAGAGGGGTATTTATAGGTCAAGACATGGCCAACCAATGGCCAAGATTTAGCCAAGTGCTAGGCAAGTGTAAGGTCAAGATTAGGGCAAGTGTACCTAGCCAACTTGCACACAAAATATCTATCCAACTTTATGACAAGGGTTGTCATCCAATCGGCCCTATTGCCGTGACAAGTCCACCAATGAGAGGGTGGAAAGTGTCGCCCTCTCATTGGTCCAAAGTGTTACGTCTCTCGGAAAAATCCGCAAAAATAAGAAATGACATAGCCGAATTTATCCTATGAAAGTCGTGGAAACGTTTCGTCGGAAAACCAATCGCTTTGTGAGTTGTGCCCAATAATTTTCGTCCAAGCCTAACTTTTAAGGCTAACCTTTTCACGTATTCCCTTACGCATACATACTCCGAAATACAGGTATAACGTGCTATGCCTTCATACTTACCTCAGACGGTTTTATTATGACACAGTGGGACTCGTGTTCATGTATTCCTTGGGTGTTTTTATATCATGGATCGGCGGTGAGGAAGGAATTCCACGCATGATTGATATTGTGGGCATGAGACCCATAGTTATATTTGAGTGATGACTTTAGGCGTGAGTCACGACTTGACATGATCGCATATATGGTGTATCGTAAATTGGTTATCATATATGTCTTCTGGTTATATAGACTATTATGAGTTCATTTACTGATTTTCAGGCCACATACTTGGTACTTGTTGTACTGACCTCCTTCGGGGGGCTGCGTTCATGCCGCAGGTAGAGGTACACCAGTTGTTGATCCTCGCTCATAGGGTCACAGTTCAACATTTTTGGGAAGTTCCGTGTCTCCGGAGGCTTATCTTTGGTATAGTCCCCTGTCGTTGTAGGTACTTACATTCAGGGGTATGGCGGGGCCCTGTCCTGTCATTGTTGTTATAACATTCTTAGAGGTCTGTAGTACTGTTGTGGGCAGGTTTGTAAAATGGATGTAACTGTTCAAGTTTTTATATATATGTATGCCGAAGGGCAACTTTTCTCAGATAAACTGTTTCTCACTTCATATTATTTCATGTCTTGTTTTATATTCCGCTGGTTACTCTGATGTATGTCTACTTGGGTGCCCGGGTAAGGCACCAGTCACGGGCCCGGGTTCGGGTCGTGACACTTCAGGTCTCTTAACTTTAGAAATCAAGTTTCTTAACTTAGAATATCAAGTCTCTTTAACTTTAAAAATAAAGTCTCTTAACTTTAAAAATAAAGTCTCTTAACCTTTTAAGAATTCAAGGTTCATGGTCTTAAAACTTCATAACGTAAACTCTTTAATATTAAGTAACATATACTTTTATGCATTGTGAATAGGTTATACTTGTTTATAACGATCTTAATAAAACAGCCATGATCTAGAAAATGTAATACAATTTTGTATTATCTTAGTTTCTATGCAGATGGAGAATTCTACTCATTTTAATATAATTGATTGTCGATACATTTTCTTTTATTAACGCTACAATGGCTTGTTCAATACTTATTCTCATTCGTGCAATAAATTAGCAAAGTCAACTCGACTCCAAATACTTCCTAACGACTCTTACCAACATCCCCCATAAGACTTGGTAAGAACTTAGGATAACTTAGACATAACTTTCACATAGAGTAAATCAACATACATACCTCTTAACTTCTAAGAGTAGAAGGAACCATGAAATAACACCACATGTATATTTCATACATAGAATCATGCCAAAAGGAGGAAGAGGTTCACATACCTCGCGACGATTATCGACAAGTAGCAAAATGCTCCAAAGTACTTCAACCTTGATAGTTATTCCATCCTTCAAGTAGAATACGCTACTCGTAGTACTTCAACCTATATTAATCATAACATGTCTATCAACTCCTCACTTTTTAACGTAGAATCATACTAAGTGTAAGGTCTTTTATTCTACGGAAAATCGGGCAGCACTTCCTTTGTTTCTACGTACTTTTCCACCTTTTTCAAGGCCCGAAAATCAATAACCAAACACCACATTTAAGGCCCAACAATTCAGCAAATACAAAGGGGATTACACGCCTAATAGTACGTGTAAAATTCTGCCCCACAATCAATATAAAACTGTCCATTCCTTAAGGCACATTCTCGGCAATAACACTATCCATAACAATATCAATTCTCTTTCAATTCCTTTTTCAATCCAAGTTGTTATTCCAATATGTTATATACATACTAACAATTACAACAACTATAAATCCTTTCTTCCTTAACATGCGACGATTGTAACTATCGACCAAATTGATTACAACATTAATGGCAAACTTGTCCATTTTCGGTTTTAACATGTCGACATGATCCAAATCTTTTCAAACTTCATTCTAAATACCACATGCTCATTTCTTAACTACTATAACATGTAATCTTCAATTACATTAAGAAGATGAAGATTTTACCTCAATAAGCCCTAATAATGTCCAAGCGTAAAAGTCGATCCTTTGCAACTTTTAGCTCCTATTCTTATGTTCAACCGCTCCAAGCACTCCTTAGAACCTCATGAAGAACTCCTCTTCAAGTTCCATCTTCAAAGTTGAAGAACACCTTAGGTTTTCGCCTTGCGACTAACGTAAACAAGTCATTTTTCTGGGATATTTCTATTGAGATATCCTTACAATACCCCTAGGGACCTTGGGTTAAAGTCTTGTGAATTATGGACAACAATTGAAAATTTGAGGATAAAGCCGAGAGCACCTAGAGCTTAGCACAAGGTTCTCTAATTTTTTTCTAAGTGTGGAGACAAGTCTTGCTACTAGTGTAGTATAAATAACACAATGAAGGGTCTAGATTTACACATTTGTGTGGCTTGGATGAAGAAAACTTAATATCAAGCCAAGTTGGCAAGTTGACTTAGTCAATAATCTCAAGCTTTGGCTTTGTCAAGACTTGATCATCTCCTTGGTCATTTGACCATTATGCCCTTGTCCATTTCGTCCAAGACCATATGGGGGGTGACACGTGTCACCCTCCCATTCGTCCATAAAATTTTGTAACCCTCGTGGGCCCCACAAAACGTAAAATTTCTCGGGTGGGCCCTACGTGACCAAATCCGTAAAATACATTCACAATGATAATAAATTCTATACGCCTCAAATAATGCATTTTGAGAATCTAATTCTCATCAACGAACATTTTTCCTTTCCGAAGTTCGGAAGATTTTCCTTCGGAAAAACAATTCTTTCTTTCATACCAATTTTCAAGTTTTGTGTTCTCGCGTCTATTCTCTTATTCATGTCCTGGAATTACGGGGTGTAACACTTCCCATAAAGACGTTATACTAAATTTATGCTTTAGACACTTTCATTCTTTTTATAACAAGAGACTTATACTTTCAAAAACCAAGTATCATATACTTTCAAAATACTTCAAGTCTCTTAACTTTAGAAATCAAGTTTCTTAACTTTAGAAACTGGGATATCTTTAACCTTTAAAACAAGTGAGTTAATTCTCTAACTCAACCAACTTGGACATTCTTAATACAAGTCAAGGATATCAAATGAAACTAAATTCGTTTAAATCTCGTACGTCTACCGTACTATACATTTACAACTACTCATGCTCAAGAGATAAGAAAGTTCCACATACCTCTTCGGTTCAATCCACTTGCTAAGTCCAATATGTCGTACGTAGTATGTCAACCTATAGTGACCATAATACGTCTATTAACCTCTAGCTTCAAACGTAGAATATTCTAAGTGTAAAGTCACCAAATTCTACGGAAAATCGGGCAGCACTTCCTTTGTTTCTACGTACTTTTCCACCTTTTTCAAGGCCCGAAAATCAATAACCAAATGCCACATTTAAGGCTCAACCATTCAGAAATTCAAAGGGAATTACACGCCTTAACAGGATGTGTAAAATTCTGCCCCACAATTTATACAAAACAGTCCAATAGTCAATGCCATTCTCGGCTAATATAAGCAACAATGCAAAGTCTATTCCAATTCTTTTTCAATCCATATTGTCGTTCTATCATGTTATATAGTCGCAACCAACTTTAACAACTATAATCTCCTCTTTATATAACATGCGACGACTAAAACTAATAACTAAATTGAATTACAATCTTAAAGGCAAATCATGCTAGTTTCGGATTTTAGGCTTCCAAAATTCCATAACACTTATCATAACATGAAATCTTCAATTACAATAGCAAGATGAAGATTTAAACCTCAAATAAGCCCAAATATTATCCGAGACTTCAAGTCGATCCTTAGCAACTTTTAGCTCCTCTTCTTATGTTCCAATCCGCTCCAAGCACTCCTTAGAAGCTCATAACCAACTTCTCTTCAATTTCCAACTTCAAAATTGAAGAACACCTTAGGTTTTCACCTTGCGACTAACGTGAAAACGTAGTTTTTTCCGGGATTTTTCTATTGAGATATCCTTGTAATACCCTTAGGAACCTTGGTTTAATGTATTGGGATTATTGAACCACAAACGAAAAACTTGTTCTTCCAATTGAGGCTCAAAGCCGAGAGCCTCCCTCAAGAACCATAATGTTTGTGAAATTTTCTAAGTGTTGAGAATTAGTCTTGCTACTAGTGTAATATATAACACATCTAAGGGCCAAGATTAATACACTTGAAGGGCTAGGATTGAGTCAAGAATGTCAAGCCAAGTTTGACCCTTGACTTGGTCCATTTTTAACAAGCTAATTTATGCTACACTAGCCATAAATTTCGTCCAAGATGATACATGTGGAGGGTGACACGTGTCGCCCTCCCATTGGTCCATAACATGTCATTTCCTGAAATTTCCGTAATTGGTCAAAATATCGGAAACCTCGTTGGCCCCACAAAAACGTAAAATATCTCGGGTGGCCCTACGTATCCAACTCTGAAAATAAAATTCCATAATTCTGATAAACTCTTAAAAGTCTGAATAACAATTTTGAGACCCAATTCTCATTAACAACCATTTCTCTTTTCCGAGGTTCGGAAGATTTTTACCTCGGAAAACAATTCTTTCTTTCGTTCAAATTTTTAAGTCTTGTGATCTCCCGTCTATTCTCTTATACATGTCTTGGAATTACGGGGTGTAACAAATACGCTCCAATGCACTTCAACTTTATCGGCTATTCCTCAAGCCAAGTAGAACATGCTATACGAAGTACTTCAACCTAAAATGACAATAACTCTTCTATCAACTTCAAGCTTACTAGTGTAAGACTTATACCAAATAATGGCCCTCTAATTCTACGGAAAATTGGGCGGAACTTCCTTTGTTTCTACGTACTTTTCCAAGGACCGAATTCATCAACCAACAAGCCACATTTAAGGGCATAACCAACAGTTAACCAAAGGGGATTACACGCCTAACTTGACGTGTAAAATTCTGCCCCACAATCACATTAAAACAGTCCATAATAATAGTCCATAAATAAACAACATTAAAGGTACAATGTGAAGCCTTTAACACCCTTACTCTTTAGGACTTTCATTAACCATTTATCCACATTAAACATACATGTTGGTGGCTGATTTTCCAGCAGTTTTTGTCACGACCCGAACCCGGACCCGTGACTGGTGCCTTACCCGGGCACCCAAGTAGACATACATCAGAGTAATCAGTGGAAAATAAAACACAACATGAAACAATGTAAACGAGACACGCTTTATTCGAGAAAAGTTGCCTTCGGCATAAATATATATAAAACACGAACACGAACGATACATCCTTTTACAAACTCGCCACAACAAGATTACAGATGTCACGACCAACCGGGCCGTGGATAGTGCCTTACCCCGGGCACCCTAGTGATACAACATCAGAGTAATCAGCGGAACATAAGACAATAACATGAAATAACAAGAAGTACAAAACAATAGTCTGAGAAAACTTGCCTTGCGGCATATATATATAAATCAATTTAAAACCGAACAGTTACATCCCATTACAACTCTGCCCACAACAGTACTACAGACCTCTAAGAATGATACGACAACAATGGCGGGACAGGGCCCCGCCATACCCCTGAATGTAAATACCTACAACTACAGGGGACTATACCACTGATAAGCCTCCGGAGAAACGGGGCTTCCCATACGCTGAACTGTGACCCTGAGAGCTAGGATCAACGACTGGTGTACCTCAACCTGCGGCATGAACGCAGCCCAAGGCGAGGTCAAGACAACAGTACCAAGTATGTGAAATGAAAAAATATCAGTAAATGAAATCATAGTAGTCTATATAAAGCAGAGACATGTATGATAACCAAACTACGATTCACAATAAATAGCAAATATGTCAAGTCAGGGACTCACGCCCTCAAGTCATCACTCAAATATAACAATGGGTCTCACGCCCACAACATCAATCATGCCCGTGGCATACCTTCTGCACTGCCGGCAGTCTATGATATAATCACACCAAGAAGTACACATGAACACCAGGTCCCACCTGTGTCATCATAAAAAACCGTACGGGGTAAGTACGAAGGCATAGCCGACTACTAAAACCCACCGTACAAACAAGGTCGTAAACTGTATCATGAGATCTGTCTAGACCGTCACATGATCAAAGCTGGCCACTCGTCCGCAGTATCTAATGCGCGCGTTCAGCCTCGAACTTCTCATAGCCGCATGGGCCACCCGATGGCCCGCATGAGGTATGCCCCGCATCGAGGGTAGCTACTCCCCAGCCGCCCCGACTCGCCGTCCCGCACGGCCACAAAGACCGCATGACCACAAGCGGCCACAAACTAACTCGAACTCGTAGCTCCGCATAGGCCATACTGACTGCATAAGGTATTCTCGAATCATAGGTCACTAGACCCGCTCGAGTCTACCCGCGACGGAGGCGCTTAACCTCGGAAACAAGTCAAGGTGAGTGGTATAATACCAACATAACGGCTGATCGTTAAACAACTTTAAGCGCAATGAGGAAAACCCCTTTACACAAAACATCACAAGATACTAACACACGTAGCATCCTAGCATGTTTACTTATCAAATCAACAAGAAAGTATTACAAGGCTATCACAAACCAACACAATCAAGTTATACACATAAGGTACATTCTAATATATGATTAACAAGATCGGGTTTTTATCCCCAAAGTACTTCATACATTAACTCTTTAAAAGATACGTTACTTTCACAAAAACCACACAATACCCGTAGTATATGAAAATAGAGTGATTATCTTTTGAAGTAAATCAAAACACTTACCTTTGTAAAATCAAGTAACAACATTATTTTCCAAACGTCCAAGTTTGCCTAATTTCAAATGTTCACGTTTCTTATTTTAGAAAGGTTTCGTAGTTCATAGTCTTATTCATTTAAGAATATAATTCTCTTTTAAACCATCTGAGAAACATAAGCCTTATATGTGAGTAGGATATTCTTGTTTATAACAATCTTATTACAGCAGCCATGATCTAGGAAATATCATTTTGTCTCATCTTAGCTTCTATGCAGATGGAAGTTTCTACTGGTTTTAATAATACTTAATCTGTCAAAACATTTCCTTTTATTAACGCTGCAGTGGTTTGTCGATACACATTCTGATTTCCGAACTCAGTAAAACATTCTTAAGCCGTTATACCTAACTTCCCATAAAGCTAGTATAACTCTTAAGTTTTCAAAAACTAAGTATTACTCTTCTTTCAAAATGATTCAAAAATCTTTTGAAATACTTCAAGTTCTTTATTATCACATAACCAGCCAGTTATAGTTCAAATCAGTTACCTTTTAAAAACCATAAGTATTTTCTTACATACATAAAGCTGTTATAACCAACTTCCCATAAAGCCGTTATAACACTTTATGTTTTAGACCAATCAAATACATTTAACACATGTACGTCTACCGTACTACATAGTTACACACATATCATGCTAGAAGAGATAGGAAGAGGTTCACATACCTCGCGACGATTATCGACTAATAACAAAACGCTCCAAGTACCTCAAACCGCCGGCCACTCCTTAAGCCAAGTAGATCGCGCCACGCATAGTACTTCCACCTATAAGGCCACAAGGCGCTTATTAACATTTAGGTCTCTTCGTAGAACATTCTCTGAGAAAATTGGCAGACTCCCCCGCCATGGCGTAAATCTCCTCCTCTATCGGGGCCGGCTACCAAGCCAACCAGGGGGGGGTTATACGTCTAATCCGGACGTGCACAATTCTACCTCACAGAAAAGCTACACAAGTCTACTGTAATACAGTCCTATGTAATTACAGTTCAGTACTCTTCTTTACATTCAGGCTTAAGTCGCAAGACATTGCCGCACAACTATGTTCCATTCTATATATAGTATACTTTAACTATATATTCAACAACATGTAATTTCCAATTACAACAGAAGGTCAAAAGTGTTTACCTCGATAAGCCCAAAATTATCCAAGTATAAAGTCGATCACGGCAACGTTTAGCTCGACTCGTGCGCTCGACCGCTCCAAACCACCCTTAGAAGTTCTAACCAACTTCTACTTAATACTCCAACTAACTATGGAGATTTTTCCTTAGGGTTTCGGTTTTGTGACTGAAGGGAAGTATAATAGTATTTCTGGGCTTTTCGTATAAGTATAACCTTGGAATACTACAAGGTATAAGGCTAAGGTAATTTGGGTATAGTAATAATACTTTTGAGAGTATTTCTACCAAGAGGGGGGGTATTTATATGAGACAACACCACAAGGGGTGTATACCCTCGGCCTACCCCACTAGGGGTTACTCTCGGCCGAGGGGGCTCTCGGCGAGGGGCCTCACCAAAGGGGAGGGGGTGTTGGGCGAACACCACAAGAGGGGAAGGGATTTTAGACTTAGCACAATTTTTGGATGAAGAAGTTCATCAAAGGGAGGGTATTTATAGGTCAAGCCATGGCTAACCAATGGCCAAGATCAAGCCAAGTGTGGTGCAAGTGTAGGGCAAGATCATGCCAAGTGCACCTTATCCATCTACCACAAAATATCCTACCTACTTGACAAAAATGTCAAGGAAAATCGTCGAGGGCGCCCAATTTCCGCCAATGAGAGGGTGCCAAGTGGCGCCCTCTTGTTGGTCCAACACGTTTCGACTCTCGGAAAAATCCGCAAAAATTAGAAATGACATAGCCGGAATTTACCCTACGCGAGTTGTGTAAAACGTTTCGTCGAAAAACGACTCTAACCGGGTGTTGTGCACAAAAATAATTTCGGCCAAGCACTTTAAGGCACAAACTTTTCTACGTACGTCCTTACGTACATACTCTGGAAATACGGGGTATAACATTCTCCTCCCTTAGAAACATTCGTCGAATGTTCCTTCTAAGTCGCCACCCAACCGTGCGCCAGTATAGTCGTCACTACTATACTTACTCGAACAATCTGCCCTGGCGCCACAACACTGCGCAAAATACTTACATCCAAGTCCACGAGAAAACACCTCTAACATCACAACGCTCCCATCCAAGGGTCTAAAATATAATTCCTTCGCACTTTCTCCATACAAAAGAAATGGTCACATCTCTGCTCGCAATACATGCTCGCTTCTCCCTTTACTCGTCGTGATACCACTTTTGTCACTTTGCCGCGAGGTTCTAGTGTCACTCCGGCGACTTAACAAATGGTACCGGGCTGCATGCGATCCCTGAGGCTGTCGTACACTCGAACTCTTACCACATTTCTGATACTGCTTCAGTTTCCAAAACTCGGGGTTACTATCTCTAACGTGGTCATCATTAATCGGGAACACTGATGGATCTCGATACTTTCCCGATCATAACAATACGAAAGATCGGACATCCGCCTCCTAAGTCGGACGGCAAATGCTAACATATAGGCAACCGGCCTATTCTTCACATGAACTCAAAAGGGCCCAAGTAACTCGGGCTAAGTTCCTCTGTTTTCCAAAACTCGTCACCCAACCGGGGTGGTACTTTCAAGAAGACCGACCGTCAACCTGAACTCTAAGCGTCGTCGCCGATTATCCGCACGATTTCTCTGAGCTTCCAGAACCTCTTCTAGACAAGCTTTACCCTATCCACAGTCTGCTAGAACAAGCTGAACCAACTATCCGAATCTTGCCAACATCGAACCAATCGACCGGCGACTACATCCGCCTCACAAGGCTTCATAAGGCGACATCCGAACACCGAAATGGTAGCTTAAACACTCCTCCACAGGAGACAACAATCCTCACAACTACCCCGAAATCCACACGCCCGGCGAACGCGAATCGGTCGAGACTCACTGAGTTCTTAACCCGCTTGGTAAAACTTCGGAAACAAAAACAGCGTACCACTGGCTCCATGCATCATAAGGTGAAGGTAGGCACCGTGCAGCCTTACAACCTTTACGATAAATCAACACCGCCGAGTAAACGGTCTTTGCTAGAAGACAAGGCGGTGACCTCCTCCGGCCCGACTGCGGTCGAACGATCCACGAACTCGTCTGTTTGGTTAACTAAACTTGGGCCTAACACCCTCATAACCCTAACCCAGCGGGACCACCACAAACCGACCCCACCATACAGGCCGCGGGTTGACCCGCAACGTGGCCTCAACCCGACCCGGCAACGCGCAAGACACTAGCTCCCCGAACCGGAAAACTCTCACTAATCACGTTACGAAAACCTAGCGGTCTTCTTAGCTCAACTACCCTCTTTCATACCACACTACTCAGGGACTTATCCCACAACCATAGCTCACGTGCACTATGCACTCCTATAAGGGTCAAACATAAACATACGTCTTTTACTCGAGATGGCCTTACCTCTAAGGTCTCTACGTATAAAACTCTAAGGCTTACACCTTCTCTATCCCCCAAATCTTACTTGGTTAACTAACCATGATTTCCTAATCACAATTTACACCATGCTATCTGAACATAACACTTAAGGTATACTCACCTTATCACATATACCAAACTCTAGAGGGTTAAAGATCTATCTGTATTTACTGCTTCACTCCCCTTAGTCGTTCTAATCAAACCTGCCCCGTAGGGCGCATAGCTAAAGAAGATGACGAACTACCCACCGATCCTGAAGGCTAAGTCCTCCTACAAGGACACTCTTTCGACATCAGACTCTGACGGTCGTAGGTACAACAAGTACCAACTAAAAGACGATATTCCCCGGGATGACGTGCATTTGCTGTGAATACTGGGGAACATCAATTTGGCCGGAACCTACGTGTAGCTGTGAACCGGAAGCTCTGGAGCTCTGACCAACTCCTGCATACCCCGAACGTCCTGAACCCCGTGGAGGACCTCTATGCACTGGTGGATGTGCAAATCTAATCTGCTGGTGAGGTGACTCGCCTCGAAAGTTACCAAAGGACCTTCCGCTCCGCCTCTTCGTCGCCGTTAACCCGTCGATCTCTACGTTTCTTGGCTCGCCGCGACAAGCCCGCATACGAGCCATGCTCAAGCTTAATCGAAGAATTACTCGCGCAACCCTTTCTAAGATATTCATCAAGACTCGCGGTACATCGGTATACTCTGGTAGCCAAATCCATAGCTAATGTGAGGTTGTCTCTTCGCAATCTATATTCTCTGTTTCGGCCGTGGGCGAAGGTTCAAATGTCATGGCCGTAGTAGGATCGCTGCGCCAGTGCTAAACTCTCTTTGGTGGTGACGTAGCATAACTCCCGAACGAAGCACCTAACTCGGGTGATGGTTGGGCTGTGCCTCGTAACCCTCTGCTACTCTCGCAGCTCCTTTGCCTTGCCCTCCCAGGCGGGTTTGCCTCTGGCGGAGGCATAACGGTAAGGGAAAGAAATACGTGAGAGGGTCCAACTTACAACACAGCTCTAAGGCACGATCTCAGAGTGAGAAGAATAGAAACCAATCCTAAATATCCTATAGCCTCCTGATTATTGGTGTGGTGCACAACACACCGATAATCAAGACTCTACTGGATACGGTCTGTAGACACTTTCCGAGGATTAACTGCTCTGATACCACTTTTTGTCACGACCCGAACCTGGGCCCGTGACTGGTGCCTTACCCCGGGCACCCTAGTGATACAACATCAGAGTAATCAGCGGAACATAAGGCGATAACATGAAATAACAAGTATGAAACAATAGTCTAAGAAAACTTGTCTTGCGGCATATATATATAAATCAATTTAAAACCGAACAGTTACATCCCATTACAACTCTGCGCCTGTGATACTACTGGACCTCACAGAATGATACGACAACAATGGCGGGACGGGCCGCCATACCACGAATGTAAATACCTACAACTACGAGGACTATACGCTGATAAGCCTCCGGAGAACGGGGCTTCCCATACGCTGAATCGTGACCACGAGAGCTAGGATCAACGATCGGCGGTGTACCTCAACTGCGGAATGAAGCAGCCCCGAAGGAGGTCGATCTGCAGTACAGTATGTGGCGAAAAAAATACTGTAAATGAAATCATAGTAGTCTATATAAAGCAGGAGACATGTATTGTTACACCCCGTATTTTCAAGACATGTTTTAAGAACGTACGTAAGAACTCACAAGTGTTAAGATTTGAGACTTGTAAAATTTATCGGAATTATGGATTTGTCGGAAAACGAATTATTGTGACGAATGGGAGGGCGACACGTGTCACCCCCCTTAAGTGAGCCTTGGACGAATTTGAACTTGGACACAAGGGTCATTTGACCCTTGTTAGGAAGACTAATCCTGCAAGTAGTAAAGCTTGACAATGTTGACTTGGTCAATGGGACCACTTGTTGATATTTACTAATACTTCATCCAAACCTCACATTTGTGCTAATCCCAACCCTCCATGTCCCTTTATTATACTACTTGTAGCAAGAGAGAGCCAACACTTAGCCACATTTCACAAGAATTTGAAGAACTAGAGCAAGAAGCTCTCGGGTTCTACATGAGAAAGAAAGAAAAAATTTCAATTGTTGTCCAATAATTCCCCCACTTTAAACCAAGGCTCATGAGTGTTATGTAAGTGTATCTCAATAGAAAAATCCCGGAAAAAGAGAGTTTTCGTATTAGTCGCAAAGTGAAAACCTAGTGGCTTTCTAGGTTTTGGATTGGAAGTTTGAAGGAAAGTTGTTGGTATGGTTCTAAGGGTCTCAAAAAACGGATTGAAGTGTCTTGGAGAGGTTCTAAACTACTAAGGAGCGACTTCGGATTTGGAATTGGATTAAGGATCGTTAAGGTATAATCTTGTCTTTTAAGGTGTTACAAGACTATTTATTTATTTATTTATTTTGTTGTTGTTGTTAGCTTTACATGTTGATAGCATGAAGTTGGTATGTTGAAGTTTATAAGTATTATGGATTTCTTGTAGCTTAATCTGGAATGTTGTGCAAGCCACTTGAAAGTTAGATTACAATTTTAGTCGTTATGTAGAATCGTCGCATGTTGACCTACTTGAGGATTGTAGTAGTTGTAATCAAATGCGACTTGATATCATGTTATGCTACCAATTTGGATTGAAATGTAAATTTGATAAGAATTGGTATGGTTGAACTCAAGGTGGCCGAATTTGGACTACTTTCTAAATTGTGAGCCAATTGGGGCTGTTTAGTTATTCATTTGTATTGGACTACCTTCTATATTGTTGTGAGCCAATTGGGGCTGTTTGGTTATTGTATACGACCTTGAAAAAGGTGGCAAGTGAGTAGAAACAAAGGAGGTGCTGTCCGATTTTCCATAGAATTTAGTGACTTAGCACCTAGGATATTCTATGTTTGAAATAAGAGGTTAATGGACGTATGGTGACCATTATAGGTTGAAGTACTTTGGAGCATTTTGCTACTTGTCGACAATCGTCGCGAGGTATGTGAACCTCTTCTTTCTTTGGCATGATCCTACGTATGAAATATCCATGTGATAACATTTTAAGATTCCTTCTACTCTTAGAAGTTAAGAAGTATCCACATTGTTGACTCTAAATTAAGTATGTTAAATTGTCCTAAGTCCTTACCAAGCCTTATGGGAGATATTGGTAAGAATGGTTAGGAAATTATGAGATTTGATTTCAAGCTATGTATCTTGATTTATTTAAAGTAAGTATGTAAGTTGATTTTTATGTTTGAAAATGACTTGAATTTATATGTGAAAAGGGGATTGGTTTTAAAAGTGTAGATGACATGATTTTACAAGTATAAGTAAATGGACTTTAAAGAATGTATGTTATGAAGTTTTAAGACTATGAACTTTGATTTTCTTTAAAGGATTATGAAACTTTATTTTTCAAGTTATGGGACTTGATTTCTAAAGTATAAGCGACATGATTTGAAAGAGTGTATGCTACGAGGTGTTAAGGCTATAAGCCTTGATTTTATAAGTGGAAATGACTTAATTTTACAAAGTATGGCTTCTTAATTTAGTTCAAAAGTTAAGAAGATGGCTTCCAAAAGAGTATGTGACTTGAGCTTTAAAAAAGAAAGGAGTTCTATGATTCTTTTTAAGTATGTATGTATGTAGTATTTTTTGATCTAGTTTTCCTAATGTTGTAAGAATAAGAGTGTCTTAAGTTCTCAAAAATGAAAGGTTGTTATAATAGCTTTATGGGAAGTTGTTATGACGACTTAAGAAGAAGTGAAAAGATGGTTTAAAAATGTTATGTAAGGAAAATCACACCGAGCCTACAAATAGGCGGATTACGTTATGAAATACAAGGCCCGGGTGGGCGGATTATGTTATATGATTCCACAATGCACGAGGCCCACAGCGGGCGGATTATGTTATATGATTCCACGATGCACCGAGCCTCACAGCGGGCGGATTATGTTATATGATTCCACGACACCGAGCCTCGCGGGGCGGATTATGTTATATGATTCCACAAGACACCGAGCGGGCGGATTATGTTATATGATTCCACAAGATGCAAGGCCCGGGCGGGCGGATTATGTTATATGATTCCACGATACACCGAGCCCCAGGCGGGCGGATTATGTTATATGATTCCACGATAACCGAGCCCCACGGCGGGCGAATTATGTTATATGATTCCGAATACACCGAGCCCAGCGGGCGGGCGGATTATGTCACATGATTCATCAAGACACCGTGTCCATAAATGGGCGGATTATGTTATGTAAGATATGTAAGTTATGTGAAAAAGACTGGATTAAACTCTTAAGTATGTATGTAAGAATATGTTGTTAAATCTTATTGAAAGAAGGAAAGGAATGATTAATATATGATTGATTTCAGGAGTTAAAAGGACATTCTTTTACACAGATATGATTTGGTTATTGCATTTTATTTACATTTCCATACTAAATTTTTGTTATGACCCGCCGGGCTGCGTTCATGCCCGCAGTGATAGGTACAGGTTGGTGATCCTTGCTTTTAGGATCTCTGTTCGATTTTGGAAAGAAGCTCGCTTTCACTCGGAGGCTTATCTTTTGATACGGTTTCACGATGTGGTAGACTTATGTACATTCGTGGGTATGGTAGGGCCCTGTCCCGCCGATTTTAATTCTTAAGTGCAGTAGTCACATTTGTGGGTCGGTTTGTAAAAAGAAAGGGATGTAGCTTCTTTGTTGTTATGTATATGTATATGTGTCGGAAGGTAGCCTTATCGGCTAACTCGTGGTTTAATTTCTCGTTATTTTATTTTATAAGTTTCATGTATGTTCATTGCTATTTCTCGATGTATACGAACAGGGTGCCTGGGTAGGGCACGATCGCGAGCTTGGTCGGGTCGTGACAAAAGTGGTATCGAAGCGATTAGTCCTCGGAAAGTGTCTACAGACCGTGTCTAGTAGAGTCTTGATTATCGGTGTGTTGTGCACCATATCTATAATCAGGAGGCTACAGGACATTTAGGATTGGTTTCCATTCTTCTCACTTTGAGATCGTGCGATAGAGCTGTGTTGTTAGGGTCGTCTCTCCCTAACGAGTTATGTTGATTGCATTCTGAGAAAGGCGATGACCAGGAAAGACTATGCAGATTTCGTATCCAGGTTGGTAATGATTGTAGTATAGTTGGTATTGTGACATACATCTATACGGAGTTATGTATGAGGGTCAGACGCGTGTTGCCTAGAATGATGTTAGATTTCCAGGAATTGGTAAAGATTAACTAGATACCGGGAAGGTATGGAATAGTTAATGAATTCTCGCCAAGATCTTATGTTTTATTTGAGATAATTGGGAAAGGATGAGCTGTCTGATAGGGTAGTGAACCCTTAAGAAGCCATGTTAAGGAACCTAACGAAATGTCATGTTAATAGATTAAGCTGCGTAGTAGGCTTAAGAGAATTGTACGAATGAGGTCCGTATAGCGTAAGTAATGGTTGTTGTGATCGAGACAACATGGTTTTGGTTTTATGAGAAGTTTTTTGTACCCGTTTACTGGGGGACTGGTAAGGTAGGCTTGGAGCGTGAAAATTTGCGAGCCTAAGAATATTGATTACTGCCGAGACCTTAGGTATGTAAGGCTTTCTCTGGCAATAAGATTTTAAGTCAGACCAAGGATAAGAGTTAAGTGCGATGCTGAGTCGGGTTGAGGACACATTGCAGGTCTCCCATGGCCTGAAATGGAGTGGGATCAGTTGGTAGTAGTTTCGCCACGTGGCGAGTCGCGGTGCAAGGCCAAGTCTAGTTAATTGTTTTATGGGTTCGTGGACGCGTTCCACCTAACCAGTCGTGGCAGGAAATGGTCGTATATTGTCTTATAGAGTGACTCCAAAGATTAGAGGCCAGAATTGGAATGGAAGTTATGTATGTATGCTAGAAAGAGTAGGAAGTACGAAAAGATAACCTCTTTTTGGCTTATGATGGACAGATATGCGTGTGCGAGGTATTAGGGCCATGTGTGGCATTGTTGGTATGTCGGGGTGGTGAAAGGAAACTATGTCGCTAATTATAAGTTTGACTCCGAAAGAACATTCGAGGACGAATGTTTCTAAGGGGGGAAGAATGTTACACCCCGTATTTTCAAGACATGTTTTAAGAACGTACGTAAGAACTCACAAGTGTTATGATTTGAGACTTGTAAAATTTATCGGAATTATGGATTTGTCGGAAAACGAATTATTGTGACGAATGGGAGGGCGACACGTGTCACCCCCCTTAAGTGAGCCTTGGACGAATTTGAACTTGGACACAAGGGTCATTTGACCCTTGTTAGGAAGACTAATCTTGCAAGTAGTAAAGCTTGACAATGTTGACTTGGTCAATGGGACCACTTGTTGATATTTACTAATACTTCATCCAAACCTCACATTTGTGCTATTCCCAACCCTCCATGTCCCTTTATTATACTACTTGTAGCAAGAGAGAGCCAACACTTAGCCACATTTCACAAGAATTTGAAGAACTAGAGCAAGAAGCTCTCGGGTTCTACATGAGAAAGAAAGAAAAAATTTCAATTATTGTCCAATAATTCCCCCACTTTAAACCAAGGCTCATGAGTGTTATGTAAGTGTATCTCAATAGAAAAATCCCGGAAAAAGAGAGTTTTCGTATTAGTCGCAAAGTGAAAACCTAGTGGCTTTCTAGGTTTTGGATTGGAAGTTTGAAGGAAAGTTGTTGGTATGGTTCTAAGGGTCTCAACAAACGGATTGAAGTGTCTTGGAGAGGTTCTAAACTACTAAGGAGTGACTTCGGATTTGGAATTGGATTAAGGATCGTTAAGGTATAATCTTGTCTTTTAAGGTGTTACAAGACTATTTATTTATTTATTTTGTTGTTGTTGTTAGCTTTACATGTTGATAGCATGAAGTTGGTATGTTGAAGTTTATAAGTATTATGGATTGCTTGTAGCTTAATCTGGAATGTTGTGCAAGCCACTTGAAAGTTAGATTACAATTTTAGTCGTTATGTAGAATCGTCGCATGTTGACCTACTTGAGGATTGTAGTAGTTGTAATCAAATGCGACTTGATATCATGTTATGCTACCAATTTGGATTGAAATGTAAATTTGATAAGAATTGGTATGGTTGAACTCAAGGTGGCCGAATTTGGACTACTTTCTAAATTGTGAGCCAATTGGGGCTGTTTAGTTATTCATTTGTATTGGACTACCTTCTATATTGTTGTGAGCCAATTGGGGCTGTTTGGTTATTGTATACGACCTTGAAAAAGGTGGCAAGTGAGTAGAAACAAAGGAGGTGTTGTCCGATTTTCCGTAGAATTTAGTGACTTAGCACCTAGGATATTCTACGTTTGAAATAAGAGGTTAATGGACGTATGGTGACCATTATAGGTTGAAGTACTTTGGAGCATTTTGCTACTTGTCGACAATCGTCGCGAGGTATGTGAACCTCTTCTTTCTTTGGCATGATCCTACGTATGAAATATCCATGTGATAACATTTTAAGATTCCTTCTACTCTTAGAAGTTAAGAAGTATCCACATTGTTGACTCTAAATTAAGTATGTTAAATTGTCCTAAGTCCTTACCAAGCCTTATGGGAGATATTGGTAAGAATGGTTAGGAAATTATGAGATTTGATTTCAAGCTATGTATCTTGATTTATTTAAAGTAAGTATGTAAGTTGATTTTTATGTTTGAAAATGACTTGAATTTATATGTGAAAAGGGGATTGGTTTTAAAAGTGTAGATGACATGATTTTACAAGTATAAGTAAATGGACTTTAAAGAATGTATGTTATGAAGTTTTAAGACTATGAACTTTGATTTTCTTTAAAGGATTATGAAACTTTATTTTTTAAGTTATGGGACTTGATTTCTAAAGTATAAGCGACATGATTTGAAAGAGTGTATGCTACGAGGTGTTAAGGCTATAAGCCTTGATTTTATAAGTGGAAATGACTTAATTTTACAAAGTATGGCTTCTTAATTTAGTTCAAAAGTTAAGAAGATGACTTCCAAAAGAGTATGTGACTTGAGCTTTAAAAAAGAAAGGAGTTCTATGATTCTTTTTAAGTATGTATGTATGTAGTATTTTTGGATCTAGTTTTCCTAATGTTGTAAGAATAAGAGTGTCTTAAGTTCTCAAAAATGAAAGGTTGTTATAATAGCTTTATGGGAAGTTGTTATGACGACTTAAGAAGAAGTGAAAAGATGGTTTAAAAATGTTATGTAAGGAAAATCACACCGAGCCTACAAATAGGCCGGATTACGTTATGAAATACACCGAGCCCCACAGGCGGGCCGGATTATGTTATATGATTCCACGATGCAAGGCCCTTGGGCGGGCGGATTATGTTATATGATTCCACGATGCAAGAGCCTGCGGCGGGCGGATTATGTTATATGATTCCACGATGCACCGAGCCTCACGGCGGGCGGATTATGTTATATGATTCCACAATGCACCGAGCCCCGGGCGGGCGGATTATGTTATATGATTCCACAAGACACCGAGCCCGGGCGGGCGGATTATGTTATATGATTCCACAAGACAAGGCCCCGGGCGGGCGGATTATGTTATATGATTCCACAAGACACCGAGCCCAGCGGGCGGGCGGATTATGTTATATGATTCGAGAATACAAGGCCGGGCGGGCGGATTATGTCACATGATTCATGACATCGTGTCCATAAAATGGGCGGATTATGTTATGTAAGATATGTAAGTTATGTGAAAAAGACCGATTAAACTCTTAAGTATGTATGTAAGAATATGTTGTTAAATCTTATTGAAAGAAGGAAAGGAACGATTAATATATGATTGATTTCAGGAGTTAAAAGGACATTCTTTTACACATATATGATTTGGTTATTGCATTTTATTTCTGTTCCATACTAAATTTTTGTTATCGACCCGCCGGGCTGCGTTCATGCCGCAGTGATAGGTACAGGTTGGTGATCCTTGCTTTTAGGATCTCTGTTGATTTTGGAAAGAAGCTCCTTTCACTCGGAGGCTTATCTTTTAGTACGGTTTCCACGATGTGGTAGACTTATGTACATTCGGGGTATGGTGAGCCACTGTCCGCGCAATTTTAATTCTTAAGTGCTGTAGTCACGTATTTGTGGGTCGGTTTGTAAAAAGAAAGGGATGTAGCTATTGTTGTTATGTATATGTATATGTGTCGGGAAGGTAGCCTTATCGGCTAACTTTGTGGTTTAATTTCGTTATTTTATTTTATAAGTTTCATGTATGTTCATTGCTATTTCTACGATGTATACGAGCAGGGTGCGGGTAGGGCACGATCGCGAGCAGGTCGGGTCGTGACATGTATTGTCACGACGTTCGGGGCCGTGGCTAATCGTGCTGCAAAGCACCCAAGTAGTCATACATCGAGTAATCAGAAATATAAAGCAAGACATGAAGCAGTTTATAAAATAGAACACGCTTTAAGTGAGAAAACATCGCCTTTGGCATATATATAAAAACATTGTTTAGCGATTACATCCGATCTTTGTAAACAGACTACTGCACCTCTAAGGAAATATACAACTATGGCGGGACGGGCCGCCATACCACGATGCATAAAACTATCTACAAGGGGAGATCATACCCAAAGTAGAGCCTCGGAAAGGATGGAGCTCACGACACCAACGTAGAGATCCTAGGAATGTGGATCTAGCACTGCTTGCCGCCTTACTGCGGCATGAACGCAGCCCGAAGGAGTCGATAACAGTACCAAGTATGTGAAACTATAAAGAATCTGGAATAAAATCAAAGTATTTAAAACCTTTTCACAAATACAATCGATTCAATTGCATAGTGTCACATCACAAACAACAACGATAATAGGAAAAGCGAATGCAGTCTATTCTAGGCGCGAATGATCGGCAAGGCCAATCGCCCATAGTATCATTCTGCGTGCCTAGTCCTCGACTTCCGCAGCCGCATAGGTCACACAGACCGCATGAGGTATTCCCGCGTCGGGGCAGTGACCGGCATCCGCCTAGGCTCCGCGGCCCGCATAGCCTCAAACGCGTAGTCTCGGCAGACGCGTAGGGAATCCCGCGTCGGGCTAAACACCGGAATGATCAATCCGGAGCATACCGCTGCTCGCATAGTCTCACAGACCGCATAGGCGTATAGACCCGCATCGAGGCAAGCCCTGTATAACGATCGAGGGTAGGTGATACAATAACAAGACAGCGGACTTACGGTTAGCAACGTAAGCGGCAATTCAAGACACTAACCTGGTAGCATCATAATATGTCTACTTATCACACAAATCTTACTACACTTAATGAAATCAATACAAGGCTTTTATAAACAAACAAGTAAACAGTTCCTTTTTATCTTTGTTATACCTAACTTCCCATAAAGCTAGTATAACTCTTAAGCTTTTGTTTTAAAAACCAAATATTTATCTTCCGTTAAAAATGATCGATATTCTTTTGAAATGTTTTGATTCTTTGTTATTCAGCTTAAGCGTGAGGCATTCGTAAGTATTATTCGATTAACACGTATGCGTCTAGTACTATATATTGTAAAATATCATGCTTTTAGGAAGAATCACATACCTTACCGTGAAAACCACCTTGAGTTGAATATGTCGCGCGTGAGTCGACCTATAATAGTCACAGATATCTATCAAAGACTACTCGAAGGTCATTCTAAGCAGAGGTTCATAATTCTACGGTAAGTCAGGCAAAACTTCCCTGCACAGTGAGCTATATAAGTCTCTGTGAAAGCAGTCCTATGTAAATCTGATTTGATTATTCTTCTAAGTATTTATACTTATTGTTATTCTACAACAGTAAGTATTCTCTAATTCAAAAGAGGGTTAGGATTAGTTACCTCGGTAAGCCCAATAATATCCTAGAAAAAGTCGCGCCTGAGCAAGGTTTTGCTCACAAGTTGTATGCTCGAGGAAACCTTAGAAGTTCTTCACAACTTCTACTAAGTACTAAGGTGTTTGGGCTAGGGTATTTTGGGCATTATAACAAAACAAGAAGACAACTTTTCTACCAAGGGAGGGGGTAGGTTTGGCTAGGCTAGGGGTGGGGTAGCCTCGGCCAAGCTTCTCGAGGAGGGGGTGTTGGACGAATTGCTACAAAGGGAGAGGAAGGATTTTTAGACTTGAAAGCTTTTGTGGATGAAGAACTCTTCATCTCAGAGAGGTATTTATAGCTCAAGCCTTGCCAACCAAAGGCCAAGATGAAGACAAGTGCAAGGCAAGTGTAAGGCCAAGATCAAGCCAAGTGCACCTAACCCCTACTCCAAAACACTCCACAAAACACTCCACAAAACATGGCACAAAACAAGGCCTAAGCAAGGAACCAATCGGCCAGGCAACACCCTCTTGGGCCTAATCGTCCAAAGCCACCCCACTTGCTTCCAATGTGCGGGTGACACATGTCACCCTCCCGTTGGTCGAAAATGGTTCGTCTCTCGGAAAAATCCGCAAAAATAAGAAATGGCATAGCCGGAATTTACTCTACGAAAGATGTGGAAACGTTTCGTCGGAAAACGATTCTTTTAGTGAGTTGTGTACAAAAGAAAACGTCCAAGGCTAACTAAGGCCAAACTTTTTGTACGTATTCCCTTACGTAAATACTCTGGAATTACTGGTATTACATTCTCCCCTCAGAAACATTCGTCCCGAATGTTCCTTCTCAAACGATTAACGATAAGATTCTTCATAACTTATACAGTTTGCAAATGGCACACTCGGCCACAAAACAACACTTTGGCATAAACGATAACGAAAATTTACAAGTAGGAAAGTGAATTACCTGGAGGTGTGGGGAATAGGTGAGGATACTTCGCCTCATGTCCTCCTCGGCTTCCCGTCATCTCCTCTCGAGCTCGTTCGCCAAAAGACTTTGTGGAAGCCACGTCCGCCGTCAGACGCCTTAACTGACGATCGACTATCGCTATGGGAATCTCCTCATACGATAACCCCTGGTCACTGGACATCAATCGGGTGTACCAGATGGATCCCGATACATCTCCTCGGCATAGATCGTGAAAAACCGGATGCACCGCCTCCGGATCGGACGGCAGATCAACTCATAGGCAACCTTGCCTACCTGCGGACAATGAAACGGCCCGATGTACCTAGGGCTGAGTTTCCCCTTCTTCCCAAATCTCATCACACCGCCGTGGGTGGCACGCTAGGAAAACCCAATCATGAACCTCGAACTCAAGATCGGCGACGATGATCTGCATCGACTTACGCGACTACGAGATGTCAATAGCCGCTCGGATAAGCTTCACCTTATCCGCGCCTCTGCGCAAATCTGGTCCCACTTTGCACCTCGCCCACATCGAACCAACCTATAGGCGACCGCACTTCCTCATACAAGGCCTCATGGCGCCATCTCGAATCTGGAGTGGTAGCTATTATTATATGAAACTCAACTAGAGGCAAATGATCCTCCCAACTACCACTGAAGTCAATAACACGGGCTCGCAAAGATATCCTCGAGAGTGCGGATAGTGCGCTCTGCTGTCCGTGCATGCGTGGATGAAATGCGATGCTCGTGCTCACTGCGTCCTAAACCCCTGCGGAAGGACCTCCGGAAGTTAGCGTAACCGGGCTCCTGCATGCGATATGATCGAAGTAGGGACTCCATGCGGTCGGCGATCTCTCGGATGTAAAGTTCGCATAATCCTCGGTAGAAAAAGTCGTCGGACGGAAGAAAGTGGGCTGATTTCGCCACTGTCGACGATAACCCATATAGAATCATGTCTCCTGCGAGTGCGAGGTAATCTGTGATGAAGTCCATGTTGATTACCTCCCACTTCCGGTCGGGATCTCAATCGTCAGAACAAACCACGGGCCTGCGGTGCTCTACCTTCACTGCCGACAACACGGGCACCGAGCTACGAACTCGCAACGTCTCTCTTCAAGCCATCCCACCAATACGGATCTAAGGTCGTGGTACATCTTGGTCGACCCGGATGGATAGAAACGCTTGCGTGTGCTTCCCGAACACTGCGAAGTCACGAAACATCCGGAACACACGCGATCGCCCTCAAACCTTAGCACCCATGGTGCTACCTCAAGGACCCTTGCGCCTCACGAAGAGTCGTATCACGATATCGAATCAAAGTGGATCCTCGGCGTTGCCTCTTCACCTCGCCGGCGATGGAAGACTGGCAACCTCACGAACTCTAACCCCATCGCTATCGGAATCAATCAAGCGGACACCAAGGCTCGCTAACTGATGCAAATCACGAACCATGTCCCTCCTCTCTAGCTGCAAATGTGATAGGCTCCCCATCGACCTACGACTAAGAGCATCTGCCACAACATTGGCCTTCCCCGGGTGGTACAGGATATCAACATCGTAATCCTTAAGCAACTCTAACCACCGTCTCTGTCGTAAGTTCAGCTCCTGCGGTGAAGATATCTGGAGGCTCTTGTGGTGCTGTATAAATATCCACGTGAACCCGTACAACTAGTGCCTCTAGATATTCAAAGCGTGAATTACGGCTGCCTACTCCAAATCATGGGTGGGGTAGTTCCTCTCGTGTTTCTTCAGCTGTCGTGATGCTTATGCTATAACCCTGCCATGCTGCATCAACACACATCCCAACCCGATGCGGCGCGTCACAATACGACATAGCAAATGCGGACCTGCGGAAGAGTAAGAACGGGCGTCGTCAATCTCTCGCAAGAATCGGAAACCCCGCCACAAGCATCGATCCACGGAACTTGGCCGCCACGAGTCGGCTAGTCAATGGTGCGAAGATAGAAGCAAACTTCTCCACGAACGCCGATAATATCCTGCAAGGCCCGAGCTGCGAACCTCTGCCGGAGTAGTAGGTCAGGCCAAGTCTGTGCCTCGATCTTGGCGTATCAACTCGAATGCCATCGGCCCAAACAATATGCCCAAGAAACGCCATCAAGTCAACAAAACTCACATTTGGAAAACTTGGCGTACAATCGCTGGTCTGGAAGCTGCCGGCCTGATCGCCAAATGCTCGCGTGCTCTGCTACGGCGAGAATAAACCAAGATATCATCAATGAACACTATCACAAGCGTGTCCAAAATGGTTTGAACACTCGGTTCATCAAATCCATGAATCCGCGGAGCATTGGTCAACCCAAAAGACATGACCACTGAACTCATAATGCGTCACGGGTCGGAATGCGATCTAGGGACATCCACCTCTCGACTCGCACTGATGATAGCGATCGCGGTCAATCTTGGAGAAACATCTCGCACCACTGCGGTCGAACAAATCATCAATCACGGGAAGGGTATCATTCTTAATGGTCACCTTGTTGGTGCTGTAATCAACACATGCGCGGCGTCGTCCTTCTTCTTCACGAACAATCGGGCGCTCCCGGGGAGAAACATGGGCCTAATGAAGCCGCCTCTAGCAAATCCCTAAGCCGATCCTTCAACTCTCTCAACTCGGCGGTGCCATTACGTATGGCGGAATGGAAATAAGCAAGTATCCGCAACACATCTATACAAAACTCGATCTCCTCTGCGGAGGATACGGAGGTCATCCGAAACACGCGTCGGGAACTTCGACTCTGGGCGGTGAAAATCTGGTACGCAGCCTTGATTATCAAACACGAACGAGATGATAGATATACCTTCGCCATCTTCCTAGCCTTGAGGTAGGAAATAAACCTACCACCGGCGATACCGTGCTCCTCCCACTCAACAACCGGCTCGCCGGAAGCGGAACTGCATTACTCTCTCTGCGGTCTACATTGGCGTAGCAAAGCTAGCCAATCCATCCCCATAATCACGTCGAAGTCAATCATCTCCAACTCTATCAAGTCGGCTGGGTCCGACGTAAATGGTCACAGGACAAGCTCTATATACCCGAGCTACCACCGAATCACCATCGCGTAGCTACCTCGAAAGGGTCTATGGACTCGTGCTCTATCCCTATCCTACTAGCAACAAGGGAGATATAGGGCAGTAGAACCGGATCTATCAAAGCATACACATCAAACCTGAGCGATAAGGTACTGTGGCGACATCGGTGAGGCCTCCGATCTGTCTTTGGACAAAGCATATATGCGGTTCTGAGGACCGCTAGAACTGGGACCTGCGCCACGACCTCTGCCGTGACCCGCTGATCCATGTACCTTGCCTCGGGCGAGTAAGCTGTCGGGATGAAGCGGCAATGACCAGCATCGGGCCCTAGTACCAGCGCCGCTCCCGGTCGGACAAACTCTCGCGAAATGACCCTGCTGGCCACAAGTATAGCAGGCTCCCGGAGTACAGCTCCCAGAATGGTATCTGCCACAACGAGCGAACCTCGAGCGGTTAGCACCGCGCTACCTCGAAATCCGAAGTCCCAGGGCCGACCGCCCCGATCGCTCTGGCTGCTTGAAAATGAGGTAGGAGCGCTCTGCGTGGTGGTGCAAATCGACTTCTGGCGCCGCCACTCGAGGACCACCAAAGAACCGGCCGTCTTGGCCTTCTTGCTCGCGATATCGCTCTACCCGTGGTCTACGCTCCTCACATCCCGGTCATGAGCTGCATACGGGTTATGTCCATGCTCGTGAAGGACACACGCACAAGACTTCGGCCATGTAATCATCTAGCCCAGTGACATAGCGATGCACCACATCCTCCATCTCGCTACGGTGCGGGGACATATCGAGCCAAAGAATCAAACTCGACATTGTACTCCTCAGCATGCGTCCTCCTGTCTCAAGAACAATAATCTATCATTTCGTGCCCTCGCCATCTGCGGAGGCGAAGTGTGTGAGAAAAGCCTCAAAACTCATCCCATACGCGGAGGTGCATGCTCTCCGGAAAGCTCCCATGAATCAAACCAATCATTGCGGTATCACGCGGCCGTCGAACCGAATGTCACAAACTCGGTCTGAAGCCACGATCACCCGCATAATCCTCTGCGGTGACGGATGAACTCCTGCGGATCATCTTCCGCCTCGACCCGTAAAACTCGGAGGCTACAACTAAGAAATCCGTAGTCTCAAACTATTCGCCTCGGGTGCACTACGGTGCGAGCTGAGCCGGAGGCTGAATCGCCGCGTCCAGCCTCTCTCGTGTCGGGCCTGACTTTAGCCAAAAGGTGGGCCATCTCTTGTACCCTAACTCCTCCGCCCAGGTGTGGGACGGGAGGTGGGAGTGCGAGGTCTCTTTGAAATTTGGCGGTGTCATAGAACTCGCCGTCTCGGTATAGGCGGGCACGAGCCCTCGTGACTCTGCGTGTCTGCTAGCGCCTCCTCATTGCCTTGCCTTACGGGCCGGGTTGCCTTGCGTGGAGGCATAATCATTCTGAGAAAGGAATACGTTAGAGGGGTCCAACCTATAACACAGCTCTAAAGCACGATCTCAGAATGAGAAGAATGGAAACCAATCCTAAATATCCTATAGCCTCTTGATTATTGGTGTGGTGCACAACACACCGATAATCAAGACTCTAGATCTGATGCGTAGACACTTCCAGGATTAATCGCTCGATACCACTTTTGTCACGACCCGTTCGGGGCGTGGTTGGTGCCTCAGGGGCACCCAGTAGTCATACATCGAGTAATCGGGAAATATAAAGCAAGACATGAAACAGTTTATAAAATAGAACACAGTTTAAGTGAGAAAACACGCCTTTGGCATATATATAAAAACATGGTTTAGCGATTACATCCGAATCTTGTACAACAGGACTACAGACCTCTGAAATATACAACTATGGCGGGACGGGGCCCGCCATACCCCGATCGCACAAAACTATCTACAACAGGGAGATCATACCCAAAAGTAGAGCCTCCGGAAAGGATGGAGCTCCTGACACCAACGTAGAGATCCTAGGAATGTGGATCTAGCACCTGCTTGCCCTTACCTGCGGCATGAACGCAGCCCCCCGAAGGAGGTCAGTACAACAGGTACCAAGTATGTGAAACTATAAAGAACTGGAATAAAATCAAAGTATTTAAAACCTTTTCACAAATACAATCAGTTCAATTGCACATAGTGTCACATCACAAACAACAACAGTAATAGGAAAACTGTAACAGGTCTATTCTAGGCCGCGAATGATCGAAGCAAGGCCAATCGCCCATAGTATCATTCTGCGTGCCTAGTCTGACTTCCGCGACCGCATAGGTCACACGCGGACCGCGTGAGGTATTCCGCGACGGGGCAGCTACCGGCATCCGCCTAGGCTCCGCAGCCGCATAGCCTCAAAAGACGCGTAGTCTCAGCAGACCGCATAGAATCCCCGCGTCGGGCTAAACACCGGAATGATCAATCCCGAGCATACCGTTGCTCGCATAGTCTCGCAGACCGCATAGGCGTATAGACCGCATCGAGGGCAAGCCACCGGTATAACGATCGAGGGTAGGTGATACAATAACGATACAGCGGACTTAGGTTAGCAACGTAAGCAAGCAATTCAAGACACTAACCTGTAGCATCATAATATGTCTACTTATCACACAAATCTTACTACACTTAATGTAAATCAATACAAGGCTTTTATAAACAAACAAGTAAGTTCCTTTTATCTTCTTAAGTTGTTATACCTAACTTCCCATAAAGCTAGTATAACTCTTAAGCTTTTGTTTTAAAAACCAAATATTTATCTTCATTAAAAATGATTCAATATTCTTTTGAAATGTTTTCATTCTTTGTTATTCAGCTTAAGCGTGAGGCATTGCCGTAAGTATTATTCGATTAACACGTACGCGTCACCGTACTATATATTGTAAAATATCATGCTTTTAGGAAGAATCACATACCTTCTCAGTGAAAACCACCGCGAGTTGAATATGTCGCGCAGAGTCACTATAATAGTCACAGATATCTATCAAAGACTACTCAAGGTCATTCTAAACAGAGGGTTCATAATTCTACGGTAAGTCAGGCAAAGACTTCCCTACAGTGAGCTATATAAGTCTCATGTGAAAACAATCCTATGTAAGTAAATGCAGTTTGATTATTCTTCTAAGTATTTATACTTATTCTTATTCTACAACAAAAGTATTCTCTAATTCAAAAGAGGGTTAGGATTAGTTACCTCGGTAAGCCCAATAATATCCTAGAAAAGTCGCTGAGCAAGGTTTTGCTCCTAAGTTGTATGCTCCAAGGAAACGTTAGAAGTTCTTAAAAACTTCTACTATGTACTATGGTTTTTGGGCTAGGTTTTTTTGGGCATTATAACAAAACAAGACGGCAACTTTTCTACCATGGGTGGGGGGGTAGGTTTCGGCTAGGCTCGGGGGTGGGGTAGCCTCGGCCAAGCTTCTCAAGGGGCGGGGGGGTGTTGGACGAAGTGGCACAAAGGGAGAGGAAGGATTTTTAGACTTGGAAAGCTTTTGTGGATGAAGAACTCTTCATCTCAAGAGGGTATTTATAGCTCAAGCCTTGTGACCAAGGCCAAGATGAAGACAAGTGCAAGGCAAGTGTAAGGCCAAGATCAAGCCAAGTGCACCCTAACCCCTACTCCACAAAACACTCCACAAAACACTCCACAAAACATGGCACAAAACAAGGCCTAAGCAAGGAACCAATCGGCCAAGGCCACACCCTCTTGGGCCTTGATCGTCCAAAGCCACCCCACTTGCTTCAATGTGAGGTGACACATGTCACCCTCCCGTTGGTCCAAAATGTTTCGTCTCTCGGAAAAATCCGCAAAAATAAGAAATGGCATAGCGGAATTTACTCTACGAAAGCGTGGAAACGTTTCGTGGAAAGCGATTCTTTTAGTGAGTTGTGTACAAAAGAAAACGTCCAAGGCTAACTAAGGCCAAACTTTTATGCGTATTCCTTACGCACATACTGCGGAATTACGGGTATTACATGTATGATAACCAACTACGATTCACAATAAATAGCGGTCATGTCGTCGTGGACTCACACTCAAGTCATCACTCAAATATAACAATGGGTCTCACGCCACAACATCAATCATGCGTGTGGCATACGTTACCTGCATCGGCGATCATGATATAATCACACCAAGAAGTACACATGAACACCAGTCCCACTGTGTCATCATAAAACCGTGCGGGGTAAATACGAAGGCATAGCCGACTACTAAAACCACCGTACAAATAAGGTCAAATCGTATCATGAGATCTGTCTAGGCGTCACATGATCAAAGGCGGCCACTCGTCGCGCAGATCTAATGTGCGCGTCTAGCCCCGAACTTCCCATAGCTCGCATGGGCCACTCGATGGCCCGCATGAGGTATTCCCGCATCGGTAGCTACTCCCGGCGTCTGGACTCGCCGTCCGCGTAGCCACAAGTCCGCATGACCACAAGGGCGCAAACTAACACCGGAACTCGTAGCTCGCATGAGCCATACTGCACTGCATAAGGTATTCTCGAATCATAGGTCACTAGACGCTTTGAGTCTACCCCGCGTGAGGCGACAACCTCCTAAACAAGTCAAGGTGAGTGGTATAATACCAACATAACGATCGATCGTTAAACAACATTAAGCGCGATCGAGGAAAACCCCTTTACACAAAACATCACAAGATACTAACACACGTAGCATCCTAGCATGTTTACTTATCAAATCAACAAGAAAGTATTACAAGGCTATCACAAACCAACACAATCAAGTTATACATGTCACGACCCGAATGCGGGCGTGTGGTGCCTACCGGGCACCTAGTGATACAACATCAGTAATCGTGAACATAAAACACATACATGAAACAAATGAAGTACAAAACGATGTCGAGGAAAACTTGCCTTACGGCATATATATAAATAACAACTCCTACAAATGAACAGTTTAATCCTTTTTACAACCACAGCGGTACTCTACGGACTTAAGAAATGATCGACAATGATGGCGGGACGGGGCCGCCATACCACGAATGTAAATACCTCTGGCGACGGGGACCATACCAAGATAAGCCTCGGAGAAACGGAGCTTTCCCAATCTGTGACCAAGAGCGAGGATCAACGGCGGGTGTACGCTTTACTGCGGCATGAACGCGGCCCGGGAGAGTCGATAACAGTACCAAGTATGTGAAACCGAAAATAAATTCTGTAAATGAAATGATAGTAGTATATATAAATCAGGAGACATGTATTATAACCAAACTACAGTTCAACAATAAATAAGCAGTCATGTCAAGTCAGGGACTCACGCCAAAGTTATCACAATAAAGCGCATGCGGGGCAAGTATGAAGGCATAGCCGGCTACTAAGACCAGCGATGCAAAAATACCACAAATCGTATCCCGAGGTCTTTCTACCGCACCATGATCGAAGCCGCCACTCGCCCGCAATATCAATGCGCGTCTATCCTCGGAACTCTCGCGACTCGCATAGGTCACCCACGGACCGCGTGAGGTATTCCTCGAATCATGGTCCTGCATCGCCGAGGTATACCGCGTCGGGCGGCTAACCTCGGTATCCGCCAGGCTCCGCAGCCGCATAGTCTCAAAGACCGCATAGTCTCAACAGACCGCATAGGGAATCCCGCGTCAGCTAAACACCGGAATGATCAATCCCGGAGCTACCGCGCTCGCGTAGTCACAAGTGCGCATAGGCGTAATAGACCCGCGTCAAGGGTGGCAAGCCCTCGGTATAAGAAGTGAAGGTGGTATGTGATACAATAACGATCTGGGCTTAACGTTTGACAACGTAAGCACAACAAGTGACCCTTTACACAATAATCACAAGATACTAACACACGTAGCATCCTAACATGCTTACTTATCAAATCAACAAGAAAGTATTACAAGGTTATCACAAACCAATACAATCAAGTTATTCACACAAGGTACTTTCTACTAACAAGTTCGGGTACATATCCCCAAAGTACTTCATACATTAAATCTTTAAAAGATACGTTACTTCACAAAAACCACACAATACCTGTAGTATATGAAAATAGAGTGATTATCTTTTTAGAGTAACTCAATTACTTCTCTTTGTAAAATCAAGTAGCCACATTCTTTTCCAATGTTCAAGTTTGCCTAGTTTCCAATGTTCAAGTTTGCTTAGTTTTTAGAAAGGTTTCGTAGTTCATAGTCTTATTCATTTAAGAATATAATTCTCCTTTAAACTATCTGAGAAACATAAGTCTTATATGTGAGTAGGATATTCTTGTTTATAACAATCTTAATACGACCATGATCTAGGAAATATCATTTTGTCTCATCTTAGCTTATGCGGATGGAAGTTTCTCTTGGTTTTAATAATACTTAATCACAAAACATTTCCTTTTATTAACGCTTGATGGTTTGTCGATACACATTCGATTTCAAATCGGTAAAACATTCTTAAGCGTTATTACCTAACTTCCCATAAAGCTAGTATAACTCTTAAGTTTTCAAAACCAAGTATTACTTCTTCTTTGAAATGATTCAAAAATCTTTTGAAATACTTCAAGTTCTTTATTAACACATAACAAGCGCTTATAGTTCAAATCAGTTACCTTTTAAAAACCACAAGTATTTTCTTACCAACATAAAGCTGTTATAACCAACTTCCCATAAAGCCGTTATAACACTTTATGTTTTAAACCAATCAAATACATTTAGCACATGTACGCCTACCGTACTACATAGTTCACACATATCATGCTAGAAGAGATAGGAAGAGGTTCACATACCTCGCGACGATTATCGACTAATAGCAAAACGCTCCAAGTACTTCCAACCGGCTACTCCTTTAAGCCAGTAGATCGCGCCACACGTAGTACTTCAACCTATAAGGCCACAAGGCGCTTATTAACATTTAGATCCGCCGTAGAACATTCTACGAAAATTCGGACACCTCCCACATGACAGCGTAAATCTCCTCTCTATCGGGGCTACCAAGCCAACCAGGGGTTATACGTTAATCGGGCGTGCACAATTCTACCTCACGGAAAAGCTACACAAGTCAGTAATGCGATCCTATGTAAATCTGATTCGATTACTCTTTTGAAAAGGTTTCTTATTATTGGCTTAAGTCAAAAGACATTGCCGATAACAACGTTGACTATATATAGTATACTTCAACTATATAATCTAGCAACATGTAATTTCCAATTACAATAGGGACAAGATATTTACCTCGATAAGCCCATAATTATCCGAGTTTAAATGTCGATCCCGAGCAAGGTTTAGCTCCTACTCAGTGCGCTCAGGCCAGCTCCAAACAACCCTTAGAAGTTCTAACCAACTTCTACTTAATACTCCAACTAACTATGGAGATTTTCCTTAGGGTTTCGGTTTTGTGGTGAAGGGAAGTATAATAGTATTTCGGGCTTTTGTAAAGGTATAACCTTAGAATACTACAAGGTATATGGCTAAGGTAATTTGGGCATTATAACAATACTTTTGAGAGTATTTCTAACAAGAGGGGGGGTATTATACGAAGACAACTAGGCTAGGGGGGGGGTACACTCTCGGCTAGCACCCCTAGAGGGGGTGCTCTCGGCCCTGAGGAGGCCTCGGCCGAACTCAACACAAGGGGAGGGAGAAGGAGAGCTTTCAAGACTTAGGAAATTTTGTGGATGAATTAGTCTTCAAAGGGGTGGGTATTTATAGGTCAAGTGAAGGCCAACCAATGGCCAAGATCTTGCCAAGTGCAAGGCAAGTGTAGGGCCAAGATCTTGCCAAGTGCACCTTATCCATCTACCACCAAAATATCCTACCGACCCCTTGACCAAACAATGGCCATTCGGCCAACCCCCCTTTACCGCCCAAGGTGTTCCAATGAGAGGGTGACAAGTGTCGCCCTCTTGTTGGTCCAAAATGTTTCGTCTCTCGGAAAAATCCGCAAAAATTAAAAATGACATAGCCGGAAATTCCCCTACGAAAGCTGTGGAAACGTTTCGTCGAAAAACGACTCTAATCGGGTGTTGTGAACAAAAAGAATTCGGCCAAGCCTAAATCACAAGTTCAAATTTTTCTACGTACGTCCTTACGTACATACTCAGGAAATACGGGGTATAACAATACACACAAGGTACATTCTAATATATGATTAACAAGATCGGGTTTTTATCCCCAAAGTACTTCATACATTAACTCTTTAAAAGATACGTTACTTTCACAAAAACCACACAATACCCGTAGTATATGAAAATAGAGTGATTATCTTTTGAAGTAAACCAAAACACTTACCTTTGTAAAATCAAGTAACAACATTACTTTCCAAACGTCCAAGTTTGCCTAATTTCAAATGTTCACGTTTCTTATTTTAGAAAGGTTTCGTAGTTCATAGTCTTATTCATTTAAGAATATAATTCTCTTTTAAACCATCTGAGAAACATAAGCCTTATATGTGAGTAGGATATTCTTGTTTATAACAATCTTATTACAGCAGCCATGATCTAGGAAATATCATTTTGTCTCATCTTAGCTTCATGCGGATGGAAGTTTCTCTTGGTTTAATAATACTTAATCTGTCAAAACATTTCCTTTTATTAACGCCGCGATGGTTTGTCGATACACATTCGATTTCGAACTCAAGAAAACATTCTTAAGCCGTTATACCTAACTTCCCATAAAGCTAGTATAACTCTTAAGTTTTCAAAAACTAAGTATTACTCTTCTTTCAAAATGATTCAAAAATCTTTTGAAATACTTCAAGTTCTTTATTATCACATAACCAACCAGTTATAGTTCAAATCAGTTACCTTTTTAAAAACCATAAGTATTTTCTTACATACATAAAGCTGTTATAACCAACTTTCCATAAAGCCGTTATAACACTTTATGTTTTAGACCAATCAAATACATTTAACACATGTACGTCTACCGTACTACATAGTTACACACATATCATGCTAGAAGAGATAGGAAGAGGTTCACATACCTCGCGACGATTATCGACTAATAGCAAAACGCTCCAAGTACCTCAAACCGCCGGCCACTCCTTAAGCCAAGTAGATCGCGCCACGCATAGTACTTCCACCTATAAGGCCACAAGGCGCTTATTAACATTTAGGTCTCTTCGTAGAACATTCTACAGAAAATTCGGCAAAGACCTCCCCTCGCCATGACAGCGTAAATCTCCTCTCTATCGGCGGCTACCAAGCCAACCGGGGTTATACGTCTAATCCGGACGTGCACAATTCTACCTCACGAGAAAAGCTACACAAGTCTCATGTCTGATACCCTATGTAATTCTGATTCAAGACTCTTCTTTACATTCAGGCTTAAGTCGCAAGACATTGCCGCACAACTATGTTCCATTCTATATATAGTATACTTTAACTATATATTCAACAACATGTAATTTCCAATTACAACAGAAGGTCAAAAGTGTTTACCTCGATAAGCCCAAAATTATCCAAGTATAAAGTCGATCATGGGCAACGTTTAGCTCCAACTCCGTGCGCTCCAACCCGCTCCAAACCACCCTTAGAAGTTCTAACCAACTTCTACTTAATACTCCAACTAACTATGGAGATTTTTCCTTAGGGTTTCGGTTTTGTGACTGAAGGGAAGTATAATAGTATTTCTGGGCTTTTCGTATAAGTATAACCTTGGAATACTACAAGGTATAAGACTAAGGTAATTTGGGTATAGTAACAATACTTTTGAGAGTATTTCTACCAAGAGGGGGGGTATTTATACGAGACAACACCACAAGGGGGGGTGTATACCCCTCGGCCTACTCGGGGTACTCTCGACGAGGGGGCTCTCGGCCAGGTGCCTCACCAAGGGGAGGGGTGTTGGGCGAACACCACGAGAGGGGAAGGGATTTTAGACTTAGCACAATTTTGGATGCAGAAGTTCATCAAAGGGGAGGGGTATTTATAGGTCAAGTCATGGCTAACCAATGGCCAAGATCAAGCCAAGTGTGGTGCAAGTGTAGGGCCAAGATCATGCCAAGTGCACCTTATCCATCTACCACAAAATATCCTACCTACTACTTGACAAAAATGTCAAGGAAAATCGTCCAAGGGACGCCCACAATTTCCGCCAATGAGAGGGTGCCAAGTGGCGGCCTCTTGTTGGTCCAACACGTTTCGACTCTCAGAAAAATCCGCAAAAATTAGAAATGACATAGCCGGAATTTACCCTTGTCACGACTGTTCGGGGCGTGGCGTGCCTTCAAGGCACCCAAGTAGTCATACATCAGTAATCGGAAATATAAAGCAAGACATGAAACAATTTATAAAATAAGACACGCTTTATGTGAGAAAACATCGCCTTTCGGCATATATATATAACGAGGTTTAGCGATTACATCCGACACTGCATAACATGACTACGACCTCTAAGGAAATATACAACTATGACGGACAGGGGCCCTCCATACCGACTGCATAAAACTATCTACAACAGCGAGATCATACCCACACGTAGAGCCTCCGGAAAAGAGGGAGCTCCCGACACCCCCCGAGAGATCCTAAGAAGGTGGATCTAGCACCTGCTTGCCCTTACCGGCGGCATGAACGCAGCGCCCCGAAGGAGGTCGATCTGACAGTACTAAGTATATGAAACTTGTAAAATACTTAAATGAAACATATCATTTAAAAACAGTTTTGCAAGTATGTATGAAACAACCAAGGAAACGCGCATAGTGCACATCACAAACAAGAGTGATAGGTAAAGCGTAATGGTCTTTTCTAGGCTGCGAATGATCGGCAGGCCAATTGCGTAGTATCACCATGCAAGCCTAATCTCGGACTCCGTAGTCTGCGTAGGCCAATCACATAGGCCCGCGTAGGGTACATAACCCCGCATCGAGGGTAGCTACTCCTCGGCATCGCCCCGACTCGTCGTCCGCATGGCCACGTAGGCCGCATGAGGTATAACCCGCACACTAACACGGAACTCCGTAGCTCGCGATAGGTCTCTTGGACCCGCATGAGGTATTCTCGAATCATGGTCCTGCATCACTTTGAGTCTACCGCGTCGGAGGCGACAACCCCGTGTAATATGTCAAGAGGTGAGTGATGCTACACTAACCTAACAGCTTATCGTTTAAACAACATAAGCACAACAAGAATACTCTTTTTCACAAACGTTACAAGACACTAACACACATAGCATCATATCATGTCTACTTATCAAACCATCTTATTATTCTTTTCACAATTCAATATAAGTCATTATAAACACATAGGCAAACTGTTTCTTTTATCAATCTTAAGTGGTTATACTTAACTTCCCATAAGGCTAGTATAACTCTTAAGCTTCTGTTTAAAAACCAATTAGTTCTCTTCTGTTAAAAATGATTCAGTATTCTTTTGAAATGCTTTCGGATCTTTATTATTCAGCTTAAGCGTGAGGCATTCGTAAGTGTTATTCAGGCTTAAGCGTGAGGCATTCGTAAGTATTATTCGGGCTTAAGTCAAAGACATTGCGTAGTTATATTTTAGTTAACACGTATGCGTCTACCGTACTATATATATTGTAAAATATCATGCTTTAGGAAGAATCACATACCTTCTCGTGAAAACCACGCGAGTTGAATATGTCGCGAGAGAGTCACTATAATAGTCACAGATATCTATCAAAGACTACTCAAGGTCATTCTAAGCAGAGGTTCACAATTCTACGGAAAGTCGGGCAGACTTCCCTACCGGTGAGCTATATAAGTCTCTCATGTGAAAACAGTCCTATGTAAATCTGATTGATTATTCTTATTTTAAACCCTTCCTACGTGGTAGCAGTTCAATTCTATTCGTGATATTCTTCTAAGTATTTATACTTATTCTTATACTACAAGTATATATTCTCTAATTCAAAAGAGGTTAGGATTAGTTACCTCGGTAAGCCCAATAATATCCTAGAAAAGTCGCGCTGAGCAAGGTTTTGCTCTAAGTTGTATGCTCGAAAGAAACCTTAGAAGTTCTTCACAACTTCTACTAAGTACTAAGGTACTTGGGCTAGGGTATTTTGGGCATTATAACAATACAAGAAGGCCACTTTTCTACCAAGGGAGGGGTAGATTTCGGCTAGGCTAGGGGGTAGGCCTCGGCCAAACTTCACTGAGGGAGGGGAGGTGTTGGACGAAAGGCTTAAGGGAGAGGAGAGGATTTTCAAGACTTGGAAAGATTTGTGGATGAAGAACTCTTCATCTCTCAGGGGGTATTTATAGGTCAAGAAGTGGCCAACCAATGGCCAAGATTAAGACAAGTGCAAGGCAAGTGTAGGGTGAGGATTAACTATACACAAATATCCTACCAACTCTCGACTTGTGCACAAGGCACAAAAGCGTGTTCTCCGTAGTCCAAATCGTCCAAATGGGCGATTTCAAGTCCATCAATTGGAGGGTGACAAGTGTCGCCCTCCGTTAATCCAAAATGTTTCGTCTCTCGGAAAAATCCGCAAAAATTAGAAATGGCATAGCCGGAATTTACCCTACGAAAGCTGTGGAAACGTTTCGTCGGAAAACTATTCGTTTTGTGAGTTGTGCCCAAAAAAAACGTTTTGCCTAAACTTTAAGGCTAGACTTTTTGTACGTATTCCCTTACGTACATACTCTGGAAATACGGGGTATAACAACCCTACGCGAGTTGTGTAAAACGTTTCGTCGAAAAACGACTCTAACCGGGTGTTGTGCACAAAAATAATTTCGGCCAAGCACTTTAAGGCACAAACTTTTCTACGTACGTCCTTACGTACATACTCTGGAAATACGGGGTATAACAACAGACCTCTAAGAAAGATATAACAACAATGGCGGGACAGGGCCCCGCCATACCCCTGAATGTAAGTACCTACAACGACAGGGGACTATACCCAAGATAAGCCTCCGGAGAAACGGAGCTTCCCAAACGCTGACCACTATGGCGAGGATCAACATTTGGTGTACCTACTGCGGCATGAACGCGGCCCGAAGGAGGTCGATTACAACGGTACCAAGTATGTGGCGAAAATCGTAAATGAAATCATAATAGTCTATATAAAGCAGAAGACATATATGATAACCAAACTACGATTCCTGATAAATAAGCGATCGTGTCAAGTCGGGGACTCACGCCTCAAGTCATCACTCAAATATAACTATGGGTCTCACGCCCACAACATCAATCATGCGTGGAATACCTTCCTCAGCCGGTAGTCTATGATATAAAAGCACCAAGGAATACACATGAACACGGGTCCCACGTGTCATAATAAAACCGTCACGGTAAGTAAATGCGAAGGCATAGCCGACTACTAAAACCACGGTACCAACAAAGTCATAAAGCGTATCACGAGGTCTGTCTGACCGCCACATGATCGGCGGCCACTCGCGCGATATCAAATGTGCGCGTCTAATCCTGGAACTTCCGCGACTCGCATAGGCCACGCACATGGACCGCATGAGTAATTCCCGCGTCGGGGTAGCTACTCCGGCATCGCCCCGGACTCGCATTCCGCATGGCCACATAGTGCGCATGGCCATATAGACCGCGACTAACACGGAACTCTCGTAGCTCCGCATAGGTCCCCTGGACCCGCATGAGGTATTCTCGAATCATAGTCCCAGACTGCCTGAGGTATACCCCGTATCGGAGGGCAGCTTAACCCCTGGTATCATGTCAAGAGGTGAGTGGTACAATACTATCATAACGGCTTATCGTTAAACAACATAAGCACAATCAAGGGAAACCCCTTTACACAAACATCACAAGATACTAACACACGTAGCATCCTAAACATGTTTACTTATCAAATCAACAAGAAAGTATTACAAGGTTATCACAAACCAACACAATCAAGTTATTCACACAAGGTACTTTCTACTTTATGTTAACAAGTTTGGGTTTTTATCCCCAAAGTACTTCATACATTAACTCTTTAAAAGATTCGTTTCTTTCACAAAAGTCACACAATACCCGTAGTATAAAAATAGAGTGACTATCTTTTTAAGTAAACCAAAACACTTCCCTTTGTAAAATCAAGTAACAACATTATTTTCCAAACGTTCAAGTTTGCCTAATTTCAAATGCTCAAGTTTCTCATTTTCGAAAGGTTTCGTAGTTCATAGTTTTAATCACTTAATAGTATAATTCTCCTTTAAAACAATTTGAGAAACATATGCCTTATGTGTGAGTAGGTTATTCTTGTTTATAACAATCTTATTAAAGCAGCCATGATCTAGGAAATGTAATATCATTTTGTCTCATCTTAGCTTCTATGCAGATGGAGGTTTCTACTGGTTTTAATAATACTTAATTAGTCAATACATTTCCCTTTATTAGCGCTGCAGTGGTTTGTTCGATACTTATTCTCATTTCTGAAATCAATACAAGACGTTTATAAACAATTAAGTAAACCGTTCCTTTTATCTCTCTTAAGTCGTTATACCTAACTTCCCATAAAGCTAGTATAACTCTTAAACTTTTAAAACCAAGTATTACTTTTCTTTCAAAAACGGTTCTTAATTCTTTTGAAATACTTCAAGATTCTTATTATTTAGACTCAAGTCAAAAGACATCGCAGTAAAACCACGTTCAGTTAACACACGTATGTCTACCGTACTATATATATTCTTTTAAATTATCATGCTCAAGAGGATAGGAAGAATCACATACCTCGCGACGATTATCGACAATTAGCAAAACGCTCCACGGCTATAACCCGGCTAGCCTTGTCCACCATTCAAGTAAAACATGCTACTCGCAGAACTTTCAACCTATAAAGGCCATATACGTCTATCAACGTCTAGACTACTCTGTAGAATATTCTAAGCAGGGGGTTCTCTATTCTACGGAAAATCGGGCAGCACTTCCCTACCCGTTAAACTACACAAGTCTACTGCAAATACGATCTATGTAAGTACTGATTCAATCTTTTTAATATTCTTGATGTGATTTGATTCAATTCTCTTACGTAATATCCTTCTATTACGATTCAATTCTCTTACGTAATATCCTTCTATGTATCTTATATTCAGTTCTATATAACTACAGTATGTAATTCCCAATTACAATATAAGGACAAGAGTATTTACCTCGATAAGCCCAAAATTATCCAAGTTTAAATGTCGATCCTGAGCAACGTTTAGCTCCTACTCTGGGCGCTCCAACCCGCTCCAAACAACCCTTAGAAGTTCTACGCAACTTCTTCTTAATACTTCAACCGGCTATGAAGATTTTCCTTAGGGTTTCGTTTTGTGACTAAAGGGAAGTATAGTAGTATTTCCGGGCTTTTAGTATAGGGGTAACCTTGGAATACTACAAGGTATTTGGGCCAAGGTATTTTGGAATAGTAACAATACTTGGAGAATACTTTTCCACCAAGGGGGTTTACGAGAACAACTCAAGAGGGGGGGGATGTTTCGGCCAAGGCTCACAAAGGGGGAGGGGTGCTCTTGAACGAGAGCAACAAGAAGAGGGGAGGGAGTATTTCAAGTCTAGAAATCTCTAAGTGTGGATGAAGAAGTCTTGCACTTCAAGGGGGTATTTATAGGACTTTCAAGGGCTAGGATTAAGACAAGTGGTGGGCAAGTGGAGGGTCAAGATTTGGACAAGTGTGTGTGGGTCCCACTTACTCATCTACCACACAAAATATCACAAAATATCCTACCAACTCCTTGACCAAAAAAACGCCAAGAATGTTGCCCACAAAATCGTCCACTTGAGGGTGACAAGTGTCGCCCTCTCGTTGGTCCAAAATATTTCATCTCTCGGAAAAATCCGCAAAAATAATAAATGTTGCAACCGTAATTTTCCCTTCGCAAAGTCCGGAAAACGTTTCGTCGGAAAACAATTCTTTTCGCTAGTTGTGAACAAATTTCGTCCCTTTGCCTACTTAAGGCTTAAACTTTTATATGTACGCCCTTACGTACATACTCTGGAAATACGGGGTATAACAGTTTTATACCACAAAACAGTCCATCAAAACTGCATAACGATACCCCCCAGTTTTAGGCAAATCTCGGCCAACAACTATAATCCAACTACCCTTTTCTTAATCCTTTTTCATCTAATTCGAATTCCAAAACTTCCATATAAGTTATAACAACTTATTAACAATAATATTACTCCATTATAACATGAAATATGTGACGTTAATAACGACAATAACCAACGAAACCCGATAATCACCAAACCTGTCCATTCACGGTTTTAGCCCAAAAATGGTTCAAACACTTTTTATTCTTCATTCTTTTTAGCACAAGCTCATCCATAAATTATAGCAATATGTAATATCCAATTACATTAAAAGAAGAATGAATTTTACCTCATTTTGTGCCCAAAAACGCCCCAAAACAGTCCGGTCTTTATTGGTCCGCATTTTTCGTTTCGCTCCACTTCTTCAAGATCCAATCACATATATGTATCCCCTACAACCTTAGGAGAAACTTCTCTTCACGTTTCGCTTTCAAAAAGTCGACGGAAACCCTAAGGTTTCAATACCATTTTCGGCCAACACACAAACTAAGAGGTTCTTGGAGAGTTAATTTGGTTTAACACTTGATTAGGGACCTTAATCTTGGAGATAAAATAATTTAATCACACTAGGTGTTCTTGGTGTTCTTGAGCTCAAAGGAGAGAAAAATGAGAGCAATATTTGGCTAAGTGTAAAGTGAATCCAAGTCTTGCAAGACTTGGATAGATATAGTCAAGTGGAGTGGTCCCCACAAGCCACTTGTCCTCAAAATATCTAGAGAGAGTCAAAGTCTTCCAAGACATGTGGGGGTGACACGTGTCACCCTCCTAAAGGTCCATAATTAATAATTCTTCACAAAATAGTAATAAATCTCAAGACTTGGAGAAATCATCTTATTTTCCGGTGGGCCCCGTAAAATTGTGAAATTTTGGCGGGCCCTATTTTATTAGCTCCAAGCCTTCATAATCATATACTAGGCCCACATACCAAATTTGGGTCGAATCCGACCCCTCGTGAAGAAATTACGACGTCACGTTCGTCGTGACCAAACTTTTTCCTTAACGAAAATGTACCTACACTTTCTTTCTGACTTTCAAACCTTATATTCTTAGTCACTTTCTCACATACGTGCCATGGTATAACGGGGTGTAACAACATTACCACTATTAACTCCCATTCATGGCCTAAAAGGATTCTCCTTTCGTACTTTCATTAGTCATAACTATAAACACTTTTTTTTTTTTTTACACTTGTTCACTCCTTTTCTTACTTGTCGTACTTCTAAACTTTTTCTAGTATACTTACATAATTTCAATTATTTCTTCTGTTTCCCTATCCTTGGAGTTACTATATCCAAACTTGGTCATTATACTTAGATTAAATTTCCGTTAAGGCCCTTTTCGGCCCTCACGACCCGGTTCTGGTGGAACGCGTCTACGAACTCGTACAACGATTAACTAGACTTGGTCCTTGCACCCTCGTGACCCTATCACATAGCGGGACCACCTTGCCCTTTTCCAAGTATTTATTAATGCTTAACCAACTCATGATAATTCATAATCATGCTAGGCAACACACATGGCTCCAAATAACTACGATCGTACATATATACATCATCATAATACCATCTATACGATAATTTTTACCAACCTGGATACGCAATCCATATAATCCTTTCTGGGCCATTGTTGCCTTTCTCATAGCTGCAAACACAATAATACGTTAGGGAGAGACTACCCTAACAACACAACTCTATCGCACGATCTCAGAGTGAGAATAAGGGAAACCAATCCTAAATGTACAGCAGCCTCCTATGTATAAGTGTGGTGCACAACACACCCATACACAAGACTCTACTTAGACATGGTCTGTAGACATTCCGAAGACTAACTGCTCTGATACCACTCTGTCACATCCGAACCGGGCGTGGTGGTGCCTACACAGGTACCACTATCCATATAACTTAAGTAAAACGCGGAAGATAAATAGCACTCATTTTTTTTCTTTAAACAAAGACAAAGCCGATAAGGCTGTCATACACCCGAAAGGGTCTACACTGTTCAACAATGTAAATACAACTCTAGCCAGTCCAACCCACATATGAATACAGACCTCTAAGAATTTGAACAGTAAACTCTGACGGGACAAGGCCCCGCCGTACCCCTGAATATACTTAGCCATAATGACAATGTCAAGACCCGACCCCGGGCCCGCGACTGGTGCCCTACCTGGGCACTCCTTAGAGGTATACATCAGATAATAGTAGCGGAACATACATACAACTCAAAAAGTACAAGTCATGAAATATCAACAGGCTAGCTGATAATGCCACCTTCTAAAAGTATATATACATAACCCAAAAAGCAGTTACATCCTTTTTTTTTACAACCCAATCCACAAGATATGACTACAGACCTCTAAGAATAACAACTGTGACGGGACAGGGCCCCGCCATACCCCTGCATGTACAACAACCGGCAATACCAGGGATCTGAACCAAGGATAAGCCTCTAGAGTAATGGAGCTTCTCAATAGCTGAACAGTGATCCAAAGAGTGAGGATCAGCAACCTGTATAACTCTACCTGCGGCATGAGCGCGGCCAAGGAGTCGACAACATGTACCAAGTATGTGGCGAAATCTTTGTAATGAAATCATAAAGTCTAAAATAAAGCTGGAGACATGTGTGATAACTCAAATAACAGTACACTGTGCCTTACTAACAATGAGAGTAATCAAGAGTATACTTTACTGCATAAAAATAGGAGGCTCATGATCAAGTAGGGCCACCCGCCCGTAGTATCATTAAACAATCCTACTCCTGGGACTATTTCACCCGCATAGGTCCTGTGGACCCGCAATGAGGTCATCCGCCTCGCATGGGACTATTTCACCCGCATAGGACTATTTCACCCGCATGGGCCCAGTGGGCTCGCAATGAGTACAAACGCCGCACTCACATCATGGGTAGCAAATCAATGGAATAAGTAGTAACCCGGAGGTTTACCCCGCAAGAATAACATAACCTAGCACAACCGGCTATCATACATAACATAAGCACTACCGGCTTATCATACATAACATAAGCACTACCAGCTTATCGTACATAACATAAGCAAGTTAAGAAATCCCCTAACTTCTCATTAGCTTTGTTCATATACACTCTCACTTTAGTTTACTTAAGACACTGTCATGTCATTATAAAATCCGGGAATTTAACCCAAAGTACTACGTACTTCTATTCTTTTAAATGACTCTTTTTCATATAAAACTTCTAAGATACTAATAACCGTAGTATCAAGTCATATCTACTTTTCAAAACAAGTCACAATACCTTTTAGAACTACATTTAAAGACTTCTAAATCAGGTGACTTTTTACTTTAAAACTTTAAGCAATTGATGCCTTCAAATCAATTTGCCATTCTTCCTTTCAAGTCATTTTATCTTAATTTACATTGCTAGAGTAAACCATCCTTTTAACTTTCCATAAAGCTATTATAGCCAACTTCCCATAAAGCCGTTATACTAACTTTATACTTTCGACACTTACATTCTTCTTTATAACCAAAAGACTTAAACTTTCGAAAACCAAGTATCATATACTTTCATAACTTCCAGAATACCTCAAGTCTCTTAACTTTTAGAAATCAAGTTCTCAATACCTTCCAAATCAAGTATTCTATACATTTTCAAGTCAAGCAACCTTTGTTTACCTTATTAGAATAAACCATTCTTTTTACTTTCCATAAAGTTATTATAACCAACTTTATGCTTTTGAAACTAAGGCATTTCTATCCTTTAAAACAAGTGAGTTAATTCTCTAACTCAACCAACCTGGACATTCTTAAAACAAGTCAAGGATATCAAATGAACTGAATTCATTTAAATCTCGTACGTCTACCGTACTATACATTTATAACTACTCATGCTCAAGAGATAAGAAAGTTTCCACATACCTCTTCGGTTCAATCCACTTGCTAAGTCCAATATGCCGTACGTAGTATGTCAACCTATAATGACCATAATACGTCTATTAACTTCTAACTTCAAACGTAGAATATCCCAAGTGTAATGTCACGTAATTCTACGTAAAATTAGACAGCACTTCCTTTGTTTCTACATACTTTTCCACCTTTTTCAAGGCCCGAAATCAATAATCCAAATGCCACATTTAAGGCTCAACAATTCAGCTAACCAAAGGGGATTACACGCCTTAACATGACGTGTAAAATTCTGCCCCACAATTAATATCCAAACAGTCCAACATTTCAATGCCAAATGGCTACAATGCAACAACAATGTAAAGTCTTTTCCAATTCCTTTTTTTTCATCCAAGTTGTTTAGTCTAACATGTTATATAGCCACAATCGATTATAACAAATACAATCTTCAATTAGATAACATGCGACGATTCTAACTATCGACCAACTTGTATTTCAATTTCAAATGGCTAACAAGGTCATTTCGGATTTAGGCTTCTAATATCCATAACACTTATTAATCTTCAATACATATATCTCATGCTTGTTAAAATATATAACTACAACAATAAGAAATCTGCAATCACTTAAGAGGACAAAGTGGTTACCTTGATAAGCCCAAAATAGTCCAACAATCTCGCCCACTTTAGCCAACTTTCCGAAATTCTTCTTCCCGCTAAAATCACCTCTACGAACCCCCTACAAGCTCGCCCACATATTTCCTTCTTGTTGCCTTTCCAAAAATCTCATTTAGGCTTAGGGTTTTAACCATTTGAGATAGAAGGGAAGAGAAGAGCAATTTTGGGTGAAGTCTTGGAAATGATTTTAATCTAGCAAGACTTGGTCATATATAGCCTTTATCTTGTTATACAAGTTGGGAGGGACACTTGTCGCCCTCCCAAAGGTCCTTTACATAAATATCTTCTAATTTTGCCCCATTTTCGCAAAAAATCCCGCCTCGGCGCCGCGGCCCTGCAGCTGGCGCCGTGGCGCTGCAACTTCAGACAATTTCAGGTTTTTCGGCGCCATAGCCCTACAGCCGGCGCCGTGGCGCCTGACCCTGTCTCTTCTGTCAGTTGATCTTGTAACGTCCATAACTTTCTACTCTGATGTCCTATAGATGAGCGGTTTGTTGCGTTGGAAACTAGACTCAATGAACTTCATATTAGAATTTTGAAACACCTAAAAACTACCAATATACTAGGAGATATACTGCTCCAAAGTTGACTGAAAAACTGTTCAAAAGTATATTCTGTCAACAATTTTTTTTTCTTTGTTCCAAATTCGAATCTTATTTCCTTTTGTACGTTCTCATCTCATCCTCTTGGAATTACGGGGCGTAACATTCTTACCCCCTTAGAAACATTCGTCCCCGAATGTTCTTTCGGAGTCCAATCTAAACGGATATTGGCATAGTCCCTTGACTACACCCAACATAATCACACTTGCCACACCTGGCCATATAACAATACTTATGCTAAAACGTCAACCTGGACTCCAAGTGTCGACATCGGTTATCTACATAAAGCTTTTATCGACTCTGAGCTTGCTAATAATCTTTCCTGAATAAGCTTCGCCTTATCCACCGCCCGTTGAATCAAGTCCGGGCTAAATATCTGAACCTCGCCTACGTTGAACCAACCAATCGGCGATTCTACACTTTCTTCATACAAAGCCTCATACAGGGCCATCTGGATACTGGAATGGTAGCTTTTGTTATACGCAACCTCAACAAGAGGCAAATAACTCTTCCAGCTAACCCTGAAATCATTAACACCGGCCCGTAACCTATCCTCAAGTGTCTGGATAGTACGCTCTGCCTGTCCGTCGGTCTGAGGGTGAAATGTCACACTGAGACTCACCTGTGTCCCTAATACCTTCTGGAAAACCTCCAGAAGTTAGCCGTAAAGTGAGCTCATCTGTCTGACATCATAAATGTAGGAACCCCGTGAAGTCTCACAATCTCCCTGCTATATAATCTAGCATAAACCTCAGCCGAGTAAGTGGTCCTGACCGGAAGAAAATGGGTTGATGTCGTCAGCCTGTTTACCATAACCCATAAGGAGTCGCACTTCCTCTGAGTACGATGCAACCCTGTAACTAGATCCATATTAATCACCTCCCATATCTAAGTTGGGATTTCAATCGCCTGTAATAGCTCACTGGGCTTCTGGTGCTCAATCTTGACCTGCTACTAATTTGGACACTAAGCAACAACCTCTGCTACGTCCCTCTTCAGGCCATCTTACCAATACATACATCTGAGGTCATGATACAGCTTAGTCGACCCCAGATGAATAGAGTAATGAGCATTGTTTGCCTTCCTTAAAACTTGCTGACGAATCCTGTAGCATCGGCACCCACAAGCTATCCTCATATCACAGCACCCTATCCGGTGCTACTCAAATAGGCTATTCTCCTCTCGAGAGTCGTATCTCGATCCCGCTATGTCACGCCCCGAACCCCGGGCCCGTGACTGGTGCCCTATCTGGGCACCCTTCTACCTAACTGATACAAGTAAACTGCGGAATTTAAATAACACCTCTTTTTTTTAACCAACGTACGTGCAAGGGCAAAGCCGACAAGGCTGCCATATAATATACATAAACAAAAGACCCTACACTGAACATGAGTCCAATCCGTATGAATACTGCACTCTAAGAGTTTCTTGAAATATGACGAGACAAGGCCCGTCGTGCCCATGCATAGTACAAAAGCACATCTTGAAGGAACTATACCAAAAGATAAACTCCCGAGCAGAGGAGCTATCCAAAACTCGGCGGTCCTACACTGCAGATCACCAAAGCTGGCATTACCTAAACTGCGGCATGAACGCAGCCCAAGGAGGTCGATCTGAAGAATGTACCAAGTATGTGAAATAGTAAATCTTGTAATGAAATCATATGATCTAAACAAAGCAGGAGATATGTATGATAGCGACCTATAATACATAATACATAAGCGATCATATCAAGTCGAGACGCGTGCCGCCAAAGTCATTACTAAAATATAACTATGGGTCTCACGCCATAATATCAATCATGCGGTGGAATCGCCTCACCGCTGGCGATCCATGATATAATATAACACCAATAAGCATACATGAACACCAAATCCCACGTGTCCTAAAAGCATGCGGGCAGTAGGAAAGCGAACCACGGATCCGGCTGCGTCATAAAGCGGCGGGGGCAAATGCGAAATCCAACTACGAGATCGACTGCGTCAACAAGCGACGGGCAAGTGAAGCTAACTACGGATCGGCTGTCGTCACGAGATATGATTGGGGCAAGTCTGAAAGCTATCTCGGAGTCTCATCAGTACTAAATCGTGCAATAGCAGCGGGGGCAAATCTGAAAGCTATCTACGGATCGGTGGCGTCATCAATGGCGGGGAAAGTCAAAGCTAACTACGGATCGGCCGCGTCACAAAATCTCATGGAGGGCCAATCCACGGAACAACAATATCCCACGTGGTCGCATGCCCCGGAATCCCACATCGTATAAGCATGACCATGGGGTAATACAAACAAATCCGGGAATCTAACCCGCCTCCTGGTCACATGCCCCGGAATCTCACATCGTATAAGCATGTCCAAGGAGTAATACAAATAATGGAAGCATACCCGTGGAATCCCACATCACTGTCGGTACGTCCAAGTAATCTTACAACAAGACAGCCGGCCCTCCAACCGAGAGTCGCGGCAACGTAATAAAACATAATACTTGCACTCAAAGGCTATCACCAACACACATAGGCAAATTCATAAAATCTTTAGACTTTCATTTTATAAACTCAAGGCACTTGTAGAATAATTCTCAATTAAACAAGCCAAAGTACTTATCAAGGCACACACAGAATAATTCTCAATTAAACAAGCCAAAGTACTTATCAAGGCACACATAGAATAATTCTCAATTAAACAAGCCGAAGTACTACGTACGTACATTCTTTTCAAAAGGCTCCTTTTTATGTAAAACCCCAAGATACTAACACCCGTAGTATCAAGGTGTGTCTATTTTTCAAAGTAAGTTACTACACTTTTAGAAAACTCATTTCAAAGCTTGAAATCAAGTAACTTCAAATTTTTACAATCTAGGCAACTTATGCCCATTAATCAAAATAGAAAACTTTCTTAACCTTCCATAAAGCCGTTATAACCAACTTCCCATAAAGCCGTTATAACCCTTTATGGTTTTAGTCATATTCATTCCTTTTATAACCAAGAGACTTATACTTTTAAAACCAAGTATCACATACTTACAAATCAAGTTCTTAACTTTCAAAATACTTCAAGTCTCTTAATAATTAGAAAACAAGTTTCTTCTACTATTAAACCTTAAGTAACTCACACCTTTAAAGCAAGTTACTTCTCTTAAATCATGTCATTTCTCCTCTTTCAAAACAATTAAGTAAATCACTCTTTTAACTGCCCTAAAGTCATTATAACAACCCTTAGGTTTTGGAACTAAGGCACTAGCCAAAAGGTTTGGAAACCACTTCCTTTTCAAGACTCTATGTACTTTAAGTAAAATACTTTCACTTATAAGAATCCAAACTTCACTAAGGAAATGGATTAAACAACTTACAATTTAAACATCAAAGTACAATCAAGGAAGTACATAGAACAAATTCTATTTTAGGCAATCCAAATACAACCAAGGAATGGATCATTTAAGGAGTAGGACATACTTTCTTTATCTTAAGGAATCATGCTAGAAGAGGAGATAGTTCACATACCTTTTCGGCTAAAATCCACAAGCTAAGCCGAATACGCCGTACGTAGAATTTTCAACCTATAATGGTCACAACATGACTATCAATTTTTAGTTTCTAACGTAGAATAATACTAAGTATACGGTCTCTTATTCTACGAAAAATCGGGCAGCACTTCCTTTGTTTCTACATACTTTGCCACCTTTTTCAAGGCCGAATTCAATAACCAAACATGCCACATTTAAGGCTCAACATACCAACCAATCAAAGGGGATTACACGCCTTACAATACGTGTAAAATTCTGCCCCACAATTCATATCAAGTAGTTTAACAACCAAGCCATTCTCGGCCAACATATACAACAACACTAAGTCTTTTCCAATCCTTTTACAATTCCAAGTTCTAAGGTCTAACATGTTATATAGTCATAAACAACTTCAACAACTACAATTTCCTTGTTATACAACATGCGACGACTTAAACTAATAATCAACTTAAATTGTAATCTTAAGGCTAAACATGCTAGTTTTCGGATTAGGGTTCCAATAGCCAATACACTTATCAAACTTCATAATATAAACCTCATGCTTGCTAATATCCATAACTTCAATGATAAGTAAACTTTAATTGCTAAAACGACAAGAATTATACCTTTACAAGCCCTTAAAATTTCCAAGATTCAAAGTCGCTCCTTAGCAATTCTTAGCTCCTTTCCTTTACGCTCCAATACTCTATTTGAAGCATCTAGAAGTTCACAACCAACTTCTCTCCCATTTCCAATCAAAACTTATGAAAATGCCTTAGGTTTTCGCCTTGCGACTAACGTGAAAACGCCGTTTTTTCGAAATCTTTCTATTGAGATATGTTACACCCTGTAAGTCCAGGACATGTATAAGAGAATATACACGAGAACACAAGACTTGAGAAATTGGTACGAAAGGAAGAATTGTTTTTCCGACGGAAAATCTTCCGAACGTCGGAAAGGAAAACAATGTTCGTTGAGGAGAATTAGATTCTCAAAATGTATTATTTGAAGAGTATGGAACTTATTAACATTATGGAAATTTATTTTACGGATTTGGTCACGTGGGGCCCACCCGAGGAATTTTACGTTTTGTGGGGCCCACGAGGGTTACAGAATTTTTATGGACGAATGAGAGGGCGACACGTGGCACCCCCCCACATTGGTCTTGGACGTTTTATGTAAGGGTAAAATGGTCATTTACCATCAAGGAAGATAAGTCTTGCTAGCTTGAGATTGTTGACCAAGGTCAACTTGTCCACTTGGCTATTTAATTAATGATCTTCATCCAAGCCACACATTTGTTATAATCTTGGCCCTTCATTGTGTTATATATACTAGACTAGTGCAAGACAAGGTCTTCCAACACTTAGAATTATTTCACTCTTTCTTGTTCTTCACAAGAGCTCTCGGCTTTGATGAATTTTCCACACAAAAAATTTTTAGTTTGTGATCCATTATTCACAAGACTTAAACCCAAGGTCCCTAAGGGTATTGTAAGGATATCTCAATAGAAAGATTTCGGAAAAACGACGTTTTCACGTTAGTTGCAAGGCGGAAACTTAAGGAGTTCTTCAACTTTGAAGTTGGAACTTGAAGATGGGTTCTTCATAGGCTTCTAAGGAGCGCTTGGAGCGGATTGGAACATAAGGAAAGGAGCTAAGAATTGCTAAGGAGCGACTTTGAATCTTGGAAATTTTAAGGGCTTGTAAAGGTATAATCTTGTCGTTTTAGTAATTAAGGTTTACTTATCATTGTAGTTATGGATATTAACAAGCATGAGATGTTTAGTATGAAGTTTGATAAGTGTTTTGGCTATTGGAACCCTAATCCGAAAACTAGCATATTTAGCCTTAAGATTACAATTCAAGTTGATTATTAGTTTAAGTCGTCGCATGTTGTATAAAGAAGGAAATTATAGTTGTTGAAGTTGTTTATGACTATATAACATGTTAGACCTTAGAACTTGGAATTTGGAAAAAAAGATTGGAAAGGGACTTAGGATTGTTGAATAAGTTAGCCGAGAATGGCTTTGATTATGGACTTAGTTGGTATTAATTGTGGGGCGGAATTTTACACGTATTGTAAGGCGTGTAATTCCCTTTGGTTGGTTGTTGTTTTGAGCCTTAAACGTGGCGTGTTGGTTATTGAATTCGGCCTTGAAAAAGGTGGCAAAGTATGTAGAAACAAAGGAAGTGCTGCCCGATTTTCCGTAGAATAAGAGACCGTATACTTAGTATTATTCTACGTTAGAAACTAGAAATTGATAGTCATGTTGTGACCATTATAGGTTGACAATTCTACGTACGGCGTATTCGGCTTAGCTTGTGGATTTAGCCGAAAAGGTATGTGAACCATCTCCTCTTCTAGCATGATTCCTTGAGATAAAGAAAGTATGTCCTACTCCTTAAATGATCCATTCCTTGGTTATATTTGGATTGCCTAAAATAGAATTTGTTCTATGTACTTCCTTGATTGTACTTTGATGTTTAAATTGTAAGTTGTATAATCCATTGCCTTAGTGGAGTTTGGATTCTTAAGAGTGAAAGTATTTTACTTAAAGTACATAGAGTCTTGAAAAGGAAGGGGTTTCCAAATCTTTTGGCTAGTGCCTTAGTTCCAAAACCTAAGGGTTGTTATAATGACCTTAGGGGAGTCAAAGGAGTGATTTACTTAATTGTTTTAAAAGAGGATAAATGACATGATTTAAGAGAAGAAACTTGTTTTCTAAATATTAAGAGACTTGAAGTATTTTGAAAGTTAAGAACTTGATTTGTAAGTATGTGATACTTGGTTTTAAAAGTATAAGTCTCTTGGTTATCAAAGGAATGAATATGTCAAAAACCATAAAGGGTTATAACGGCTTTATGGGAAGTTGGTTATAACGGCTTTATGGAAGGTTAAGAAAGTTGTCTATTTTGATTAATGGGCATAAGTTGCCTAGATTGTGAAAATTTGAAGTTACTTGATTTCAAGCTTCGAAATGAGTTTTCTAAAAGTGTAGTAACTTACTTTGAAAAATAGACATGCCTTGATACTACGGGTGTTAGTATCTTGGGGTTTTACATAAAAAGGAGTCTTTTGAAAAGAATGTACGTACGTAGTACTTTGGCTTGTTTAATTGAGAATTATTCTATGTGTGCCTTGATAAGTACTTTGGCTTGTTTAATTGAGAATTATTCTATAAGTGCCTTGAGTTTATTAAATGAAAGTCTATAGATTTTATGAACTTGCCTATGTGTGCTGGTGATAGCCTTTGAGTGCAAGTATTATGTTTTATTGCGTTGCCGCGACTCTCGGTTGGAGGGTCGGCTGTCTTGTCGTAAGATTACTTGGACGTACCGACAGTGATGTGGGATTCCACGGGTATGCTTCCATTATTTGTATTACTCCTTTTGTCACGACCCGAACTGGGAACCCAAGTAGACATACATCAGAGTAACCAGCGGAATATAAAAACAAGACATGAAACAATATGAAGTGAGAAACAGTTTATCTGAGAAAAGTTGCCTTTCGGCATATATAAATAAAACTTGAACCCAAGCTACATCCTTTACAAACTCGCCACACGATTTATAGAACTCTACGAATATAATAACAACAACGACGGGACAGGGCCCCGCCATACCCCTGAATGTAAGTACCTACAACGACAGGGGACTATACCACAGATAAGCCTCCGGAGAAACGGAGCTTCCCAAAACGCTGAACTGTGACCCTATGAGCGAGGATCAACAATCGGTGTACTTACTGCAGATGAACGCAGCCCAGAAGGAGGTCGATAATAGGTACCAAGTATGTGAAACTGAAAATACTGTAAATGAAATCATAATAGTCTATATAAAACAAAAGACATATATGATAACCAATTTCCGATACACAATATGTAAGCAGTCATGTTGTCACGACCCGTTCCGGGGCCCGTGACTGGTGCCTTACCCGGGCACCCAAGTAGTCATACATCAGAGTAATCAGCGGAATATAAAAACAAGACATGAAACAGTTGTAAAATGAGACACAGTTTATCTGAAGAAAAGTCGCCTTTCGGCATATATACATATAACCCAAGTTTTGCATAGCTACATCCCAAATGTACAATAGGACTACGCACTCTAGGAAAGTAAACAACTATGGCGGCCCCGCCATACCCTGACTGTATAAAACTAATTACAACAGGGAGAGCATACCCAAAAGTAGAGCCTCCGGAGAAGATGGAGCTCCTGACACCAACACAAAAGATCCTAAGGATGCGGATCTAGCACCTGCTTGCCCTTACCTGCGGCATGAACGCACCCGAAGGAGGTCGATAACAGTACTAAGTATGCGAAATCAGAAAGTACTTAAATGAAAACATATCATTTTTTTTAAATCAGTTTACATATATGTACCAACCAAGGTAACCGCACATAGTGCCACATCATAAACAAGAGCAACAATAGGTAAATCAGAATGTGTCTTTTCTAGATCGCGAATGATCGCAGGACCAATTGCCCGTAGTATCACCATGCAAGCCTAATCCTGGACTCCCGTAGTCCGCATAGGCCACTCACATAGGCCCGCATAGGGTATATAACCCCGCATCGAGGGTAGCTACTCCTCGGCATCGTCCTGGACTCGTAGTCCGCATGGCCACATAGACCGCATGAGGTATAACCCCGCACACTAACCTGGAACTCCCGTAGCTCCGCATAGGTCCCCTGGACCCGCATGAGGTATTCTCGAATCATGGTCCCAGACCGCCTGAGTCTACCCCGCATCGGAGGGCAGCTTAACCCCAGGTAATATGTCAAGAGGTGAGTGATATTATACTAACCTAAAAGCTTAGCGTTAAACAACATAAGCACAACAAGAATACTCTCTTACACAAACGTTACAAGACACTAACACACATAGCATCATATCATGTCTACTTATCAAACCATCTTATTATTCTTTTCACAAATCAATATAAGTCTGTTATAAACACATAGGTAAACTGTTCCTTTTATCATTCTTAAGTGGTTATACCTAACTTCCCATAAAGCTAGTATAACTCTTAAGCTTCTGTTTTAAAAACCAATTAGTTCCCTTCTGTTAAAAAAAATGATTCAATATTCTTTTGAAATGCTTTAAGATCCTTATTATTCAGGCTTAAGTCGCAAGACATTGCCGTAAGTATTATTCAGGCTTAAGTCAAAAGACATTGCCGTAAGTATTATTCAGTTAACACGTGTACGTCTACCGTACTATATATATATTTCAAAATATCATGCTTTAGGAAGAATCACATACCTTCTCGGCGAAAACCACCTGCCAAGTTGAATATGTCGCGCGCAGAGAATCAACCTATAATAGTCAGACACGTCTATCAACGTCTAGACTACTCAGAATGCTTCTAAGCGTAGGGTTCTATATCCTACGGAAAATCGGCAAAGACTTCCCTACCCTGAGCTACTCAAGTCTCATCAGAAAACAAATTCTAAGTAAGTATAGTTCAATTATTCTTCTTTAAACCCTTCTTTGTGTTAACAGTTCAATTCTATTATGTAATATTCTTCTAAGTATTTAATACTTATTCTTATACTACTACAGTATGTATTCTCTAATTACAAAAGAAGGACAAGATTATTTACCTCGGTAAGCCCAATAATATCCTAGATAAAAGTCGATCCGGAGCATTATAACAATACTATAAGGCAACTTCTACTAAGTACTAAGGGATTTGGGCTAGGGTATTTTGGGCATTATAACAATACTATAAGGCAACTTTTCTACCAAGGGAGGGGGTAGATTTCGGCTAGCTAGTGGGGATTAGCCTGCTAAGCTTCTCGAGGGGGTGTTTGGACGAAAAGAGGCTCAAGGGAGAGGAAGGATTTTAGACTTGAAGACTTTTGTGGATGAAGAACTCTTCATCACAAGAGGGTATTTATAGGTCAAGGGATGGCCAACCAATGGCCAAGATTATGCCAAGTGCAAGGCAAGTGTAAGGTCAAGATTAGGGCAAGTGTCTCGGCCAACTTGCACACAAAATATCCTACCAACTCCAAGACAAAATGGTCATCCACCCGCCTAATGCCGCCCCACATCCATCAATTGGAGGGTGACAAGTGTCGCCTCTCCGTTGGTCCAAAATGTTTCATCTCTAAAAATCCGCAAAAATTAGAAATGACATAGCCGAATTTACCCTACGAAACCCGTGGAAACGCTTCGTCGGAAAACTATTCGCTTTGGCGAGTTGTGCCCAAAAACGCCCAAGGCCTAAACTTTAAGGCTAAACTTTTGACGCACGCCCTCACGCATACTCCGAAATACGGTATAACATTCTCCCTCCTTAGAAACATTCGTCCGAATGTTCCTTCCCAAGACGATTATCGATAAGGTTCTTCATAACTTAAACAGCTTGTAAATGCCACACACGCCACGTAACAACACTTAGGCAAAACGATAACGAAAATTTACAAGTAGGAAAGTGAATTACGGAGGTGGGAATAGGTGAGGATACTTCGCCTCATGTCCTCCACGCCTTCCCACGCCATCTCCTCCCCGAGCTCGTTCCGCCACAAGACTTTGACGGCCACGCCCCGTCCGCAGACGCCTAACTCCGACGATCGACTATCGCGCATGGAATCTCCTCATACGATAACCCTCGGTCACTGGACATCGTCAATCGGGTGTACCTAGATGGATCCCCGATACATCTCTCAAAGATAGATACGTGAAAATCGGATGCATCGCCTCCGGATCGGACGGCAGATTCAACTCATAGGCAACCTTGCCTACCTCGCGACAATAAACGCCCAATGTACCTTGGTGAGTTTCCTTCTTCCCGAATCTCATCACACCCTTCATGGGTGACACCTTTAGGAAAACCCAATCATGAACCTCGAACTCGGATGCCGACGACGATGATCTGCATATGACTTGCCGACTCGAGCCGCCAAGAACCTCTCCCGGATAAGCTTCACCTTATCCATCGTCGCTGCACCAAATCTGGTCCCACTAGCCGCACCTCGCCCACATCGAACCAACCTATAGGCGATCCGCACTTCCTCCCATACAAGGCCTCATAAGGCGCCATCCGAATCTTTGGAGTGGTAGCTATTATTGTATGCAAACTCAACTAGAGGCAAATGATCCTCCCCTACCACTCGGTCGATAAACATGGGCTCGCAGATATCCTCAAGAGTCCGGATAGTGCGCTCGCCCGTCTGCCTGCGTGGATGGAATGCGATTTCGTGCTCACCAAGGCCCCTAAACCTCTCGAAAGACCTCCGGTTAGCCAGAACCGGCTCCTGTGCGATATGATCGAAATAGGGACTCCATGCACCGACGATCTCTGATGTAAAGTCCGCATAATCCTCACCAAAAGTCGCCCCGACGGAAGAAAGTGGGCTGATTTCGCCACCGTCGACGATAACCTATATAGAATCATGTCTCCTCCGAGTGCGAGGTAATCCCGTGATGAAGTCCATGTTGATCACCTCCCACTTCCGTGCGGGATCTCTATCGTCAGAACAAACCACCGTGCCTCCGTGCTCTACCTTTACCGCCGACAACACGCATCGAGCTACGAACTCGCAACGCCCCTCTTCAAGCCATCCCACCAATACACGGATCTAAGGTCGTGGTACATCTTGGTCGACTCGACGGATAGAGTAACGCGCGCTGTGCTTCCCCAAGAACTCGCCAAGTCTCAAACATCCGGAACACACAACTCGCCTCAAACCTTAGCACCCCATCAGGTGCTACCAAAAGGACCCTTGCCCTCACGAAGAGTCAGATCACGATAACGTGTCAAAATCGATCCTCGAATCGTTGCCTCTTCACCTCCTCGACGATGGAAGACTCGCAACCTCACGAACTCGAACCCCATCGCTATCGTAATCAATCAAACGGACACCAAGGCTCGCTAACTGATGCAAATCACGAACCATGTCCCTCCTCTCTAGCTGCACATCTTATAGGCTTCCCATCGACCTACGACTAAGAGCATCTGTCACAACATTGGCTTTCCCCGGGTGGTACAGGATATCAACATCGTAATCCTTAAGCAACTCTAACTACCTTCTCTGTCGTAAGTTCAGCTCCTTCCGTCAAGATATACCGAGGCTCTTGTGGTATGTATAAATATCCACGTGAACCCCATACAAATAGTGCCTCGGCATCTTCAAAGCGTGAATCACACCGCCAACTCCAAATCATGGCGGGTAGTTCCTCTCGTGTTTCTTCACCGTCGATGCATACGCTATAACCTTGCCTGCTGCATCAACACACATCCCAACCCGATGCCCGACGATCACAATACACAACATAACCGTCTGACCTCCGAAGAGTAAGAACAGGGCGGTCGCCGATCTCTTTCAAAGAATCGAAACCCCGCCACAAGCATCACCATCAAACTTGGCCGCTTTCGAGTCACCCTAGTCAATGGTGCGCAGATAGAAGCAAACTTCTCCACGAACCGCCGATAATATCTCGCAAGGCCCGTAAAATCGCGAACCTGCAGCCGGAGTAGAGTTCAGGCCAAGTCTCGATCGCTTCGATCTTGGCCGTATCCACTCGAATGCCATCACCACAATATGATTTAAGAAAAGTCACCAAGTCAACCAAAACTCACATTTGGAAAACTTGGCGCATAAATCGCTGGTCCCGAGAATCACAAGACAGCCTCAATGCTCCGCATGCTCCTCGCTCGAGCGAGAATAAACCAAGATATCATCGATGAACACTATCACAAACGTGTCCAAAATGGTTTGAACACTTGTTCATCAAATCCATGAATATCACGAGCGTTGGTCAAACCAAACGACATGACCCTGAACTCATAATGCCCGTACCGGGTCCGGAATGCAGTCCTAGGGACATCCACCTCTCTGACTCGAACCTGATGATAGCCCGATCGCAGATCAATCTTGGAGAAACATCTCGCACTCGCAACCGGTCGAACAAATCATCAATCCCGGAAGCGGGGTATTCGTTTAATGGTCACCTTGTTCACCGTCAGAATCAACACACATGCGCATCGTCCCTTCCTTCTTCTTCACGAACAATACCGCGCTCCCGTGAGAAACACTAGGCCTGATGAAGCCCTTTCTCCAAAGAAATACCTAAGCCGATCCTTCAACTCTCTCAACTCGGCGGTGCCATTACGTATGGCGGAATGGAAATAGGCCGAGTGTCTGGCAATATGTCTATACAAAACTCAATCTCCCTCTCAGGAGGGATACCCGGGAGGTCGTCTGGAAACACGTCTGGGAACTCTCTGACCACTGGAACTGACGAAAAATCTGGTACCGCAGCTTCAGTATCAAACACCCGAACGAGATGGTAGATATACCCCTTCTGCACCATCTTCCTAGCCTTGAGGTAGGAAATAAACCTACTTCTACGATACCGTGCTCTCTCCCACTCAACAACCGGCCTCGTGAAACCGGAACTGCACTACTCTCTCTCTGCAGTCTACATTGGCGTAGCAAGAAGCTAGCCAATCCATCCCCATGATCACGTCGAAGTCAATCATCTCCAACTCTATCAAGTCAGCTAGGGTCTGACGACTGTAAATGGTCACAAGACAAGCTCTATATACCCGCCGAGCTACCACCGAATCACCCACTAGCGTAGCTACCTCGAAAGGGTCTATGGACTCAGGCTCTATCCCTATCCTACTAGCAACAAGGGGAGATATATAGATGCAGTAGAACCCGTATCTATCAAAGCATACACATCAAACCCAGAAACTGATAAGGTACCTGTGACGACATCAGGTGAGGCCTCCTGATCCTGTCGGCTGGACAAAGCATAAATGCGGTTCTGAGGACCGCTAGAACTGGGACCCGCGCCACGACCTCTGCCGCGACCTGCTGGTCCATGAGCACCTTGCCCTCCGGGGCGAGTACCGCTCGGGGATGAAGACCTGAAAGAACTCGTAGGTGACTCCTACCATCAAGATCGCCTTTGGTCGGACAGTTCCTCGCATAGTGACCCTGCTGGCCACAACTGAAACAAGCTCCCGTAGCAGCACCACAACTCCCGAAGTGGGATCTACCGCATCGGCCACACTGAGGGGGGGGGGGGTGGTCCCGATCGACGCACTTCGCCGCTCGACGCTCAAGCCACGGGGCCCCGGATGCGCCTCGAATATCTCGGCCAGGCCGAGGACGGCAGAGTGCTCGAGCCGCTGTGGTGCAAATCGATCGCCGCCGAGACCGCCACCACGATAGCCACCAAAAGACCTCGCTGTCCTAGTCTTCGCCTGCTGCTGTCACAACCCGCTTGCCTCTACGCCTCGCATCCAAGAGCATGAGCTCGCATGCGTAATGTCCATACGGTGAAGAGAAACACCCGCACAAGACTCGCCATATAGTCATCTAGCCCTGACGTGGCACCCTATCCTCCATATCTCGCTACCAACGCCGGGACATATCGAGCCAATGAATCAAACTCGAAATTGTACTACCCGACAAGGCCCTCTCTCGCCAAGCAGAAAAATCTATCACCCCGCGCCTCCTCATCCGCGAGGCAAGAAGTGAGTGAGAAAGCCTCGAGAACTCATCCCAAGTAGCCGGGGACGCGTGCTCTCCCGTGATAACTCCCACGAATCAAACCAATCGATCGCGTATCACGCGGCCTATGTGAACCAAAGATCACGGACTCGGTCTCCGATGCCCGATCACTCTCAAAATCCTCAGAGCCGACGGATGAACTCGCGATCATCCTCCGCCTCGAACCGTAAAACTCGCGGATACAACTCGGGAAGTCTCGTAGCCTCAAACTCTCTCGCCTCGGGTGAACCACGGTACGATCGGGATGGACTGAACCGCCGCATCCACTGCTCGCGTTCGCCACGATCCCGCCAGAATCGGGCGATCTCTCAGAACCCATCTCATCTCGCTTCCAGCCGTGGACCGGAGGTGTAGGTACTGTGGTCATCACGCCGCCGCGCCCTAAACCTCTCTGGGTCGGGCGGCGTCAGAGAACTCGCTGCCTCGTATAGATCGGGCCCGAGCCCTCGTGACTCTAGGTGTCCCACTAGTAGCTCCTCGCTACCTTGCCTTCTGGGGCCCGGTTGCCTTACGTGAGGCATAATCATATGTAAAAAGGAATACGTTAGAGGGTCCAACTTATAACACAACTCTAAGGCACGATCTCGAATGAGAAGAATGGAAACCAATCCTAAATATCCTATAGCCTCCTCGATTATTGGTGTGGTGCACAACACACCGATAATCAAGACTTACTAGATACGGCTCAGACACTTTCCGAGGATTAATCGCTCGATACCACTTTTGTCACGACTGCCCGGCTCGTGATCGTGCCTTACCCGCACCCAAGTAGTCATACATCGAGTAATCGTGGAATATAAAAACAAGACATGAAACAGCTTGTAAAATGAGACACGCTTATCTCAAGAAAAGTCGCCTTTCGGCATATATACATATAACCCAAGTTTTGCGATACATCCCAAATGTACAATAGACTACACTTAGGAAAGTAAACAACTATGGCGACAGGGCCCCGCCATACCGATCAGACAAAACTAATTACAACAGGAGAGCATACCCAAAAGAGCCTCGGAGAAGATGGAGCTCACGACACCAACGCAAAAGATCCTAAGGATGCGGATCTAGCACTGCTGCCCTTACCGCGGCATGAACGCACTTCAAGGAGGTCGATAACAGTACTAAGTATGCGAAATCAGTAAAGTACTTAAATGAAAACATATCATTTTTTTAAAATCGCCATATATATGTAACAACCAAGGTAACCGCACATAGTGCCACATCATAAACAAGAGCAACAATAGGTAAATCGTAATGTGTCTTTTCTAGGCTGCGAATGATCGAAGCACGGCCAATTGCCCGTAGTATCACCATGCAAGCCTAATCCTGGACTCCCGTAGTCCGCATAGGCCACTCATATAGGCCCGCATAGGGTATATAACCCCGCATCGAGGGTAGCTACTCCTCGGCATCGTCCTGGACTCGTAGTCCGCATGGCCACATAGACCGCATGAGGTATAACTCCACACACTAACCTGGAACTCCCGTAGCTCCGCATAGGTCCCCTGGACCCGCATGAGGTATTCTCGAATCATGGTCCCAGACCGCCTGAGTCTACCCCGCATCGGAGGGCAGCTTAACCCCCGGTAATATGTCGAGAGGTGAGTGATATTACACTAACCTAACAGCTTAGCGTTAAACAACATAAGCACAATAAGAATACTCTCTTACACAAACGTTACAAGACACTAACACACATAGCATCATATCATGTCTACTTATCAAACCATCTTATTATTCTTTTCACAAATCAATATAAGTCTGTTATAAACACATAGGTAAACTGTTCCTTTAATCATTCTTAAGTGGTTATACCTAACTTCCCATAAAGCTAGTATAACTCTTAATCTTCTGTTTTAAAAACCAATTAGTTCCCTTCTGTTAAAAAAAATGATTCAATATTCTTTTGAAATGCTTTAAGATCCTTATTATTCAGGCTTAAGTCGGAAGACATTGCCGTAAGTATTATTCAGGCTTAAGTCAAAAGACATTGCCGTAAGTATTATTCAGTTAACACGTGTACGTCTACCGTACTATATATATATTTCAAAATATCATGCTTTAGGAAGAATCACATACCTTCTCGGCGAAAACCACCTGCCAAGTTGAATATGTCGCGCGCAGAGAGTCAACCTATAATAGTCAGACACGTCTATCAACGTCTAGACTACTCAGAAATGATTCTAAGCAGAGGGTTCTATATCCTACGGAAAATCGGGCAAGACTTCCTACCCGTGAGCTACTCAAGTCTCATGAAAACAAATTCTAAGTAAGTATAGTTCAATTATTCTTCTTTAAACCCTTCTATTGTGATAATGATCAATTCTATTCGTAATATTCTTCTAAGTATTTAATACTTATTCTTATACTACTACAGACGTATTCTCTAATTACAAAAGAAGGACAAGATTATTTACCTGTAAGCCCAATAATATCCTAGATAAAAGTCGATCCGAGCAAGGCTTAGCTCCTAAGTCAGACGCTCCGATAGCTCCAAGGAAACCTTAGAAGTTCTTCACAACTTCTACTACGTACTAAGGGATGTTGGCTAGTGTATTTTTGGCATTATAACAATACTAGAAGGAAACTTTTCTACAAAGGGAGGGGGGGTAGATTTCGCTAGGCTAGTGGGATTAGCCTCGGCTAAGCTTCTCGAGGGTGTTTGGACGAAAGAGGCTCAAGGGAGAGGAAGGATTTTAGACTTGAAGGCTTTTGTGGATGAAGAACTCTTCATCACAAGAGGGTATTTATAGGTCAAGGGATGGCCAACCAATGGCCAAGATTATGCCAAGTGCAAGGCAAGTGTAAGGTCAAGATTAGGGCAAGTGTCCTTGGCCAACTTGCACACAAAATATCCTACCAACTCCAAGACAAAATGGTCATCCACCGCCTAATGCCGCCCCACATCCATCAATTGGAGGGTGACAAGTGTCGCCTCCCGTTGGTCCAAAATGTTTCGCCTCTGAAAAATCCGCAAAAATTAGAAATGACATAGCCGGAATTTACCCTACGAAAGTCGTGGAAACGCTTCGTCGGAAAACTATTCGCTTTGGCGAGTCAGGCCCAAAAACGTCCAAGGCCTAAACTTTAAGGCTAAACTTTTGTACGTACGTCCTCACGTACATACTCCGGAAATACGGGGTATAACACATGTCAAGTCAGGGACTCACGCCCTTAAAGTCATCCTTCAAATATAACCATGAGTCTCATGCCCACAATATCAATCATGCCCGTGGAATTCCTTCCTCACTGCCGGCAGTCCATGATATAAAAGCACCAAGGAATACAAATGAACACCAGGTCCCACCTGTGTCATAATAAAACTGTACGGGGTAAGTACGAAGGCATAGCCGACTACTAAAACCCACAGTACCAACAATGCTATAAAACTGTATCACGAGGTCTTTCTAGACCGCGCCACATGATCGAAGTTGGCCACTCGCCCTCAGTATCAATGTGCGCGTCTAATCCTGGAGCTTACCGCAGCTCCGCATAGGCCACCTAGGCCCGCATGAGGTATTCCCCGCATCGAGGGTAGCTACTCCTCGGCATCGTCCTAGACTCTCGTAGTCCGCATGGCCACATAGACCGCATGAGGTATTCCTCGCACACTAACCTGGAACTCTCGTAGCTCCGCACAGGTCCTCTGGACCCGCATGAGGCATCCCTCGCATCGGGGGCAGCTTAACCCCCGGTATAACATGTCAAGAGGTGAGTGGTACAACACTAACATAACGGCTTATCGTTAAACAACATAAGCACAACAAGGGAACCCCCTTTACACAAACGTTACAAGGTACTAACACACGTAGCATCATAACATGTTTACTTATCAGACCAACAAGAAAGTATTACAAGGCTATCACAAACCAACATAGTCAAGTTATTCACACAAGGTACTTTCTATTTTTTGTCAACAAGTTCGGGTTTTTATCCCCAAAGTACTTCATATATTAACTCTTTAAAAAGATCCGTTTCTTTCACAAAAAGTCACACGATACCCGTAGTATCAAAATAGAGTGACTATCTTTTAAGTAAACCAAACAATTTCCTACCTTCTTTTGAACCAACTTAAGACAAAAGCATGCCTTCCTTTTTAAATGAAAACACTTCAATTTTTCAAGTCTTTGTCTTTTATAAATCAAGTTCTTACTTTGAAATTTTTAAGAAAATCAAAACTTGTTTATTAATGATCTTATTAAAGCAGCCATGATCTAGGAAATGTAATACAATTTTGTCTTATCTTAGCTTCTATGCAGATGGAGGTTTCTACTGGTTTTAATAATACTTACTTAGTAGATACATTTTCCTTTATTAGCGCTGCAGTGGATTGTTCGATACTTATTTCCCCTTTCCGAAATCAATACAAGGCTTCCATAAACAATTAAGTAAACCGTTCTTTTTATCTTTCTTAAGTCGTTATACCTAACTTCCCATAAAGCTAGTATAACTCTTAAGCCTTTAAAACCAAGTATTACTCTTCTTTCAAAAACGATTCTTAATTCTTTTGAAATACTTCAAGATTCTTATTATTTAAAACTCAAGTAAAAAGACATCGAAGTAAAACCACGTTCAGTTAACACGCGTACGTCTACCGTACTATATATATTCTTTAAAAATATCATGATCAAGAGGATAGGAAGAATCACATACCTCCTCGGCGAAATCCACCTGCCAAGTCGAATATGTCGCGCGCAGAGTATCGACCTATAATAGTCAAATACGTCTATCAACGTCTAGACTACTCTGTAGAATATTCTAAGCAGAAGGTTCTTACTTCTACGGAAAATTGGGCGTAACTTCCTACCCACAAACTACTCAAGTCTCATCAGAAATACAAATTCTATGTAATTACCGTTCAATTCTCTTCTTTTATACCATCCTTCTATAAATTATACTTAATTCTAAACTACTACAATATGTAATCTCCAATTACAATAGAAGGACAAAGATATTTACCTCGATAAGCCCAAAATTATCCAAGATTAAAGTCGATCCTGAGCAAGGTTTAGCTCCTATTCTCAGACGCCCAATTCCGCTCCAAGAAACCCTTAGAAGTTCTATACAACTTCTACTTAATACTTCAACCAACAATGAAGATTTTCCCTAGGGTTTCGTTTTGTGACTAATGGATATAAAGTAGTATTTCTGGGCTTTTAGTATAGAGGTAACTTTGGAATACTACAAGGTATTTGGCTAAGGTATTTTGGAATAGAATAATACTTGGAAAATATTTTCCTACCATGGGGGAGGTGTGTGTCTCGACGAGAATGAAGGAGGGGAAGGTGTTTGTCTGAAAGCTATCAAGAGGGGGAAGGAGTTTTTGAGACTTGGAAAATGTTTAGTGGATGAAGAATTCTTGCAACTTAGGGGGGGTATTTATAGAACCACCAAGGGCCAAGATTAAAACAAATGGATGGTGTAGATTAGATAGCTTGTGTGAGTGGAGTCTTCCACCAAGTGTCCACCATAACCTTAGGACATATGTCCACCACAACATTGGGACATATGTCCCCCACAACAAAGAGCCATGTGGCCTTCCACTAGGCACAAAAAACGTCCAACATACCTACTCCCACTCACCAAAAGAAAATGTCTTCCAAGACTTTGACCACTTGACCTTGTACACTTGGCCAACATTTTCGTCCAACCCATGCCAACTAAGGGTGACACATGTCGCCCTCCTATTGGTCCAAAATATTTCGTCTCTCGGAAAAATCCGTAATCGGTTAAAATATTAAAAACGTAGAATTTCCTTCACAAGGTTCGAAATCTTTTCCGTTGAAAGTTCACAATTCCATCCTTAACCTAATTAGGGTTTGTACAAATGTACGTACGTCCTCAAATACATACTCTGGAAATACGGGATATAACATTCTCCCCTCCTTAGAAACATTCATCCCGAATGTTCCTTCTCAAGACAGATAACGATAAAGTTCCTCAATACTTAAACAGTTTGCAAATGCCACACATGGCCACAATACAACACGCGCAAATACTTAAATCCAAGTCCACAAGGAATCACCTCGATCATCACAAAAGCTCCCACCCAAGGTCTAAAAGATATTCCCTTCGCACCTTTACTTCACAAAAGTAATGATCACTTCTATCCTCTTACTCGTCGTACCCTCCTCGTACACTCGAACACTTCCTAAATAAACTTACCACCTTTCTGTTATTGCTTCAGTTTCCAAAATCTCGGGGTTACTATCTCCAACTTGGTCATCATTAACTGGGAACACTCTGGATGGATCTCCGATACTTTTACGAACATAGCAACATGAAAGACCGGACGTACTGCCTCCTACGTCGGACGGCAAAGCTAACTTATAGGCAACCTGGCCTATTCTCCAAATGATCTGGAAACGCTCAAAGTACCTCGGGCTAAGTTTCCCCTGCTTTCCAAATCTCGTCACACCCTTCCGGGGTGGTACCTTCAAGAAGACCGACCGTCAATCTGAACTCCAAGTATCGACGCAGATTATCCGCCCGACTCATGTTAACTCTGAGCTGTCAATAACCTCTCCTGGATAAGCTTCACCCTATCCACATCCTGCTGAATCAAGTATGAACCAACAATCTGAACCTTGCCAACATCGAACCAATCGACCGGCAACCTACACTACCGCCCATACAAGGCTTCATAAGGTGACATCCGAATACTGAAATGGTAGCTATTATAATAATCACTCAACAAGAGGCGAATAATCCTTACAGCTACCTCTGAAAATCAAAAACACCGGCCCGAGGGTGAATGCACATCGAGACTCACCTGAGTTCCTAACCTTGCCTGGTAAAACCTCCATAAAAAAGAAATAGCCGTAAACTGGGCTCCACTGCCTGTCATAAAGTAAAAGTAGGAACCCCGTGCAGTCTTACAACCTTCCTGATATATAACATCTCGCATAACCCTCTGCCGAGTAAACAGTTCTGACTGAAAGACAAGATGGGCTGACCTCATCGGCCCGACTACTGGTCGAACGCATCCACGAACGCATACGATGGTTAACTAAACTTGGGCCTAACACCCTCGTGACCCTATCACAAAGTGGGACCACCACAATTTTTCCTAACTTCAAACCGGGCTGCGGGTTGACCCGCACCGCCTCAACTGCACTCCATTTCTCGCGCCAAGCTCTTGTTTCCCGATCCGGAACAATCTCACCATCAAGTCACGAAAACCTAGTGGTTTTCTTAGGTCAACTACCCTCTTTCATTTCACACTACTCAGGGACTTATCACACAAATATATCTCACGTATACTATGCACTCCGATAAGGGTCAAACATAAAAAAATAAATCTTTTACTCAAGATGGCCTTGCCTCTAAGGTCTCCACGTATAAAACTCTAAGGCTCACACTTTCCCTATCCCCAATCTTACCCTTTTACCTAACCATGATTTCTAATCACAATTAACACAATGTTATCTGAACATAACACTTAAAATATACTCATTTTATCACACATACTAATCTCTAGAGGGTTAAGGATATACCTGTATCTACTGCTTCACTCCCCTTTGTCGTTCTAATCAATCCTGCCCTGTTGGCGCATAGCTAGGGAAGGTGATGAACTAGCCACTGATCCTGAAGGCTGAGTCTCTACATCCACGCCACCTCTGGTCGGACAATTTCTCTCAAAATGACCCTGCTGGCCGCAAGCATAACAAGCTGTTGAAGTAGTACGACACTCCCCATAATGACACCTACCACAACGGCCACATCGAGGTGGGGGTGGCCTCCTCTGGCTAACACCCCTTCCTCTCCGAACCATCAATCCAAGAATCGATCCGTAGCCGAGTCCTTCTACTTGCCTCCCTCCTACTAGAACATTCTTTCGTCACATGGCCCTGACGGCCGCAGGTAAAACAAGCACCAACAAAAAGACGACATTCCCCGGGATGACGCCTGCCACATCGTGAACACTGAGGGAAATCAACCCTACCGCTAGAACCTATGTATAGCCGAACTAAGCCCCGAGCTCTGACCAACTCCTGTATACTCCGAACGTCCTGAAGTTTGTGGAGGACCACTCTGTACTGGCGGAGGCGCATAACCAGTCTGCTGTTGAGAAGGTCCGCCTCGAAAGTTACCAAAGGACCCTGCTGCTCGCCTCTTCGCTGATCTTGGTTAACCCGTCGATCCCTACGCTTCTGGCCGCGATAAGCCCGCATGCAGCCATGCTCATGCTCGATCAAGAGCTACTCTTGCACAACCCTTTCTTAGATAATCATCAAGGCCCGCGATAAATCGGTACATAATATACTCTCTTGTTGCTAAATCCTAGCTAGTAACAGGTCGCCTTTGCAATACATACTTTGCATCGGGTCGTGGAACCAAGGTCCAGATATCATAGCCGCAGAGAATCGCCGCTGCGTATAAACTTTGCCGGGTGGCATGAGCGTAACTCCCCGAATGAAGCACCTCTCCGGTGATGATTGGGCCTGCCTCGTAACTCTCGTGTTTACTCGCAGCCTCCTTTGGCCGCTTGCCTTCTCGGGCCCGGTTTGCGCGAGGCATAATCGTAAGGGAAAGAAATACGTTAGAGGTACAACTTATAACATGCCTCTAAGGCACGATCTCAGAGTGAGAAGAATGGAAACCAATCCTAAATATCCTATAGCCTCACGATTGGTGTGGTGCACAACACACCTATAATGAAGACTCTACTAGATACGGTCTGTAGACACTTTCCGAGGATTAACTGCTCTGATACCACTTTTGTCACGACCCGAACTCGGGCCCGTGACTGGTGCCTTACCCGGGAACCCAAGTAGACATACATCAGAGTAACCAGCGGAATATAAAAACAAGACATCAAATAATATGAAGTGAGAAACAGTTTATCTGAGAAAAGTTGCCTTTCGGCATATATAAATAAAATTTGAACCCGAACAGTTACATCCATTTTACAAACTCGCCACACCAAGATTTCTGCACTTACGAATATAATAACAACAACGACGACAGGCCCCGCCATACCCCGAATGTAAGTACCTACAACGATGGGACTATACTACGTATAAGCCTCCGAGAAACGGAGCTTCCCAAAACGCTGAATCGTGACCCTATGAGCGAGGATCAACAATCGTGTACTTCTACCGCGCAGATGAACGCAGCCAAGGAGGTCGATAATAGGTACCAAGTATGTGAAATCAAAATATCAGAAATGAAATCATAATAGTCTATATAAAACAGAAGACATATATGATAACCAATTTCCGATACACAATATGTAAGAAATCATATCAAGTCAGGGACTCACTCCATTAAAGTCATCCTTCAAATATAACCATGGGTCTCATGCCCACAATATCAATCATGCCCGTGGAATTCCTTCCTCACTGCCGGCAGTCCATGATATAAAAGCACCAAGGAATACACATGAACACCGTGTCCCACTGTGTCATAATAAAACCTGACGGTAAGTATGAAGGCATAGCCGACTACTAAAACCTACGCACCAACAATGCTATAAAATCAGATCACGAGGTCTTTCTGCATCGCGCCACTTGATCGGCCGCCACTCGCCTCGATCAATGTGCGCGTGTCTAACTCGAGCTTACCGCACCCGCATAGCCACCTAGGCCCGCATGAGGTATTCCCGCATCGAGGGTAGCTACTCGCATCGCCCCGACTCTGCGTAGTCCGCATGGCCACATGTAGACCGCGTGAGGTATTCTCGCACACTAACCGAACTCTCGTAGCTCCGCAGATAGTCCTCGACCCGCATGCAGGCATCCTCGACGGGCAGCTTAACCCCCGGTATAACATGTCAAGAGGTGAGTGGTACAACACTAACATAACGGCTTATCGTTAAACAACATAAGCACAACAAGGGAACCCCCTTTACACAAACGTTACAAGGTACTAACACACGTAGCATCATAACATGTTTACTTATCAAACCAACAAGAAAGTATTACAAGGCTATCACAAACCAACATAGTCAAGTTATTCACACAAGGTACTTTCTATTTTATGTCAACAAGTTCGGGTTTTTATCCTCAAAGTACTTCATATATTAACTCTTTAAAAAGATCCGTTTCTTTCACAAAAAGTCACACGATACCCGTAGTATCAAAATAGAGTGACTATCTTTTTAAGTAAACCGAAACAATTTCCCTACCTTCTTTTTGAACCAACTTAAGACAAAAGCATGCCTTCCTTTTTAAATGAAAACACTTCAATTTTTCAAGTCTTTGTCTTTTATAAATCAAGTTCTTACTTTGAAATTTTTAAGAAAATCAAAACTTGTTTATTAATGATCTTATTAAAGCAGCCATGATCTAGGAAATGTAATACAATTTTGTCTTATCTTAGCTTCTATGCGGATGAGGTTTCTACCGGTTTTAATAATACTTACTTAGTCGATACATTTTCCTTTATTAGCTACCAGTGATGGTTTGTTCGATACTTATTTCCTTTCCAAATCAGTACAAGGCTTCCATAAACAATTAAGTAAACCGTTCTTTTTATCTTTCTTAAGTCGTTATACCTAACTTCCCATAAAGCTAGTATAACTCTTAAGCCTTTAAAACCAAGTATTACTCTTCTTTCAAAAACGATTCTTAATTCTTTTGAAATACTTCAAGATTCTTATTATTTAAAACTCAAGTCAAAAGACATCGAAGTAAAACCACGCTCGCTTAACACACGACGTTCACCGTACTATATATATTCTTTAAAAATATCATGCTCAAGAGGATAGGAAGAATCACATACCTCCTCGGCGAAATCCACCTGCCAAGTCGAATTTGTCGCGCGCAGAGTATCGACCTATAATAGTCAAATACGTCTATCAACGTCTAGACTACTCTGTAGAATATTCTAAGCCGAAGGTTCTTACTTCTACGGAAAATTGGGCAGCACTTCCCTACCCGTCAAACTACTCAAGTTCATCAGAATACAAATTCCATGTAATTACCGTTCAATTCTCTTCTTTTATACCATCCTTCTATAAATTATACTTAATTCTAAACTACTACGATATGTAATCTCCAATTACAATAGAAGGACAAAGATATTTACCTCGATAAGCCCAAAATTATCCAAGATTAAAGTCGATCCTGAGCAAGGTTTAGCTCCTATTCTGTACGCTCCAATTCGCTCCAAGAAATCCTTAGAAGTTCTATACAACTTCTACTTAATACTTCAACCAACAATGAAGATTTTCCCTAGGGTTTCGTTTTGTGACTAATGGATATAAAGTAGTATTTCTGGGCTTTTAGTATAGAGGTAACTTTGGCCCATGGACGTGGAATCCTTCCTCGCTGTCGGCAATCCATGATATAATATAACACCAATAAGCATACATGAACACCAAGTCCCACCTGTGTCCTAAAAACTGTACGGGCCAAGTAGGAAAATGAACCACTGATCCACCGCATCATAAAACCGACGAGGGCAAGAAAAGCCAACTACGGATCCACGTGTCAACAATCGACGGGGCAAGTACGAAAGCTAACTACTGGATCCAAATTTATCGCATGAGATATGATCGGCAAGCGAAAGCTATCTACCGAGTTCATCAGACTAAATCGTAATAGCACTCGACGGGGCGAGTACGAAAGCTATCTACCGATCGATCGGCTATCAATCGAAAGGGCAAGTACGAAAGCTAACTACTGATCCAACAAGGCTACTAAATCTCATGGAGGCCAATCCATGGAACAACAATATCCCACGTGGTCGCACGCCGGAATCCCACATCGTATAAGCATGACCACGGGTAATACAAACAACCGAATCTAACCCGCCCCGTCACATGCCCTAATCCCACATCGAGCAAGCATGTCCAAGCGAGTAATACAAATAATGGAAGCATACCGTGGAATCCCACATCACCGCTTGCAGACGCCCAAGTAATCTTACAACAAGACAACCGGCCCTCCAACCGAGAGTCGCGGCAACGTAATAAAACATAATACTTGCACTCAAAGGCTATCACCAGCACACATAGGCAAGTTCATAAAATCTTTAGACTTTCATTTTATAAACTCAAGGCACTTGTAGAATAATTCTCAATTCAACAAGCCAAAGTACTTATCAAGGCACACATAGAATAATTCTCAATTAAACAAGCCAAAGTACTTATCAAGGCACACATACAATAATTCTCAATTAAACAAGCCAAAGTACTACGTGCGTACATTCTTTTCAAAAGGCTCATTTTTATGTAAAACCCCAAGATACTAATACCCGTAGTATCAAGGTGTGTCTATTTTTCAAAGTAAGTTACTACACTTTTAGAAAACTCATTTCAAAGCTTGAAATCAAGTAACTTCAAATTTTTACAATCTAGGCAACTTATGCCCATTAATCAAAATAGACAACTTTCTTAACCTTCCATAAAGCCGTTATAACCAACTTCCCATAAAGTCGTTATAACCCTTTATGGTTTTAGACATATTCATTCCTTTTATAACCAAGAGACTTATACTTTTAAAACCAAGTATCACATACTTACAAATCAAGTTCTTAACTTTCAAAATACTTCAAGTCTCTTAATATTTAGAAAACAAGTTTCTTCTACTATTAAACCTCAAGTAACTCACACCTTTAAAACAAGTTACTTCTCTTAAATCATGTCATTTCTCCTCTTTCAAAACAATTAAGTAAATCACTCTTATAACTCCCCTAAAGTCATTATAACAACCCTTAGGTTTTGGAACTAAGGCACTAGCCAAAAGGTTTGGAAACCACTTCCTTTTCAAGACTCTATGTACTTTAAGTAAAATACTTTCACTTATAAGAATACAAACTTCACTAAGGAAATGGATTATACAACTTACAATTTAAACATCAAAGTACAATCAAGGAAGTACATAGAACAAATTCTATTTTAGGCAATCCAAATACAACCAAGGAATGGATCATTTAAGGAGTAGGACATACTTTCTTTATCTTAAGGAATCATGCTAGAAGAGGAGATAGTTCACATACCTTTTCGGCTAAAATCCACAAGCTGTCGAATACGCTCGTAGAATTGTCAACCTATAATGGTCACAACATGACTATCAATTTCTAGTTTCTAACGTAGAATAATACTAAGTATACGGTCTCTTATACTACGGAAAATCGGGCAGCACTTCCTTTGTTTCTACATACTTTGCCACCTTTTTCAAGGCCTAATTCAATAACCAAACATGCCATATTTAAGGCTCAACATACCAACCAATCAAAGGGGATTACACGCCTTACAATACGTGTAAAATTCCGCCCCACAATTCATACCAAGTAGTTTAACAACCAAGCCATTCTCGGCCAACATATACAACAACACTAAGTCTTTTCCAATCCTTTTCCAATTCCAAGTTCTAAGGTCTAACATGTTATATAGTCATAAACAACTTCAACAACTACAATTTCCTTCTTATATAACATGCGACGACTTAAACTAATAATCAACTTGAATTGTAATCTTAAGGCTAAACATGCTAGTTTTTGGATTAGGGTTCCAATAGTCAATACACTTATCAAACTTCATAATATAAACCTCATGCTTGCTAATATCCATAACTACAATGATAAGTAAACTTTAATTGCTAAAACGACAAGAATTATACCTTTACAATCCCTTAAAATTTCCAAGATTCAAAGTCGTTCCTTAGCAATTCTTAGCTCCTTTCCTTTACGCTCCAATCCGCTATTTGAAGCCTCTAGAAGTTCACAACCAACTTCTCTCCCATTTCCAATCAAAACCTATGAAAATGTCTTAGGTTTTCGCCTTGCGACTAACGTGAAAACGCCATTTTTCTGAAATCTTTCTATTGAGATATCCTTACAATACCCTTAGGGACCTTGGGTTTAAGTCTTGTGAATAATGGATCAAAACTACAAAAATTTTGTGTGGGCAACATGTCAAACCCGAGAGCACTTAAGTGAAGAACAACAATGTGTGAAAAATTCTAAGTGTTGAAGACCTTGTCTTGCACTAGTGTAGCATATATAACACAATGGAGGGCTTAGATTAAAACACTTGTGGGCTAGGATGAAGAATAATTAATGTTAAGCCAAGTGGACAAGTTGACAAGTCAACAATCTCAAGCTAGCAAGACTTGATCTTTTACCATGGTCAATGACCATTTTAGCCTTGCAAAAATCGTCCAAGACTAAGTGGTGGAGGTGCCACGTGTCGCCCTCTCATTCGTACATAAAAATTCCGTAACCCTCGTGGGCCCCACAAAACGTAAAATTCCTCAGGTGGGCCCCACGTGAACAAATCCGTAAAAATAAATTTTCATAATGTTAGTAAGTTCCATACTCTTCAAATAATACATTTTGAGAATCCAATTCTCAACAACGAACATTTTTCCTTTCCGACGTTTCTAAGATTTTCCGCTTAAAACAATTCTTCCTTTCGTACTAATTTCCAAGTCTTGATTCCTTACATACATTCTCTTATACATGCCCTGGACTTACGGGGTGTAACACGCTAACACTGAATCCTCATATTGTTGCCTCTTCACCTCCTCATTGAAGGAAGACTCGGCAACCTCTCGGATCCAAACTCCATTAACCTTGGAAACAAATAATCGAACCCCCCCCCGGCTCGGTAGCTGATGAATCTCAAGGACCACGTCCTGACTATCTGGTTGTCCATATGACAGACTACCCATAGATCTACGACTAAGAGCATCTGTAACTATATCGGCTTTCCCCGGGTGGTATAGGATATCAACATCGCAATCCTTGAGTAACTCTAACCATCGTCTCTGTCGCAAATTCAGTTGCCTCTGTCTGAAGATATAACAGAGGCTCTTGTGGTCTGCACAAATGTCCACATGAAATCTATTTAAGTAATGCCTCCAAATCTTCAAGGCATGATTAACTGCCGCCAACTCTAAATCGTGAGTAGCGTAACTCCTTTCATACTCCCATAACCGCTGGGAGACATAGGCTCTAACCTTATCGTGTTGCATCAGCACACAACCTAGCCCAAAACTCAAAGTGTTACAATAATAACATAACCCGTTAGTCCCTCAGGAGGGGTTAGAACTGTAGTCGTGGTCAACTTATCTTCCAATAACTGGAAGCCTTTCTCATACTTGCGAAATATTCAGACATTATTAATCTCAATTATGGTTCCTGGTTCTAATTCTCTGTTGCAACCGGACTTGGTCGCTATACTTAGATTAAATTCCTTCACTTGTCGTATGGCTAAGACTTCCTGCAAATCGCACTTTTAGGGGGGAGATTTCCTTGATCTCGTCAAGTAGTAATCCTATTATTCTCTCCCAGCTCATAGAACTTATAGTCATTCAACCTCAATTCACGGTATTACATAATCCAATGGCTTGCCAAGATTTCTTATCTTGTCATGATTAGGTCTCTCATCGTTCGAGTGTCTACTCGTCTTACCTTTTTCCTTTCAAGTTGCCCTGGGGTCTCTTACCTCCCGTATCTTTCTACTATATTTCTCGTCAGTACAGATTCTGCCACCTTTCACCGAGGTGTTCTTACTGCCCATCATTCACTAATGGTCTTTACAATAGTATGGGGTAATCATATCTCGTGCAACTTACATAACCATAGTTGCATTCTCTTTATCGTTCTGGTCATAACCCTTCCTTAGGCTCATTATTAGCAAAAATATTTCTATCTTGATTCTTGATCATACAGTTTCATTCATGCGTACTACCTGCATTTATATCCTTACGACACTTCTTCAACCCTTTCCTAGTATCGTCCTTAATTACCCCAACACAATACTTTTCCCACGGTTATCTAAAATTGTAACCTATTGTATGACGAAACTGAAGACTTTACCAGTCTCATAACCATAGCCTAATGATATGGGCACGCATAACTCTCAATAATACGTAAAACTATCCTTTTACGTAGGGGGGGGGGAGAGCTTATCTCCCTTTCATAATATTTCCTTGAAGTTACAACCCTATTCACAGAGTCCTCTTGCGGTCCTGTATATATCTAATCATCAAGCACCGCCTTAAAAATCGTGTAGATTTTCAAAACCTAGCAATGATGTCTTCAGTTTTCCGCAGGCAACACTCGTACTTATCTTATTCTTGTCTTGCACATTTTCCTGAAATCATTCGGGAAGTTGTGGCCCTGACCGCCACACTAAACAACTCCAAGCACCTCCAAGGGCACTTAACATAAAATCCTTCAATGATCATACATTCTTATCTCTGTCTCTAAGCTTTCAAATTCACGTACCACATACTTCTAACATCAATTTATTTACTTCAACCAAACAAGTCACATAGACTTACTAAAATCAAGTCTGCCAATCGTATATCATCACCGGGAAATCCCTATGTACCCGCTCAGTTACAACCCAAACACCCACTGGTGTGGCTACCTCGAAAGGTTCTCATGGATTCAGGCTCTATTCCTTTACACTAGTTTGCTCTTTTTCTTAATGGTTGTACTCTTCCCGTACTTCCAAACTTATACTAGTATACGACATAACTTCTATACTAATTCTGGCCTCCAATCTTTGGAGCTACCTACATTGAACAATTTAAGGTCATTTTCGGCTCTCACGACCTGGTTCCGGTGGAATGCGTCCACGAACCCGCAAAACAATTTAACTAGACTTGGGTCTGGCATCCTCGTGACCCTGTCACATTGTTATACCCTGTATTTCCAGAGTATGTATGTGAGTACGTACGTACCAAAAGTTTAAGCCTTAATTAGGCAAAGGGCGAAAATGTGAACTTCCAACGGGAAATTTTCCGAACCTCCCACATCCACATGCTTAAGTAGAGAGATAAGGTAGCACATGTCCAAATCTCCACCATCCACATGCTTGAATCTTGACCATTGATTTCCCTATAAATACCCCTTGTGTGCAAGACTTATTCTTCATCCACTTAACAATTTCCAAGTCTCAAAATCCCTCTCCCCCTTTGAGAAGCTCTCGTCCAAACTCTCTCCCCCCCCCCCCCCCCTTAGGAAAGCTCTCGGCCGAAACACCCCCCCTTCCTTGTTGTCTCGTCGAAATACCCCCCCTTGGTAGAAAAGTATTCTCCAAGTATTGTTACTATTCCAAAAAAAATACCTTAGCCCAAATACCTTGTAGTATTCCAAAGTTACCTCTATACTAAGAGCCCGGAAATACTACTATATTCCCTTTAGTCACAAAACGAAACCCTAGAGAAAATCTTCATAGTTGGTTGAAGTACTAAGTAGAAGTTTTGTAGAAAATTCTAAGGGTTTCTTGAAGCGGATTGGAGCGAACAGAATAGGAGCTAAACGTTGCTCAGAATCGACATTAATCTTGGATAATTTTGGGCTTATCGAGGTAAATACTCTTGTCCTTCTATATTGTAATTGGAGATTACATATAAGAGTAGTTTAGAATTGAGTTTAAGATGTAGAAGGATATTAAAGAAGAGAATTGAACTGTAATTACATAAGAACTGTATTTACAGTAGACTTGTAGTATTATTATGAGACAAATTGTACACATCCGGTTAGATGTATAATTCCCTGGGAGTTGTTGGCTCGGTAGCGGGCCTTGATAGGGGAGGAGTTTTGTGTGATCGCGTGGGGGAGGCGAATTTTCAGAGAATGTAGAACCGTGTATTTAGAAATATTCTACGAAGGGATCTAGAAGTTAATAGACGTTTTATGGACGTTATAGGTTGAAGTTCTACGAGTAGCGTGTTCTACTTGAAGGGTGAACAAGGCTAGCAGGGTTATAGTACGGTGGAGCGTTTCGTTAATTGTCGATAATCATCGCGAGGTATGTGAACCTCTTCCTATCTTTTCTAGCATGATTGTTGTGAACTATGTAGTACGGTAGACGTACGTGTGCTAAACGAGTTTTGGTTGGTTTAAAACATAAAGTGTTATAATAGCTTTATGGGAAGTTAGTTATAACGACTTTATGTAGGTAAAAAAATGGTTTATTGATTTTAGAAGTTAAGAGACTTGACTTAATTGGCTTAATATGATTTTTTGTTAAAAAGTTGTGAAACCTCATTCGTGAGTAATGAGTACTTGGTTTTTAAAGAATAATGTTTTACTAATTTCGGAAATGAGAATAAGTATCAGACAAACCACTGCAGCGTTAATAAAGGAAAATGTATTGACAAATAATTAATTATATTAAAACCAGTAGAAACCTCCATCTGCATAGAAGCTAAGATAAGACAAAATTTTATTACATTTCCTAGATCATGACTGCTTTAATAAGATTGTTATAAACAAGAATAACCTACTCACACATACGGCATATGCTACTCAAATTGTTTTAAAAGAGATTACGTTATTAAGTGATTAAGACTATGGACTATGAAATCTTTCGAAAATAAGAGACTTGAGTATTTGAAATTAGGCAACTTGAACTTTTGGAAAAGAATGTTGTTACTTGACTTTAAAAAGGGAAAGTGTTTGGGTTTAAGAGGAGGCATGACATTGCCTAAATTTTGGTTTTAAAAGGAAGACATGGTATTATCTTAATCTGTCTTAAAAGAGGGTTTAAATGTTATGGACGATTCTTCACCGAGTCCCACGGACGGGCCGACATGTATTCCATACGATTCTTCACCGAGTCCCATGGACGGGTGGGACATGTATTCCATTCGATTCCACACCGAATCCCATGGATGGGCGACATGTATTCCACACGCCACACCGAGTCCCACGGATGGGCCGACATGTATACCAGATGATTCCAGCTCGATTCCAAGGGGATAGTCCGAGACATGTTATACGGTTTATATCCGCATCGGCGGATGAGGAAGGAGTTCCACGTACGCATGGGATGACTTGAGGCGAGTCCTCGACTTGACATGATCGCTTTTATGTTGTGAATCGTAGTTTGTTATCATACATGTCTCTGCTTTATTTTAGATTATGATTTCGTTCATGATTTCCAGCCACATACTGTACTGTTATCGACCTCCTTCTTCGGGGCCGCGTTCATGCCGCAGTAGAGGTACATCGGTTGTTGATCCTCACTCTAGGATCACGCCAACAGATTGGGAAGCTCCGTTTTCTCCGGAGGCTTATCTTTTGGTATGTTTCCCCGAGTTTGTAAGTTCTTGTACATTCAGGGGTATGGCGGGGCCCTGTCACGTCATAGTTGTTGTAAAAATCTTAGAGGTCTATAGCACAGTTGTGGGCAGGGTTGTAAAGAATGTAACTGTTCAAATTTCTGTATATATGCAAAAAGGCAACCGTTTTGGTTAACCTGTTTTCTTTATCTTGTTTCATATCTGTATGTTTTTATTTCCGCTGGTTTTTCTCTGATGTTGTATCACTAGAGTGCCTGTAAGGCACCGCCACGCCCAGGATCGGTCGTGACAAAAGTGGTATCGAGCGATTAATCCTCGGAAAGTGTCTATGCACCGTATCTAGTAGAGTCTTCATTGTTTGTGTTGCGCACCACACCAATAATCGTGAGGCTATAGGATATTTAGGATTGGTTTCATTTTTCTCATTCCGAGATCGTGCCTTAGAGTCAGTATTATAAGTTGGACCTCTCGACGTATTTCGCTTTTACCGCTTATGCCTCCGCCGCAAGGCAACCCGGCCTAGGCGGCAAGGCAGCCGAGGAGCCGCTAGTAGGATACGTAGAGTACGAGGGCGCAGCCCTGGCCCCACCGAGATAGTGACGCATTTACAAGTTTTGCGACGCCGCCATCCCCAGCAGAGTTTAGAGTCGCAGCATGGTCGCCGAGACCACGCACTGAGCCTCCGCCCACACCGGAGCAGAGGAGATGGGTTACGAGAGATGGCCCGCCATCGCCGTGATCATGGCCGACACGAGGATAGGTCGGAGGCAGCAGCCTGGCCCAAGAGTACCCGTGGTTCACCCGAGATCGGATAGTTTGAGGCTACGGACTTTCTCGAGTCAGAGCCCGCCAAATGTTCTATGGATCGAGAGCCGAGGATGACCTCGTGAGTTTATCCGAAGCTACAACGGATCACGAGAGTGATCAAGGCCTCGAGGCGAGTCGGTGGTATTGGTTCGCATCACCGCGTGATACCGCAGCCGATCGTTTGATTCACGGAATTGTCCCGAGGAGAGCATGCGCTCACCTGGTTGGGACGAGTTCTCGTGGGCATTTCTTGAACATTTCTTGCCTCCACGGATGGCGAGGGCTCGGGCCGATGCATTTTTGACGTTAAAGCGCATCGCGCATTTGCCAGGAGTACAACGTGGAGTTTGACTCGTTGGCTCGGTATGTCCCCGCTTTAGTGGCGCATATGGAGGATAGAGTGCACCGATATGTCACAGACTTGACGATTATCTAGCAGAGTTGCTCGTGTAGCTCTTCACCGCATGGACATTGCCCGCATGCAGGCTTATGCACTTGGATGTGAGGCACGGAGAGGTCGACGGAATGACTGGGATCAGCAGAAGAGGGCCAGAACAGCAGGGTCTTTTGTTATACCCCGTATTTCCAGAGTATGTACGTGAGGACGTACGTACGAAAGTTTAAGCCTTAAGATAGGGAAGGGTCGAAATTTGTGCACAACCCCCGAAAAAAATTGTTTTCCGACGAAACGTTTTCCAAACTTTGCGAGGGGAAAATTACGGTTGCGACTTTAATAATTTTTGCGGATTTTTCCGAGAGATGAAATATTTTGGACCAACGAGAGGGCGACACTTGTCACCCTCAAGTGGGCGGTCATGTGGCCGATTGGTTGCACGTTTCTTGGCATGTTTTGTGGCCTAAAACTTGGGTCAATGTTTGGAGTGATTTGTGGAGTAGATGGCTAGGGTGCACTTGTGCAAATCTTCACCCTCCACTTGCCCACCACTTGTCTTGATCTTGGCCATTGAAGGCCCTATAAATACCCCCCCTTAGTTGAAGACTTCTTCATCCACTCCACACTTTCTAAGTCTTGAAATCCCTCTCCCCCTTTGTAAGGCTTTCGTTCAAGCCTCCCCCTCCCCCTTTGTGAGGCCTTTGGCCGAGAAATACTCCCCCTTCTCTAGTGGTGCTAGCCGAAATTACCCCCTCCCCCCCTCTTGAGTGTTGTTCTCGTAAAATACCCCCCCCCCCTTGGTAGAAAAGTATTCTCCAAGTATTGTTACTATTCCAAAATACCTTGGCCCAAATACCTTGTAGTATTCCAAAGTTACCTCTATACGTAGAGCCCGGAAATACTACCTTATGTCCTTTTAGTCTCAAAACGAAACCCTAAGGAAAATCTTCATAGTTGGTTGAAGTACTAAGTGGAAGTTGTTTGGAGACTTCTAAGGGTTTCTCGGAGCTTTCGGAGCGTGCAAAGTAGGAGCTAAACGTTGCTCAGGATCGACATTTAAACTTGGATAATTTTGGGCTTATCGAGGTAAATACTCTTGTCCTTCTATTGTAATTGGAAATTACATACTATAGTTGTATAAAAATGAGTATAAGATATATATAGAAGGATGGTATAAGAGAAGAGAATTGAATTGAAATCACATCAGAAGAATATTAAAGAAAAAGATTGAAATGTACTTACATAGGACTGTATTTACAGTAGACTTGTGTAGTTTAACGGGTAGGGAAGTTCTGCCCAATTTTTCGTAGAATAGAGAAGCCTCTGCTTAGAATGTTCTACAGAGTAGTCTAGACGTTGATAGACGTATATGGCCTTTATAGGTTGAAAGTTCTGCGAGTAGCATGTTCTACTTGAAAGGTGGATAAGGCTAGCCGGGTTATAGTCGTGGAGCGTTTTGCTAATTGTCGATAATCGTCGCGAGGTATGTGATTCTTCCTATCCTCTTGAGCATGATATTTTGAAAAGAATATATATAGTACGGTAGACGTACGTGTGTTAACTGAATGTGGTTTTACTTCGATGTCTTTTGACTTGAGTCTAAATAATAAGAATCTTGAAGTATTTCAAAAGAATTAAGAATCGTTTTTGAAAGAAGAGTAATACCTTGTTTTAAAAAAGCTTAAGAGTTATACTAGCTTTATGGGAAGTTAGGTATAACGACTTAAGAGAAATAAAAGGAACGGTTTACTTAATTGTTTATGAAAGTCTTGTGTTGATTTCGGAAATGAGAATAAGTATCGAACAAACCACTGCAGCGCTAATAAAGGGAAATGTATTGACTAATTAAGTATTATTAAAACCAGTAGAAACCTCCATCTGCATAGAAGCTAAGATGAGACAAAATGATATTACATTTCCTAGATCATGGCTGCATTAATAAGATTGTTATGAACAATAATAACCTGCTCACACATAAGGCATATGTTTCTCAAATTGTTTTAAAAAGAGAATTATATTATTAAGTGATTAAGACTATGAACTACGAAACCTTTCGAAAATAAGAGACTTGAGTCTTTGAACTTAGGCAAACTTGAACTTTTGGAAAAGAATGTTGTTACTTGATATTAACAAGGAAACTTTTTTGGTTTACTTAAAAAGATAGTCACTCTATTTTTGATACTACGGGTATCGTGTGACTTTTGTGAAAGAAACAGATCTCTTAAAGAATTAATGTACGTAGTACTTTGGGGATAAAAACCCAAACTTGTTGGCATAAAATAGAAAGTACCTTGTGTGAATAACTTGACTATGTTTGGTTTGTGATAGCCTTGTAATACTTTCTTGATTGGTTTGATAAGTAAACATGTTAGGATGCTACGTGTGTTAGTGTCTTGTGATGTTTGTGTAAGAGGTTATTCTTATTGTGCTTATGTTATTTAATGATAAGCCGTTGTGCTAGTATTATATCACTCACCTCTTGACATGATATACCGGGGGTTAAGCTGCCCCCCGATGCGAGGTACACCTCAGGCAGTCTGTGTGACTATGATTCGAGATACCTCATGCGGGTCCAGGTGGCCTATGCGGAGCTACGAGAGTTCCGTGTTAGTGCGGTCTATATGGCTACGCGGTCATGCGCTACGCGGATCGCGAGTCCAGTGACGATGCCGGGGAGTAGCTACCCTCGATGCGGGGAATAACTCATGCGGGCCTATGTGTGTGGCCTATGCGGAGCTGCGGGAAGTTCCAGGATTTGACGCGCACATTGATACTGAGGGCGAGTGGCCCGCTTCGATCATATGGCGCGGTCTAGAAAGACCTCGTGATAAAGTTTTATGGCATTGTTGGTACTGTGGGTTTTAGTAGTCGGCTATGCCTTCGTACTTACCCCGTACGGTTTTATTATAACACAGGTGGGACCTGGTGTTCATGTGTATTCCTTGGTGCTTTTATATCATGATCGCCGGCGGAGGAAGGTATTCCAAGGGCATGATTGATGTTGTGGGCGTGAGACCCATAGTTATATTTGAGTGATGACTTTGAGGGCGTGAGTCCCTGACTTGACATGACTGCTTATTTATTGTGAACTTTAGTTTCGTTATCATACATATCTCCTACTTTATATAGACTACTATGATTTCATTTACAGTATTTTTAGTTTCACGTACTTGGTACCTGTTGTCAGATCGACTCCTTCGGGGCCGCGTTCATGCCGCAGTAGAGGTACACCGTTGTTGATCCTCGCCATAGTGGTCACAGTCGTTGGGAAGCTCCGCTTCTCCGAGGCTTATCGCCGTATAGTCCTGCCGTCAGAGTACTTACATTCGTGGGTATGGCGAGCCCCGTCCCGCCATTGTTGTTATAACATTCTTAGGTGCAGAGTATCTTTGTAGGCGAGTTTGTAAAAGGGATGTAACTGTTCGGATTTATATTTTTATATATATGCCGAAAGGCAACTTCTCTCAGATAAACTGTTTCACACTTCATATTATTTCATGTCTTGTTTTATATTCCGCTGGTTACTCTGATGTATGTCTACTTGGGTGCCCGGGTAAGGCACCGCCACGCCCGGTTCGTTTCATGACAAAAGTGGTATCGTGAGCGATTAATCCTCGGAAAGTGTCTACTGCATCGTATCTAGTAAGTCTTGATTATCGGTGTGTTGTGTACCACACCAATAATCGTGAGGCTATAGGATATTTAGGATTGGTTTCCATTCTTCTCACTCTGAGATCGTGCCTAGAGTCGTGTTATAAGTTGGACCCTCTAACGTAATTCTTTCCTTTACCGATTATGCCTCCGTAAGGCAACCCGCCCTGTATGGCAAGGCAGCCGAGGAGCCGCGAGTAGAGTACTGAGAGGTTACGAGGGCACGTGCCCAATCATCACCTAGGGTGGTGCTTCATTCGTGAGTTCTCGCACGTCGCACCCCAGCAGAGTCTAGCGCGGCGGCAGATTCCTCGCGGCCATGATATTTGAACCTTCGCCCACGACCCGATGTGAAGTATGGATTGCAAAGAGACGACCCCGTTACTAGCTAGGGATTTAGCAACCAGAGAGTATATTATGTGCCGATTTATCACGGGTTTTGATGACTATCTAAGAGAAGGTTGTGCAAGAGTAGCTCTTCAGTCAGGCTTGAGCATGGCCTGCGTACGGGCTTATGCGCAACAGGCCGAGAAACGTAGAGATCGACAGGTTAACCAAGATCAGCAGAAAAGGGCCAGATCGGCAGGGTCCTTTGGTAACTTTCGAGGCGAACCGCCTCAGCAGCAGACTGGATATGCGCCTCCGCCAGTGCAGAGTGGTCCTCCACAGGGTTTAGGATGTTCGGAGTATACAGGAGTTGGTCAGAGCTCCAGGGCTTCTGGTTCACAGCTATACGTAGGTTCTAGCCAGCCGGTTGATTTTCCTCGGTGTTCACAAGATGGCGCGCCATCCCGGGAATGTCGTCTTTTGTTGGTGCTTGTTTTACTGCGCCGCCGTGGCCACGTGTGTCGAAAGGATGTCCTAGTAGGAGGGATGGGCAAGAGGACTCACCTACGGATCGATTGTGGATTGAGAGTTCGGAGAGGAAGGGTGTTAGCTGGAGAGGCCACCCCACCCTGTGGCTGTGGTAAGTGTCATTGTGGGAGTGTCGACTTCTTCGACACCTTGTTATGCCACCAGTGGGCCATTTTGCAGAAATTGTCCGACCAGGTGGCGCGGATGTAGAGACTCACCTTCAGGATCGTGACTGGGCCCATCACCTTCCTAGCTATGCGCAACAGTAAGGTGATTGATTAGAACGACAAAGGGGAAGTGAAGCAGTAGATACATGTATATCTTTAACCCTCTAGAGATTAGTATGTGTGATAAGATGAGTATATCTTAAGTGTTATGTTCAGATAGCATTGTGGTAATTGTGATTAGAAATCATGGTTAGTTAAAAGGGTAAGATTGGGGATAGGGAAAGTGTGAGCCTTAGAATGTTATACGTGGAAACCTTAGAGGCAAGGCCATCTCGAGTAAAAGATTTATTTTTTGTTTGACCCTTATCGGAGTGCATAGTATACGTGAGATATGTTTGTGTGATAAGTCCCTGAGTGGTATGAAATGAAAGAGGGTAGTTGAGCTAAGAAGACCACTAGGTTTTCGTGACTCGATAGTGAGATTGTTCCGGATCGGGGAACAAGAGTTTTGTGCGATAGCGGGTCGGGTTGAGGACCGATCGCGGGTCAACCCGCGGCCTGTAATGTGGTGGGGTCAATTCGAGGTGGTCCCGCCAGGTGGTGGGGTCACGAGGGTGTTAGGCCCAAGTTTAGTTAACCATCGTACGAGTTCGTAGATGCGTTCGACCAGTAGTAGGGCCGAGGGGGTCAGTCCCTCTTGTCTTTCAGTCAGGACCGTTTACTCGGCAGAGGGTTATGCGAGATGTTATATATCGGGAAGATTGTAAGGCTGCACGAGGTGCCTACTTTCACCTTATGACAGGCAGTGGAGCCCAGGTTACGGCTATTTCTTTTTCTAGAAGTTTTACCAGGCAGGGTTAGAAACTCAGGTGAGTCTCAGTATTGCATTCACCCTCGGGCCGGTGTTTTTGATTTCAGAGGTAGCTGCAAGGATTATTCGCCTCTTGGTTGGGTGAGTATTATAATAGCTACCATATCAGTATTCGGAGGGTGCCTTATGAAGCCTCGTATGGGCTGAAGTGTAAGTTGCCGGTCGATTGGTTCGATGTTGGCAAGATTCAGATAGTTGGTTCATACTTATTCAGCAGGATGTGGATAGGGTAAAGCCTATCCAGGAGAGGTTATTGGCAGCTCAGAGTCAGCAGGAGTCGTGCGGATAATCTGCAACGACACTTGGAGTTCAGGATGACGGTAGGATTTCTTGAAGGTACCACCCCGGAAGGGTGTGACGAGATTCGGAAAGCAGGGGAAACTTAGCCGAGGTACTTTGAGCGTTTTCAGATCATTTGGAGAATAGGCCAGGTTGCCTATAAGTTGGCATTGTCGTCCGACGTAGGAAGCAGTACATCCGGTCTTTCTTGTTGCTATGTTCGGAAAAGTATCGGAGATCCATCCAGAGTGTTCCCAGTTAATGATGACCAAGTTGGAGATAGTAACCCAGAGATTTTGGAAACTGAAGCAATAACAGAAATGTGGTAAGTTATGAGAAAGAGTTCGAGTGTACGACGAGTAAGAGTGATCATTTCGTTTGTAAAGAAAAGGTGCGAAGGGAGTATCTTTTAGCCCTTGGGTGGGAGCTTTTGTGATGTTAGAGGTGATCCCTTGTGGACTTGGATTTAGTAATTGCGCGTGTGTTATTTTGTGGCCAGGTGTGGCATTGGCAACTTGTTATGTTAAGAGGAACTTATCGTTATCTGTATCGAGAAGGAACATTCGGGACGAATGTTTCTAAGGAGGGGAGAATGTTATACACCGTATTTCCAGAGTATGTACGTGAGGACGTACGTACGAAAGTTTAAGCCTTAAGATAGGCAAGGGTCGAAATTTGTGCACAACCCCCGAAAAGAATTGTTTTCCGACGAAACGTTTTCCAAACTTTGCGAGGGGAAAATTACGGTTGCGACTTTAATAATTTTTGCGGATTTTTCCGAGAGATGAAATATTTTGGACCAACGAGAGGGCGACACTTTTCACCCTCAAGTGGGCGGTCATGTGGCCGATTGGTTGCACGTTTCTTGGCATGTTTTGTGGTCTAAAACTTGGGTCAATGTTTGGAGTGATTTGTGGAGTAGATGGCTAGGGTTCACTTGTGCAAATCTTCACCCTCCACTTGCCCACCACTTGTCTTGATCTTGGCCATTGAAGGCCCTATAAATACCCCCCCCCCCTTAGTTGAAGACTTCTTCATCCACTCCACACTTTCTAAGTCTTGAAATCCCTCTCCCCCTTTGTAAGGCTTTCATCCAAGCCTCCCCTCCCCCTTTGTGAGGCCTTTGGCCGAGAAATACCCCCCCTTCTCTAGTGGTGCTAGCCGAAAGTACCCCCCCCCTCTTGAGTGTTGTTCTCGTAAAATACCCCCTTGGTAGAAAAGTATTCTCCAAGTATTGTTACTATTCCAAAATACTTTGGCCCAAATACCTTGTAGTATTCCAAAGTTACCTCTATACATAGAGCCCGGAAATACTACCTTATGTCCTTTTAGTCTCAAAACGAAACCCTAAGGAAAATCTTCATAGTTGGTTGAAGTGCTAAGTGGAAGTTGTTTGGAGACTTCTAAGGGTTTCTCGGAGCTTTCGGAGCGTGCAAAGTAGGAGCTAAACGTTGCTCAGGATCGACATTTAAACTTGGATAATTTTGGGCTTATCGAGGTAAATACTCTTGTCCTTCTATTGTAATTAGAAATTACATACTGTAGTTGTATAAAAATGAGTATAAGATATATATAGAAGGATGGTATAAGAGAAGAGAATTGAATTGAAATCACATCAGAAGAATATTAAAGAAAAAGATTGAATCAGATTTACATGGGATCAGATTTACAGTAGAATTGTGTAGTTTAACGGGTAGGGAAGTGCTGCCCAATTTTCCGTAGAATAGAGAAGCCTCTGCTTAGAATGTTCTACAGAGTAGTCTAGACGTTGATAGACGTATATGGCCTTTATAGGTTGAAAGTTCTGCGAGTAGCATGTTCTACTTGAAAGGTGGATAAGGCTAGCCGGGTTATAGCCGTGGAGCGTTTTGCTAATTGTCGATAATCGTCGCGAGGTATGTGATTCTTCCTATCCTCTTGAGCATGATATTTTGAAAAGAATATATATAGTACGGTATACGTACGTGTGTTAACTGAATGTGGTTTTACTTCGATGTCTTTTGACTTGAGTCTAAATAATAAGAATCTTGAAGTATTTCAAAAGAATTAAGAATCGTTTTTGAAAGAAGAGTAATACTTGGTTTTAAAAAAGCTTAAGAGTTATACTAGCTTTATGGGAAGTTAGGTATAACGACTTAAGAGAAATAAAAGGAACGGTTTACTTAATTGTTTATGAAAGTCTTGTGTTGATTTCGGAAATGAGAATAAGTATCGAACAAACCACTGCAGCGCTAATAAAGGGAAATGTATTGACTAATTAAGTATTATTAAAACCAGTAGAAACCTCCATCTGCATAGAAGCTAAGATGAGACAAAATGATATTACATTTCCTAGATCATGGCTGCATTAATAAGATTGTTATGAACAAGAATAACCTGCTCACACATAAGGCATATGTTTCTCAAATTGTTTTAAAAAGAGAATTATATTATTAAGTGATTAAGACTATGAACTACGAAACCTTTCGAAAATAAGAGACTTGAGTATTTGAACTTAGGCAAACTTGAACTTTTGGAAAAGAATGTTGTTACTTGATATTAACAAGGAAACTGTTTTGGTTTACTTAAAAAGATAGTCACTCTATTTTTGATACTACGGGTATCGTGTGACTTTTGTGAAAGAAACGGATCTCTTTAAAGAATTAATGTACGTAGTACTTTGGGGATAAAAACCCGAACTTGTTGGCATAAAATAGAAAGTACCTTGTGTGAATAACTTGACTATGTTTGGTTTGTGATAGCCTTGTAATACTTTCTTGATTGGTTTGATAAGTAAACATGTTAGGATGCTACGTGTGTTAGTGTCTTGTGATGTTTGTGTAAGAGGTTATTCTTATTGTGCTTATGTTATTTAACGATAAGTCGTTGTGCTAGTATTATATCACTCACCTCTTGACATGATATACCGGGGTTAAGTGCCCCGCGAGTACACCTCGAGCGATGCGTGTGACTATGATTCGAGATACCTCATGCGGGTCCAGGTGGCCTATGCGGAGCTACGAGAGTTCCAGGTTAGTGTGCGGTCTATATGGCCATGCGGTCTATGTGGCCACGCGATCGCGAGTCCAGGACGATGCCGGGGAGTAGCTACCCTCGATGCGGGGAATAACTCATGCGGGCCTATGTGTGTGGCCTATGCGGAGCTGCGGGAAGTTCCAGGATTTGACGCGCACATTGATACTGAGGGCGAGTGGCCCGCTTCGATCATATGGCGCGATGCAGAAAGACCTCGTGATACGCTTTTATGGCATTGTTGGTGCGTGGGTTTTAGTAGTCGGCTATGCGCCATTTTACCGTGACGGTTTTATTATAACACAGGTGGGACTCGTGTTCATGTGTATTCCTTGGTGCTTTTATATATCATGATCACGGCGGTGAGGAAGGTATTCCACGCATGATTGATGTTGTGGGCGTGAGACCCATAGTTATATTTGAGTGATGACTTTGAGGCGTGAGTCACGACTTGACATCGCTTATTTATTGTGAATGTAGTTTGGTTATCATACATGTCTCCCGCTTTATATAGACTACTATGATTTCATTTACGATATTTTCGATTTCACGTACTTGGTACTGTTATCGACCTCCTTGGGCTGCGTTCATGCCGCGGTAGAGTACACCGTTGTTGATCCTCGCCATAGGGTCACGATTCAGCGTTTGGGAAGCTCCGTTTCTCGGAGGCTTATCGATGGTATAGCCCCGTCGTTGTAGGTACTTACATTCGTGGGTATGGCGGGCCCTGTCCGTCATGTTGTTATAACATTCTTAGAGGTGCATGTAATCGTTGTGGCGAGTTTGTAAAGGATATGCTGTTGGATTCATGTTTTTATATATATGCGAAAGGCAACTTCTCTCGATAAACTGTTTCACTTCATATTATTTCATGTCTTGTTTTATATTCCATTGGTTAGTCGATGTATGTCTACTGGGTGCGGGTAAGGCACGATCCACGGCCCGGTTGGTCGTGTGATCTTTGGCGACTTTCAAGGCGCATCGCCTCAGGCCAGACTAGTTATTCACCTCCGCCAGTACGGAGTGGTCCTCCACGCCTTGGGACGCTCGGGTATTCGGAGTCGGGGCTCCAGGGCTTCTGGTTCACAGATATACATGGGTTCTAGCCAGCCGGGTTCATGTTTCCCTCAGTGTGCATGATGTGGCAGGCGTCATCCCGGGGAATGTCATCTTTTTACTGGTGCTTGTTTTGCCTGCGGCCGTCAGGGACATGTGACGAGAAACTGTCCTAGTAGGAAGGATGCATGCAGAATGACTCAGCCTCCCGGGTCAGTGGCAGGTTCATCGCCTTCTATAGCTATGCTCCCTGCAGGGCAGGATTATGATTAGAGCGGCGAAGGGGAAGTGAAGCAGTAGATACAGGTATATCCTTAACCCTCTAGAGATTAGTATGCAATTGTGTTAATCGCGATTAGAAAACATGTTAGTTGAAAAAGGTAAGATTGGGGACAGGGAAATTGTGAGCCGTAGAATATTATACGTGGAGACCTTAGAGGCGAGGCCATCTTGAGTAAAAGATTTATTTTTATGTTTGATCTTTATCGGAGTGCATAGTATACGTGGGGTATATTGGTGTGATAAGCCCCTGAGTAGTGTGAAATGAAGAAGGTAGATGAGCTAAGAATGACCACTAGGTTTTCGTGACTTGATTAGGGAGATTGTTCCGGATCGGGGAACAAGAGCTTGGCGCGAAAAATGGGTCGGGTTGAGGCCAGATTTCGGGTCAACCCGCAGCCCGGTTTGAAGTAAGGGAAAATTGTGGTGGTCCCGCTACGTGATAGGGTCGCGAGGGTGTTAGGCCCAAGTTTAGTTAACCATCGTACGAGTTCGTGGATGCGTTCGACCAGTAGTCGGGCCGATGAAGTCAGCCCATCTTGTCCTTCAGTCAGGACTGTTTACTCGGCGAAGGGTTATGCGAAATGTTGTATATCAGGAAGGTTGTAAGGCTGCACGGGGTTCCTACTTTTACTTTATGACGGGCAGTGGAGCCCAGTTCGCGGCTATTTCTTTTTCGGGAGGTTTTTCCAGGCGGGGTTAGGAACTCAGGTGAGTCTCAGTATTGCATTCACCCTCGGGCCGGTGTTTTGATTCCAGGGGTAGCAGTGAGGATTAGGTGCCTCTTGTTGAGTTAGTATTATAATAGCTACCATTTCAGTATTCGAATGTCGCCTTATGAAGCCTTGTATGGGCGGAAGTGTAGGTTGTCGGTCGGTTGGTTCGATGTTGGCGAGGTTCAGATAATTGGTCCATACTTGATCCAGCAGGATGTGGATAAGGTGAAGCTTATACAGAAGAGGTTATTGGCAGCTCGGAGTCAACAGAAGTCGTGCGGATAATCGGCGTCGACACTTGGAGTTTAGGTTGACGGTGGGTCTTCTTGAAGGTACCACCCCGGGAGGGTGTGACGAGATTTGGAAAGCAGGGGAAACTTAGCCTGAGGTACTTTGGGCCTTTTTAGATCATTTGAAGAATAGGCCAGGTTGCCTATAGGATAGCATTACCGTCCGACTTAGGAGGCAGTACGTTCGGTCTTTCATGTGGATATGTTCAGAAAAGTATCGGAGATCCATCCAGAGTGTTCCCAGTTAATGATGACCAAGTTGGAGACAGTAACCCTGATAGTTTGGAAACTGAAGCAATAACAGAAATGTGGTAAGTTTATTAGGAAGAGTTCGAGTGTACGAGGAGGGTACGACGAGTAAGGGAAGAAGTGAAAATGTGTTAAGAGAATAGAAGTAATCATTTCTTTTGTGAAGTAAAGGTGCGAAGGGAGTATCTTTTAGACTTTGGGTGGGAGCTTTTGTGATGATAGAGGTGATTCCTCGTGGACTTGAATTTAAGTATTTGCGCGTGTGTTATTTTTGTGGCCATATGTGGCATTGGCAACTTGTTTAAGTTAAGAGGAACTTTATCGTTAGCTGTCTTGAGAAGGAACATTCGGGACGAATGTTTCTAAGGGGGGAAGAATGTTATACCCCGTATTTCTAGAGTAAGTATGTGAGGACGTACGTACCAAAAGTTTAAGCCTTAATTAGGCAAAGGGCGAAAATGTGAACTTCCAACGGGAAATTTTCTGAACCTTGCGAAGGAAAAATTACGGTTTCGACATTTAAAATTTTTACAGATTTTTCCGAGAGATAAAATATTTTGGTCCAACGAGAGGGCGACATGTGTCACCCTCAAGTGGACGATTTTTGGTGGAGGAATTGGTTGGCACGTTTTTTTCATTTAAAAGGCCAAACACCTTTGGTCAAAAGTCTTGCAAAGTATAGAGATAAGGTAGCACATGTCCAAATCTCCACCATCCACATACTTGAATCTTGACCATTGATTTCCCTATAAATACCCCTTGTGTGCAAGACTTATTCTTCATCCACTTAACAATTTCCAAGTCTCAAAATCCCTCTCCCCCTTTGAGAAGCTCTCGTCCAAACTCTCCCCCCCCTTAGGAAAGCTCTCGGCCGAAACACCCCCCTTACTTGTTGTCTCGAAATACCCCCGGTAGAAAAGTATTCTCCAAGTATTGTTACTATTCCAAAAAAAATAACTTAGCCCAAATACCTTGTAGTATTCCAAAGTTACCTCTATACTAAGAGCCCGGAAATACTACTATATTCCCTTTAGTCACAAAACGAAACCCTAGAGAAAATCTTCATAGTTGGTTGAAGTACTAAGTAGAAGTTGTGTAGAAACTTCTAAGGGTTTCTTGAAGCGGATTGGAGCGTACAGAATAGGAGCTAAACGTTGCTCAGGATCGACATTAATCTTGGATAATTTTGGGCTTATCGAGGTAAATACTCTTGTCCTTCTATTGTAATTGGAGATTACATATAAGAGTAGTTTAGAATTGAGTTTAAGATGTAGAAGGATATTAAAGAAGAGAATTGAACTGTAATTACATAAGAACTGTATTTACAGTAGACTTGTAGTATTATTGTGAGACAAATTGTACACGTCCGGTTAGACGTATAATCCCCTGGGAGTTGTTGGCTCGGTAGCGGGCCTTGATAGGGGAGGAGTTTTGTGTGATCGCGGGGGGGGGAGGTGCTGCCGAATTTTCTGTAGAATGTAGAACCGTGTATTTAGAAATATTCTACGAAGGGATCTAGAAGTTAATAGACGTTTTATGGCCGTTATAGGTTGAAGTTCTACGAGTAGCGTGTTCTACTTGAAGGGTGAACTGTTATACCCCGTATTTCCAGAGTATGTACGTAAGGGCGTACGTACGAAAGTTTAGCCTTAAAGTTTAGGCATGGGACGTTTTTTTAGGCACAACTCACACAAAGAATCGTTTTCCGACGAAACGTTTTACAAGACTCGCGTAGGGTAAATTCCGGCTATGTCATTTCTAATTTTTGCGGATTTTTCCGAGAGACGTAACACTTTGGACCAACGAGAGGGCGACACTTGTCACCCTCTCATTGATGGATGTGGGACGGCAATAGGGCCGAATGGATTGGCAATTTTGTCATGGAGTTGGTAGGATATTTTGTGTGCAAGTTGGATAAGGTACACTTGCCCTAATCTTGACCTTACACTTGCCTAGCACATGGCTTAATCTTGGCCATTGGTTGGCCACCTCTTGACCTATAAATACCCCCCTTAAGATGAAGAGTTCTTCATCCACAAATCTTTCTCCAAGTCTTGAAAATCCTCCCCTCTCCCTTGTAAGCCTTTTCGTCCAAGCCTCATCCCCATGTGAAGGCCCTCGGTGAATACCCCCTCTACAAGAAGCCCTAGCCGAAACACCCCCCCTCCCTTGGTAGAAATGTTGTCTTCCAAGTGTAGTTACTATTCCTAAATACCCTAGCCCAAATCCCTTAGTACTTAGTAGAAGTTGTGAAGAACTTCTAAGGGTTCCTTGGAGCCATCGGATCGTACAAATTAGGAGCTAAACCTTGCTCAGGATCGACTTATATCTAGGATATTATTGGGCTTATCGAGGTAAATAAACTTGTCCTTCTTTTGTAATTAGAGAATACATACTGTAGAAGTATAGAAATAAGTAATAAATACTTAGAAGGATATTACAGAATAGAATTGAACTGTTATCACAGTAGAAGGGTTTAAAAGAAGAATAATTGAACTATACTTACTTAGAATTTGTTTTCATGAGACTTGAGTAGCTCACCGGTAGGGAAGTCTGCCCGATTTTCCGTAGAATAAAGGACCCTCTGCTAGAATCACTGAGTAGTCTAGACGTTGATAGACGTGTCTGACTATTATAGGTTGATTCTCTGCGCGCGACATATTCAACTTGGCAGGTGGTTTTCGCCGAGAAGGTATGTGATTCTTCCTATACTCTTGAGCATGATATTTTAAATATATATATAGTACGGTAGACGTACGTGTGTTAACTGAATAATACTTACGGCAATGTCTTGCGACTTAAGCCTGAATAATACTTACGGCAATGTTTTGCGACTTAAGCTTGAATAATACTTACGCAATGATGTTTTGCGACTTAAGCTTGAATAATAAGGATCTTAAAGCATTTCAAAAGAATACTGAATCATTTTCTAACAGAAGAGAAATGTTTGGTTTTTAAACAAAAAACTTAAGAGTTATACTAGCTTTATGGGAAGTTAGGTATAACCACTTAAGAAAGATAAAAGGAACTGTTTACTTATTTGTTTATAACAACCTTGTATTGATTTCTGTAAGGTGTAGTAAGATGGTTTGAAAAGTAGACATAATATGATGCTATGTGTGTTAGTGTCTTGTAACGTTTGTATAAGAGAGTATTCTTGTTGTGCTTATGTTGTTTAACGATAAGTTGTTATGTTAGTATAATATCACTCACCTCTTGACATGATACCGGGGGTTAAGCGCCTCCGACGGGGTAGACTCGGTGATGCAGGACCATGATTCGAGAATACCTCATTCGGGTCCAGGGGACCTATGCGGAGCTACGGGAGTTCCAGGTTAGTGTGAGCGGATATACCTCATGCGGTCTATGTGGCCATGCGGACTACGAGTCGGGGCGATGCCGAGTAGCTACCACCGATGCGGGTTATACCCTATGCGGGCCTATGTGAGTGGCCTATGCGGAGTACGGGAGTCCAGTATTAGGCTTGCATAGTGATACTACGGGCGATTGGCCCTGCTTCGATCATTCGCAGCCTAGAAAAGACACATTACTGATTTACCTATTGTTGCTCTTGTTTATGATGTGCACTATGTGCGATTACATTGGTTGTTTCGTGCATATTTATAAAATTGGTTTTAAAATGATATGATTTCATTTAAGTACTTTCTGATTTCACATACTTAGTACCTGTTGTACTGACCTCCTTCGGGGGGCTGCGTTCATGCCGCAGGTAAGGGCAAGCAGGTGCTAGATCCACATCCTTAGGATTTTTGCTTTGGTGTCGGGAGCTTCATCTTCTCCGGAGGCTCTACCTTTTGGGTATGATCTCCCTGTATTGTAGATAGTTTTGTACATTCAGGGTATGGCGGGGCCCTGTCCCGCCATAGTTGTTTATCTTCTTAGAGGTCTGTAGTCCTATTGTACAGTTGGGATGTAACTGCAAAACTATGTTTATTTATATATGCCGAAAGGCGACATTTTCTCACATAAACTGTGTCTCAATTTTCATTGATTCATATCTTGTTTTATATTTCCGCTGATTTTCTCACGATGTATGGGCTTGGGTGCGGGTAAGGCACGATCCACGAGCCCGAGGCAGTCGTGACAAAAGTGGTATCGAGCGATTAATCCTCGGAAAGTGTCTCTGACCGTATCTAGTAGAGTCTTGATTATCGGTGTGTTGTGCACCACACCAATAATCAGGAGGCTATAGGATATTTAGGATTGGTTTCCATTCTTCTCACTCTGAGATCGTGCTTTAGAGCTGTGTTATAAGTTGGACTCCTCTAACGTATTCCTTTTCTGTAACAGTTATGCCTCCACGTAAGGCAACCCGGGCCCAGAAGGGCAAGCGGTAGGAGGCGCTAGTGGGACATCATCACGACCGATCCGGGCGTGATCGTGCCTTACCGGGCACCCTAGTGATACAACATCAGAGAAAATCAGCGGAAATAAAAAAAAACTAAAACATGAGACAAGTCATAAAGCATGAACTACGCTAACCAAAACGGTCACCTTCCTGAAATATATACATATATATATCAACCTGAACAGTTAAATCCTTTTACAACCACACTTGGCGATACTACGGACCTCTAAGAATGTAACCATAACTATGACGGGACGGGCCGCCATACCCAATGTACAAGTAACTACACCGGAGGGGACTATACCAAAGACAAGCCTCGGAGAAACGGAGCTTCCCAAAAGCTGACGTGATCCTAAGAGCGGATCCACAACCGATGTACCTCTACCTGCGGCATGAACGCAGCCCCCCGAAGGAGGTCAGTACAACAGGTACCAAGTATGTGAAACTTGTAAAAATACTGTAAATGAAATCATAATAGTCTATATAAAGCAGGAGACATGTATGATAACCAAACTACAGTCCACAATACATAAATAGTCATGTCAAGTCAGGGACTCATGCCCTCAAAGTCATTACTCAAATATAACAATGGGTCTCACGCCCACAACATCACTCATGCCCGTGGAATACCTTCCTCACTGCCGGCAGTCCATGATATAAAACATTCAAGGAGTACACATGAACACCAGGTCCCACATGTGTCATAATAAAACCGCATGAGGGTAAATGCGAAGGCATAGCCGACTACTAACACCCATAGTACTAACAAGGTCATAAAGCGTATCATGAGATATGTCTAGGCGTCACATGATCAAAGCCGGTCACACGCCCGCGATATCGATGTGCGCGTCTAGCCACGAACTCCTCGCACTCGCATAGGCCAACCTCATAGGCCCGTGAGGTATAACCACGCGTCGGTAGCTACTCCCGGCATCCGCTGGACTCGCGATCCGCATGGCCACGTAATCGCGTGACCATAAAGGCGCACACTAACACGGAACTCTCGTAGCTCGCGATAGGTCCCTGGACCCGCATGAGGTATTCTCGAATCATGGTCCTGCATCACCGAGTCTACCCGCGACGGAGGCGGCAACCTCGGAAACATGTCAAGGTGAGCGGTACAATACCAACATAACGGCTGATAGTTAAACAACTTAAGCGCAGTCGAGGGGAAACCCCTTTACACAAACATCACAAGATACTAACACACGTAGCATCCTAGCATGTTTACTTAACAAATCAACAAGAAAGTATTACAAGGCTATCACAAACCAACACAATCAAGTTATACACACAAGGCACTTTCTACTATATGATTAACAAGATCGGGTTTTTATCCCCAAAGTACTTTATAAATTAACTCTTTAAAAGATACGTTACTTTCACAAAAGTCACACAATACCCGTAGTATAAGAAAATAAAGTGACTAATATTTTAATTAAACCAAAACAACGTCCAGACTTTCCTTTTTAAACCAAATTAAGACAATAACATGCCTTCCTTTTTAGACCAAAACACTTCTCCCTTTAAAGTCAAATTACCATTTTAAAACCAATGATAAAACCATTCCTTTGTTTTCATAAAGTCGTTATAACTAACTTCCCATAAAGCTGTTATAACACTTTATGTTCTAAACCAAAAACTCTTCAATTCTACAAGTCTCTTTCCTTTTAAAACAACAAGTATTCTTTTAAAACCCAAATAATGTACTCTTTTCAAAATAAGTAACCTATACTTAAAATCAAGTTACTTCTCTTTTCAGAAATAAGTCGTTATAAGTCAAGTCTCTTATCTTTGAAGATCAAGTCTCTTAACTTTCAAAATCAAGTCGCCTATAAGTCAAGTCTCTTATCTTTGAAGATCAAGTCTCTTAACTTTGAGAATCAATAAACCATTCTTTTACCTACATAAAGTCGTTATAACTAACTTCCCATAAAGCTATTGTAACACCCTATGTTTAAACCAACCAAAACACTTAGCACATGTCGTCTACCGTACTACATAGTTTACAAAACATCATGCTAGAAAGGATAGGAAGAGGTTCACATACCTCGCGACGATTATCGACAATAAGCAAAAGCGCCCACAAGATGTTGTAACCCGCTAGCCTTTTCCACTCATCAAGTAGAATACGCCACTCGTAGTACTTCCACCTATATAGGCCACAAACGTCTATTAACTTCTAAACACACGGTTCCATTTTCTCTGAGAAAATTCGGCGACACCTCCCCGAAATCACATAAATCTCCTCCTAACAAGGCGCTACTGTGCCAATAACTCAGGATTACACGTCTAACCGGACGTGTTCAAATCTACTTCACAATAATACAACGATCAGTAAATACAACCCTATGTAAATACGATTCAATAATCATTCTAAATATAGTATACTCAACTATACATTACTACAACATGTAATATCCAATTACAATAGGGGGGGGCATACATCATTACCTCGATAAGCCCAAAATTATCCAAGATTAAATGTCGATCCTGAGCAACGTTTAGCTCCAAGTCCTTACGCTCCAACCCGCTCCAAGCGACCCTTAGAAGTTTCTAAACAACTTCTAAACACTTCAACCAAGCTATGAAGGTTTTCTAGGGTTTCATTTTGCGACTTTGAATAAAGTAGGATTTAGGGCTCCTAGTATTTAAACAACTTTGGAATACTACTAGGGATACTAGGCTAGTGTATTTGGAATTATACCACAATACACCAAGTATTCTACACAAGGGCGGAGGGGTGGGACGAAACCAATACAAAGGGAGGAAGTATTTTGCTCTTGGAAGCTTTCAGTGAGATGAACTTATTCATCAACCAAGGGTCTATTTATAGAACAATGGAGGTCAAGATCCATCTAAGTGTATGGCCAAGATTGGGCCATGTGTGTGTGGGTCCCACCACACCACATGGCCAACGAAATGGGTGCCAAGTGTAAGGCCATTTCGGCCAGGTGAGTAGGTGACAAGTGGCTAGCCACTTGTCACACCATTCGACCCACATGGCCACACAAGGGGTGACACGTGTCGCCCGATTAAATCCAAAATATTACGTCTTAGAAAATATCCAAAAAGCGGAAACCTCAAAACAAAGCGGGCCCCACAAACCGTAAATTTCTCCGTGGGCCCACGTGGCCATTTAGAAAATAAAATCTCAAAATTCTAATATAATTCGAGAAGTTCAAATACCAAATCGGGAATCCAATTCCCATTAACGAACCTTTTTCTTCACAAAACCGGAAACTTTTCCGTCGAAAAAATCACATCTTCCTTTCTTTCCAATATTTACAGATTCTCGCACGTATGTCCTCGCATACATACCACGGAACTACGGGTATAACATTCTTCCTTAGAAACATTCGTCCGAATGTTCCTTCTAAGTCTCTAAACATACATATGCGGTCTAGTCTCCACTACTACACTTACAAACCGATCGTACGCGATGGCGAGAATATAACATGTGCGCAAAACTCCATTTCATGCTAACGAGGAATCACCTCAATCATCTCAAAAAGCTCTCACCCATGATCAAACGATACTCCCTTCGCATCTTCACAACAGAATGACCACTTCCGTTCTCATAACATATGTTCACTTCTTCCCTTACTCGTCGTACCCTCCTCGTAACTCGAACTCCTCCTAATAAACGTACCACGTTTCTGTTGACTCTGAGCTGCTAACAATTTCCTCTGGATAAGCTTCACCCTATCCACATCCTGGTGAAACAAGTAGGGACCAACTATCTGAACCTTGCCAACCTTGAACCAATCGATCGGCAACCTACACTTCCGCCTATACAAGGCTTCATAAGGCGACATCCGAATACTGTAAAGGTAGCTATCATAAAACTCACTTACCCAAGAGGCACACAATCCTCACGGCTACCCCTGAAATCAAAACATCGGCCCGCAACCTATTCTTAACTATCTGGGTAAAACGCGCTGTTCTTCTGTCGGCCCGAGGGTGAATGCAATACTGAGACTCACCTGAGTTCCAACCCTGCCTGGTAACACCTTCAGACACAAAAGACATAGCCGAAAAATTGGGCTCCACTGCCTGTCATAAAAAGTAGGAATCCCGTGCAGCCTTACAACCTTCCCGATATATAACATATCGCCACCCTCCGCCGAGTAAATAGTCCTGCCTGAAAGACGAGATGGGCTGACCTCATCAGCCTGACTACTGGTCGAACGCATCCTCGAACTCGTACGATGGTTAACTAACCTTGGACCTAACACCCTCGTAATCCTATCACAAAGCGGGACCACCACAAATTGACCACATCTCCTTTCGGGCTGCGGGTTGACCCGCGAACGGTCCTCAACCCGACCCATAATCGCACCAAACTCTTGTTCCCCGATCCGGAACAATCTTACCTATCCAAGTCATGAAAGCTACCACTTTCACCTTACACATCCCAAGGAAAATATCCCTCAAAACATTTCACGCATACCAAGTGTTTCGACAAAGATTAACCGTAAAATCCTTTTCTCAAGACGGCCTTACATCTAAGGTCTCAACGTGTACTATTCTAAGGTTCACACCTTCCATGACCCCATACTTATCCTTTCAACTAACCATGTTTTCTAATTCACACTTAACACAATGCTATCCGTACATAGCACCTAACATGTACCCACCATAATATCATAAACAAAATCTCCTAAGGGCTAAAGATATCTCTGCAACTCTTTGCGTCACTTTCCTTTGCCGTTCTAATCATAATCACGCCTGCAGGCGCCTAGCTATATAAGGCGTTGAACCACCATCGATCCCGGCGTGAGGCTCTACATCTGTGCTACCTGCAGTCGACAAACTCTCACCAAATTGCCCTATTGGCGCAAACACAAAAGTCGCCGAGCGATGACGACACTCCTCATAATGGAGTCTACTACTATGGCCGAAACGAGGTAGGGGTGACCTCATCTGACTAACACCCCTTCTCCCGAACAACTGAACCCGCTGATCGGCGGTGAGTCATCCTCTCGTAACCCTCCTGCACCGGACATCCTCCCATCACACGCCCGACCACGCGGTATAACAATCTCCCAACAAGTACGACACCCTGAGGATCATCCTCAGATCTCTATCCATAGAATTCTGGCGAACTGCAACTCAAGAAATCCCTAAGTCTCAGACTATCGGATCTAGGGGGAATCACTGATACTGCCGGAACCACCGGCTCCCGTCCGTCCTCATTCCCAGCCACTAGCCTAGCTAGTAACTGGGCTATCACCTTGAATTCATATCCTCGGCTCCTGGCCGTGGAACTGGAGGCTCAGGTATCGTGGCCTCAATAGAAACTGCTGCCGCTCTAACTCTGCTGGGCTAGCGGCATCATAAAAACTCGTCGTCTGAAGTACTATCTCGGTAGAACCGGGCTGTGCCTCGTAACCCTCGTGTTCAACTCGTAGCTCCTCTCGCCTTGCCCATCCGGGCCACTGGTTGCCTTGCGGAGGCATAGCGGGTACATAAGAATACGCGAGGAGTCCAACTTACAACACGGCTCTAAGGCACGATCTCGGAATGAGAAGAATGAAACCAATCATAAATGTCCTGCGACCTCCGATTATAGATGTGGTGCACAACACCGATAATCAAGACTCTACTAGAACGGTGCGTAGACACTTTACGAGGACTAATCGCTCGATACCACTTTTGTCACGACCGATCCGGGCGTGGATCGTGCCTACCGGGCACCCTAGTGATACAACATCGAGAAAATCAGCGGAAATAAAAAAACTAAAACATGAGACAAGTCATAAAGCATGAACTAGGCTAACCAAAGCGGTCACCTTCGAAATATATACATATATATATCAACGAGCAGATTAAATCCTTTTACAACCACGCCCACAGATACTACGGACCTCTAAGAATGTAACCATAACTATGACGGGACGGGGCCCGCCATACCCCGAATGTACAAGTAACTACACCGAGGGGACTATACCAAAGACAAGCCTCGGAGAAACGGAGCTTCCCAAAAGCTGCGTGATCCTAAGAGCGCGGATCCACAACCGATGTACCTCTACCCGCGGCATGAACGCAGCCCCCCGAAGGAGGTCAGTACAACAGGTACCAAGTATGTGAAACTGTAAAATACTGTAAATGAAATCATAATAGTCTATATAAAGCAGGAGACATGTATGATAACCAAACTACGATCCACAATACATAAATAGTCATGTCAAGTCAGGGACTCATGCCCTCAAAGTCATTACTCAAATATAACAATGGGTCTCACGCCCACAACATCAATCATGCCCGTGGAATACCTTCCCACCGCCGATCCATGATATAAAACATTCCGAGTACACATGAACACGGGTCCCACGTGTCATAATAAAACCGCATGAGGGTAAATGCGAAGGCATAGCCGACTACTAACACCCATAGTACTAACAAGGTCATAAATCAGATCACGAGATATGTCTAGGCCGTCACATGATCAAAGTCGGTCACACGCCCAAGATATCAATGTCCGCGTCTAGCCGGAACTCCTCGCTGACTCGCGTAGGCCAACCTCATAGGCGCGTGAGGTATAACCGCGTCGAGGGTAGCTACTCCGGCATCCGCTGGACTCGCGATCGCATGGCCACATGACGCGTGACCATAAAGGCCGCACACTAACACGGAACTCTCGTAGCTCGCGCAGGTCCCCGGACCGCATGAGGTATTCTCGAATCATGGTCCTGCATCGCTGAGTCTACCCGCGACGGAGGCAGCTTAACCTCGGAAACATGTCAAGGTGAGCGGTACAATACCAACATAACTGGTGATAGTTAAACAACTTAAGCGCGATCGAAACCCCTTTACACAAACATCACAAGATACTAACACACGTAGCATCCTAGCATGTTTACTTAACAAATCAACAAGAAAGTATTACAAGGCTATCACAAACCAACACAATCAAGTTATACACACAAGACACTTTCTACTATATGATTAACAAGATCGGGTTTTTATCCCCAAAGTACTTTATAAATTAACTCTTTAAAAGATACGTTACTTTCACAAAAGTCACTCAATACAGGTAGTATAAGAAAATTAAGTGTCTAATATTTTAATTAAACCAAAACAACGTCGGACTTTCCTTTTTAAACCAAATTAAGACAATAACATGCCTTCCTTTTTAGACCAAAACACTTCTCCCTTTAAAGTCAAATTACCATTTTAAAACCAATGATAAAACCATTCCTTTGTTTTCATAAAGTCGTTATAACTAACTTCCCATAAAGCTGTTATAACACTTTATGTTCTAAACCAAAAACTCTTCAATTCTACAAGTCTCTTTCCTTTTAAAACAACAATAAGTATTCTTTTAAAACCCAAATAATGTACTCTTTTCAAAATAAGTAACCTATACTTAAAATCAAGTTACTTCTCTTTTTCCGAAAATAAGTCGTTATAAGTCAAGTCTCTTATCTTTGAAGATCAAGTCTCTTAACTTTCAAAATCAAGTCTTCTATAAGTCAAGTCTCTTATCTTTGAAGATCAAGTCTCTTAACTTTCAGAATCAATAAACCATTCTTTTACCTACATAAAGTCGTTATAACTAACTTTCCATAAAGCTATTGTAACACCCTATGTTTAAACCAACCAAAACACTTATACGTATGCGTCACCGTACTACATAGTTTACAAAACATCATGCTAGAAAGGATAGGAAGAGGTTCACATACCTCGCGACGATTATCGACAATAAGCAAAACGCTCCAAGATGTGTAACCCCGCTAGCCTTTTCCACTCATCAGTAGAATACGCCACTCGTAGTACTTCCACCTATAGGCCACAAACGTCTATTAACTTCTAAACACTGCGGTTCCATTTTCTACGAAAATTCGAAGACCTCCCCCGAAATCACATAAATCTCCTCCACTAACAAGGCCCGTACTGTGCCAATAACTCGAGGATTACACGCCTAACGGGACGTGTTCAAATCTACTTCAATAATACAACGATCAGAATACATCTATGTAAATACAGTTCAATACTCATTCTAAATATAGTATACTCAACTATACATTACTACAACATGTAATATCCAATTACAATAGGGGGGAAATAAAAACTTTAAACATGAAATGAGAGACATGATAAATAAACAGGCCAACCAAAAGCTTGCCTTGGTATATATACATAAAAACCCGAACAGTTATCCTTTTTACAAACCCTGCCCACAACAGTGCTACAGACCTCTAAGATTTACAACAACTATGACGGGACAGGGCCCCGCCATGCCCCTGAATGTACAAGAACCTACAACTCAGGGAAACACATACCAAAAGATAAGCCTCCGGAGAAACGGAGCTTCCCAATACGCTGACTGTGATCCTAAGAGCGAGGATCCACGACCGATGTATCTCTACTGGCGTGAACGCGGCCCGGGCGAGGTCGATAACAGTACCAAGTATGTGGCATGCAATATCAGAATGAAATCATAACAGTCTATACAAAGCAGGAGACATGTATGATAGCCAAACTACAGTACACAACATATAACAGTTATATCAAGTCAGGGTCTCACGCCCACAACATCAATCATGCCCGTGGAATACCTTCCTCACTGCCGGCAGTCTATGATATGATAACAACAAGACAGCAATCCAAATGGAAGCATACCCGTGCGCTACGCATCGTGTCAGTATGTCCAAAAGGAAACAATAAGGCAACCTTCCAAATGGACGCATACCCGTGCGCTACGCATCGTGTCAGTATGTCCAAAGGGAAACAATAAGATAACCTTCCAAATGGACGCATACCCGTGCGCTACGCATCGTGTCAGTATGTCCAAAGCGATTAACCACAAGACATCAACCAAAATGGAAGCATACCAGTGCGCTACGCATCGTGTCAGTATGTCCAAAGTGATTATCAAAAGTAACACTATCAGCGAGAACGCATTGTGGAATTTCTCCGCCACCGCCGCGTCGCCCAAGTAAGTTCTCAACAAGTCAACCGACCCTCCATCGAGAGACGCGGTAGTATAGAAACACAATTCTTGCACAACAAAGGCTATCACAACAACAAGGATAGGCAAGTTTCACAACAACAAGCATAGGCAAGTTATACACAACTCAAAGTACTTCCATTTTATGACAAAATCCGGGTTTTAACCCTATAGTACTACGTACGTTAACCCTTTAAAAGATCCGTTTCTTTCACATAAGTCACGCAATACCCGTAGTATTAAAAATAGTGACTATCTTTTTAAGTAAACAAAACACTTCCCCTTTTTGGAAAATCAAGTAACAACATTATTTTCCAAACGTTCAAGTTTGCCTAATTTCAAATGCTCAAGTTACTTATTTTAGAAAGGTTTCATAACTCATGGTCTTAATCTCTTTTAAAACAATTGAGTAACATATGCCATATCTGTGAGTAGGTTATTCTTGTTTATAACGATCTTATTACAGCAGCCATGATCTAGAAAATGTAATATCATTTTGTCTTATCTTAGCTGCTATGCCGATGGAGGTTTCTAGGTTTTAATACAATACATCATTATTCAATACATTTTCCTTTATTAACGCTGCGATTGGTGCTGTCGATACACATTCGATTCGAAATCAAGAAACATTTTCCCTTTAAAACCAAGTACTCATTACTCACGAATGAGGTTTCACACAAACATCCACATTAAAACAAATAAGTTAAGTCTCTTATCTTATAAGATCAAGTCTCTTAACTTCTAATATCAGTAAACCATTTTCACCTACATAAGGTCGTTATAACTAACTTCCCATAAAGCTATTATAACACCCTATGTTTTAAACCAACCAACTCATTTAGCACATGTACGTCTACCGTACTACATAGTTTACAAAACATCATGCTCGAAGGATAGGAAGAGGTTCACATACCTCGCGACGAGTATCGACAAAAAGCAAAATGCTCCAAGTACTATAACCTTGCTAGCCCTTTCCACTCCTCAAGTAGAATACGCTACTCTTAGTACTTTCACCTAAAAAGGTCACAAACGTCTATTAATCTTCAAAACACAAGGTTCCATTTCTCTCTGAGAAAATTGGCTCCTCCCCACATGGCGTAAATCTCCTCTCTATCGAGGCTACCAAGCCAACCGGGTGGTTTACACGTCTAACCTGACGTGTACCATTCTACTACACAACAATGCTACACAAGTCTCATCAGAATACGCCCTATGTAAATCTGATTCGGTTGATTCTTTGCTCTTGAGCTTAAGTCAAAAGACATTGCCAAATACAAAGTTGATTCTATATATAGTATACCTCAACTATATATTCCTACTACATGTAATCTCCAATTACAAAAAGGGGACAAGAATATTTACCTCGACAAGCCCAAAATTATCCAATGTTATAATGTCAATCCTGGGCAAGGTTTAGCTCATACTCCGTGCGCTCCAATCTGCTCCAAACAACCCTTAGAAGTTCTAACCAACTTCTACTCAAATACTTCAACCAACTATGAAGATTTCCTTAGGGTTTCGGTTTGAGACTAAAAGGACAAAAGGTAGTATTTCCGGGCTCTACGTATAGAGGTATCTTTGGAATACTACAAGGTACAAGGCTAAGGTATTTTGGGCATTATAACAATACTAGGAGAAGTATTTCAATACCACAAGGGAGGGGTATTATACGAAAACAACTAGGCTAGGGGGGGGGTACCCCACGGCTAGCACCTCAAAGGGGGGAGGGGGACCCTTCTCGGCCAAAGGCCACAAGGAGGAGGGAGGGGGAGAGGCTTAGGACGAGAGCCACAAGAGGGAGGGGAGAGATTTCAAGACTTGGACAAAGTGAGGAGTGAATGAATAAGTCTTCACAAGGGAGGGGTATTTATAGCAAAACCAAAGGCCAACCAATGGCCAAGATTAAGCCATGTGCAAGGCAAGTGTAAGGCCAAGATCAAGCCAAGTGCACCCTAGCCCCTACTCCTTAAAACCCTCACAAATATCTACCAAAAATATCTTCCCACTTGACACCCTAAACGTCCAAGGCCAAACCGCCCACTTGCTTCCAATGTGAGGGTGACACGCCACCCTCCGGTTGGTCCAAAATGTACCGCTCGGAAAAATCCGCAAAAATACAAAACGACATAGCCGGAATTTTCCCCTCGCAAGTTATGTAAAACGTTTCGTCGAAAAACGACTCTAACCGGGTGTTGTGCACAAATGTCAATTCGGCCAAGCCACCTAGGCGGGGGTGACACGTGTCACCCTCCTATTGGCCCTCATAAAACGTCTTCCGAAAAATATCCACAATGGCCAAAATCTCGAAAACAAAGTGGGCCCCACAAACCGAAAATTTCTCCCGTGGGCCCCACGTGACCATTTCCGAAAATAAAATTCCATAATTCTAATATAATCTAAGAAGCCCAATTTCCAAATCTGGGAACCCAATTCCCAGTAACGAACCTTTTTCTTCACAAATTACCGGAAACTTTTCCGTCGAAAACTCACATCTTTCTTCCTTTCCAATTTTCTGTCGTGCTCTCGTACGTACGTCCTCGCATACATACCCTGAGAATACGGGGTATAACATTCTCCCCTCCTTAGAAACATTCGTCCCGAATGTTCCTTCTCAAGACGGATATCGATGAAGTTCCTCTAACAAGTTGTCAACGCCACGCGGGCGCGAAATAACACACGTTCTCTTCCTTCCTTACTCGTCGTGCCCTTCTCGAACACTTGAACTCTCCCAAGACGCACCAAACTTCAGTCATAACTTCCGCTCCCAAAAATCTCCGAGTCACTACCTCCAAACTTGGTCATCTTACTAACCTCAAACTTCCTTAAGGCCATTCCGGCCTTTACGAACCGCTCGGTCGAACGCGTCCACGAACTCATACGATGATCATACAAACTTGGGCCTAGCATCCTCGTGACCCTACCACCGGAGGACCACCAGCGACCCACCCCAAACCGGGTTCGGGTTGACCCGTAAATGGTCCTCAACCCGACCCCAACAAGGCCAAACTCTTATTCCCGATCCTAACAATCTTACTAATTCACATCATGAAAGCTACCACTTCCATCTCACACTACCCACGGGCTTATCACACAAATAAATCCCACGTATACTACTACTCTGATAAGGGTCAAAAATAAATCTTTAACTCAAGACGACCTTACCCCTAAGGTCTCAGTCGTGACATAGTCTAAGGTTCACACTTACCATGCCCCCATACGTAACCTCCCAACTAAGCATGTTTTCTAACTCACAATTAACACAACGCTATTCGTACATAGCACATAATAATGAGATCATCATAACAAGCATACCAAAACTCTAGAGGGTTAAGGATATACCTGAAGCTACCGCTCCACTCTAATCATAGGCCTGCCCTGCAGGGCGCATAACTGTAGAAGGCGATGAACCAGCCACTGATCCGGTAGGCTGAGTCGTAACATCCGTGCTACCCTTGGTCGGACAGTTCCTCGCAAAATGGCCCTGCTGGCCGCATGCAAAACAAACTCCCAATTTAGCACGACACTCTCCAAAATGGAGTCTACCACAACGGTCACAACGAGGTAGGGGTGGCTTCAGCTGGTTAACACCCCTGCTCTGCCGAAAATCTGAACCCTTGGAGCCACGACCGCTCTCAAGGCGGTGGAGGACCACTGCATCGGTGGGGGTATATAACTAGCTCTTTGAGGCGGTCCGCCTCGAAAGTCACCAAAGGACCTCGCCCCCTCTTCTCGCTTATCCGGTCATTCCGACCCCTCCGTGCCTCACATCCTAGTGCATGAGCTGCGTGCGGGCAATGTCCATGCGGTGAAGAAACACCCGCACAAGACTCGACCATATAATCATCTAGCGGTGGCGTAGCGATACACCTATCCTCCATATCGCAACTAGCGCAGGGACATATCGAGCCAAAGAATCGAACTCGACATTGTACTCACGACGGTCGCCTCTCTGTCTCAAGAATAAAAATCTGCCGGCCCGTGCCCTCATCTGCGGAGGCAAGAAGTGCGTGAGAAAGCCCGAAAACTCATCCCATACTGCTGGAGTGCATGCTCTCCCGGAAAGCTCCGTGAATCAAACCAATCGATGCGGTATCACGCGGCCGACGCGAACAAAGGTCACGGACTCGGTCTCAAGCCTTGATCACCCGCGTGATCCGTAGCGCCGGATGAACTCCTGCGGATCATCCTCGTGCCTCGACCCATAAAACTCGGCGGGCTCTGACTCGGAAAGTCCCGTAGCCTCAAACTATTCGCTCGGGGTGAACCATCGGTGCTATCGAACTGGGCCGCTTCCGGCTTATTCTCATATCGGCCACGACCACGGCCAAGAATCGCCATCTCTTGTAACCCATCTCCTCCGCCCGGTGTGGGTGAGGCTCGGTGCGTGGTCTCAGCAGCCACCGCTGCGCTCTAAACTCGCTTTGGCGGCGTCCACAAAACCCATTGGCCGAAGCACAACCTCAGTCTTGTCGGGCTGCGCCTCGTACTCCTCTCAGATCTCACTAGCGGCACCCTCTTCAGGCTCTGGTTGCCTTTGCGCGAGGCATAGCGGTAAAACGAGATACGTCGGAGGGTCCAACTTACAACACGACTTTAAGGCACGATCTCGAATGAGAAGAATGAAACCAATCCTAAATGTCCTATAGCCTCACGATTATAGATGTGGTGCACAACACACCGATAATCAAGACTACTAGACACGGTCTGTAGACACTTTCCGAGACTAATCGCTCGATACCACTATGTCACACCCGAAATTCGGGCGTGATCGTGCCTTACCCGGGCACCTAGCGATACAACATCGAGAAAACCAGTGGAAATAAAAACTTTAAACATGAAATGAGAGACATGATAAATAAACAGGCCAACCAATGATTGCCTTGTATATATACATAAAAACCCGAATGCTTATCCTTACAAACCACGCCTACAATTACTGCAGACTTAAGATTTACAACAACTATGACGACGGTGGCCGCCATGCCACGAATGTACAAGAACCTACAACTCGGGAAACACATACCAAAAGATAAGCCTCGAGAAACGGAGCTTCCCAATACGCTGACTGTGATCCTAAGAGCGAGGATCCACGACCGATGTATCTCTACCTGCGGCATGAACGCAGCCCCGGGCGAGGTCGATAACAGTACCAAGTATGTGAAATCATGCAATCAGAATGAAATCATAACAGTCTATACAAAGCAGGAGACATGTATGATAGCCAAACTACAGTACACAACATATAACAGTTATATCAAGTCAGGGTCTCACGCCCACAACATCAATCATGCCCGTGGAATACCTTCCTCACTGCCGGCAGTCTATGATATGATAACAACAAGACAGCAATCCAAATGGAAGCATACCCGTGCGCTACGCATCGTGTCAGTATGTCCAAAAGGAAACAATAAGACAACCTTCCAAATGGACGCATACCCGTGCGCTACGCATCGTGTCAGTATGTCCAAAGGGAAACAATAAGATAACCTTCCAAATGGACGCATACCCGTGCGCTACGCATCGTGTCAGTATGTCCAAAGCGATTAACCACAAGACATCAACCAAAATGGAAGCATACCCGTGCGCTACGCATCGTGTCAGTATGTCCAAAGTGATTATCAAAAGTAACACTATCAGCGAGGCGTGCGTGGAATTTCTCCGTCACTGCCGGCACGTCCAAGTAAGTTCTCAACAAGTCAACCGACCCTCCATCGAGAGACGCGGTAGTATAGAAACACAATTCTTGCACAACAAAGGCTATCACAACAACAAGCATAGGCAAGTTTCACAACAACAAGCATAGGCAAGTTATACACAACTCAAAGTACTTTCATTTTATGACAAAATCCGGGTTTTAACCCTATAGTACTACGTACGTTAACCCTTTAAAAGATCCGTTTCTTTCACATAAGTCACGCAATACCCGTAGTATTAAAAATAGTGACTATCTTTTTAAGTAAACAAAACACTTCCCCTTTTTGGAAAATCAAGTAACAACATTATTTTCCAAACGTTCAAGTTTGCCTAATTTCAAATGCTCAAGTTACTTATTTTAGAAAGGTTTCATAACTCATGGTCTTAATCTCTTTTAAAACAATTGAGTAACATATGCCATATCGTGAGTAGGTTATTCTTGTTTATAACGATCTTATTACAATGACCATGATCTAGAAAATGTAATATCATTTTGTCTTATCTTAGCTTCATGCGGATGGAGGTTTCTACTGGTTTTAATACAATACATCATTATTCAATACATTTTCCTTTATTAACGCCGCAGTGGTGCTGTCGATACACATTCGATTCGAAATCAAAAACATTTTCCTTTAAAACCAAGTACTCATTACTCACGAATGAGGTTTCACACAAACATCCACATTAAAACAAATAAGTTAAGTCTCTTATCTTATAAGATCAAGTCTCTTAACTTCTAATATCGAGAAACCATTTTCACTACATAAGGTCGTTATAACTAACTTCCCATAAAGCTATTATAACACCCTATGTTTTAAACCAACCAACTCATTTAGCACGTACGCGTCTGGTACTACATAGTTTACAAAACATCATGCTCGAAGGATAGGAAGAGGTTCACATACCTCGCGGCAGTATCGACAATAAGCAAAATGCTCCAAGTACTATAACCTTGCTAGCCCTTTCCACTCCTCAAGTAGAATACGCTACTCTTAGTACTTTCACCTAAAAAGGTCACAAACGTCTATTAATCTTCAAAACACAAGGTTCCATTTCTCTACAGAAAATTCGGCAGCACCTCCACGCCACAGCGTAAATCTCCTCTCTATCGAGGCCGGCCAAGCCAACTTGGGGTTTACGTCTAACCGGACGTGTACCATTCTACTACACAACAATGCTACACAAGTCTCATGTCTGATCACCCATGTAAATCTGATTCGGTTCGATTCTTTGCTCTTGAGCTTAAGTCAAAAGACATTGCCAAATACAAAGTTGATTCTATATATAGTATACCTCAACTATATATTCCTACTACATGTAATCTCCAATTACAAAAAGGGACAAGAATATTTACCTCGACAAGCCCAAAATTATCCAATGTTATAATGTCGATCACAGGCAAGGTTTAGCTCTACTCCGTGCGCTCAATCTGCTCCAAACAACCCTTAGAAGTTCTAACCCACTTCTACTAAAATACTTCACGCCACTATGAATATTTCGTTAGGGTTTCGGTTTGAGACTTAAAGGCCACAAGGTAGTAATTCTGGGGTACACGTATAGAGGTATCTTTGGAATACTACAAGGTACAAGGCTATGGTATTTTGGGCATTATAACAATACTATGAGAAGTATTTGAATACCACGAGGAGGGTATTATACGAAACAACTAGGCTGGGGTACCCAGCTAGCACCTCAAAGGGGAGGGGACCTTCTCGGCCAAAGGCCACGAGGAGGAGGGAGGAGAGGCTTAGGACGAGAGCCACAAGAGGGAGGGGAGAGATTTCAAGACTTGGACAAAGTGAGGAGTGAATGAATAAGTCTTCACAAGGGAGGGGTATTTATAGCAAAACCAAAGGCCAACCAATGGCCAAGATCAAGCCATGTGCAAGGCAAGTGTAAGGCCAAGATCAAGCCAAGTGCACCCTAGCCCCTACTCCTTAAAACCCTCACAAATATCTACCAAAAATATCTTCCCACTTGACACCCTAAACGTCCAAGGCCAAACCGCCCACTTGCTTCCAATGTGAGGGTGACACATGTCACCCTCCCGTTGGTCCAAAATGTTCCGCCGCTCGGAAAAATCCGCAAAAATACAAAACGACATAGCCGGAATTTTCCCCTCGCAAGTTATGTAAAACGTTTCGTCGAAAAACGACTCTAACCGGGTGTTGTGCACAAATGTCAATTCGGCCAAGCCACCTAGGCGGGGGTGACACGTGTCACCCTCCTATTGGCCCTCATAAAACGTCTTCCGAAAAATATCCACAATGGCCAAAATCTCGAAAACAAAGTGGGCCCCACAAGAAATTTCTCCGTGGGCCCACGTGACCATTTCAAAATAAAATTCCATAATTCTAATATAAGCTAAGAAGCCCAATTGCCAAATCTGGGAACCCATTCCGATGTGAACCTTTTTCTTCACAAATTCTAGGAAACTTTTCCGTCGAAAACTCACATCTTTCTTCCTTTCCAATTTTCTGTCGTGCTCTCGTACGTACGTCCTCGCATACATACCCTGAGAATACGGGGTATAACAGATATAAAACATTCAAGGAGTACACATGAACACCAGGTCCCACATGTGTCATAATAAAACCGTACAGGGTAAGTACGAAGGCATAGCCGACTACTAACACCCATAGTACTAACAAGGTCATAAACTGTATCATGAGATATGTCTAGACCGTCACATGATCAAAGCTGGTCACACGCTCAAGATATCAATGTGCGCGTCTAGCCACGAACTCCTCGCGACTCCGCATAGGCCAACCTCATAGGCCCGCATGAGGTATAACCCGCGTCGAGGTAGCTACTCCCGGCGTCCGCTGGACTCGCGATCCGCGTAGCGCCACATAGACGCGTGACCATAAAGGCCGCACACTAACTCGGAACTCGTAGCTCCGCATAGGTCCCTGGACCCGCGTGAGGTATTCTCGAATCATGGTCCTGCATCGCTGAGTCTACCCGCGTCGGAGGCGGCAACCTCGGAAACATGTCAAGGTGGCGATACAATACCAACATAACGGTGATAGTTAAACAACTTAAGCGCGATCGGAAACCCCTTTACACAAACATCACAAGATACTAACACACGTAGCATCCTAGCATGTTTACTTAACAAATCAACAAGAAAGTATTACAAGGCTATCACAAACCAACACAATCAAGTTATACACACGAGGTACTTTCTACTATATGATTAACAAGATCGGGTTTTATCCCCAAAGTACTTTATACATTAACTCTTTAAAAGATCGTTACTTTCACAAAAGTCACACAATACGTAGTATAAGAAAATAAAGTGACAAATATTTTAATTAAACCAAAACAACGTCGGACTTTCCTTTTAAACCAAATTAAGACAATAACATGCCTTCCTTTTAGACCAAAACACTTCTCCCTTTAAAGTCAAATTACCATTTTAAAACCAATGATAAAACCATTCCTTTGTTTTCATAAAGTCGTTATAACTAACTTCCCATAAAGTTTATAACACTTTATGTTCTAAACCAAAACTCTTCAATTCTACAAGTCTCTTTCCTTTTAAAACAACAATAAGTATTCTTTTAAAACCCAAATAATGTACTCTTTTCAAAATAAGTAACCTATACTTAAAATCAAGTTACTTCTCTTTTTAGAAAATAAGTCGTTATAAGTCAAGTCTCTTATCTTTGAAGATCAAGTCTCTTAACTTTCAAAATCAAGTCGCCTATAAGTCAAGTCTCTTATCTTTGAAGATCAAGTCTCTTAACTTTGAATCAATAAACCATTCTTTTACCTACATAAAGTCGTTATAACTAACTTCCCATAAAGCTATTGTAACACCCATGTTTAAACCAACCAAAACACTTAGCACGTACGCGTCTACCGTACTACATAGTTTACAAAACATCATGCTAGAAAGGATAGGAAGAGGTTCACATACCTCGCGACGATTATCGACGATAAGCAAACGCTCGCGATGTTGTAACCCCGCTAGCCTTTTCCACTCATCAGTAGAATACGCTACTCGTAGTACTTCCACCTATATAGGCCACAAACGTCTATTAACTTCTAAACACACGGTTCCATTTTCTCTGAGAAAATTCGCGGCACCTCCCCGAAATCACATAAATCTCTCACTAACAAGGCGCTACTGTGCCAATAACTCCCGAGGATTACACGTCTAACGGACGTGTTCAAATCTACTTCACAATAATACAACGATCAGTAAATACAGCCTATGTAAATACGATTCAATACTCATTCTAAATATAGTATACTCAACTATACATTACTCTGACATGTAATATCCAATTCTGATAGTGGCATACATCATTACCTCGATAAGCCCAAAATTATCCAAGATTAAATGTCGATCCTGAGCAACGTTTAGCTCCAAGTCCTTACGCTCCAACCCGCTCCAAGCGACCCTTAGAAGTTTCTAAACAACTTCTCTAAACACTTCAACCAAGCTATGAAGGTTTTTCTAGGGTTTCATTTTGCGACTTTCGGAATAAAGTAGGATTCCGGGCTCCTAGTATTTAAACAACTTTGGAATACTACTAGGGATACTAGGCTAGTGTATTTGGAATTATACCACAATACACCAAGTATTCTACACAAGGGGGGAGGGGTGGGACGAAACCAATACAAAGGGAGGGAAGTATTTTGCTCTTGGAAGCTTTCAAGTGAGATGAACTTATTCATCAACCAAGGGGTCTATTTATAGAACAATGGAGGGTCAAGATCCATCTAAGTGTATGGCCAAGATTGGGCCATGTGTGTGTGGGTCCCACCACACCACATGGCCAACGAGTGGGTGCCAAGTGTAAGGCCATTTCGGCCAGGTGAGTAGGTGACAAGTGGCTAGCCACTTGTCACACCATTCGACCCACATGGCCACACGAGGGGTGACACGTGTCGCCCACGATTAAATCCAAAATATTACGTCTTAGAAAATATCCAAAAGCGGAAACCTCAAAAACAAAGCGGGCCCACAAAACCGTAAATTTCTCGTGGGCCCACGTGGCCATTCAGAAAATAAAATCTCAAAATTCTAATATAATTCGAGAAGTTCAAATACCAAATCTGGGAATCCAATTCCCATTAACGAACCTTTTTCTTCACAAAAGCGGAAACTTTTCCGTCGAAAAAATCACATCTTCCTTTCTTTCCAATATTTACTGCGTATTCTCGTCGTATGTCCTCGCATACATACCACGGAACTACGGGGTATAACATTCTTCCTTAGAAACATTCGTCCGAATGTTCCTTCTAAGTCTCTAAACATACATATGCGGTCTAGTCTCCACTACTACACTTACAAACCGATCATGCCACCAATGGCGAGAATATAACATGTGCGCAAAACTCCATTTCATGCTAACGAGGAATCACCTCAATCATCTCAAAAGCTCTCACCCATGATCAAACGATACTCCTTCGCATCTTCATGCAGAATGACCACTTCCGTTCATAACATATGTTCACTTCTTCCCTTACTCGTCGTACCTCGCCGTAACTCGAACTCCTCTAATAAGCGTACCACGTTTACGTGACTACGAGTGCTAACAATTTCCTCTGGATAAGCTTCACCCTATCCACATCCCGGTGAAACAAGTAGGGACCAACTATCTGAACCTTGCCAACCTTGAACCAATCGATCGGCAACCTACACTTCCTATACAAGGCTTCATAAAGCGACATCCGAATCAGTAAAGGTAGCTATCATAAAACTCACTTACCCAAGAGGCACACAATCCTCACGGCTACCCACAGAAATCAAAACATCGACCCGCAACCTATTCTTAACTATCCGGGTAAACGCGTTGTTCTTACATCGGCGAGGTGAATGCACATCGAGACTCACTGAGTTCCAACCCCGCACAGTAACACCTTGGACACAAAAGACATAGCGAAAAATTGGGCTCACCGCTGTCATAAAAAGTAGGAATCAGTGCGACCTTACAACCTTCCCGATATATAACATATCGCCACCTCGCCGAGTAAATAGTCTGCTGAAAGGCGAGATGGTGACCTCATCGGCGACCTGCGGTCGAACGCATCCTCGAACTCATACGATGGTTAACTAACCTTGGACCTAACACCCTCGTAATCCTATCACAAAGCGGGACCACCACAAATTCACCACATCTCCTTTCGGGCTGCGGGTTGACCCGCGAACGGTCCTCAACCCGACCCATAATCGCACGAACTCTTGTTCCCGATCCGGAACAATCTTACCTATCCAAGTCATGAAAGCTACCACTTTCACCTTACACATCCCAAGGAAAATATCCTCAAAACATTTCACGCATACCAAGTGTTTGACAAAGATTAACCGTAAAATCCTTTTCTCAAGACGGCGCACATCTAAGGTCTCAACGTGTACTATTCTAAGGTTCACACCTTCCATGACCCCATACTTATCCTTTCAACTAACCATGTTTTCTAATTCACACTTAACACAATGCTATCCGTACATAGCACCTAACATGTACCCACCATAATATCATAAACAAAATCTCCTAAGGGCTAAAGATATCTCTGCAACTACTGCCTCACTTTCCCTTTGCCGTTCTAATCATAATCCTGCCCTGCAGGGCGCCTAGCTATATAAGGTGTTGAACCAGCCATCGATCCCGAAGGCTGAGGCTCTACATCTGTGCTACCTCTGGTCAGACAAACTCTCACCAAATTGCCCTATTGGCCGCAAACACAAAAGCTGTCGAAGCAGTACGACACTCCTCATAATGGAGTCTACTACTATGGCGAAGCAGGTAGGGGTGACCTCATCCGACTAACACCCCTTCTCGAACAATCGAACCCGCGATCGACCGTGGTGAGTCATCCCTCTGGTAACCCTCCTACCTGGACATCCTCCCATCACATGGCCCTGACGGCCACAGGTATAACAATCTCCCAACAAGTACGACACCCTGAGGATCATCCTCAGATCTCTATCCATAGAATTCTGGCGAACTGCAACTCAAGAAATCCCTAAGTCTCAGACTATCGGATCTAGGGGGAATCACTGATACTGCCGGAACCACCGGCTCCCGTCCGTCCTCATTCCCAGCCACTAGCCTAGCTAGTAACTGGGCTATCACCTTGAATTCATATCCTCGGCTCCTGGCCGTGGAACTGGAGGCTCAGGTATCGTGGCCTCAATAGAAACTGCTGCCGCTCTAACTCTCTTTGGGCTAGCGGCGTCATAAAAACTCGTCGTCTCAAGTACTATCTCGTAAGAACCGGGCTGTGCCTCGTAACCCTCGTGTTCAACTCGTAGCTCCTCTCTTGCCTTGCCCATCCGGGCCACTGGTTGCTGCGCGGAGGCATAGCGGGTACATATGAATACGCCGGAGTCCAACTTACAACACGGCTCTAAGGCACGATCTCATGAGAAGAATGGAAACCAATCCTAAATGTCCTGCGACCTCACGATTATAGATATGGTGCACAACACACCGATAATCAAGACTCTACTAGACACGATGCTGTAGACACTTTCCGAGGACTAAGCGCTCGATACCACTTTTGTCACGACCGATCCGGGCGTGATCGTGCCTACCGGGCACCCTAGTGATACAACATCGAGAGAAAATCGTGGAAATAAAAAAACTAAAACATGAGACAAGTCATAAAGCATGAACTAGGCTAACCAAAGCGGTCACCTTCCCGAAATATATACATATATATATCAACACGAGCAGTTAAATCCTTTTACAACCACGCTTGCAGTACTACGGACCTCTAAGAATGTAACCATAACTATGACGGGGCGGGGCCCGCCATACCACGAATGTACAAGTAACTACCGCGGGGACTATACCAAAGACAAGCCTCGGAGAAAGCGGAGCTTCCCAAAAGCTGTGATCCTAGGCGCGGATCCACAACCGATGTACCTCTACTGCGGCATGAGCGGCCCGAAGGAGGTCGATCAACAAGTACCAAGTATGTGAAACTTGTAAAAATCGTAAATGAAATCATAATAGTCTATATAAAGCGGGAGACATGTATGATAGCAAACTACGATCCTGATACATAAATAGTCATGTCAAGTCGGGGACTCATGCCTCAAAGTCATTACTCAAATATAACAATGGGTCTCACGCCCACAACATCACTCGTGCGTGGAATACCTTCGCCAGCTGCGATCCATGATATAAAACATTCAGGAGTACACATGAACACGGGTCCACGTGTCATAATAAAACCGTCTGAGGGTAAATGCGAAGGCATAGCCGACTACTAACACCGTAGTACTAACAAGGTCATAAAGCGTATCATGAGATATGTCTAGACCGTCACATGATCAAAGGCGGTCACACGCCCGCGGTATCGATGTGCGCGTCTAGCCACGGAACTCTCGCGACTCGCGTAGGCCAACCTCGTAGGCGCGTGAGGTATAACCCCATCGAGGGTAGCTACTCCGGCATCCGCTGGACTCGCGATCGCGTAGCGCGTAGGCCGCGTGACCATAAAGGCGCGCTAACACGGAACTCTCGTAGCTCGCATAGGTCCTGGACCGCGTGAGGTATTCTCGAATCATGGTCCCGGATCGCTGAGTCTACCCCGCGTCGGAGGCGACAACCTCGGAAACATGTCAAGGTGAAGCGATACAATACCAACATAACGGTGATAGTTAAACAACTTAAGCGCGATCGGAAACCCTTTACACAAACATCACAAGATACTAACACACGTAGCATCCTAGCGTGTTTACTTAACAAATCAACAAGAAAGTATTACAAGGCTATCACAAACCAACACAATCAAGTTATACACACAAGGTACTTTCTACTATATGATTAACAAGATCGGGTTTTATCCCCAAGTACTTTATACATTAACTCTTTAAAAGATCGTTACTTTCACAAAAGTCACACAATACGTAGTATAAGAAAATAAAGTGAAAAATATTTTAATTAAACCAAAACAACGTCGGACTTTCCTTTTTAAACCAAATTAAGACAATAACATGCCTTCCTTTTAGACCAAAACACTTCTCCTTTAAAGTCAAATTACCATTTTAAAACCAATGATAAAACCATTCCTTTGTTTTCATAAAGTCGTTATAACTAACTTCCCATAAATTGTTATAACACTTTATGTTCTAAACAAAAACTCTTCAATTCTACAAGTCTCTTTCCTTTTAAAACAACAATAAGTATTCTTTTAAAACCCAAATAATGTACTCTTTTCAAAATAAGTAACCTATACTTAAAATCAAGTTACTTCTCTTTTTAGAAAATAAGTCGTTATAAGTCAAGTCTCTTATCTTTGAAGATCAAGTCTCTTAACTTTCAAAATCAAGTCGTCTATAAGTCAAGTCTCTTATCTTTGAAGATCAAGTCTCTTAACTTTGAGAATCAATAAACCATTCTTTTACCTACATAAAGTCGTTATAACTAACTTCCCATAAAGCTATTGTAACACTTATGTTTAAACCAACCAAAACACTTAGCACGTATGCGTCTACCGTACTACATAGTTTACAAAACATCATGCTAGAAAGGATAGGAAGAGGTTCACATACCTCGCGACGATTATCGACAATAAGCAAAGCGCTCGCGATGTTGTAACCTGCTAGCCTTTTCCACTCATCAAGTAGAATACGCTACTCGTAGTACTTCCACCTATATAGGCCACAAACGTCTATTAACTTCTAAACACGGTTGCCCATTTTCTCTGAGAAAATTCGGCACCTCCCACGAAATCACATAAATCTCCTCACAACAAGGCGCTACTGGGCCAATAACTCCCGAGGATTACACGTCTAACGGGCGTGTTCAAATCTACTTCACAATAATACAACGATCAGAATAAATCTGACCCTATGTAAATCTGATTCAATACTCATTCTAAATATAGTATACTCAACTATACATTACTCTGACATGTAATATCCAATTACAATAGGGCATACATCATTACCTCGATAAGCCCAAAATTATCCAAGATTAAATGTCGATCTGAGCAGCGTTTAGCTCCAAGTCCTTACGCTCCAACCCGCTCAGCGACCCTTAGAAGTTTCTAAACATCTTCTCTAAAAACTTCATCCAAGATATGAAGGTTTTTATAGTGTTTCCTTTTGCGCCTTTAGGAATAAAGTAGGATTTCAGGTCTACTATTATTTAAACAACTTTGGAATTCTACTAGGGATACTAGGCTAGGGTATTTGGAATTATACCGCAATACACCAAGTATTCTACACAAGGGGGGAGGGTGGGGCGAAACGATACAAAGGGAGGAAGTATTTTGCTCTTGGAAGCTTTCAAGTGAGATGAACTTATTCATCAACCAAGGGTCTATTTATAGAACAATGGAGGTCAAGATCCATCTAAGTGTATGGCCAAGATTGGGCCATGTGTGTGTGGGTCCCACACCACATGGCCAAAATGGGTGCCAAGTGTAAGGCCATTTCGAGGTGAGTAGGTGACAAGTGGCTAGCCACTTGTCACACCATTCGACCACATGGCCACTGAGGGTGACACGTGTCGCCCACGATTAAATCCAAAATATTACGTCTTGAAAATATCCAAAAGCGGAAACCTCAAAAACAAAGCGGGCCCCACAAAAGTAAATTTCTCGTGGGCCCAGCGTGGCCATTTAGAAAATAAAATCTCAAAATTCTAATATAATTCGAAGTTCAAATACCAAATCTGGGAATCCAATTCCCGTTAACGAACCTTTTTCTTCACAAAACCGGAAACTTTTAGTCGAAAAAATCACATCTTCCTTTATTTCCAATATTTGCATCGTATTCTCAAATGCGTATGTCCTCGCATACATACCACGGAACTACGGGGTATAACATTCTTCCCCAGAAACATTCGTCGAATGTTCCTTCTAAGTCTCTAAACATACATATCTGGTCTAGTCTCCACTACTACACTTACAAAACCGATCGTACCACGATGGCGAGAATATAACATGTGCGCAAAACTCCATTTCATGCTAACGAGGAATCACCTCAATCATCTCAAAAGCTCTCACCCATGATCAAACGATACTCCTTTCGCATCTTCACGCGGAATGACCACAGTTCTCATAACATATGTTCACTTCTTACTTACTCGTCGTACCCTCGCCGTAACTCGAACTCCTCCTAATAAGCGTACCACGTTTACGTTGACTCGAGTGCTAACAATTTCCTCTGGATAAGCTTCACCTATCCACGTCACGGTGAAACAAGTAGGGACCAACTATCGAACCTTGCCAACCTTGAACCAATCGATCGTGACTACTGCTTCCGCTTTATCTGAGGCTTCGTAAGCGACATCAGAATCGTAAAGGTAGCTATCATAAAACTCACTTACCCAAGAGGCACACAATCCTCACGGCTACCCACGAAATCAAAACATCGGCCCATGACCTATTCTTAACTATACGGGTAAAGCGCGTTGTTCTTACAGCCGGCAGGGTGAATGCAATCACGAGACTCACTGAGTTCCAACCTGCTCGTAACACCTTGGACACAAAGACATAGCGAAAAATTGGGCTCCATTGCTGTCATAAAAGTAGGAATCGTGCAGCCTTACAACCTTCCCGATATATAACATATCGCCACCTCCGCCGAGTAAATAGTCACGCACGAAAGGCGAGATGGGCTGACCTCATCGGCGACTGCGGTCGACGCATCCTCGAACTCATACGATGGTTAACTAACCTTGGACCTAACACCTCGTAATCCTATCCTGGCGGGACCACCACAAATTCACCACATCTCCTTTCGGGTGCGGGTTGACCGCGGCAGTCCTCAACCCGACCATAATCGCACTAACTCTTGTTCCCGATCCGGAACAATCTTACCTATCAAGTCATGAAAGCTACCACTTTCACCTTACATCCCAAGGAAAATATCCTCAAAACATTTCACGCATACCAAGTGTTTGACAAAGATTAACAGTAAAATCCTTTTCTCAAGACGGCCTTACATCTAAGGTCTCAACGTGTACTATTCTAAGGTTCACCTTCCATGACCCATACTTATCCTTTCAACTAACCATGTTTTCTAATTCACACTTAACACAATGCTATCCGTACATAGCACCTAACATGTACCACCATAATATCATAAACAAAATCTCCTAAGGGCTAAAGATATCTCTGCAACTCTCGCCTCACTTTCCCTTTGCCGTTCTAATCATAATCACGCCTGCAGTGCTAGCTATATAAGGCGTTGAACCGACCATCGATCCCGAAAGTGAGGCTCTACATCTGTGCTACCTGCAGTCGGACAAACTCTCACCAAATTGCCCTATTGGCCGCAAACACAAAAGCTGCCGAGCGATCGACACTCGCCGTAATGGAGTCTACTACTATGGCGAAAGCGAGGTAGGGGTGACCTCATCGACTAACACCCCTTCTCCGAACAAGCGAACGCGGCCCGGCGTGGTGAGTCATCCTCTGGTAACCTCCTGCACGGACATCCTCCCATCACGTGGCCACGGCGGCCACGGGTATAACAATCTCCCAACAAGTCGACACCGCGAGGATCATCCTCGGATCTCATCCATAGAATTCGCGGCGCAACTCAAGAAATCCCTAAGTCTCGGACTATCGGATCTAGGGGAATCGCGTCTGCCGGAACCACCGGCTCCGTCCGTCCTCATTCGGCCACTAGCCTAGCTAGTAATGGCGGGCTATCACCTTAATTCATATCCTCGGCTCTGGCGTGGGCTGGAGGCTCGGTATCGTGGCCTCGATAGAAGCTGCTGCGCTCTAACTCTCTTTGGGCTAGCGGCATCATAAAAACTCATCGTCAAGTACTATCTCGGTAAGAACCGGGCTGTGCCCTCGTAACCCTCTGTGTTCAACTCGTAGCTCCTCTCTTGTCTTGCCCGGGCCACTGGTTGCGCTTGCGCGGAGGCATAGCGGGTACATAAGAATCGCGAGGAGTCCAACTTACAACACGGCTCTAAGGCACGATCTCGGAATGAGAAGAATGGAAACCAATCCTAAATGTCCTGCGGCCTCACGATTATAGATGTGGTGCACAACACACCGATAATCAAGACTCTACTAGACACGCATAGACACTTTCCGAGACTAAGCGCTCGATACCACTTTTGTCACGACCCGATCCGGGCGTGGTCGTGCCTACCGGGCACCCTAGTGATACAACATCGAGAGAAAATCGGCGGAAATAAAAAAACTAAAACATGAGACAAGTCATAAAGCATGAACTAGGCTAACCAGCGGTCACCGCGAAATATATACATATATATATCAGCACGAGCAGTTAAATCCTTTTACAACCACTTGCCCAGCGATACTACGGACCTCTAAGAATGTAACCATAACTATGGGACGGGGCCCGCTACCCAGATGTACAAGTAACTACAGCGAGGGGGTATACCAAAGCCTCGGAGAAGCGGAGCTTCCCAAGCTGACGTGATCCTAAGGCGCGGATCCACAACCGATGTACCTCTACTGCGGCATGAACGCGGCCCCGAGGTCGATCTGGGTACCAAGTATGTGAAACTTGTAAAAATCGTAAATGAAATAATAATAGTCTATATAAAGCGGGAGACATGTATGATAACCAAACTACGATCCTGATACATAAATAGTCATGTCAAGTCGGGGACTCGCCTCAAAGTCATTACTCAAATATAACAATGGGTCTCACGCCCAACATCACTCATGCGTGGAATACCTTCGCCATCGCCGGTGATCCATGATATAAAACATTCAAGAGTACATGAACACGAGTCCGCGTGTGTCATAATAAAACCGTCTGGGTAAGTCACGAAGGCATAGCCGACTACTAACACCCATAGTACTAACAAGGTCATAAAGCGTATCATGAGATATGTCTAGGCCGTCACATGATCAAAGCTGGTCACACGCGCGCGATATCGATGTGCGCGTCTAGCCCTGGAACTCCTCGACTCGCGTAGGCCAACCTCATAGGCGCGTGAGGTATAACCCGCGTCGAGGTAGCTACTCCGGCGTCCGCTGGACTCGCGATCCGCGTATGACGCGTGACCATAAAGGCCGCACACTAACCGGAACTCGTAGCTCGCATAGGTCCCTGGACCCGCGTGAGGTATTCTCGAATCATGGTCCTGCACCGCGACTCTACCCGCATCGGAGGCGACAAACCTCGGAAACATGTCAAGGTGAGCGGTACAATACCAACATAACGGTGATAGTTAAACAACTTAAGCGCGATCGAAACCCCTTTACACAAACATCACAAGATACTAACACACGTAGCATCCTAGCATGTTTACTTAACAAATCAACAAGAAAGTATTACAAGGCTATCACAAACCAACACAATCAAGTTATACACACAAGGTACTTTCTACTATATGATTAACAAGATCGGGTTTTATCCCCAAAGTACTTTATACATTAACTCTTTAAAGATCGTTACTTTCACAAAAGTCACACAATACCCGTAGTATAAGAAAATAAAGTGAAAATATTTTAATTAAACCAAAACAACGTCCAGACTTTCCTTTTTAAACCAAATTAAGACAATAACATGCCTTCCTTTTTAGACCAAAACACTTCTCCCTTTAAAGTCAAATTACCATTTTAAAACCAATGATAAAACCATTCCTTTGTTTTCATAAAGTCGTTATAACTAACTTCCCATAAAGTTGTTATAACACTTTGTTCTAAACCAAAAACTCTTCAATTCTACAAGTCTCTTTCCTTTTAAAACAACAATAAGTATTCTTTTAAAACCCAAATAATGTACTCTTTTCAAAATAAGTAACCTATACTTAAAATCAAGTTACTTCTCTTTTTCCGAAAATAAGTCGTTATAAGTCAAGTCTCTTATCTTTGAAGATCAAGTCTCTTAACTTTCAAAATCAAGTCGTCTATAAGTCAAGTCTCTTATCTTTGAAGATCAAGTCTCTTAACTTTCAGAATCAATAAACCATTCTTTTACCTACATAAAGTCGTTATAACTAACTTCGTAAAGCTATTGTAACACCCTATGTTTAAACCAACCAAAACACTTATGCGTCTCTACGCAGTACTACATAGTTTACAAAACATCATGCTAGAAAGGATAGGAAGAGGTTCACATACCTCGCGACGATTATCGACAATAAGCAAAGCGCTCGCGATGTGTAACCTGCTAGCCTTTTCCACTCATCAAGTAGAATACGCTACTCGTAGTACTTCCACCTATATAGGCCTGGCGTCTATTAACTTCTAAACACGGTTCCATTTTCTCTGAGAAAATTCGCAACACCTCCCCGAAATCACATAAATCTCCTCACTAACAAGGCCCGCTACCGGGCGATAACTCGAGGGATTACACGTCTAACCTGACGTGTTCAAATCTACTTCACAATAATACAACGATCTCTTAATACAATTTACCTATGTAAATACTGATTCAATACTCATTCTAAATATAGTATACTCAACTATACATTACTCTGACATGTAATATCCAATTACAATAGTGGCGTACATCATTACCTCGATAAGCCCAAAATTATCCAATTAAATGTCGATCACGAGCAACGTTTAGCTCCAAGTCATACGCTCGAACCCGCTCAGCGACCGCCAGAAGTTTCTAAACAACCTCTAAACACTTCAACCAAGCTATGAAGGTTTTCTGAGTTTCATTTTGCGACTTTCTAATAAAGTAGGATTCAGGGCTCAGTATTTAAACAACTTTGGAATACTACTAGGGATACTAGGCTAGTGTATTTGGAATTATACCACAATACACCAAGTATTCTACAAGAGGCGGAGGGTGGGGCGAAACCATACAAAGGGAGAAGTATTTTGCTCTTGGAAGCTTTAGTGAGATGAACTTATTCATCAACCAAGGGTCTATTTATAGAACAATGGAGGTCAAGATCCATCTAAGTGTATGGCCAAGATTGGGCCATGTGTGTGTGGGTCCCACCACACCACATGGCCAACGAATGGTGCCAAGTGTAAGGCCATTTCGGCGAGGTGAGTAGGTGACAAGTGGCTAGCCACTTGTCACACCATTTCGGCCCATGGCCACACAGGGGGTGACACGTGTCGCCCGATTAAATCAAAATATTACGTCTTAGAAAATATCCAAAAAGCGGAAACCTCAAAAACAAAGCGGGCCCCACAACCGTAAATTTCTCGTGGGCCCACGTGGCCATTCAGAAAATAAAATCTCAAAATTCTAATATAATTCGAAGTTCAAATACCAAATCGGGAATCCAATTCCCATTAACGAACCTTTTTCTTCACAAAACAGGAAACTTTTAGTCGAAAAAATCACATCTTCCTTTCTTTCCAATATTTACGCGTATTCTCGTGCGTATGTCCTCGCATACATACCACGGAACTACGAGGGTATAACGACACCTAGAGTCGAGGCTCAGTGCCCGGTCGATGCAGACGGCCGAGTTCTACGACGCCGCGGACCTGGGAGGTTTAGAGCGCGGCGATGGTCGATGAGGCCACGTACCTACACCTCTGTCCGCGGCTGAGCGATGAGATGGGTTCTGAGAGAGATGGCGATCGCCGAGATCGTGGCAGATGAGACAGTGATCTGGCGATTCGATTCGGCCAAGTAGCGCGTGGTTGCCGAGGCGAGCATTTGAGGCTACGGATTTCTGAGTCGCCCGCGAGTTCTACGTCGAGGCGAGGAGATGATCCGCAGGAGTTCATCCGTCGATTCTGAGAGGAGGATCACGGGTGATCAAGGCTTGAGACCGAGTCCGTGACGCCGGTTCGCATTGCTACGTAATCTATGATCGATTGGTTTGATTCGTGGGAGTTATCGGGAGAAACCGCGCGTCCCAGCTACTTTGGATGAGTTCTCGGAGTCTTTCCTCACTCACTTCTTGCCTCCACGGATGAGGCGCGGGCGGCAGATTTTTATGCGAGGCAGAGGACGCACGATTAGGGAGTACAATGTCGAGTTTGATTCATTGGCTCGATATGTCCCAGCGTTGGTAGAATATGGAGGATAGGGTGCCGCCACGTCACGGGCTAGATGATTATATGGCCGAGTCTTGTGCGGTGTTTCTCTTCGGGTATGGACATTACGCATGCGAGCTCATGCACTTGGATGCGAGAGCGGAGAGGCGGGTTGTGAGCGCGAGAAGGCAGGCGACAGCAGGTCTTTGGTGGCTATCGTGGTGGCGGCCTCGGCCGATCGAGATTTGCACCACGGCGGCTCGAGCACTCGCACCGTCCTCGGGAGGCCGGATATTCGAGGGCGTAGGGCCTCGGGACTTGAGCGTCGAGCGGAAGTGCTTGGCGATCGGGGCGACCCACTCCGGTGGCGTCACGGTAGATCCCGGGAATTATGGTGCTGCTACGGGAGTTTGTTCTGATTGTGGCAGCGGTCACTTTGCGGAACTGTGTCAGGCCAAGGCGATCTTGATGGTAGTCGGCTACTGAGTTCTTTCGTCAGTCTTCCATCTCCTACGATTACTCGCCGGAGGCAAGGTACTCATGGACCAGTCGCGGTGGAGTCGTGGCGCGGTCGATTCTAGCGGTCCCGAACGCATTTATGCCTTGTCGGTAGCGAGATCGGAGGCCTCACCGATGTCGCAGTACCTTATCGGTTCTGGATTTGATGTGTATGCCTTGATAGATCCGGGTTCTACTCTGTCCTATATATCTCCCCTTATTGCTAGTAGGATAGGGATAGAGCCTGAGTCCATAGACCCTTTCGAGGTAGCTCTCGGCGGGTATATATGGCTTGTCCAGTGACCATTCTGATCGTCGGACCACTGGGACTTGATAGAGTTGGATATGGTGATTTCGACGTGATCATGGGTATGGATTGGCTAGCTTCTTGCTACGCCAATGTAGGCTGCGAGGAGAGTAGTGCGGTTCGGTTTCTGAGGAGCCGGTTGTTGAGTGGGAGGGACCTTTGTATCGAGGTAGGTTTATTTCCTACCGAGGCTAGGAAGATGGTGCGAGAAGGGTACATCTACCATCTCGTTCGGGTGTTTGATCACGAGGCTGCGGTGCGATTTTGATCGATTCGATAGTCGAGAGAGTTCCCGAGCGTGTTTCAGGCGACCTCGGGTATCCCTCCCGAGAGGAGATCGAGTTTTGTATAGATGTGTTTCGGACACTCGGCTATTTCCATTCCGTCTGAGAATGGCACTGCCGAGTTGAGAGAGTTGAAGGATCGGCTTAGCGATTTCTTTGGAGAAGGACTTCATCGGGCCTAGTGTTTCTCCCCGAGGCCGCGGTATTGTTAAGTGAAGAAGGGCGGACGCTGCGCATGTGTTGATTCTGACGGTGAACAAGGTGACCATTAAACGAATACCTTCCTGGATCGATGATTTGTTCGACCAGTTGCATGGTGCGAGATGTTTCTCCAAGATTGATCTGCGATCGGGCTATCATCAGGTACGAGTCAAAGAGGCGGATGTCCCTAGGGTGCATTCGGACGTGCGGGCATTATGAGTTCAGGTCATGTATTTTGGTTGACGATGCTCCGTGATATTCATGGATCTGATGAACCGAGTGTTCAAACCATTTTTGGACACATTTGTGATAGTGTTCATCGATGATATCTTGGTTTATTTTCGCTCAGAGCGAGAGCATCTGAGCATTTGAGGCTGTCTTGTGATTCTCGGGACCAGCGATTATACGCCAAGTTTTCCAAATGTGAGTTTTGGTTAGCCGGTGGCTTTTCTTGGGCATATTGTGGGTGATGGTATTGGTGGATATGGCCAAGATCGGCGGTGAGGACTTGGCCTAGACCTACTACTCACAGAGGTTCGCGATTTTGTGGGCCTTGCGGGTTATTATCGGTTCGTAGAAGTTTGCTTTTATCTACGCACCATTGACTAGTGACTCGGAAGGCGGCTAAGTTTGATGGTGATGCGTGTGGCGGGGTTTCGATTCTTTGAAGGAGGTAGCGACCGCCCGTTCTTACTCTTCGGAGGTCGGATAGTTATGTCGTGTATTGTGATCGTCGGGCATCGGGTTGGGATGTGTGTTGATGCACAGGCAAGGTTATAGCATATCGTCCGGCAATTTGAAGAAACACGCAGAGGAACTACCCACTGTGATTTGGAGTTAGCGGCGTGGTGATTCACGCCTTGAAGATCTGGAGGCACTATTTGTATGGGGTTCATGTGGATATTTATACGGACCACAAGAGCCTCGGTATATCTTCACCGGAGGAGAACTAAACTTGCGGCGGCGAGGCGGTGGTTAGAGTTGCTTAAGGATTACGATGTTGATATCTGTACCACCGGAAGGCTAATGTTGTGGATGCTCTTAGTCGTGAGTCGATGGGAGCCTATCGGATGTCTGGCTAGAGAGGAGGGCATGGCTCGTGATTTGCATCGATTAGTGAGCCTTGGTGTCCGTTTGATTGATTCCGATAGATGGAGTTCGAGTTCGTGAGGTTCAGAAGTCTTCCATCGTCGAGGTGAAGAGGCGATTCGAGGATCGATTTTGATTTGGTATCGTGATCTGACTCTTACGTGAGGCAAGGTCCTTTGGTAGCACCTGATGGGGTGCTAAGGTTTGAGGCGAGTTGTGTGTTCGGATGTTTCGGACTTGGCGGAGTTCTAGGGAAGCCTGCACGCAAGCGTTACTATCCGTCGAGTGCGACCAAGATGTACTACGACCTTAGATCGTGTATTGGTGGGATGGCTTGAAGAGTGTCACGACCCGTTCGGGCGTGGCGGTGCCTTAGGGCACCCAGTAGTCATACATCGAGTAACGGTGAATATAAAACAAGACAGAAGCAGTTTATAAAATAAGACAGTTTATCGATGAAAAGCTTGCCTTCGGCATAATATAAATAACTCAAGTTTTGCGATTACATCCCAGTGCACAATAGTACTACAGACCTCTGAGAAGTAAACAACTATGGCGGGACGGGGCCCATACCTGACTATACAAAACTATCTACAATACAGGAGATCATACCCAAAAGTAGAGCCTCGGAGAAGATGGAGCTCACGACACCAACGCAAAGATCAGGATGTGGATCTAGCACTGCTTGCCCTGCACTGCGGCATGAGCGCAGCAGAAGTCGATAACAAGTACCAAGTATGTGAAACTATAAAGTACTTAAATGAAATCAAAGTATTTAAAACCTTTTCACAAATACAATCGGTTCAATTGCACATAGTGCACATCACAAACAGCGATGTGGGAATAGGAAGCGCAGTCTATTCTAGGCGCGAATGATCGGCAAGGCCAATCGCCCATAGTATCATTCTGCGTGCCTAGTCTGGACTTCGCAGCCCGCATAGGTCCGCCAGACGCGTGAGATATTTCTCGCCGGGGCAGCGACCCGGCGTCCGCTAGGCTCCGCGGCCGCATAGTCTCACAGACGCGTAGGCGTATAGACCCGCATCAAGGGGCAAGCCGCAGTATAACGATCAAGGTAGGTGATACAATAACGATACAATGGACTTACGGTTAGCAACGTAAGCGACAAGAATGACCCCTTTACATCATTACAAGCGCCAACGGGTAGCATCATAACATGTCTACTTATCAAACAATCTTACTACACTTGAAATCAATACAAGGCTTTTATAATCAAACAAGTGCAGTTCCTTTTATCTTTCTTAAGTTGTTATACCTAACTTCCCATAAAGCTAGTATAACTCTTAAGCTTTTGTTTAAAACCAAATATTTATCTTCTGTTAAAAATGATCGATATTCTTTTGAAATGTTTTGATTCTTTATTATTGAGGCTTAAGCGTGAGGCATTCGTAAGTATTATTCAGCTTAAGTCAAAGACATTGCCATAGTTATTATTCAGTTCACATGTACGTATGCGTCTCAAGTACTATATATTGTAAAATATCATGCTTAGGAAGAATCACATACCTACCGTGAAAACCACCGCCAGTTGAATATGTCGCGCAGAGAGTCGACTATAATAGTCGCAGATCTATCAAAGTCTAGACTACTCGAAGGTCATTCTAAACAGAGGGTTCATAATCCTACGGAAAGTCGAAGACAATACCGGTGAGCTATATGAGTCTTTGTGAAAGCAGTCTATGTAGTCTGATTCAATTATTCTTCTTTTAAACCCTTCTCTGTGATAACGGTCAATTCTATTCTTTAATACTCTTCTAAGTATTTATACTTATTCTTATACTTCTACAGTATATACTCTAATTATAAAAGAAGGGTAAGTTTATTTACCTCGGTAAGCCCAAAAATATCCTAGATAAAAGTCGCTACCGAGCAGTTTAGCTCTAAGTTGTATGCGCTCCGGTAGCTCCAAGGAAACCTTAGAAGTTCTTCACAACTTCTACTAAGTACAAAGGGATTTGGGCTAGGGTATTTTGGGCATTATAACAATACTAGAAGGTAACTTTTCTACCAAGGGAGGGGGGTAGATTTCGGCTAGGCTAGGGGGGTGGGGTAGCCTCGGCAAGCTTCTCCGAGGAGGGTGTTGGACGAATTGCTTACAAAGGGAGAGGGAAGGATTTTTAGACTTGGAAAGCTTTGTGGATGAAGAACTCTTCATCTCTGAGTATTTATAGGTCAAGAGGTGGCCAACCAATGGCCAAGATTAAGACAAGTGCAAGGCAAGTGTAGGGTGAGGATTAACTAAACACAAATATCCTACCAACTCCTTGACTTTGTGCAAGGCACAAAACGTGCCAAACCGTCAATTCGTCCCGTGGGCGATTCAAGTCCACCATTGGAGGTGCCAAGTGTCGCCTCCCGTTGGTCCAAAATGTTCGTCTCTCGGAAAAATCCGCAAAAATACTAAATGACATAGCGAATTTTCCTACGAAAGTGGAAGCGTTTCGTCGGAAAACGATTCTTTAATCGAGTTGTGCACAATTTCGAACTTGGCCTAATCTTTAAGGCTAAACTTTTGTACGCATTCCCTTACGTACATACTCTGGAAATACGGGGTATAACATTCTCCGCTCCTTAGAAACATTCGTCCCGAATGTTCCTTCTCGAGACGACAGTATCGAAGAAGCTTAAAAAGTTTGTAAGTGCCACACATGGCCAAAAAAACACTTAGGCATCAATGATAATGAAATTTACAAGTAGGAAAGTGAATTACCCGAGGTGTGGGAATAGGTGAGGATACTTCTGCCTCATGTCTTCCTCGGCTTCCACGTCATCCTCCTGAGCTCGTTCCGCCACAAGACTTTGTGGAAGACGCCCTTCGTCATGACGCCTAACTTTGACGATCGACTATCGCTATGGGAATCTCCTCATACGATAACCCCAGTCACTGGACATCATCAATCGGGTGTACCCTAGATGGATCCCGATACATCTTCGGCATAGATCGTGAAAAACCGGATGCACCGCCTCGGATCGGACGAGATTCAACTCGTAGGCAACGCGCACCCTCCTGGACAACTGAAGCCCGATGTACCTTGGTGAGTTTCCTTCTTCCGAATCTCATCACACCGCCATGGGTGACACCTTTAGGAAAACCCAATCATGAACCTCGAACTCAAGATGCCGACGACGATGATCTGCATCGACTTATCGACTACGAGTATCAAAAGCCCTCGGATAAGCTTCACCTTATCCACTCGTGCACCAAATCGTCCCACTAGCTGCCGCCCACATCGAACCAACCTATAGGCGATCTGCACCTCCCATACAAGGCCTCATAAGGCGCCGTCCGAATCTTGGGTGGTAGCTATTATTATCATGAACTCAACTAGAGGCAAATGATCCTCCCAACTACCATCAAGTCAATAAGCGTTATACCGTATTTCCAGTATGTACGTGGGAATACGTCTAAGTTAGCCTTAAAAGTTAGGCTTGGACGAAAAATTATTGGGCACAACTCACAAAGCGATTAGTTTTCCGCGAAACGTTTCCACGACTTTCGTAGGATAAATTCCGCTATGTCATTTCTAATTTTTGCGGATTTTTCAGAGGCGTAACACTTTGGACCAATGAGAGGCGACACTTTCCACCTCTCATTGGTGGACTTGTCACGGCAATAGGGCGATTGGATGACAATCCTTGTCATAAAGTTGGATAGATATTTTGTGTGCAAGTTGGCTAGGTACACTTGCCTAATCTTGACCTTACACTTGCCTAGCACTTGGCTAAATCTTGGCCATTGGTTGGCCATGTCTTGACCTATAAATACCCTCTTGAGATGAAGAGTTCTTCATCCACTAAAGCTTTCAAGTCTTGAAAAATCCTCCCTCTCCCTTGTGAGCAATTCGTCCAAACACCCCCCCTTTGAGTGAAGTTTTGGCGAGGCCCTTCCCCTCTAGCCTGGCAGAAACCTACCCCATAAGCGGTAGAAAAGTTGCCTTCTAGTATTGTTATAATGCCCAATTTAACCTAGCCCAAATTAGTAGTACTTAGTAGAAGTTGTGGGAAACTTCTAAGGATTCTTGAGCGCCTTGGAGCTTTGGATTAGGAGCTAAACCTCGCTCGGGATCGACTTTTTACTTGGATATTATTGGGCTTATCGAGGTAAATAATCCTAACCCTCTTTTGTAATTAGAGAATGCATCTGATGAAGTATTGAGATAAGTATAAATACTTAGGAGGTTATTAAGAATAGAATTGAACTGTAACACCTTAGAAGGGTATAAAAGAAGAATATCTGTTGTACTTACATAGAATTTGTTTTCATGATGAACTTATATAGCTCATGGGTAGGGTTGTCTGCCCGACTTTCCGTAGAATTGAGGACCCTCTGTTTAGAATGACCTACAAAATAGTCTAGACTTTGATAGATGTCTGTGACTATTATAGGTGATTCTCTGTGCGACATACTCGACTTGGCGGTGGATTTCGCGAGAAGGTATGTGATTCTTCCTATACTCTGAGCATGATATTTTAAGTATATATAGTGCGTGACGTACATATGATGTCGGCAATGTCTTTTGACTTAAGCTGAATAATAAGAACCTTGAAGTATGTCAAAGAATAATGAATCATTTTAACGGAAGAGTAATAGTTGGTGTTAAAACAAAAGCTTAAGAGTTATACTAGCTTTATGGGAAGTAGGTATAACAACTAAGAATGATAAAAGGCTGTTTACTTGTTTGTTTATAAAAGCCTTGTATTGCTTTGTTAAGTGTAGTAAGATTGGTTGATAGGTAGACATACTATGATCTTTGCATGTGTTAAATGCCTTGTAATGTGTGAAAGGGGTCATTCTTCTTTGTCTTACGTTGCTTCTTAGGTAAGTCCGTTATCTTGTTATTGTATCACCTACCCGCCGACTTGTTATACAGGGCTTGCCACCCTTGATGCGGGTCTATCGGCCTATGCGGTCTATGAGACTATGCGGAGGCTGCGGTATGCTCGAGATTGATCATTCGGGTGTTTAGCCGTCGCGAGATGCCTATGCGGTCCGTGGGACTATCGCGGTCTTTTGAGGCTATGCGGTGCGGAAGTCGGGGCTAGCTACCCCGTCGCGGGGAATACCTCATGCAGTGCATGTGTGACCTATGCGGTGCGGAAGTCGAGGACTAGGCACCTTGAGAATGATACTATGGGCGGTTGGCCTTGCTTGATCATTCGCGGCCTAGACTAGACTATTCTGATTTTCTATTCTTTATTATTGTTGTGATGTGGCACTATGTGCAATTGAACTGAATATATTTGTAAAAAGGTTTTAAATACCTTGATTTCATTTAAAGTACTTTATAGTTTCACATACTTGGTACCTGTTGTACTGACCTCCTTCGGGGGGCTGCGTTCAATCTGCATGAGTTCTAGAGGAAGCAGGTGCTAGATCCACGTCCTTAGGATCTCTACATTGGTGTCGGGAGCTCCACTCTCTCGGAGGCTCTACTTTTGGGTATGATCTCCTGTTGTAGATAGTTGTGTCTGATCGGTATGGCGGGCCTGTCCGCCATAGTTATTATTTCCTTAAGTGCATAGTCATGTTATGCAGTTGGGATGTAGCGCAAAAACTTGGTTTATGTATATATCTTAGAAAGGCAACCTTTTCATCGAGATAAAATGTTCTAGTTATATCATGTTTCATGTCTTGTTTTATATTCGCTGATTGTTCTCGATGTATGACTACTTGGGTGCGGGTAAGGCACGATCCACGGGCCGGGCAGTCGTGACAAAAGTGGTATCGAAGCGATTAATCCTCGGAAAGTGTCTGAGCCGTATCTAGTAAGTCTTGATTATCGGTGTGTTGTGCGCCACACCAATAATCGAGGAGGCTATAGGATATTTAGGATTGGTTTCCATTCTTCTCACTCTGAGATCGTGCTTTAGAGGCATGTTATAGGTTGGACCCCTAACGCATTCCTTTCTTATGTGAATATGCCTCGCGTAAGGCAACCGGGCAGAAGGCAGCGTAGGAGGCTGCTAGTGTGACACCCGAGTCACGAGGCTCGTGCCTAGGCTATACGAGGCGGCGAGTTCTATGACCGCCGGCCCAGCGAGACCGCGATACCACGCCTCACGTCCCTCGGCCGGGCGAAGAGTTGAGTACAAGAGATGGCGATTACTAGCCAAGGTCGTGGCGGATATGAGAGAGGTTTGGCGGCCATTCGGTTCGATTCGGCTCGGTAGTACCGTTGTTCACGGAGGCGAGATAGCTTGAGGCTACGGGACTTCTGAGTTGTAGCGCCAGAATTTCTGGTCTAGACGGAGGATGATCGCGAGAGTTCATCCGTCGATTCTGAAGGATTATGCGGGTGGTGAGCTTGAGGCGATGCTGTGACATTCGGTTCGCATCGTTGCGTGATACGCATGATCGATTGGTTCGATTCATAGGAGCTTTCGGGAGAGCATGCCTCGGCGGTATGGGATGAGTTTTGAGGCTTTTCTCACACACTTCTTGCCTCCGCGGATGAGGAGGCACGTCAGCAATTTTTATTCTTTGGCGGGGAGGGCCTTGATTAGAAGTACAATGTCGAGTTTGATTCATTGGCTCGATATGTTCTGCCCGTAGCGAATATGGAGGGCCGGGTGCATCGCTCGTCGCGGGCTGAAGCGACTATATGGCGAGTCTTGTGCGGGTGTGTCCCGACGGAGCATGGACATTACCGTATGCGAGCTCATGCATTGGGATGCGAGGCGTAGAGACGCGGGTAGGCCGATATCAGCGAGAAGAAGGCGGGGCGGCGGTTCTTTAGTGGTTCGGGGTGGGCGCATCGTGAAGTCGGTTGCACCACAATGGCTCGAGCACTCTACATCATTTTCTGACCAGAGCGATCGAGGCGGTCGGGGCCCGGGACTTGATTTCGAGGGTAACGGGGCTAACCGTTCGAAGTGCATTCGGTGTGCCCGTTGTGGTAGATTCCATGCAGGGCTGTTATGCTACTACGAGAACTTGCCATACTTGTAGCGGCGGGTCATTCGCGAGTTTGCGGCCGAAGGCGTGGCGGGGTAGGGCCCGGCTACGGTCTGTTGCGGCTTCTTCATCCTCATTACTCGCCCGGGCGAGGTACTCGAGAATCGGTGTGGCGAGGTCGTGGCGCGAGTCGATTCTAGCGGTCCTCGAACGCATTTATGCTTTGTCGGTAAGCGGGATCGGGAGGCCTCACTTTGATGTAAATCCGAGTATGCTCGGTTTACAGGGTTTGATGTATATGCTTTGATAGATCGGGTTCTACTCTGTCCTATATATCTCCCACTTGTTGCTAGTAGGATAGGGATAGAGCACGAGTCCATAAACCCTTCGAGTAGCTACTGCCGGTGGGTGATTCGGTGGTAGCTCGGCGGGTATATAGAGCTTGTCTGTGACCATTCTGATCGTCGGACCACTTGCCGAAACTTGATAGAGTTGGAGATGATTGACCAGCGTAATCATGGGGATGGATTGGCTAGCTTCTTGCTACGCCAATGTAAGCGAGAGAAAGTAATGCAGTTCGGTTTCTGAGGCCGGTTGTTGAGTGGGAAGGGAGCAGTATCGCCGAAAGGTAGGTTTATTTCCTACCTGAAGGCTAGGAAGATGGTGCGAGAAGGGTATATCTACCATCTCGTTCGGGTGTTTGAGATTGAGGCTGCGGTGCCAGATTTTGAGCAGTTCGATGGTCAGAGTTCTCGGGCGTGTTTCAGACGACCTCCGGGTATCCCTCACGAGAGGAGATCGAGTTTTGTATAGATGTCTTTGCGGACACTCGGCTTTATTTCCATTCAGCCATACGAGGATGGCACTGCCGAGTTGAGAGATTTGAAGGAAGCGGTGAGTGATTTGTTGGAGAAAGGGTTTCATCGGACCTAGTGTTTCTCGCAGAAGCGCGGTATTGTTCGTGAAGAAGAAGAAGGGCGGGGCCAGCTGCGCATGTGTGTTGATTCTGACGGTGAACAAGGTGACCATTAAACGAATACCCTCTTCCCGATTGATGATTTGTTCGATCGATTGCGAGCGCGAGATGTTTTCAAGATTGATCTGATCGGGCTATCATCGAGTTCGAGTTAGAGAGGTGGATGTCCCTAGAATTTGCATTCGGACGATGCGGGCATTATGAGTTGGTCATGTCTTTTGGGTTGACGATGCTCGTGGTATTCATGGAGTTGATGAGCCAGTGTTCAAACCATTTTGGACACGTTTGTGATAGTGTTCATTGATGATATCTTGGTTTATTCGCTCGGAGCGGGAGCATGCGGAGCATTTGAGAGGCTGTCTTGTGATTCTCGGGATCGGCTGTATGCGAAGTTTCCAAATGTGAGTTTTGGTTGACTTGGTGGCTTTTCTTAGGCACGTTAGCCGGGTGATGGCATTCAGTGGATCTGGCCAAGATCGGCGATCGGGACTTGGCCTGAACTCTACTCAGCGAGAGGTTCGCGATTTTAGGGCCTTGCGAGGATATTATCGGTTCGTGGAGAAGTTTGCTTCTATCTACGCACCATTGACTAGGTGACTCGAAAGCGGCCAAGTTTGATGGTGATGCTTGTGGCGGGGTTTCGATTGCTAAAGGAAAGCGGCCGCCCGTTCTTACTCTTCACGAGGTCGGATGGTTACGTGGTATATTGTGATCGTCGGGCATCGGGTTGGGATGTGTGTTGATCGGCGAGGCGAGTTATAGCATACGCGTCAGCGACTTAAGATGCGCGAGGAACTACCGCGTGATTTGGGTGGCGGCGGTGATTCACGCTTTGAAGATGGAGGCACTATTTGTATGGGGTTGCGTGGATATTTATACAGACCACAGAGCCTCGGTATATCTTGACGGAGGAGGTGAACTTACGAGGCGGTGGTTAGAGTTGCTTAAGGATTATGGCGTCGATATCTGTACCACGGGAAGGCGATGTTGTGGCGGATGCTCTTAGTCGTAGGTCGATGGGAGTCTATCGGAGGTGCGGCGAGAGAGGAGGGCATGGTTCGTGATTTGCATCGATTAGCGAGCCTTGGTGTCCGTTTGATTGATTACGATAGCGGTGGGGTTAGGGTTCGTGAGGTTGCGTCTTCCATCGTCGAGGTGAAGAAGCGGCGATTCGAGGATCGGTTTTGGCACGTTATCGTGATCTGACTCTCGTGAGGCAAGGGTCCTTTTGGTAGCACGATGGGCGCTAAGGTTTGAGGCGGGTTGTGTGTTCGGATGTTTGAGGACTTGGCGGAGTTCTTGGGGAAGCACCGGTAGCGCGTTACTCTATCCGTCGGTCGACCAAGATGTACCACGACCTTAGATACGTGTATTGGTGGGATGGTTTGAAGAGGGGCGTTGCGAGTTCGTAGCTCGGTGCGTGTTGTCGGCGGTGAAGGTAGAGCACGAGGCACGGTGGTTTATTCTGAGCGATAGAGATCCCGACACGGAAGTGGGAGGTGATCAACATGGACTTCATCGCGGGATTGCCTCGCACTTTCGGAGGAGACATGATTCTATATGGGTTATCGTCGGCGGTGTGAAATCAGCCCACTTTCTTCCGTCGGGGCGACTTTCTCGGTGAGATTATGCGGTATACATCAGAGATCGTCGGTGCATGGAGTCCCTATTTCGATCATATCGAGACGAGGAGCCCGATTTACGGCTAACACGGAGGTCCTTCGAAGGGGTTTAGGGGCGAGTGAGCACAGTCTGCATTTCATCCTGAGCAGACGGACAGCGAGCGCGCTATCCGGACTGCGAGGATATCTTTGCGAGCTGTGTTATTGACCGAGGGTAGTGGGAGGATCACTTGCGCTGGTAGAGTTCGCGTATAATAACGGCTACCACTCACAGCATTCGGATGGCGCCGTATGAGGCTTTGTATGGGAGGAAGTGCGGTCGCGATAGCATGGTTCGATGTGGGCGAGTGCGATTAGTAGGACGGACTTGGTGCGGCGGCGATGGATAAGGTGAAGCTTATCCGAGGCGGCTATTAATGGCTGAGTCGGCGAAGTCGTATCACGGATCATCGGCGTCGACATCGGAGTTCGCGATTGATGATTGGGTTTTCTGAAGGTGTCACCCATGAAGGGTGTGATGAGATTCGGGAAGAAGGAAAACTTCGGCCAGTACATTGGGCGTTTAGTTGTCGCGAGGTAGGCAAGGTTGCCTATGAGTTGGATCTGCCGTCCGTCTGGAGGCGGTGCATCGGTTTTCACGAATCTATCTTTGAGAGATGTATCGAGGATCCATCTAGGGTACACCCGATTGGCGATGTCGGTGACCAGGATTATCGTATGAGGAGATTCCATGCGCGATAGTCGATCGTCGGAGTTAAGCGTCTGCGGACGGGGCGTGGCTTCCGTCAAAGTCTTGTGGCGGAACGAGCTCAGGGAGGAGATGACGTGGGAAGCCGAGGATGGCATGAGGCAGAAGTATCCTCACCTATTCCCCACACCTCCAGGTAATTCACTTTCCTACTTGTAAATTTTCGTTATCGTTTTGCCTAAGTGTTGTTTTGTGGCCGTGTGTGGCATTTGCAACTGTTTAAGTTATGAAGAACCTTATCGTTATCTGTCTTGGGAAGGAACATTCGGGACGAATGTTTCTAAGGAGGGGAGAATGTTATACCCCGTATTTCCAGAGTATGTACGTAAGGGAATACGTACAAAAGGTTAGCCTTAAAAGTTAGGCTTGGACGAAAAATTATTGGGCCTGACTCACAAAGCGATTAGTTTTCCGGCGAAGCGTTTCCACGGCTTTCGTAGGATAAATTCGGCTATGTCATTTCTAATTTTTGCGGATTTTTAGAGAGGCGTAACACTTTGGACCAATGAGAGGCGACACTTTCCACCCTCTCATTGGTGGACTTGTCACGGCAATAGGGCGATTGGATGACAATCCTTGTCATAAAGTTGGATAGATATTTTGTGTGCAAGTTGGCTAGGTACACTTGCCTAATCTTGACCTTACACTTGCCTAGCACTTGGCTAAATCTTGGCCATTGGTTGGCCATGTCTTGACCTATAAATACCCTCTTGAGATGAAGAGTTCTTCATCCACTAAAGCTTTCAAGTCTTGAAAAATCCTCACTCTCCACTTGTGAGCAATTCGTCCAAACACCACTCCCTTTGGTGAAGTTTTGGCGAGGCCCTTCCCCTCTAGCCTGGCGAAACCTACCCCCTCCCTTGGTAGAAAAGTTGCCTTCTAGTATTGTTATAATGCCCAATTTAACCTAGCCCAAATTAGTAGTACTTAGTAGAAGTTGTGGGAAACTTAAGGATTCTTGGGCGCCTTGGAGCTTTGGATTAGGAGCTAAACCTCGCTCGGGATCGACTTTTTACTTGGATATTATTGGGCTTATCGAGGTAAATAATCCTAACCCTCTTTTGTAATTAGAGAATGCATCTGATGAAGTATTGAGATAAGTATAAATACTTAGGAGGTTATTAAGAATAGAATTGAGTGTAACACCTTAGAAGGGTATAAAGAAGAATATCTGTTTGTACTTACATGGGATTTGTTTTCTGATGAACTTATATAGCTCATGGGTAGGGTTGTGCTGCCCGACTTTCAGTAGAATTGAGGACCCTCTGTTTAGAATGACCTACAGAATAGTCTAGACTTTGATAGATGTCTGTGACTATTATAGGTGATTCTCTGCGTGACATACTCGACTTGGCGGTGGATTTCGAGAAGGTATGTGATTCTTCCTATACTCCGAGCATGATATTTTAAGTATATATAGTGCGGGCGTACATATGATGTCGGCAATGTCTTTTGACTTAAGCTGAATAATAAGAACCTTGAAGTATGTCAAAAGAATAATGAATCATTTTAACGGAAGAGTAATAGTTGGTGTTAAAACAAAAGCTTAAGAGTTATACTAGCTTTATGGGAAGTAGGTATAACAACCTAAGAATGATAAAAGGCATTTACTTGTTTGTTTATAAAAGCCTTGTATTGCTTTACATTAAGTGTAGTAAGATTGGTTGATAGGTAGACATACTATGATCTGCGTGTGTTAAATGCCTTGTAATGTGTGAAAGGGGGTCATTCTTGCGGCTTACGTTGCTAACGGTAAGTCCGTTGTCTTGTTATTGTATCACCTACCCGCTTGACTTGTTATACAGGGCTTGCCACGCGATCTTGGTCTATCTCGGCCTATGCGGTCTATGAGACTATGCGAGCTGCGGTATGCTCAGGATTGATCATTCGGGTGTTTAGCCCGTCGCGAGATGCCTATGCGGTCCATTGGGACTATCACGGTCTTTTGAGGCTATGCGGTGCGGAAGTCGGGGAGAATGCGGGGCTAGCTACCCCGTCGCGGGAATACCTCATGCGAGTGCATGTGTGACCTATGCGGTGCGGAAGTCGAGGACTAGGCACGAGAATGATACTATGGGCGGTTGGCCTTGCGATCATTCGCGGCCTAGACTAGACACATTCTGATTTTCTATTCTTATTATTGTTGTGATGTGGCACTATGTGCAATTGAGCTGAATATATTTGTAAAAGGTTTTAAATACCTTGATTTCATTTAAAGTACTTTATAGTTTCACATACTTGGTACTGTTATCGACCTCCTTGAGGCTGCGTTCATGCGCGAGTTCTAGAGGAAAGCGGTGCTAGATCCACGTCCTTAGGATCTACATTGGTGTCGGAGCTCCACTCTCTCGGAGGCTCTACTTTTGGGTATGATCTACAGTGTAGATAGTTGTGTCTGATCGAGGGTATGGCGGGGCCTGTCGCCATAGTTATTATTTCCTTAAGTGCAGTAGTCATGTTATGCAGTTGGGATGTAGCGCAAAAACTTGGTTTATGTATATATCAGAAAGGCAACCTTTTCATCGAGATAAAATGTTCTAGTTATATCATGTTTCATGTCTTGTTTTATATTCGATTGTTCTCGATGTATGACTACTTGGGTGCGGGTAAGGCACGATCCACGGGCCGGGCAGGTCGTGACAATAACGAGCTCGCGACATATCCTCAAGAGTGCGGATAGTGCGCTCTGCTGTCCGTGCATGCGTGGATGAAATGCGACTCGGGCTCACTGCGTCCCTAAACCTCTGGAAAGACCTCGGAAGTTAGCGTAAAGCGGGCTCCTCTGCCGGATATGATCGACATAGGGACTCCATGCGATCGGCGATCTCTCGGATGTAAAGTGCGCATAATCCTCGGTAGAAAAAGTCGTCGGACGGAAGAAAGTGGGCTGATTTCGTCGACTGTCGGCGATAACCCAAATAGAATCATGTCTCCTACGAGTGCGAGGTAATCACGTGATGAAGTCCATGTTGATTACCTCCCACTTCGGTCGGGATCTCTATCGCTGCAACAAACCACGGGCCTCTGGTGCTCTACCTTCACTGCGACAACACGGGCGAGCTACGAACTGCAGCGTCCTCTTGAAGCCATCCACCAATACGGATCTAAGGTCGTGGTACATCTTGGTCGACCGGATGGATAGAGTAGCAGCGCGATGTGTGCTTCCCCAAGAACTCTTGCGAAGTCACGAAACATCCGGAACACACAACGCCCTCAAACCTTAGCACCCGTCGGTGCTACCTCAAGGACCCTTGCCCTCACGAAGAGCTGTATCACGATATCGAATCAAAGTGGATCCTCGAGCTGTTGCCTCTTCACCTCGCCGGCGATGGAAGACTGGAAACCTCACGAACTCTAACCCATTCGCTATCGAGAATCAATCAAGCGGACACGAGGCTCGCTAACCGATGCAAATCACGAACCATGTCCCTCTTCTCTGTTGCACATCGATAGGCTCCCGTCGACTACGACTAAGGCATACGCCTGACATTGGCCTTCCGGGTGAGTACGGGATATCAACATCGTAATCCTTAGCAACTCTAACCACCGTCTGCGTAAGTTCGGCTCCCTGCGGTGAAGATATCTTGGAGGCTCTTGTGAGTGCGTATAAATATCCACGTGAACCCCATACAAATAGTGCCTCGGATCTTGGCGTGAATCACGGTATGACTCTAAATCATGGGTGGGGTAGTTCCTCGTGTTTCTTGATTGTCGGGATGCATATGCTATAACTCTGCCATGCTGCATCAACACACATCCCAACCCGATGCAGCGCGTCACAATACCGCGACATAACCATCTGGACCCTGCGGAAGAGTAAAGCGAGGCGGTCGTCGGTCTCTCTTCGGCTGGAAACCACGCTCACAAGCATCGATCCTTTGAAACTTGGCTGCCTTACGAGTCGGCCCTAGTCAATGGTGCGAAGATAAACAAACTTCTCCACGAACGCGATAATAACTGCAAGGCCCGAGCTGCGAACCTCTGCCGGAGTAGTAGGTCTAGGCCAAGTCTGGCGCTCGATCTTGGCGTATCCACTCGAATGCCATCGCCCGACAATATGCCCAAAGCGCCGAAGTTAACCAAAACTCACATTTGGAAAACTTGGCGTACAAGCTGATCTGGAAGCTATCGGCCACGATCCTCAAATGCTCGCATGCTCTGCTCTGGCGAGAATAAACCAAGATATCATCGATGAACACTATCACAAGCGTGTCCAAAAATGGTTTGAACACTCGGTTCATCAAATCCATGAATACTGCGGAGCATTGGTCAACCAAAGACATGACCACGAACTCATAATGCGTCACGGGTCGGAATGCGATCCTCGGGACATCCACCTCTCGACTACTTTTGATGATAGCGGCCAGTAGATCAATCTTGGAGAAACACCTCGCCACCCGGTCGAACAAATCATCAATCACGGGAAGGGGTATACATTCTTAATGGTCACTTTGTTGGTGCACTGTAGTCAACACACGCATGCGGCGTCGTCCTTCTTCTTCACGAACAATCTGGCGCCCGGGAGAAACACTAGGTCGATAAAACCGCTTCTCCGGCCAAATCCCTAATTTGGTCCTTGACTCTCTCTCGGCTCGGCGGTGCCATTACGTATGGCGGAATGGAAATAGGCGAGTGTGCAGCAATACATCTATACAAAACTCGATCTCCTCTCGGGAGGATACGAGGTCAATGCAAACACGTGCGGGAACTTCGTGACTCTGGGCCGGTGAAAATCTGGTACGCGGCTTGATATCAAACACGAACGAGATGGTAGATATACCCTACGCACCGTCTTCCTAGCCTTGAGGTAGGAAATAAACCTACCTCCGGCGATCTGGTGCTCCCTCACTCGACAATGGCTCGCCGGAAAGCTGGAACCGTACTACTCTCTCTGCGGTCTACATTGGCATAGCAAGAAGCTAGCCAATCCGTCCCATAATCACGTCGAAGTCAATCATCTCGGCTCTATCAAGTCGGCTGAGTGCGGCATTGTAAATGTCACAGGACAAGCTCATATACCGTAGAGCTACCAGAATCACCCGTGGCGTAGCTACCTCGAAAGGGTCTATGGACACGAGCTCTATCCACATCCTACTAGCAACAAGGGAGATATATGGGGCCAGTAGAACCGGATCTATCAAAGCATACGTCAAACCCGAAGCGATAAGGTACTGTGGCGACATCGGTGAGGCCTCACGATCTGTCGGTGGACAAAGCATAAATGCGGTTACGAGGACCGCTAGGCTGGACGAGCCACGACCTGCGCGCGACCTGCTGGTCCATGAGTACCTTGCCCTCGGGCGAGTAGCTGTCGAGGATGAAGAAGCGGCAGACCACTGTAGGCCTACCACGATGGCGCCCCACTTCGGACAAACTCTCGCGAAATGACCTGCGGCCACACGTGTAGCAAGCTCCGGTCTGACTCGAATGGTATCTACCAGCCAGCTGCTGGGCGGACCTCGAGCAGTTAGCACCCCTGCTACTGGAAATCCGAAGTCTGGGGCCTGGCCGGCCCTTGCTCTGGCTGTCACAGAAGATGTAGGGCGCTCTGCGCGGTGTGGTGCAAATCTGGACTTCTGATGCCGCCATACGAGAACCACCAAAAGAAGCCGGCCGTCTTGGCCTTAACCTGCTGCGATATCGCTCTGCGGCGGTCTCACGCTCGCCGCATCTAGTGCATGAGTCTGCATCGGGTAATGTCCATTACGGTGAAGGACACACGCGCAAGACTTCGGCCATGTAATCATCGAGCCAGTGACATAGCGATGCACGGTCCTCGTATCTCGCTACGGTGCGAGGACATATCGAGCGAAGAATCAAACTCGACATTGTACTCCTCGGCTGTGCGTCCTCCTGTCTCGACAACAAGAATCTATCATTTCGTGCCCTCGCCATCTGCGGAGGCAAGAAGTGTGTGAAAAAGCCTCGAAAACTCATCCCACTGCTGGAGTGCATGCTCTCCGGGAAAGCTCCGTAGATCAAACCAATCATTGCGGTATCACGCGGCCGTCTGAGCGAATATCACGAACTTCGGTCTGAAGCCACGATCACCGCGTAATCCTCTGCGGTGGCGGATGAACTCTGCGGATCATCCTCGGCCTCGACCCATAAAACTCTGGCGGGCTGACTAAGGAAATCCGTAGTCTCAAACTATACGCCTCGGGTGCACTTCTGGGTGCGGTGGGGCTGGGCTGAGCTGCGCGTCGGCCTCTCTCGTATCGGGCCACAACTTTAGCCAAAAGTTGGGCCGTCTCTCTGCCCTAACTCCTCCGCCCGGTGTGGGGCGGGAGGTGTGCGTCTTGTGGTCTCTTTGGGGCCGGTAGCGTCATAGGCTTCGCCGTCTCGGTATAGGCGGGCACGAGCCCTCGTGACTCTGGGTGTCACGCTAGCGACTCCTCTGCCTTGCCCACGGGCCGGGTTGCCTTACGTGGAGGCATAGCATTACGAAAGGAATACATTAGAGGTCCAACCTATAACACACTCTAAAGCACGATCTCGGAATGAGAAGAATGAAACCAATCCTAAATATCCTATAGCCTCACGATTATTGGTGTGGTGCAACACACGCGATAATCAAGACTACTAGATACGATGCGTAGACACTTTCAGAGGATTAAGCGCTCACGATACCACTTTTGTCACGACCCGTTAGGGCGTGTTGGTGCCTTCTTGGGGCACCCAGTAGTCATACATCGAGTAACGTGAGAATATAAAACAAGGCGAAAGCGATTTATAAAATAAGACACGGTTTATCGATGAAAAGCTTGCCTTCGGCATAATATAAATAACTCAAGTTTTGCGATTACATCCCAGTGTACAATAGTACTCTGGACCTCTGAAGTAAACAACTATGGCGGGACGGGGCCGCCATACCACTGTGTACAAAAACTATCTACAATCTGAGGAGATCATACCCAGTAGAGCCTCGGAGAAGATGGAGCTCACGACACCAGCGCAAAGATCCTAAGGATGTGGATCTAGCACACCTTGCCTTACTGCGGCATGAGCGGCCCCGAGAGTCGATGCAACAGGTACCAAGTATGTGAAACTATAAAGTACTAAAATGAAATCAAAGTATTTAAAACCTTTTCACAAATACAATCAGTTCAATTGCACATAGTGCCACATTACAAACAACAACAGTAATAGGAAAACTGTAACAGGTCTATTCTAGGCAGCGAATGATCGAAGCAAGGCGATCGCCCGTAGTATCATTCTGCGTGCCTAGTCTGGACTTCCGCGACCGCATGGGTCCCGCGCGGACCGCGTGAGATATTTCTCGCGTCGGGGCAGAACCCCGGCATCCGCCTAGGCTCCGCAGCCGCGCATAGCCTCAAAAGACCGCGTAGTCTCAGCGGACCGCGTAGAGTCCGCGTCGGGCTAAGCGCCGGAATGATCCATCACGGAGCATACCGCTCGCGTAGTCTCGCGGACCGCGTAGGCGTATAGACCGCGTCGAGGGGCAAGCCGCGTATAACGATCGAGGGTAGGTGATACAATAACGATACAATGGACTTACGGTTAGCAGCGTAAGCACGCAAGAATGACCCGCTTACACATCATTACAAGGCGCCAACACGGTAGCATCATAACATGTCTACTTATCAAACAATCTTACTACACTTAAATCAATACAAGGCTTTTATAATCAAACAAGTAAGCAGTTCCTTTTTATCTTTCTTAAGTTGTTATACCTAACTTCCCATAAAGCTAGTATAACTCTTAAGCTTTTGTTTTAAAAACCAAATATTTATCTTCTGTTAAAAATGATCGATATTCTTTTGAAATGTTTTGATTCTTTATTATTAGAGCTTAAGCCGTGAGGCATTCTTAGTAAGTATTATTCGAGCTTAAGTCAAAGACATTGCCATAGTTATTATTCAGTTCACACGTATGCGTCACGTACTATATATTGTAAAATATCATGCTTAGGAAGAATCACATACCTTACCGTGAAAACCACCGCCAAGTTGAATATGTCGCGTGAGAGTGACCTATAATAGTCACAGACATCTATCAAAGTCTAGACTACTCGAAGGTCATTCTAAGCAGAGGGTTCATAATCCTACGGAAAGTCGGGCAGCACAACCCTGCCGGTGAGCTATATGAGTCTCTTGTGAAAGCAGTCTATGTGAGTCTGATTCAATTATTCTTCTTTTAAACCGCCTGCTGTGATAACAGTCCAATTCTATTCTTTAATACTCTTCTAAGTATTTATACTTATTCTTATACTTCTACAGTATATACTACAATTATAAAAGAAGGGTAAGTTTATTTACCTCGGTAAGCCCAAAATATCCTAGATAAAAGTCGCGCTTTGAGCGAGTTTAGCTCAAGTTTATGCGCTCCGATAGCTCGAGAAACCTTAGAAGTTCTTCACAACTTCTACTAAGTACAAAGGGATTTGGGCTAGGGTATTTTGGGCATTATAACAATACTAGAAGGTAACTTTTCTACCAAGGGAGGGGGGTAGATTTCGGCTAGGCTAGGGGGGTGGGGTAGCCTCGGCCAAGCTTCTCAAGGGGAGGGAGGGTGTTGGACGAATTGCTTACAAAGGGAGAGGGAAGGATTTTTTTAGACTTGGAAAGCTTTGTGGATGAAGAACTCTTCATCTCTAAGGGGGTATTTATAGGTCAAGAGGTGGCCAACCAATGGCCAAGATTAAGACAAGTGCAAGGCAAGTGTAGGGTGAGGATTAACTAAACACAAATATCCTACCAACTCCTTGACTTTGTGCAAGGCACAAAACGTGCCAAACCGTCCAATGCGTCCATGGGCGATTCAAGTCCACCAATTGGAGGGTGCCAAGTGTCGCCCTCCCGTTGGTCCAAAATGTTTCGTCTCTCGGAAAAATCCGCAAAAATACTAAATGACATAGCCGGAATTTTCCCTACGAAAGCTGTGGAAACGTTTCGTCGGAAAACGATTCTTTAATCGAGTTGTGCATGTAACGCCCCGAACCCGGGCCCGTTACTGGTGCCTTACCCCGGGCACCCTAGTGATACAACATCAGAGAAAACCAGCGGAAAATAAAACATGAATCATGAAACAAGAGATATAATAAATAAACAGGCCAACCAAAGCGATTGCCTTGGTATATCATAAAACACGAGCAGTTTAATCCTTTTACAACCACGCTTGCAGCGATTACTACGGACCTCTAAGATTTATACAACAACTATGGCGGGGCGGGGCCGCCATACCACGAGCGTACAAGAACTTACGGACTCGGGGTAACATACCAAAGATAAGCCTCGACGGAGCGGAGCTTCCAACGCTGAAATGAGATCCTAAGCGGGGATCGGCGGTAGATGTACCTCTACTGCGGCATGACGCGGCCACGAAGAGAGTCGATCTGGCAGTACCAAGTATGTGAAGCGTAAATCGTAAATGAAATCATAATAGTCTATAAAGCGGGAGACATGTATGATGACCAAACTCTGATATATAACATATAACGATTACATCAAGAAGCGAGGAACTCACGCCTCCAATTATCACTCGTGCGTGGAATTTCTTCCTCAGCTGGCGGTTTATGATATAACAATACCAAGGATTATACATGAACACCATGTCCCACTGTGTTATAAAAACCGTGCAGGACAAGTATAACTACGAGATCCGGCCGTACCAATAATACAATGCAGCAAAACACGAAGCGTCTGGGGCAAGTGCGAGGCCGACTCTAGGATACCAAGGCGGTCACGCGGTGGCAAGGCAATCTGGTGACCACGGGGACGAGGCGTATCACGAAACCGTCACTATCTTGAGCGGGGCAAGTGCGGTGACTACGGATACCAGCGAATCGATCACGAGGCGGGGCAAATACGAGCCGACCACGGATACGGGCGAGCGGTAGAAACCTCAACGATCAACGGCCTCTATCGAGAGCAGCGGTAACACGAAACACCACACTTGCACAACAAAGGCTATCATCACAAGCATAGGCAAGTTTCACGACAACAAGCGTAGGCAAGTTTCACAACAAGCATAGGCAAGTTTCACCTGACTCAAAGTACCTTCGTTTTATGCCAAAGTCGGGTTTGAACCTAAAGTACTACGTCGTTAAGTTCTTTTAAAGAGATCCATTACTTATTAAAGTCACCCGATACGTAGTATTAGAATGACCAACCCACATTCCTTTTCAAAATCAAGTAACAACATTCTTTTCCTAAGTTCGGTTTGCCTAGTTTCATTACTCAAGCTTCTCATTTTCAAATGGTTTCATAGTTCATAAACTTAATCACTTGATTAGTTTTAGAACAATTGAGTAATATAAGTCTCACGTGAGTAGGTTATTCTTGTTTACAACATTCTTATTACGACCATGATCTAGAAAATGTAATATCATTTTGTCTCATCTTAGTTTCTATGCGGATGGAGGTTTCTACTGGTTTTAATACAATTCATCATTATTGATACATTTTCCTTTATTAATTTGCGGTGGTGCAGTCGATACACGTTCGATTTCGAAATCGATAAACATTATCCTTTAAATAAAACCAAGTACTCATTACTCACGAATGAGGTTTCACATAAACATCCACATTAAAACAAATAAGTTAAGTCTCTTATCTTATAAGATCAAGTCTCTTAACTTCTAACATCGATAAACCATTTTCTTTACCTCTCTTAAGACATTATACCTAACTCCCGTCAAGCTAGTATAACTCTTTTTAAAACCTTTAAAACCAAGTGTTACTCTCCCTTCAAAGCGATTTAGAAATCTTTTGAAATACATCAAGTTCTTTATTATAACTAGCGATTTATAATTCACATCGATTACCTTTTAAAACCACAAGTATTTTCTTACCTACATAAATGTTATAACTTGACTTCCCATAAAGCCGTTATAACACTTTATGTTTTAAACAATCAAACCAGATTAACACGTATGCGTCTACCGTACTACATAGTTCACACATATCGTACTAGAAGAGATAGGAAGAGGTTCACATACCTCGCGACGATTTAACGACAATAAGCAAAATGCTCCAAGTACTACAACCTTGCTAGCCCTTTCCACTCCTCGAGTAGAATCGCTACTCTTAGTACTTTCACCTATAAAGGCCCTGGCGTCTATTAAAATCTTAAACACACGTTCCCGTCTTTCTCTGAAAATTGGCACCTCCCCATGGCGTAAATCTCCTCTCTATCGAGGCGGCTACCAAGCCAACGAGGGGGTTTACCGTCTAACGGGCGTGTACAATTCTACAACGGTAATGCTACATAAGTCTCTTTGTAATACAACCACTAGGTAATTCTGATTCGATTCTTCTCTTTATTCTTGGGCTTAAGTCAAAAGACATTGCGAATACTAAGTATAGTTCCATATATAGTATACTTCAACTATATATCCTAACAAACATGTAATTTCCAATTACAATAGAGGACAAGATAATTACCTCGATAAGCCCAAAATTATCCGAGTTATAATGTCGATCTGAGCAAGGTTTAGCTCGCTCAGGCGCTCCAAACCACTCCAAACAACCCTTAGAAGTTCTAACCAACTTCTACTCACATCTTCAACCAACTATGAAGATTTCCTTGGGGTTTGGTTTGAGACTAAAAGGACAAAGGTAGTATTTAGGACTCTACGCAAAGAGGTATCTTTGGAATACTACAAGGTACAAGGCTAAGGTATTTTGGGCATTATAACAATACTAGGGAGTATTTCTATACCACAACAAGGGTATTATCACGAAAACAACTAGGCTAGGGAGTACCCACGGCCAAGCCTCGCTCAAAGGGGGCCTCTCGGCCAAAGCTCCACAAAAGGGGAGGAGGGCTTTGGGCGATTTGACTCCTGAGGAGAGATTCCAAGACTTGGAAAATGATTTTGGATGAAGAAAGTTCATCAACTAAGGGGGTATTTATAGCAAACCCAAAGGCCAACCAATGGCCAAGATCTAGCCAAGTGCAAGGCAAGTGTAAGGCCAAGATCAAGCCAAGTGCACCTAGCCCCTACTCGCCCAAAACCCTGCAAATATCTACACAAATATCTAGCACCTGACCCGCCGATTTCGGCCAAGCGCCCACTTGTCTCCGTTGTGAGGTGACACGTATCACCCTCCGTTGATCGAGAATGTTTCGTCTCTCGGAAAAATCATAAAAATACAAAGCGACATGGCGGAATTTTCCGCCGCAAGTTCTGAAAGCGTTTCGTCGAAAACGACTCTAGCAGGTGTTGTGCACAAAGGTAACCGGCCAAGCCACTGGCGGGGTGACACGTGTCACCCTCCTAATGGCCCAAAAAGCGTCTTTGAAAAATATCCACAATGGCCAAAATCTCGAAAACAAAGTGGGCCCAAGCCAGTAAATTTCTCCGTGGGCCCAGCGTGACCATTTCGAAAATAAAATTCCATAATTCTCTAATATTCGGGAAGTCAGAATACCAAATCGGGAATCCAATTCCCGTTAACGAACCTTTTTCTTCACAAAATAACGGAAACTTTTAAAGTGAAAACTCGCGTCTTTCTTTCCTTTCAAAATTTCTGCGTACACAAATGCGTGCGTCCTCACATACATACCACTGCAACTACGGGTATAACATTCTCCCTCGCCAGAAACATTCGTCCGAATGTTCCTTCTCAAACGGATATCGATGAAGTTCCTCTAACAAGTTGTCAGCGCCACGGCAGCCGCGAAATAACACACGTTATCTTCCTTCCTTACTCGTCGTGCCCTTCTCGAACACTTGAACTCTCGGTATGTACCATACTTCAGTCATTACTTCCGTTCGAAAATCTGCAGGAGTCACTACCTCCAAACTTGGTCATCTTACTAACCTCGAACTTCCTTAAGGCCATTCCGGCCTTTACGAACGCTTCTGGTCGAACGCGTCCACGAACTCATACGTTGGTCAAACAAACTTGGGCCTAGCATCCTCGTGACCCTACCACCTGGAGGGACCACCCAGAACTGACCCCACCCCAAACCGGGTTACGGTTTGACCCGCAAATGGTCCTAAACCCGACCCCCAACCGCGCCAACTCTTGTTCCCCGATCCGGAACAATCTTACTATTTCACATCATGAAAGCTACCACTTCCATCTCACACTACCCAGGGACTTACCCTTTTCACTAACCAGGTTTCTAAATCACATTTTAGCACAAAGCTAACCAAGCATAACATTAAACACATCAACAACATAAACAAAACTCTAGAGGGTTAAGGATATACCTGAAGCTAGGCGGTTGAGGCCGCTAAAGCAGAACTCCCAGCGCGACCTCACAGGGGCCTTAGGTGTGCGAACATCTGCACAGCTACGGAAGGTGAAGAACCATAGCTGCTCTAGTAGTCCATGCTATCCTACCGATGCTACCACAGTGGACGATCTCTTGCGGATGGCCTGTTGGCGCAAAAATAACAATCTCCGAGTTAGTCGACACCTCCCTTATGAAGCTTTCCACAGCGGCCACTTTGAGACAAGGGCAACCTCGTCCGCGAGCACTCCTGCTCTCGCGAAAATCTGAAACACAGGAGCCAGGCACGCTCTGAATATCACGAAGGTCGAAAGGCGTGGAGGACCACTGCATCTTGCGGAGTACATAACTAGTCTGCTGGCGGTCCGCCTCGAAAATCACCAAAGGACCTGCTGTTACGGCCCTCTTCTGTGACTTTGGTCATTAGTCGATTTATCCGCTCCTCGCATCCAGTGTATCGCTGCGTGCGAGCAATGTCCATGCGGTGAAGAGCTACGAACAACTCTGCAAGGCAATCATCGAGCCACGTAACATATCGGTGCACTCGATCCTCCATACTAGCTACTAGCGGGGACGTCAGGGCCAATGAGTCGAACTCCACATTGTACTCCCGAACGTGCGCGGATTCTGCGTAACACCAAAAATCTGCCGGCCGAGCCCTCAAATGCAGGAGGCGAAATGTGCAAGAAAGGCCTGCGAGAACTTCGTTCCATACGGCTGGAAGTGCATGCTCTCCACTGGACAGCTCGAGAATCAAACGATCGGCTGCGGTATCACGCGATTGATGTGAACCTAGGGCCACCGACTCGATCTCGATGCCTTGATCACTCTCATGATCAGAATCGCGTCGGATGAACTCCTGCGGATCATCCTCGGGCCTCGACCCATAAAACTCTGGCGGCTGACTCGAGAAAATCCGTAGCCTCGAACTATCGATCTAGGGTGAACCGCTGGTGCTCTTTGGGCTGCTGCGTCGGCCTATCCTCAAGTCGGCCTGACCACGGCCATGGCGGGCCAGCTCCTTGTAACTCATCTCCTCTGCTCCGATTGCGGGGCTGGAGGCTCAGTCTTGTGGTCTCTGCCATTTGCTCTGCTCGCGAGATCCTCTGCCTTGCCGCCACGGGCGGGTTGCCTTCGCGAGAGGCATAAGCGGTAAAAGCGAAACACGTCGGAGGGTCGATCTTATCACACGACTCTAAGGCACGATCTCGGAATGAGAAGAATGAAACCAATCCTAAATGTCCTATAGCCTCACGATTATAGATGTGGTGCACAACACATCGATAATCAAGACTTCTACTGACACGATGCGTAGACACTTTCAGAGATTAAGCGCTCACGATACCACTTTGTGCGCCCGAACGGGCGGGTCTTGCGGTGCCTTACCGGGCACCCTAGTGATACAACATCGAGAAAACCAGCGGAAAATAAAACATGAATCATGAAACAAGAGATATAATAAATAAGCAGGCCAACCAAAGCGATTGCCTTGGTATATCATAAAACACGAGCAGTTTAATCCTTTTACAACCACACTTGCGCGATACTACGGACCTGCAAGATTTATACAACAACTATGGCGGACGGGCCGCCATACCACGAGCGTACAAGAACTTACGGACTCGGGGTAACATACAAAGATAAGCCTCGGCGGAGCGGAGCTTCCCAAGCGCTGAAATGAGATCCTAAGCGCGGGGATCGGCGGTAGATGTACCTCTACTGCGGCATGAGCGGCCCGAAGGAGGTCGATAACAGTACCAAGTATGTGGCGTAAATCGTAAATGAAATCATAATAGTCTATAAGCGGGAGACATGTATGATGACCAAACTACGATATATAACATATAACGATTCATCAAGCGAGGACTCACGCCTCCAAATTATCACTCGTGCGTGGAATTTCTTCCTCGCTGGCGATTTATGATATAACAATACCAAGGATTATACATGAACACCATGTCCCACTGTGTTATAAAAACCGTCTGGACAAGTATAACTACCGATCCGACCGTACCAATAATACAATGCAACCAAAACACGGCCGTCACGGGGCAAGTGCGAGCGACTCAGGATACCAGGCGGTCACGCGGTGGCCGGGGCAAATCTGGTGACCACCGAGGACCAAGGCCGTATCACGAAACCGTCACTATCTTGAGCAGCGGGCAAGTCACGGTGACTACCGAATACGAAGGCGAATCGATCCACGAGGCGGGGCAAATGCGAGCCAAACCACGGATACGGGCGAGCGGTAAGAAACCTCAACGATCAGCGGCCAAGCCTATCGAGACGCGGTAACACGAAACACCACACTTGCACAACAAGGCTATCATCACAAGCATAGGCAAGTTTCACAACAACAAGCATAGGCGAGTTTCACAACAACAAGCATAGGCAAGTTTCACAACTCAAAGTACGCCTTTTTTATGCCAAAGTCGGGTTTCAACCTAAAGTACTACGTCGTTAAGTTCTTTTAAAGAGATCCATTACTTATTAAAGTCACCCGATACCCGTAGTATTAGAATGACCAACCACATTCCTTTTCAAAATCAAGTAACAACATTCTTTTCCTAAGTTCGGTTGCCTAGTTTGATTACTCAAGCTTCTCATTTTCAAATGGTTTCATAGTTCATAAACTTAATCACTTGATTCCGTTTTAGAACAATTGAGTAATATAAGTCTCACGTGAGAGTAGGTTATTCTTGTTTACAACATTCTTATTACAATGACCATGATCTAGAAAATGTAATATCATTTTGTCTCATCTTAGTTTCTATGCGGATGGAGGTTTCTCTTGGTTTTAATACAATTCATCATTATTCAATACATTTTCCTTTATTAACGCTGCGGTGGTGCTGCCGATACACATTACGATTTCGAAATCGGTAAAACATTATCCTTTAAATAAAACCAAGTACTCATTACTCACGAATGAGGTTTCACATAAACATCCACATTAAAACAAATAAGTTAAGTCTCTTATCTTATAAGATCAAGTCTCTTAACTTCTAACATCGATAAACCATTTTCTTTACCTCTCTTAAGACATTATACCTAACTCCCATCAAGCTAGTATAACTCTTTTTAAAACCTTTAAAACCAAGTGTTACTCTCCCTTCAAGCGATTTAGAAATCTTTTGAAATACATCAAGTTCTTTATTATAACTAGCGATTATAATTCACATCGATTACCTTTTAAAACCACAAAGTATTTTCTTACCTACATAAAAATTATAACTTGACTTCCCATAAAGCCGTTATAACACTTTATGTTTTAAACAATCAAACAGATTAACACGTATGCGTCACCGTACTACATAGTTCACACATATCATGCTAGAAGAGATAGGAAGAGGTTCACATACCTCGCGACGATTTAACGACAATAAGCAAAATGCTCCAAGTACTACAACCTTGCTAGCCCTTTCCACTCCTCGAGTAGAATCGCTACTCTTAGTACTTTCACTATAAAGGCCACAAACGTCTATTAAAATCTTAAACACACGTTCCCATCTTTCTACGTAAAATTCGGCCTCCCATGCAGCGTAAATCTCCTCTCTATCGGTAGGCTACCAAGCCAACCGGGGGTTTACGTCTAACCGGGCGTGTACAATTCTACAACACAATAATGCTACATAAGTCTCTTGTAATACAACCACTAGGTAATTACGATTGATTCTTCTCTTTATTCTTGGGCTTAAGTCAAAAGACATTGCGAATACTAAGTATAGTTCCATATATAGTATACTTCAACTATATATCCTAACAAACATGTAATTTCCAATTACAATAGAGGACAAGATAATTACCTCGATAAGCCCAAAATTATCCGAGTTATAATGTCGATCTGAGCAAGGTTTAGCTCGCTCAGCGCTCCAAACCACTCCAAACAACCCTTAGAAGTTCTAACCAACTTCTACTCACATACTTGACCAACTATGAAGATTTCCTTAGGGTTTGGTTTGAGACTAAAAGGACAAAGGTAGTATTTCGGACTCTACATAAAGAGGTATCTTTGGAATACTACAAGGTACAAGGCTAAGGTATTTTGGGCATTATAACAATACTAGGGAGTATTTCTATACCACAAAGGGTATTATCTGAAAACAACTAGGCTAGGGAGTACCCGGCCAAGCCTCGCTCAAAGGGGGCCTCTCGGCCAAAGCTCCACAAAAGGGAGGAGGGCTTTGGGCGATTTCAACTCACAAAGGGAGAGATTCCAAGACTTGGAAAATGATTTTGGATGAAGAAAGTTCATCAACTAAGGGGTATTTATAGCAAACCCAAAGGCCAACCAATGGCCAAGATCTAGCCAAGTGCAAGGCAAGTGTAAGGCCAAGATCAAGCCAAGTGCACCCTAGCCCTACTCCTTAAAACCCTCACAAATATCTACACAAATATCTAGCACCACAAGCCCGCCGATTTCGGCGGCCGCTTGTCTCCGTTGTGAGGGTGACACATGTCACCCTCCCGTTGGTCGAATGTTTCGTCTCTCGGAAAAATCCGCAAAAATACAAAGCGACATAGCCGAATTTTCCTTCGCAAGTTACGTAAGCGTTTCGTCGAAAACGACTCTAACAGGTGTTGTGCACAAAGGTAACCGGCCAAGCCACCTAGGCGGGGTGACACGTGTCACCCTCCTAATGGCCCAAAAAGCGTCTTTGAAAAATATCCACAATGGCCAAAATCTCGAAAACAAAGTGGGCCCTAAAAGCAGTAAATTTCTCGTGGGCCCACGTGACCATTTCAAAATAAAATTCCATAATTCTCTAATATTCGGAAGTCAGAATACCAAATCGGGAATCCAATTCCATTAACGAACCTTTTTCTTCACAAAATAGCAGGAAACTTTTAGTGAAAACTCACATCTTTCTTTCCTTTCAAAATTTCTGCGTACACTCAAATGCGTCGTCCTCACATACATACCACTGCAACTACGGGTATAACGATTACAATTTCGAACTTGGCCTAATCTTTAAGGCTAAACTTTTATGCGCATTCCGCGTACATACTGCGGAAATACGGGGTATAACAGAGGGGCGTTGCGAGTTCGTAGCTCGGTGCCGTGTTGTCGGCGGTGAAGGTAGAGCACGAGAGGCACGGTGGTTTGTTGCGACGATAGAGATCCCGACACGGAAGTGGGAGGTGATCAACATGGATTTTATCACGGGATTACCTCGCACTCGAGGAGGCATGATTCTATATGGGTTATCGTCGACGGTGTGAAATCAGCCCACTTTATTCCGTCGGGGCGACTTTTGGTGAGGATTATGCGGACTTTACATCAGAGATCGTCGGTGCATGGAGTCCCTATTTCGATCATATCGATGCAGGAGCCCGGTTACGGCTAACTTGGAGGTCTTTCGAGAAGGGTTTGGGGGCCTTGGTGAGCACAGTCGCATTCCATCCACGAGACAGACGGACGGTAGCGCACTATCCGGACTCTTGAGGATATCTTTGCGAGCTGTGTTATTGACCGAGGGTATGGGAGGATCATTTGCCTCTAGTTGAGTTTGCGTATAATAATAGCTACCACTCGATTCGGATGGCGCGCCATGAGGCCTTGTATGGGAGGAAGTGCGGTCGCGATAGGCTGGTTCGATGTGGGTGAGGTGCGATTAGTGGGACCAGATTTGGTGCGGCGACGATGGATAAGGTGAAGCTTATCCAGAGAGGTTCTTGGCGGCTGAGTCGACAGAAGTCATATGCAGATCATCGTCGTCGGCATCTGGAGTTCGAGGTTGATGATTGGGTTTTCCTAAAGGTGTCACCCATGAAGGGTGTGATGAGATTCGGGAAGAAAGGGAAACTCAGCCCAAGGTACATTGGGCCGTATCAGATTGTCGCGAGGTAGGCAAGGTTGCTATGAGTTGGATCTGCCGTCCGTCTGGGCGGTGTATCCGGTGTTTCATGTTTCTATCTTTGAGAGATGTATCGGGGATCCATCTAGGTACACCCGATTGGCGATGTCGGTGACCGAGGGTTATCGTATGAGGAGATTCCATAGCGATAGTCGATCGTCGGAGTTAGGCGTCTGCGGACCAGGGCGTGGCTTCCGTCAAAGTCTTGTGGCGGAGCGAGCTCGGGGAGGAGATGGCGTGGGAAGGCGAGGAGGACATGAGGCAGAAGTATCCTCACCTATTCCCCACCTCCCGGTAATTCACTATCCTAATTGTAAATTTTCATTATCGTTTATGCCTAAGTGTGGTTTTGTGGCCGTGTGTGGCATTTGCAAATTGTTTAAGTTATAAGGAACCTTAACGTTAACGGTCTTGAGAAGGAACATTCGGGACGAATATTTCTAAGGAGGGGAGAATATTATACCCCGTATTTCCAGAGTATGTACGTATGCGTAGGCGTGCGTAAAGTTTAGCCTTAAAGTTTAGGCATGGGGCGTTTTTGGGCCTGACTCACACAAAGAATCGTTTCAGGCGAAGCGTTTTACAAGACTCGCGTAGGGTAAATTCGGCTATGTCATTTCTAATTTTGGCGGATTTTTCCGAGAGACGTAACACTTTGGACCAACGAGAGGGCGACACTTGTCACCCTCTCATTGATGGATGTGGGACGGCAATAGGGCCGAATGGATTGGCAATTTTGTCATGGAGTTGGTAGGATATTTTGTGTGCAAGTTGGATAAGGTACACTTGCCCTAATCTTGACCTTACACTTGCCTAGCACATGGCTTAATCTTGGCCATTGGTTGGCCACCTCTTGACCTATAAATACCCCCCTTAAGATGAATAGTTCTTCATCCACAAATCTTTCTCCAAGTCTTGAAAATCCTCCCCTCTCCCTTGTAAGCCTTTTCATCCAAGCCTCCACTCCCCCCCCCCCTTGTGAAGGCCCTTGGCGAATACCCCCTCTAAAAGAAGCCCTGGCCAAACACCCTCCTTGGTAGAAATGTTGTCTTCCAAGTGTAGTTACTATTCCTAAATACCCTAGCCCAAATCCCTTAGTACTTAGTAGAAGTTGTGAAGAACTTCTAAGGGTTCCTTGGAGCTATCGGAGCGTACAAATTAGGAGCTAAACCTTGCTTAGGATCGACTTATATCTAGGATATTATTGGGCTTATCGAGGTAAATAAACTTGTCCTTCTTGTGTAATTAGAGAATACATACTGTAGAAGTATAGAAATAAGTATTAAATACTTAGAAGGATATTCTGAGAATAGAATTGGTATTATCACGATGAAGGGTTTAAAGAAGAATAATTGAACTATACTTACTTAGAATTTGTTTTCACGATAGACTTGAGTAGCTCAGGGTAGGGAAGTCTTTGCCCGATTTTCCGTAGAATAAAGGACCCTCGCTAGAATTTCTGAGTAGTCTAGACGTTGATAGACGTGTCTGACTATTATAGGTTGATTCTCTACGCGCGACATATTCAACTTGGCAGGTGGTTTTCGCCGAAAAGGTATGTGATTCTTCCTATACTATTGAGCATGATATTTTAAATATATATATAGTACGGTAGACGTACGTGTGTTAACTGAATAATACTTACAGCAATGTCTTGCGACTTAAGCCTGAATAATACTTACGGCAATGTCTTGCGACTTAAGCCTGAATAATACTTACGGCAATGTCTTGCGACTTAAGCCTGAATAATAAGGATCTTAAAGCATTTCAAAAGAATACTGAATCATTTTCTAACAGAAGAGAAATGTTTGGTTTTTAAACAAAAAGCTTAAGAGTTATACTAGCTTTATGGGAAGTTAGGTATAACCACTTAAGAAAGATAAAAGGAACTGTTTACTTATTTGTTTATAACAACCTTGTATTGATTTCTGTAAGGTGTAGTAAGATGGTTTGAAAAGTAGACATAATATGATGCTATGTGTGTTAGTGTCTTGTAACGTTTGTATAAGAGAGTATTCTTGTTGTGCTTATGTTGTTTAACGATAAGCTGTTATGTTAGTATAATATCACTCACCTCTTGACATGATACCGGGGGTTAAGCTGCCCTCCGATGCGGGGTAGACTCAGGCGGTCTGGGACCATGATTCGAGAATACCTCATACGGGTCCAGGGGACCTATGCGGAGCTACGAGAGTTCCAGGTTAGTGTGCGGGGTTATACCTCATGCGGACTACGAGTCCAGGACGATGCCGAGGAGTAGCTACCCTCGATGAGGGGTTATACCCTATGCGGGCCTATGTGAGTGGCCTATGCGGACTACGGGAGTCCAGGATTAGGCTTGCATAGTGATACTACGGGCGATTGGCCTGCTCGATCATTCGCGACCTAGAAAAGACACATTCTGATTTACCTATTGTTGCTCTTGTTTATGATGTGGCACTATGTGCGGTTACATTGGTTGTTTCGTGCATATTTATAAAATTGGTTTTAAAATGATATGATTTCATTTAAGTACTTTACAGTTTCACATACTTAGTACCTGTTGTACTGACCTCCTTCGGGGGGCTGCGTTCATGCCGCAGGTAAGGGCAAGCAGGTGCTAGATCCACATCCTTAGGATCTTTGCTTTGGTGTCGGGAGCTCCATCTTCTCCGGAGGCTCTACTTTTTGGGTATGATCTCCCTGTATTGTAGATAGTTTTGTACATTCAGGGTATGGCGGGGCCCTGTCCCGCCATAGTTGTTTATCTTCTTAGAGGTCTGTAGTCCTATTGTACAGTTGGGATGTAACTGCAAAACTATGTTTATTTATATATGCCGAAAGACGACATTTTCTCACATAAACTGTGTCTCAATTTTCATTGATTCATATCTTGTTTTATATTTCCGCTGATTTTCTCTGATGTATGACTGCTTGGGTGCCCGGGTAAGGCACCAGTCACGGGCCCCGGAACGGGTCGTGACATGAACAAGGCTAGCAGGGTTATAGTACGGTGGAGCGTTTCGCTAATTGTCGATAATCATCGCGAGGTATGTGAACCTCTTCCTATCTTTTCTAGCATGATTGTTGTGAACTATGTAGTACGGTAGACGTACGTGTGCTAAACGAGTTTTGGTTGGTTTAAAACATAAAGTGTTATAATAGCTTTATGGGAAGTTAGTTATAACGACTTTATGTAGGTAAAAGAATGATTTATTGATTTTAGAAGTTAAGAGACTTGACTTAATTGGCTTAATATGAATTTTTGTTAAAATGTTGTGAAACCTCATTCGTGAGTAATGAGTACTTGGTTTTTAAAGAATAATGTTTTACTGATTTCGGAAATGAGAATAAGTATCAGACAAACCACTGCAGCATTAATAAAGGAAAATGTATTGACAAATAATTAATTATATTAAAACCAGTAGAAACCTCCATCTGCATAGAAGCTAAGATAAGACAAAATTTTATTACATTTCCTAGATCATGACTGCTTTAATAAGATTGTTATAAACAAGAATAACCTACTCACACATACGGCATATGCTACTCAAATTGTTTTAAAAGAGATTACGTTATTAAGTGATTAAGACTATGGACTATGAAATCTTTCGAAAATAAGAGACTTGAGTATTTGAAATTAGTCAACTTGAACTTTTGGAAAAGAATGTTGTTACTTGACTTTAAAAAGGAGGCTCATGATCAAGTAGGGCTACCCGCCCGTAGTATCATTAAACAATCATACTCCTGCGACTATTTCACCCGCATAGGTCATGTGGACCCGCAATGAGGTCATCCGCCTCGCATGGGACTATTTCACTCGCATAGGACTATTTCACCCGCATGGGCCCGATGGGCCCGCAATGAGTACAAACGCCGCACTCCCATCATGGGTAGCAAATCCATGGAATAAGTAGTAACCCGGATGTTTACCCCGCAAGAATAACATTGTCACGACCCGACCGGGCGCGGCGGTGCCTACACAGGCACCCGCTGTGATACCTCAGAAAATAGCAGCGGAACATACACATCTGATAACGTACTTAAACATAAAATAACAACAGGCTAGCCGATAAGGCCACCTTCTGAAAACCATATCAATAAACAGTACACATTTTTTTTTTCAACCCAATCCACAATGTGACTACAGACCTCTAAGAATAAAAACTCTGGCGGGACAGGGCCCCGCCATACCCCTGAATGTACAATAACCGACAATACCAGGGATAAGCCTCCGGAATAAAGGAGCTTCTCAACAGCTGGACAGTGATCCTAAGAGCGAGGATCGACACACGTACTACTGCGGCGTGAGCGGCCCAGAAAGAGTCGATCTGACATGTACCAAATATGTGGCCCGAAATCTTGTAATGAAATCATAAGTCTAAAATACTGGAGACATGAATGATAACTCAATTAACAGTACATTGTGCCTTACTAACAATGAGAGTAAATAGGAGTATACTTACAATATAAAGTAGGAAAGCTCACGATCAGCGGGACCACCGCTGCGTGATATCGATAAGCAATCCTATTCCCGGGACTATTTCACCCGTAGATCACGTGGACTCGCGTGAGGTATTCCTCGCATGGGACTATTTCACCGCATAAGCCGCTGCACTCGCGTGAGGTATTCCTCGCATAGGTTTGGACCGCGCGTGGGACTATTTCACCCGCACGAGCCCTACGGACTCGCATGAGGTATTCCTCGCATCGTGGGTAGCAAATCCACTAAGTATGCAATGCCACAACCGGGAATGACCCCGCAACGAATAATATATCACTAGCACAATCCGGCTACATAACATAAGCACTACCGGCTTATCCTACAATACATAAGCAAGTTAAGAAATCCCCTAACTTCTTATTATTCTTGTTTATATACACTCATTTTAGTTGACCTAAGGCACTAACATGTTCTTTATAGAAATCCGGGAATTTAACCCAAAGTACTACGTACTTCTATTCTTTAAAACCAATGACTCTTTTTGGTAGAAAACTTCCAAGATACTATAAATCCTAGTATCAAGTTCAAATTACATTTCAAGGCAAGTCACAACACCCTTAGAAATAAAGTTAAGTTTCTAAATCAAGTGACTCATTTTCTTATAAAACTTTAGGCAATTGATGCCTTAAAATCGAATCGCCTTCCATTAAATCAAGCCATTTATCTTTCCATAAAGCCAATATAACCAACTCCCCATAAAGTCGTTATATTCACTTTATACCTTAGTCAAGTACAATTTCCTTTCCAAGGGACTTATACGTTTAAAACGAAACAAGTATCACATTCTTTAAAACTCTTCAAGTCCCTTAACATACTTAAGTTACTTAGAGTAAACCACTCTTTAAACTTTCCATAAAGCTATTATAACCAACTTCCCATAAAGCCGTTATACTAGCCTTATACATTAGCAATTTACATTCTTTCCTTATAACCAAGAGACTTAAATTTCTCCACAAAACAAGTATTAAAATACTTTCAACATACTTAAAGTCTCTTAACTTTTGAAAACCAAGATATCCTTAATATTTAACAAGTGAGTTAATTCCCTAACTCAAACAACTTGGACATTCTTTAAAATAAGCCAAGGATATCATATAGACTAGATTGTCAAAATCTTGTACATCTACCGTACTATACATTTATAACTTAATCATGCTCAAGAGATAAGAAAGTTCCACATACCTCTTCGGTTTAATCCACTTGCTAAGTCCATTTCGTCGTACGTAGTATGTCAACCTATAATGACCATAGTACGTCTATTAAATTCTAGTTTCAAACGTAGAATATTCCAAGTGCAAGTCACTAATTCTACGGAAAATCGGACAACACTTCCTTTGTTTCTACTCACTTTGCCACCTTTTTCAAGGCCGAATACAATAACCAAACACGTCACATTTAAGGCACAATCCAAGCAATTAATCAATAGGGGATTACACGCCTACTAGATGTGTAAAATTCCGCCCCACAACCAATAACAAACTAATCCAACTACTAGTCCAATTTCGGCCACAATGTAAATAACAATACCAATTCTAATTCAATTTCCATTTCAATCCAAATTGGTAGCATAATATGATAACAAGCCGCAATTGATTATAGCTACTACATTCTCCAAGTAGGTAACATGCGGCAATTCAATTTATCGAACAAATTGGATTTCAATTTCAAATGGCTAAATATGCCATTTTCGGATTTTGAGCTTCCAATTCCATAACACTTATCAAACTTCATAACACATATCACATGACCACTTATAACTTATCATAACATGAAATCTTCAATTACAAAAGTAAAACGAAGATTATACCTCATTTAGCCCAATTTTTTTATCCAAGACCACAAGTCGATCCTTAGCAACTTTAGCTCCTCCTTTCGACGTTCCAATCCACTCCAAGAAACCCTTAGAAGCTTAAGAATAACTCTTCTTCAAGTTCCAACTTCAATGTTGAATAACCCCTTAGGTTTTTGCCTTGCGACTAATACGAAAACATCATTTTTCTGGGATCTTTCTATTGAGAAACACTTACAATACCCTTAGGTACCTTGGTTTAAAGTGGGGAGATTATTGGACAACAATTGAATTTTTTTCTTTTGAAACCCTCCTAAAGCTGTGAGCCTTCAAGTGAGCAAGAACAATTTCTTGAAAATTTTCTAAGTGCAAATGGCCTTGTCTTGCTACTAAGGTTGATAATATAATCAAATGGAGGGTTAAGATTAGAACACTTGTGTGGTTTGGATGAGATTCACTAAATATCAAGCTTATGTGGGGTCATTGACTTGGTCAAGGTTGTCAAGCTCTAAGCTTTGCAAGACTTCATCATAAATTATGGTCAAATGACCATTTCACCCTACACATTTCGTCCATGTCCATAAAGGGGGTGACACGTGTCTCCCGTTCGTCAATATTTCGTTTTCCGACAATTCCATAATTCCGATAAATTTTTACTCGTCTCAAACCTTAACATTGTTGAGTTCTTACGTACGTTCTTATAAACATATCCTGAAATTCCGGGGTGTAACATTCTTCCCCCCTTAGAAACATTCATCCCCGAATGTTCTCTCGGGAGTCAAACTTAAGATAGCGACATAGTCTCCTTACAACCCCTACGTGCCAATAATGCCACACTTGGCCACATAACAATACTCATACCAAAATAACAAACTGAACCCCACGTGTCAACATCGGTTATCTGCATAAAGCTTCTGCGGACTCTAAGCTTACTACAATCTTCCCCGGATAAGCTTCGCCTTATCCATAGCCCGCTGAATCAAGTCTGGACCAAATAACTGAACCTCGCCTATGTCGAACCATCCGACCGGCGATCTCCACTTTCTTACTCACAAGGCCTCGTACCGGGCCACCTGAAAACTGGAAGGGTATCTGTTATCGTACGTAACACGACAAGAGGCAATTAACCTTCCCGGCTATTCCTGAAATCAAAAACACAGGCCCGCAACCTATTCCCAAGTGCCTGGATAGTGCGCTCTGCCTGTCCATCGGTCTGAGGGTGTAATGCAACACTGAGACTCACCTGTGTCCCTAATCCCTTCTGAAAAACCTCCAGAAGTTAACCGTAACCGAGCTCATCTGTCTGTTATCATAAATGTAGGAACCCCGTGCAGTCTCTCATCTCTCTGCTATACAAGCAAGCATAATCCTCAGCCGAGTAAATGGCCCTAACCGGAAGAACACGACTGGTTTCGCCAGCCCACTTACCATGACCCCCAGGGAGTCGCACTCCCTCCGAGTACGATGCCACCCTTGTAACAAGATCTAAATTAATTACCTCTCATATCTAGGTTGGGATTTAAATCGCCTGCAATAGCCCACTGGGCTTCTGGTACACAACCATGACCTGCTACAAACTCGGACACTAAGCAGTAAACTCCGCTATGTCCCTTTTTCGGTCATCTTACCCATAGATACATCTGAGGTCACGACACGACTTAGTCGGCCCCAAACAATTAGAGCAATAAGCACTGCGTGCCTCCCCTAAAACCTGCTGACTAGTCCTGCAGCACCGGGTACACGCAATCTATCCTCATCTCACAGCACCCCATCTGGTGCTACTCAACCAGGCTCTTCTCTCCTCGGAGAGTCGTATCTCGATACCGTATCATAACTGGATCCTCATACTGTCGCCTCTTTACTTCCTCAACGATGGAAGACTCGGCAACCTCTCGGATCTGAACTTCATTAACCTTGGAAACCAATAATCGAACCCCTAGGCTCGGTAACTGAAGAATCTTACGGACTACCTCCTGTCTATCTGGCTGCCCATCTGGCAGACTACCCTTAGGTCCATCACAAAGAGTATCTGTAACTGTCTTGGCTTTCCCCGGATGGTATAGGATATCAATATCACAATCCTTGAGTAACTGTAACCACCATCGGTGTCGCAAATTCTACTGCCTCAGTCTGCAGATATACCGGAGGCTTTTGTGGTCGGCACAAGTATCCACATGAAGTCTGTATATACGTCATGCCCCCAAATCTTCAAGGCATGATTTAACTGCCGCCAGCTCTAAATCGTGAGTGGCGCAATTTCCTTTCCTGCTTCCCTAACTACCGGGAAAAACATAGGTTCTATCCTTATCGGGTTGCGTCAGCACACAACCTAGCCCAACACCCAACGTGTTATCATCAAAACCTAACCCTCTAGTCTTTCAGGAGGAGTTAGAACTGTAGTCGTGGTCAACTTGTCTTCCAATAACTGAAAGTCTTTCTCATTCCTGCGAAATATTCGGGTATTCTTAATCTCACTTATGGTTCCTGTTTCCCTTTTTTTTTTTGTTGCAACCAAACTTGGTCACTAAACTTAGACTTAATTCCTTTGCTTGCCTCATGGCTAAGACTTACTGTCAATCACAATTTAGGGGGGGGGGGGAAGGTTTCCTTGATCTCGTCAAGTAGTAACCCGGTTTTCCTTTCCCAGTTTGTAGAGCCTATAACTAGGTGTTACCACCTTTCCTCGAAATGTTCTTACTGCCCATTATCTACTAATGGTCTTTACACTCGTCTGGGGTAATCATGACTCGTGCAACTTACATTTATATCTTTACGATACATCCTCGACCAATTAAATGCGTCGTTCTTTATTACTCCAACCCACCACTTTTCCCACGGTTATCTACACTGAAACCTATGGCAAGACGATACCAAAGACCTTTCCAGTCTTATGTCCTTCGTCTAACAAAATGGGTACACGCAACCCCATAATACGTAAAACTGTCCTTTTTGTGGGGGAGAAAACTTATCTCCCCTTTCTTAAACTTTCCTTGGCGTCTCAACCCCAATCACAGGGTCCCCTCGCGGGCCAGTAAATATCTAATCATCACGAACCGCCTTAAAGTCATGTAGATTTTCAAAACCTACCAAAGTTGCCCTCAGCTTTCCGCCGGCAGCATTCGTACTTATTTTATTCTTGCCTTGCACGTTTTCCTGAAATTATCCGGAAGGTCGTGGCCCTGACCGCCACACCAAACCAACTCCAAGTACCTCCAAGGGCACTTAACATAAATTCCTCCAAATTCGATTTTTTTACATACTTTCTGCGTCAATTTACCTCAAGTGAACAAGTCACACAGTCTTAAAAAGAATAACCATGATGCCAAGAAGGAAGGATAATTCACTGGTTACCACCACTTCTCTCCCTTTACACTGGATAATCAGCTTACCAGAAAACTGGAATCGAGTCAATCTCTCTCTGCAGTCAACGTTGGCATAACAAGAGGCCAACTAGCCCGAACTCATAATGACCTCAATGTCTGTCATAACAGCTCTGCTGGGTCCAAAGACTTTATCGTTACCGGCAATTATTATCTAACCGCTCAGCTACCACCCAACACTCACGGGTGTAGTCACCTCGAAAGGTTTTCATAGATTCCGGCTTTATTTCTTTACACTTGGTTGCTCTCTTTTTCACTGGTCGTACTCTTCCCGTACTCCCAAACTTATTCTAGCGTACGTACATAGCCTTCATACTGTTTCGGGCCTCAAATCTCTGGAGTTACTAAATTAAACAATACAAGGCCCATTCCGGCCCTCACAACCTGGTTCCGGTGGAACACATCCACGAACCCGTAAAATGACTGCCTAAACTTGGGCCTTGCACCCTCGTGACCCTGTCACATAGCGGGACTACTACTAACTGATCCCATTTCCTTTCAAGTTATGGGGCGACCCTTTATAGGTCCTCAACTCGACTCGGCGTCGCACTTAACTCTTACCCTTGGTCTGACTTAACTTTACTACCCGAGAAGGCCTTATATACCTAAGGTCTCGGCGGTTATCACATTCTCGTGCTCGCGATTTCCATGCTCCAAGCCTAACTTATCAGCCCCGTGAAGGGTACAAAAACTCTCGTAAAATCATAGTCGTGTTGTCTTGACCACAACGACCATACTTTCTTCGTCGGATCTCGCGTACAATTCCTAAGCATACCTCGTAGCTTAAGTTGCTAACATAGTCTTCCACTTAGTCTCTTAATTAACTTCTTAAGGGTCCATTTCATTCTCACACAACTCATCACCACCTAATTATCTCAAATTAGCACGTAAAACCTTGATGAGAGTTCCTTAACTGCTCATACCTTCCCGGTATTTATTTAGTCCTTACCAAATCACGGTAATCTAAAATCATCCTAGGCAACACATATGTGACCCCAAACATAAATCCGTATAGTTGTATGTCACAATACCAACTATACTACAAACATTACCAACACGGATATGCAATCCACATAATCCTTCCGGGTTATGCGCCTTTCGTAGCTGCAAACAATCATAACTTGTTAGGGAGAGACGACCACAACCATACAAACTCTATCGCACGATCTTAGAGTGAGAAGAATGAAACCAATCCTAAATGTCCTGCAACCTCCCGATTATAGATGTGGTGCACAACACACCGATAATCAAGACTTACTAGAACCGGTCCGTAGACACTTTCCGAGGACTAATCGCTCGATACCACTTTTGTCACGACTCCGACCGGGCGCGGATCGTGCCCTACTGGCACGCTTTCATATACCTCGAGAGAATAGCAGCGGAACATACACATCTGATAACGTACTTAAACATAAAATAACAACAGGCTAGCCGATAAGGCCACCTTCTGAAAACCATATCAATAAACAGTACACATTTTTTTTTCAACCCAATCCACAATGTGACTACAGACCTCTAAGAATAAAAACTCTGGCGGGACAGGGCCCCGCCATACCCCTGAATGTACAATAACCGACAATACCAGGGATAAGCCTTCGGAATAAAGGAGCTTCTCAACAGCTGAGCGGTGATCTAGAGCGAGGATCGAACTGCAACGTACTACTGCGGCGTGAACGGCCGAAGGAGGTCGATCTAACATGTACCAAATATGTGGCGAAATGCTTGTAATGAAATCATAAGTCTAAAATCTGGAGACATGAATGATAACTCAATTAACGATAATCGTGTCTTACTAACAATGAGAGTAAATAGGAGTATACTTACAATATAAAGTAGGAAAGCTCACGATCAAGCGGGACCACCGCGCGAAGTATCAATAAGCAATCCTATTCCTGGGACTATTTCACCCGCATAGATCACGTGGACTCGCGTGAGGTATTCCTCGCATGGGACTATTTCACCCGCATAAGCCCTTACGGACTCGCATGAGGTATTCCTCGCATAGGCTGGACCCGCGTGGGACTATTTCACCGCGTGAGCCCTACGGACTCGCGTGAGGTATTCTCGCATCGTGGGTAGCAAATCCACGGAAGTATGCAATGCCACAACCCGGGAATGACCATGACGAATAATATATCACTAGCACAATCCGGCTACATAACATAAGCACTACCCGCTTATCCTACAATACATAAGCAAGTTAAGAAATCCACAACTTCTTATTATTCTTGTTTATATACACTCATTTTAGTTTACCTAAGGCACTAACATGTTCTTTATAGAAATCCGGGAATTTAACCCAAAGTACTACGTACTTCTATTCTTTAAAACCAATGACTCTTTTTGGTAGAAAACTTCCAAGATACTATAAATCCTAGTATCAAGTTCAAATTACATTTCAAGGCAAGTCACAACACCCTTAGAAATAAAGTTAAGTTTCTAAATCAAGTGACTCCTTTTCATATAAAACTTTAGGCAATTGATGCCTTAAAATCGAATTGCCTTCCATTAAATCAAGCCATTTATCTTTCCATAAAGCCAATATAACCAACTCCCCATAAAGTCGTTATATTCACTTTATACCTTAGTCAAGTACAATTTCCTTTCCAAGGGACTTATACGTTTAAAACGAAACAAGTATCACATTCTTTAAAACTCTTCAAGTCCCTTAACATACTTAAGTTACTTAGAGTAAACCACTCTTTAAACTTTCCATAAAGCTATTATAACCAACTTCCCATAAAGCCGTTATACTAGCCTTATACATTAGCAATTTACATTCTTTCCTTATAACCAAGAGACTTAAATTTCTCCACAAAACAAGTATTAAAATACTTTCAACATACTTAAAGTCTCTTAACTTTTGAAAACCAAGATATCCTTAATATTTAAACAAGTGAGTTAATTCCCTAACTCAAACAACTTGGACATTCTTTAAAATAAGCCAAGGATATCATATAGACTAGATTGTCAAAATCTTGTACGTCTACCGTACTATACATTTATAACTTAATTATGCTCAAGAGATAAGAAAGTTCCACATACCTCTTCGGTTTAATCCACTTGCTAAGTCCATTTCGTCGTACGTAGTATGTCAACCTATAATGACCATAGTACGTCTATTAAATTCTAGTTTCAAACGTAGAATATTCCAAGTGCAAGTCACTAATTCTACGGAAAATCGGACAGCACTTCCTTTGTTTCTACTCACTTTGCCACCTTTTTCAAGGCCGAATACAATAACCAAACACGTCACATTTAAGGCACAATCCAAACAATTAATCAATAGGAGATTACACGCCTACTAGACGTGTAAAATTCCGCCCCACAACCAATAACAAACTAATCCAACTACTGGTCCAATTTCGGCCACAATGTAAATAACAATACCAATTCTAATTCAATTTCCATTTCAATCCAAATTGGTAGCATAATATGATAACAAGCCGCAATTGATTATAGCTACTACATTCTCCAAGTAGGTAACATGCGACAATTCAATTTATCGAACAAATTGGATTTCAATTTCAAATGGCTAAATATGCCATTTTCGGATTTTGAGCTTCCAATTCCATAACACTTATCAAACTTCATAACACATATCACATGACCACTTATAACTTATCATAACATGAAATCTTCAATTACAAAAGTAAAACGAAGATTATACCTCATTTAGCCCAATTTTTTTATCCAAGACCACAAGTCGATCCTTAGCAACTTTAGCTCCTCCTTTCGACGTTCCAATCCACTCCAAGCAACCCTTAGAAGCTTAAGAATAACTCTTCTTCAAGTTCCAACTTCAAAGTTGAATAACCCCTTAGGTTTTTGCCTTGCGACTAATACGAAAACATCATTTTTCCGGGATCTTTCTATTGAGAAACACTTACAATACCCTTAGGTACCTTGGTTTAAAGTGGGGAGATTATTGGACAACAATTGAATTTTTTTCTTTTGAAACCCTCCTAAAGCCGTGAGCCTTCAAGTGAGCAAGAACAATTTCTTGAAAATTTTCTAAGTGCAAATGGCCTTGTCTTGCTACTAAGGTTGATAATATAATCAAATGGAGGGTTAAGATTAGAACACTTGTGTGGTTTGGATGAGATTCACTAAATATCAAGCTTATGTGGGGTCATTGACTTGGTCAAGGTTGTCAAGCTTTAAGCTTTGCAAGACTTCATCATAAATTATGGTCAAATGACCATTCCACCCTTGCACATTTCGTCCATGTCCATAAAGGGGGGGGGGGTGACACGTGTCGCCCTCCCGTTCGTCGCAATATTTCATTTTCCGACAAGTCCATAATTCCGATAAATTTTTACTCGTCTCAAACCTTAACATTGTTGAGTTCTTACGTACGTTCTTATAAACATATCCTGAAATTCCGGGGTGTAACAAACTTAACCTAGCACAACCGGCTATCATACATAACATAAGCACTACCGACTTATCATACATAACATAAACACTACCAGCTTATCGTACATAACATAAGCAAGTTAAGAAATCCCCTAACTTCTCATTAGCTTTGTTCATATACACCCTCACTTTAGTTTACTTAAGGCACTGTCATGTCATTATAAAATCCGGGAATTTAACCCAAAGTACTACGTACTTCTATTCTTTTAAATGACTCTTTTTCATATAAAACTTTCAAGATACTAATAACCGTAGTATCAAGTCATATCTACTTTTCAAAACAAGTCACAATACCTTTTAGAACTACATTTAAAGACTTCTAAATTAGGTGACTTTTTACTTTAAAACTTTAAGCAATTGATGCCTTCAAATCAATTTTCCATTCTTCCTTTCAAGTCATTTTATCTTAATTTACATTGCTAGAGTAAACCATCCTTTTAACTTTCCATAAAGCTATTATAACCAACTTCCCATAAAGCCGTTATACTAACTTTATGCTTTAGACACTTACATTCTTCTTTATAACCAAGAGACTTACACTTTCGAAAACCAAGTATCATAAAATTTCATAACTTCCAGAATACCTCAAGTCTCTTAACTTTTAGAAATCAAGTTCTCAATACTTTCAAGGAATTTAGGCTAATGTATTTTGGAATAGTAACAATACTTGAAGACATTTTTCTCTACCAAGGGGGTGGGGTTTAGTGAAATCAACAAGAAGGGGAGAGGAGTTTTGAGACTTGGAATTTGTTAAGTGGATGAAGAGTCTTGCAACAAGGGGTATTTATAGGACCCCCAATGGCCAAGATTAAAACATGTGTAGGGTGGAGATTTGGATCCAAGTGAAGAATGAAGTCTTCCAACCAAGTGTACACCACAATAATGGGACATATATCCACCACAACTTTGGGACATATGTCCCCCACAACAAAGAGACATGTGGCCATCCACATGCTCAAGAAAACGCCCCACACCTACTCCCACTATCCCAAAGAAATGTCTTGCAAGACTTTGACTTCTTGACTTGGCCACTTGCCCATTATTTCGTCCAACATGCCACCTAAGGGTGCCACATGTCGCCCTCCTATTTGTCCAAATATTTCATCTCTCGGAAAAATCCGTAATGCCAAAAATCCGAAAATAAAGTGGGTCCCACAAAACCGTAAATCCTCCCGTGGGCCCCGCGTGACCAATTCCGGAAATAAAATTCCAATACTTCTAAAATAATCCTAAGTCGAATACGAACTGAACTCCAATTCCCATTAACGAACCTTTTTCCTTCACAAAAACCGGAAACTTTTCCATCAAAAAATCACATCTTTCTTCCTTTCCAATCTTAATGTCGTATTCTCGTACGTACGTCCTCATATACATACTCTGGAACTACGGGGTGTAACATTCTTCCCCCCTTAGAAACATTCGTCCCGAATGTTCCTTCTAAGTCTCTAATCACACAAGCACCGGTATAGCCTTCACTACTATACTTACAAAACCAATTATGCCACCAATGGCCATAGTATAACATACGCGCAAAAACTCAAATCCAAGCCAACGAGAAATCACCTCCAATGTGTATAACCACACTACAGCTTCCACCCTTGGTCTAAAGGATACTTTCTTTACCTTGTTACTTCACAAATGATAACTCCCCTTCTCTTAACCCATGTTCACTTCTTTCCTTACTCGTCGTACACTTCTCGTATACCTGAACTCTTTCTATTACACGCACCATATTTCAGTCATCGCTTCTGCTTTCGAACTCTTGGGGTTTCTACTATCCAACTTGGTCACTTTACTAGCTTCGATTTCCTCTAAGGCCATCCCCGGCCTTCACGATCTGATTCTGGTCGAACATATCCACGAACTCATATGATGGTTACCTAAACCTGGGCTTTGTACCCTCGTGATCCTACCACCTGGCGGGACCACCTCGAACTGACCCTACCTCAAACCGGGCTGCGGGTTGACCCGCGATCTGGCCTCAACCCGACCCGCTATCGCGCCAAACTCTTGTTCCCCGATCCGGAACAACCTTACCTATACAAGTCATGAAAGCTACCACTTCCATCTCACACTACCCATGGAATTATCACACAAAACTCCACGTATACTATGCACTCCGACAAGGGTTAACCGTAAAATCCTTTACTCAAGACGGCCTTACATCTAAGGTCTCAACGTGTAATATTCTAAGGTTCACACCTTCCATGTCCCCATACTTATCCTTTCAACTAACCATGTTTTCTAACTCACAAATAACACAACGCTATCCGTACATAGCACACAATAATAAGATCATCATATCAAGCATACTAAACTCTAGAGGGTTAAGGTTATACCTGAAAGATTTCAAATAAGCGATTCAAAGGACCGCTAAAACTGGGATCTTCCACCGCGACCTCTGTCGTGGCCTGCCGGTATATGAACATCCTGCCTCGCTATTGAAGGTGAAGAACCCGCAACTGATCCCGTAGTCTGTGCTATCCCACTAGTGCCACCTCCGGTCGGACAGTTTCTCGCATAATGGCCCTGCTGGCCGCATGTAAAGCAAACTCCCAAACTAGCACGACACTCCCCCTTATGGATCTTACCGCAACGGCCACACTGAGGTAAGGGTGGCCTCATCTGGCCAACACCACTACTCCCCCGAAAACCTGAACCCTTGGAGCCCTGACCTGCTCCTGAATACTCTGGATGCCCTGAAGACTGTGGAGGACCGCTCTGTACTGGCGGAGGCGCATAACTAGTCTGCTGCTGAGGCGGTCCGCCTCGAAAGTCGCCAAAAGACCCTGCTGTTCTGGCCCTCTTCTGCTGATCCCGGTCATTCCGTCGACCTCTCCGCTCCTCACACCCAAGTGCATAAGCCTGCATGCGGGCAATGTCCATGCCCGGCTGAAGAGCTACACCCGAGCAAGCCTCTGCCAAGTAGTCATCGAGCCCCGTGACGTAGCGGTGCACTTAGTCCTCCATATTTGCCACTAACGCCGGGACATATCGGGCCAACGAGTCGAACTCCACGTTGTACTCCCGAACCGTACGCCCGTCCTGCCTCAACATCAAAAATCTGTCGGCCCGAGCCCTCCTCATATGTGGGGGCAAGAAATGTGCAAGAAATGCCCCTGAGAACTCGTCCCATACAGCTGGAAGCGCATGCTCCCCCCGGGACAGTTCCCATGAATCAAACCAGTCGACTGCAGTATCACGCAGCCGATGCGAACCCAATACCACCGACTCTGCCTCTGAGGCCTTGATCACTCTCATGATCCGCTGTAACTGTCGGATAAACTCCTGAGGGTCATCCTCAGCTCTCGATCCATAGAACACTGGTGGACTGCAACTTAAGAAGTCCCGAAGTCTCCAACTATCGGCCCTGGGGTGCACTACTGGTACCACCGGCTCCCGTCTGTCCTCAAGTCTCGCCATAAACCTAACTAGTAACTGGGCCATCTCCTTGCAACCCATATCCTCTGTTCCTGGCCGTGGGACTGGAGGCTCAGATATCGTGGCCTCAGTAGCTACTGCTGCTGCTCTAAACTCTGCTGGGGCTGCCGGCATCGTAGAATCCGCCGTCTGTAGCACCACCTCGGGTAAAGACTGGGCCTCTGTCCTGGTAACCCTCTGTGCTCTACTCGCAGCTCCCCCTGCTGCCTTGCCCTTCTGGGCTCTGGTTGCCTTGCGTAGAGGCATAACTGGTACAAAAGAATACGTCAGAGGGAGTCCAACTTATAACACAGCTCTAAGGCACGATCTCAGAGTGAGAAGAATGGAAACCAATCCTAAATATCCTGTAGCCTCCTGATTATAGATGTGGTGCACAACACACCGATAATCAAGACTCTACTAGACACGGTCTGTAGACACTTTCCGAGGATTAACTGCTCTGATACCACTTTTGTCACGACCCGACCTCGGGCCCGCGACTGGTGCCTTACCCCGGGCACCCTAGTGATACAACATCAGAGAAAAATCAGCGGAAAATAAAAACTTAAACATGAAACAAGAGATATGATAATAAAATAGGCCAACCAAAACGGTTGCCTTCTTGCATATATACAGAAACTGAACAGTTACATCCTTTACAACCACGCTTGCACTACAAGACTTTCTAAGAATGTAACCACAACTATGACGGGACAGGGCCCCGCTATACCCCTGAATGTACAAGAACCTACAACTCAGGGAAACATACCAAAAGATAAGCCTCGGAAAGCGGAGCTTCTAATCTGTTGAAATGTGATCCATGGCGAGGATCAACAACGATGTACCTACTGCGGCATGAACGCAACCCCGAAGGAGGTCGAGATAACAGTATCAAGTATGTGAAACTAAAAATCGTAAATGAAATCATAGTAGTCTATATAAAACAGAGACATATATGATAACCAAACTACGATTACATAATATGTAGCGATACGCGTCAGTCGGGGACTCACGCCTCAAAGTCATCACTCAATTATAACTATGGGTCTCATGCCCGCAACATCAATCATGCGTGGAACACCTTCCTCACTCTGGCGATCTACGATAACCACACCAAGGAGTACACATGAACACGTGTCCCACTGTTTCATAAAAACGTGCGGGGCAAGTACGAAGGCTAACTACCGGATACCAAAGCCGCGTCATCAATCGGCGGGCAAGTACGAAGACTAACTACGGATACTGCCGGAATCACGAGACTTCGTCACAAACTGAGCAGGGCAAGTGCGAAGGCTAACTACGGATACTGCCGAATCACCCACGACCTCGGGCAAGTACGAGCCAACTACGGATACTAAGTCGAATCAATAAAACCTCGTGGAGAGCTAGTCCATGGAATAATAATCACGAAGCGTGCGGTGGAATGCTCGTCATCGCTGCGTGCGTCAGTAAGATCATAACCAATCAGACCCTCATCGAGACGCGGTGGTATAGAAATACAATACTAGCACGACAAGGCTATCACACGCAAACATAGGCAAGTTACACACAACTCAAGGTTCTTTCATTTTATGCCACAGTCCAGGTTTTAACCCCAAAGTCCTACGTACGTTAAATTCTTTTTAAAAGATCCATTTCTTTTACAAAGGTCACCCGCCCGTATTATCAAAATAGAGTGACTAACATTTTAAGTAAACCAAAACAACTTCCATACTTTCCTTTTTAAACCAAATTAAGACAATACCATGCCCTTTTTAAACCAAAACACTTTCCCTTTTAAAATCAAGTAACAACATTCTTTTCCAAAAGCTCAAGTTGCCTAATTTCAAATACTCAAGTCTCTTATTTTCGAAAGATTTCATAGCTCATAGTCTTAATCACTTAACAACGTAATCTCTTTTAAAACAATTTGAGTAACATAAGTCTATGTGTGAGTAGGTTATACTTGTTTATGACAATCTTATTAAAGCAGCCATGATCTAGGAAATGTAATACAATTTTTGTCTTATCTTAGCTTCTATGCAGATGGAGGTTTCTACTGGTTTTAATAGTAATTAATTAGTCCATACATTTTCCTTTATTAACGCTGCAGTGGTTTGTTCGATACTTATTCTCATTCCGAAATATAATATTATTCCTTTTAAACCCCAAGTACCCATTTCTCATAAAAGCGGTTTCACAACTGTTTAACACAAACCAAGTCCTTAATATTTCACATCAAGTCATTCATAAGTCAAGTCTCTTATCTTTTAAAAACCACAAACCATTTCTTTACCTACATAAAGTTGTTATAGCAAACTTCCCATAATGCCGTTATAACACTTTATGTTTTAAACCAACCAAATTCATTTAGCACATGTACGTCTACCGTACTACATAGTTCACAACAATCATGCTAGAAAAGATAGGAAGAGGTTCACATACCTCGCGACGGTTATCGACAATTAGCAAAACGCTCAAGTACTATAACGCGCTAGCCTTTTCCACCCTTCAGTAGAATACGCTACTCGTAGTACTTCAACCTATAATGGCCATAAAACGTCTATCAACATCTAGATCTCTTGCGAATATTCTAAATACAAGATTCCTTATTCTACGTAAAATTCGACAAGACCTCCCGCATGACCACATAAATCTCCTCTCTACTCGGGCGCTACCAGTGACAATTCCCGAGGATTACACGTCAAACCGGGCGTGTTCAATTCTACTCACAATAATACAACAAGTCTCAGTAAATCTGATCCTATGTAAATCTGATTCAATTCTTATCCATATTCATTCTACATATAGTATACTCAACTATACATTACTACAACATGTAATATCCAATTACAATAGGGGGACAAAGATCATTACCTCGGTAAGCCCAAAATTATCCAAGATTATATGTCGATCCTGAGCAACGTTTAGCTCCAATTCTGAACGCTCCAATGCTTCAAGAAACCCTTAGAAGTTTCTAAACACTTCTACTAAATACTTCAACCAACAATGAAGATTTTCCTAGGGTTTCGTTTTGTGACTAAAGGAAATAAAGTAGTATTTCCGGGCTTTTAGTATGGAGGTAACTTAGGAAAATTTCAAGGAATTTAGGCTAAGGTATTTGTTATACCCCGTATTTCCAGAGTATGCACGTGAGGACGTACGTACAAAAGTTTAAGCCTTAAGTTAGGCAAGGGACGCAAATTTGTGCACAACCCCCGAAAAGAATTGTTTTCCGATGAAACGTTTTCCAAAACTTGCGAAGGGAAAATTACGGTTGCGACATTTATTATTTTTGCGGATTTTTCCGAGAGATAAAATATTTTGGACGAACGAGAGGGCGACACTTGTCACCCTCAAGTGGACGGAATTGAGGGCATGGCTTGGCACGATTTTGAGCCCTAAAACATGGGTCAATGTTTGGAGTGATTTGTGGAGTAGATGGCTAGGGTGCACATGTACAAATCTACACCCTCCACTTGCCCTCCACTTGCCTTAATCTTGGCCATTGAAAGTCCTATAAATACCCCCCCTTAGTTGAAGACTTCTTCATCCACTCCACACTTTCTAAGTCTTGAAAATCCCTCTCCCCCTTAGTGTAGCTCTCGTCCAAGAGCTCCCCCTCCCCCTTTGAGAGGCCCTTGGCCGAGAAGTACCCCCCCCTTTCCTAGTGGTGCTAGCCGAAATACAAACCCCCCCTTTGGTAGAAAAATACTGTCCAAGTATTGTTACAATTCCAAAATACCTTAGCCTTATACCTTGTTGTATTCCAAAGTTACCTCTATACGTAGAGCCCGGAAATACTACCATATATCCTTTTAGTCACTAAACGAAACCCTAAGGAAAATCTTCATAATTGGTTGATATAGTAAGAAGAAGTTGCGTCGAACTTCTAAGGGTTGTTTGGAGCGGGTTGGAGCGCCCAGAGTAGGACTAAACGTTGCTCAGGATCGACATTTAAACTTGGATAATTTTGGGCTTATCGAGGTAAATACTTTTGTCCTTCTATTGTAATTAGAAATTACATACTGTAGTTGTATAGAAATGAGTATAAGATATATAGAAGGATGGTATAAGAGAAGAGAATTGAATTGAAATCATCATCAGAAGAATTTTAAAGAAGAAGATTGAACTTTACTTACATAGGACTGTATTTACAGTAGACTTGTGTAGTTTAACGGGTAGGGAAGTGCTGCCCAATTTTCCGTAGAATAGAGAAGCCTCCGCTTAGAATATTCTACAGAGTAGTCTAGACGTTGATAGACGTATATGGCCTTTATAGGTTGAAAGTTCTGCGAGTAGCATGTTCTACTTGAAAGGTGGACAAGGCTGGCGGGTTATAAGCGGTGGAGCATTTTGCTAATTATCGATAATCGTCGCGAGGTATGTGATTCTTCCTATCCTCTTGAGCATGATATTTTAAAAGAATATATATAGTACGGTAGGCGACGTGTGTTAATCGAACGTGGTTTCTTGCGATGTCTTTTGACTTGAGTCTAAATAATAAGAATCTTGAAGTATTTCAAAAGAATTAAGAATCGTTTTTGAAAGAAGAGTAATACTTGGTTTTAAAAGCTTAAGAGTTATACTAGCTTTATGGGAAGTTAGGTATAACGACTTAAGAGATAAAATGAGCAGTTTACTTAATTGTTTATGAACGCCTTGTATTGATTTGAAAATGAGAATAAGTATCGAACAAACCAACTGCAGACTAATAAAGGAAATGTATTGACTAATTAAGTATTATTAAAACCAGTAGAAACCTCCATCAGACTGAAGCTAAGATGAGACAAAATGATATTACATTTCCTAGATCATGGCTGCTTTAATAAGATTGTTATGAACAAGAATAACCTACTCACACATAAGGCATATGTTTTTCGAATTGTTTTAAAAGAGAATTATATTATTAAGTGATTAAGACTATGAACTACGAAACCTTTCGAAAATAAGAGACTTGAGTCTTTGAACTTAGGCAAACTTGAACTTGGGAAAAGAAGGTTGTTACTTGTCTTTAAAAAGGAAAATTGTTTTGGTTTACTTAAAAAGATAGTCACTCTATTTTAATACTACGGGTATCGTGTGACTCTTGTGAAAGAAAAAGGATCTTTTTTAAAGAGATAATGTATGAAGTACTTTGGGGATAAAAACCCGAACTTGTTGGCATAAAATAGAAAGTACCTTATGTGAACAACTTGACTATGTTGGTTTGTGATAGCCTTGTAATACGTTCTTGTTGGTTTGATAAGTAAACATGTTAGGATGCTACGTGTGTTAGTGTCGTGTGATGTTTGTGTAAAGGGGTGTCCCTTGATTGTGCTTACGTTGTTTAACGATAAGCTGTTATGTTAGTATTGTACCACTCACCTCTTGACATGATATACCGGGGTTAAGCTGCCCCCCGATGCGTGGGATACCTCATGCGGGTCTGTGTGACCTATGCGGAGCTACGAGATTTCCAGGTTAGGTTGCGGGGGATACCTCATGCGGTCCATGTGGCCATGCGGACTACGAAAGTCCAGGACGATGCCGAGGAGTAGCTACCCTCGATGCGGGGATTACCTCATGCGGGCCTAGGTGGCCTATCGCGAGTCGCGGTGAGTTCGAGGATTTGATCGCACATTGATCACGAGGGCAAGTGGCGCCGATCATATGGCGCGGTCTAGAAAGACCTCGTGATCTGATTTTATAGCATTGTTGGTGCGTGGGTTTTAGTAGTCGGCTATGCCTTCGTACTTACCCCGTACGGTTTTATTATGACACAGGTGGGACCTGGTGTTCATGTGTATTCCTTGGTGCTTTTATATCATAGACTGCCGGCAGTGAGGAAGGTATTCCAGGGGCATGATTGATGTTGTGGGGGTGAGACCCATAGTTATATGTCACGACCCGTTCCCGGGCACGTGACTGGTGCCTTACCCCGGGCACCCTAGTGATACAACATCAGAGAAAAACCAGCGGAAATAAAACATAAACATGAAACAAGAGATATGATAAATAAACAGGCCAACCAAAACGGTTGCCTCCTTGCATATATACAGAAATTTTGAACAGTTACATCCTTTTTTACAAACCCCGCCCACAACAGTACTACAGACCTCTAAGAATGTAACAATACCTATGACGGGACAGGGCCCCGCCATACCCCTGAATGTACAAGAACCTACAACTCAGGGAAACATACCAAAAGATAAGCCTCCGGAGAAACGGAGCTTCCCAATATGCTGAACTGTGATCCTATGAGCGAGGATCAACAACCGGTGTACCTCTACCTGCGGCATGAACGCAGCCCCCCGAGGGAGGTCAGTACAACAGGTACCAAGTATGTGAAACTGAAAAATACTGTAAATGAAATCATAACAGTCTAAAATAAAACAGGAGACATGTATGATAACAAAACTACAGTTCATAAAAGCAGTCATGTCAAGTCAGGGACTCACGCCCTCAAAGTCATCCCTCGTACGTGGAACTCCTTCCTCACCGCGATCTAGGTATATGTTATACCCGTAGTTGCCGGGTATGGATGTGAGGACGTACGTACGAGAGTCCGGCAGAAATGTTTGAAAAGAAAGAAAGATGTGAGGTTTCGACGGTAAAGTTTCGGGTAATTTGTGAAGTAAAGGTTCGTTAATGAGAATTGGTTTCCCAGTTTGGTATATGGGCTTCTTAAATTATATTAGAATTTTGAGATTTTATTTTGGAAATGGTCACGTGGGGTCCACGGGAGAAATTCTGATTTTGTGGGGCCCGCTTTGTTTTGAGATTTCGGTATTGTGGATATTTTTGAAGGCGTTTTATGAGGGCGATAGGAGGGTGACACGTGTCACCCCGCCAGGTGGCTTGGCGAAGTTACCTTTGTGCACAACACGGTTAGAGTCGTTTCGACGAAACGTTTTGCGTAACTGCGAAGGAAAATTCGGCTATGTCGTTTTGTATTTTTGCGGATTTTTCCGAAGGCGGAACATTTTGGGCCAACAAGAGGGTGACACTTGTCACCGCCAGTGACGCCAAGTCGGTTTGGCCTTGGCCGATTGGTGCCTTGTTGTGGCATTGTTTTGTGCAATGTTTTGTGCAATGTTTTGTGGCTTGTTTTGTGGAGTAGGGACTAGGGTGCACTTGGCTTGATCTTGGCCTTACACTTGCCTTGCACATGGCTTGATCTTGGCCATTGGTTGGCCTTTGGTTTTGCTATAAATACCCCCCTTAGCGTGAAGACTTCATTCATCCAAAACTTCCAAGTCTTGAAACCCTCTCCTCCCCCTTTGTGAGCTCTTAGCCGAGAGCCTTCCCCCTCCCCCTTTTCGTGTGGCCTTTGGCCGAGGGGTTCCCTTCCCCCCTTTGTGGTGCTAGCCGTGGGGTACCCCCCCCCCTAGCCTAGTTGTTTTCGTATAATACCCCTCCCTTGTGGTATTGAAATACTTCTCCTAGTATTGTTATAATGCCCAAAATACCTTAGCCTTTACCTTGTTGTATTCCATAAGTTACCTCTATCGTAGAGCAGGAAATACTACCTTTTGTCCTTTTAGTCTCAAACCAAACCACAGGAAATCTTCATAGTTGGTTGAAGTATTTTGAGTAAGTTGGTTAGAACTTCAAGGGTTGTTTGGAGCGGATTGGAGCGCATGCAGTAGGAGCTAAACCTTGCTCAGGATCGACATTATAACTTGGATAATTTAGGGCTTATCGAGGTAAATATTCTTGTCCCCTTATTGTAATTGGAGATTACATGTAGTAGGAATATATAGTTGAAGTATACTATATGTAATCGAACTTTGTATTTGGCAATGTCTTTTGACTTAAGCATGAAGAATAAAGAACTGAACTGTATTTACATAGGACTGTATTGCAGTAGACTTGTGTAGTATTGCTGAGTAGGATGGTACACGTCCGGTTAGACGTGTAAACCCCCCCCCCCCCTGGTTGGCTTGGTAGCCGGCCTCGATAGAGGAGGAGATTTACGCTGTTTGTTGCGGGGAGGTCTTGCCAATTTTCTGTAGAAAGATAGAAACTTGTGTTTTGGGGTTAATAGACGTTTGTGACCTTTATAGGTGAAAGTACTAAGAGTAGCGTATTCTACTCGAGGAGTGGAAAGGGCTAGCAAGGTTGTAGTACTTGGAGCATTTTGCTTATTGTCGATAAATCGTCGCGAGGTATGTGAACCTCTTCCTATCTTTTCTAGCATTATTGTTGTGAACTATGTAGTACGGTAGACGTACATGTGCTAAGTGATTTGGTTGGTTTAAAATATAGGGTGTTATAATAGCTTTATGGGAAGTTAGTTATAACGACCTTATGTAGGTGAAAATGGTTTCACGATGTTAGAAGTTAAGAGACTTGATCTTATAAGATAAGAGACTTAACTTATTTGTTTTAATGTGGATGTTGTGTGAAACCTCATTCGTGAGTAATGAGTACTTGGTTTTTAAAGGGATAATGTTTTACTGATTTCGGGAATCAGAATGTGTATCGACAGACCATTGCAGCGTTAATAAAGGAAAATGTATTGAATAATGATGTGTTGTATTAAAACCAGTAGAAACCTCCATCTGCATAGAAGCTAAGATGAGACAAAATGATATTACATTTTCTAGATCACGGTCATTGTAATAAGATCGTTATAAACAAGAATAAACTACTCACATATATGACATATGTTACTCAATTGTTTTAAAAGAGATTAAGACTATGAGTTATGAAACCTTTCTAAAATAAGTGACTTGAGCATTTGAAATTAGGCAAATTTGAACGTTTGGAAAATAATGTTGTTACTTGATTTTACAAAAGGGGAAGTGTCTTGTTTACTTAAAAAGATAGTCACGATTTTTATACTTCTGGTTTTGTGTGACTTATGTGTAAGTACTTTGATTTGTTTGAAACTTGACTATGCTTGTGATGATAGCCTTTATTGTACAAGTGTTGTATTTTTGTGTTCTGGCGTCTCGATGGAGGGTCGGTTGACTTGTTGAGAACTTACTTGGACATGCGGCGGTGATGGAGAAATTCCGCAGATGCGTTCGCTTGATTGTGTTACTTTTGCTAATCGCTTTGGACATCGACATGATCGTGGCGCGGGTATGCTTCAAGTTGATCTCGCTTTATTGTTTCCCTTTGGGCATCTCGACACGATCGAGCGCGCGGGTATGTTTCCATTTGGAATCTGCCTTATTGTTTCCTTTTGGACATCGACCGCGATCGCGTAGCGCGCGGGTATCTTCCATTTTGATTCTTTGTCTTGTGGTTCCCTTTTGGACATATCGACACGATGCGTAAGCGCGGGTATGCTTCCATTTGAATTGTCAATCTGACTTTGGCATCGTAGGACTTGGTGTCTGGTGTACTTCTTGGTGTTATCATATCATAGTAGCGGTGAGGAAGGCATTCCACGGGCATGATTGATGTGGAGGCGTGAGACCACGACTTGATATAAGCGATATATGTGTGTCGTAGTTTGGTTATCATTCATGTCTCTCGCTTTATATAGACCGCTATGATTTCATTTCTGATATTTCTGCTTTCACATACTTGGTACTGTTATCGACCTCCTTCGAAGTGCGTTCATGCCGCACTTAGGATCTCAGTTCAGCGTTTTGGGAAGCTCCGTTTCTCCGGAGGCTTATCTTTTGGTATGTGTTCCCTGAGTTGTAGGTTCTTGTACATTCAGGGGTATGGCGGGGCCCTGTCCCGTCATAGTTGTTGTAAATCTTAAGTGCAGTAATCTTGTTGTGGGCAGGGTTTGTAAAAAGGGATTAAACTGTTCGTTTTGAAAGAGTTGTATTTATTTATGTTATTGGAAGGTAACCGTTGGGTTGGCCTGTTTTATGTTCATATATCTTGTTTCTTGTTTAAAGTTTTATTTTCCGCTGGTTTTCTCTGATGATTGTATCACTAGGGTGCCCGGGATAAGGCACCAGTCACGGGCCCGAATTTCGGGGTGTGACAAAGTGGTATCAGAGCAGTTAGTCCTCGGAAAGTGTCTACAGACCGTGTCTAGTAGAGTCTTGATTATCGGTGTGTTGTGCACCACATCTATAATCAGGAGGCTATAGGACATTTAGGATTGGTTTCCATTCTTCTCATTCTGAGATCGTGCCTTAGAACTGTGTTGTAAGTTGGACCCCTCTGACGTATCTCGTTTTTACCAGTTATGCCTCCGCGCAAGGCAACCAGAGCCCAGAAGGGCAAGGCAGTGAGAGTCTTGCTAGTGAGATCTGAGAGAGTACGAGCGCGAGCCCGCGATAAGAAGTTGTGCTTGACGGCGGGTTTGTGGACGCCACTTGCCCAGCGAGATTAGAGCGCGGCAATGGCTGCCGAGACGCGATACACGAGCCTCGGTCCACGATGCAGGGCGAGAGGAGATGGGTTCCAAGGAGATGGCGATTCTTGGCGAGTCGTGGCGGATATGAGGATAGGTGGATCGCAGATTCCAGTTCAATAGCACGATGGTTCGCCCCGGCGAGATAGTTTGAGGCTACGGGACTTTACGAGTTGTAGCCGCGAGTTTTATGGGTCGAGGCACGAGGATGGTCCGCAGGAGTTCATCCGGCGATTCTGT